>JAQMRL010000005.1:23209500-24409500 GCA_035578175.1 Catonia carolina
ACTTTTTTCGTAAAATGCATACAAGGCTGAAATCTTAAAAAAATCGATTTTTTCCACGTTTTCGTGAGAAAAAACACAAAACCGCTGATTACCGCTAAACTAAGCGTTATACAAAAAAAAAAATTAAACTAAAAGTTGTAGAATTTTAAATTCTTTACAACTTTAATTGTATACTTTTTTGCGCTAAAACGCATATTAGAGTTGCAATCTTAAAAAAACAATTATTTTACGTAAAAACAGCCTCCACAAGAATTTCAGCAGACATGGCGCCTACCCTATCTTGTAGAGCATAAAAAGTTTAGCAAATGAGGCGATTTTAAAAAAATCGTAAGAGCCGTTTTTGAGAAAATCGCAAAAAAAGAAAAATGACACGAATAAACTGGTACTGATTCCGGTTGACCGATTTGGAAAGTGAAAAAGTGATTTTCCGTATTTATGAGCCGAACTGAGGTTGATTTTCATTTTGCGTCTTTCACTCATGATTAAAATTAGGTTATGTGTATTGAAGTTAGCTTTTCTGTTTATTTCTAATGTTTTATTAGTAATGTTAGGTTATATTGTTTAATATTTACATTGCAAAAGAAAGTATTTGCCTGTTTCACACCAGTTTTTATGTTGTGGTACTACAATGATTATTGTATTATTTACTAAAATTTATTGTAATATGCTGATGTAAACTTACAGTGTAAACTCCAAATAACAATACGACTGCCAACCCTAAGAGCACCACATAGAAAGCCAACAACACAAGGAGCTTAATTTTTTCTTGAAAAAAAACAAGAAATATAATAAAACATTGTAAAATTTATCAAGTGCCATATATTTGTTACAAATACGAGGTGTGGCTATTAAATAACGAGACTGACGTTGTTAAAAATTAATTTTTATTTTTTACATAATCACTTATTGTCACCTTCAATATACACTCCTTCTCTATCCCTATAACGCTCCATTCGAATTTTCCATTGTTGGAAACAGTGCTGGAAGTCATCTTCTGTCAGCTCCTTCAAAACACGTGCCGCTTTCTCTTTTACAGCTTCGACAGACTCATATCTTGTCCCTTTTAATGCCGATTTCACCATAGAGAACAAGTAGAAGTCACATGGTGCAAGATCTGGTGAATAAGGTAGATGTTCTAACACTGAGATGCTGTATAAGTACTTGGCTAGGAACCTCTTGACAGATAACGCGGAATGAACTGGAGCATTGTCTTTGTGGAGAACCTATGATTTTGTCCTTCCACATTTCGGGGCGTTTTTACCTTACTCTTTGACGTAGTTTAGAAAGTACCTTATGGTAGTTATTTTGAATAATTTTTTGACCTTCAGGAACCCAAGGAAGGTACACAATCCCATGGATATAAAAAAAAACAATCATCATTGCTTTAAATTTTGACTTGCTCATTCGAGGTTTTTTGGCTCTCGGTGAAGTTCGGCTCTTCCAGTGCATGGATTGGCGCTTTGTTTCCGGATCATAAGTAAAACACCACGTTTCATCATATGTTATTATCGTTTCCAAAAAATTGGGTCATTTTCAATCCCGTACGAAGTGTCAGAACAAACATTTTTATGAGCTTCATTTCAAATTTCAATTTTTGAGCGGCAAGTGTCCTAAAGGAGCTGACAGAATATGACTTCCAGCACTGTTTCCAACAATTGAAAATTTGCATGGAGCGTTGTAGGGATAGAGAAGGAGTGTATATTGAAGGTGACAATAAGTGATTATGTATAAAATTAAAAAAAAATTTAACGTCAGTTTCGTTGTTTAATAGCCACACCTCGTATATTGAAAGAAATTTCAGATGAGATCCAGATAAAGAAAGGATTGGCACAGGGATCCATCTTGTCACCGACCATGTATTTATGGGATTGAGATGAATAACCGCTGGATGAAAAAAGAAGATATGGTTAACATTTTTATTAAGACGTGGTTGTATTGTTAGCACTATACTAATGTAAATAATAGCCAGAAGCTTTAATTTTATAATCCATAAATTGCCTAATACTGAGTCGTATATTTTGTCTCCATGTAGCCCTTAATACCTTGGCTCCGTTTTGCCATCGCCGCAGTCTGCATGCTTACTGTTGACCTCGTGGGTTTTTGTGGGTTTCTTGATGTACGATGTTTGTCCGTCTGTGCCCTATCTTGTCAGATACATTTTTTGTTTTTGGGAAAGCATGTCTAGATATAAATTTCTGATTGAATTGCATTATGTTCTTTGTTAAAAAGTTCTTAAAATTTGTAAAATGTAAATTTTGGTTAATTGGCTTATTCGCCTTTTTCTTTTTGGTTTTGGCTTTTTTAATACCCCTTATGAGGTTAGATATCGAATTTTTGATTCATTACTTGGATTAAAAATATTCAAAATTATGTAACAGGAAAACCTCTATTTTTTATTCTTTTTCTGTAAAAAAAAAATCTGGAGTGAAACATTCACAGACTTTCTCTTGCCAATGCATGTAATGACCAATGAACCTAATAGTTGCAATAAAACATTAGAAATAAACAAAAACTAACCTCAAATAACGTAACCTCATTTTAACCATGAGTGAAAGACACAAAATGAAAATCAACCTCATTTTGGCGCAAAAGCACGGAAAATCACTCATTCTTGCTAAAATAGGCTCTGTACAGAACAATGCTATAAATAAATGTTGTAGATCTTTTAATTTGATTATTATACTTTTGTCGTAAATGCACACTAAGGCTGAAATCTTTAAAAAATCTACTTTTTCACTCGTTTTCGTGAAAAAAGCAGAAAATCGTTAATTACCGCTAAACTAAGCGTAATACCAAAAAATGTTCGAAAAAAATAGTAGGATTTTCAATTCTCTACTACTTTTATTTTATACATTTTGCGCTAAAATGCATATTAAGCTGCATCTTACAAAAAACATTTTTTTACAAGAAAACAGCCTTTCCAAGAATTTCAGCAGACATTGCGCCTACCCTATCTTGTAGAGCATAAAAAGTGCAGTAAATGAGACGATATTTAAAAAAACGTAGAAGCCGTGTTTGAGAAAATAGCAAAAAAGTGAAAAATAATACGAATAAACTACTATATTCGGTGAGCCGATTTTGATGATAATGTATGTGTCGTGTTCTCTAGTTAAGCCTAACTTACGTTTCAAGTTTCAAATTCGTACGATGTTTCGTTCTTGAGATATTCTGTTCACACACAAAGACACACAGACACACACACACACACACCAATCGCTAAAAACATGTTTTTTGGGTTTAGGTGGTCTGAAAACGTGTAGATCCGATGAAAACTCGATTTAGAAAAAGTGACATGAAAAAGTAAAAATAAGAGAAAGTAAAAATAAATAAATAAAATGTCTAAATAAATAAATTTTGTCTAAAAGTTTTTTAAAAAAAATGTATCATTATCAAATAATCACTTGGAACCGAAAATCGTATAATTAACATTTTGCAAATAAAACCTAAATAATAATAGAAAGAACACAAAGGAATACAAGGAGTGAATTAGAAAACAGATAGCAATACTTAACAGCCTAACGAAATACAATACAAATACCAAACGAAGAGGAAGCGCACAGTGAACGCTGGTCGAAAGTCACTGTTTTCAGGTTGCTGGATGGTGGTGTCACAGTACTGATTCACGCAGGTGAGTGCACACAGTAGGAGCATGTAAGTATGCGCTTAAAACTTCATTCAGTTGTCGGTATTTCAAGATAGATTTCCGGTAGCTGCAATGATGATGAATTATTTCTTATGAAAAAATTTGTACGAAATTCTTGAATACCGTTAGTGACATAAGAGCCTTTTCACACGGTGTGACCATGGCCACGCTGCTGGTGGCCACGTCGCCAAAAAAGGAAGTGACTAGTCGCGTGGCAGCTACATGGCCAGGCCAGCATCTTTGTAGATATTAAACGGAATGGACGTTGAAGAAGTTATTTTATTGTGGTGGTATCGGAAGAAACGGCGGAGATAAATAACAATATAGGTAAAACCTCTTTTAATTGTTTGGACTGGCCTGTAAATTCACCGCAATTGAACCCAATTGAAAAATTGTGGGCATTTGTGAAGAAAAGATTAAGCAAAATATACATTCACTACTAAAGAAAAGATGATTCGTGTTGTGATTAAGGTGTTGTTTCACGATCACGAAAATAAAGATGTACGTAAACAATTTATATTAGTAGCTACGGCAATTTATCAATTTAATTTTAAAAGTTTATTTATCAATTTAGTACGTAACAATTTATTCAATGCCTAAAAGAAATGAAATGGTTATTAAAAAGCGTAACTTCCCCAGCCGCAGCAAGTGTTACGACTCGAATGAACAGACGTATTCACTGTATAGTCGGTCTACTGTAAGAGTACTCCACCCGAGAAAAGCGCCTATAGGTTGTAAACGAAAGTTTTACACTAGTTGGCGCGTATCTACCTCTCCGCCTGACAAAAATAATCTTACACTACGTTCTATCATAAAATATCTACATCCATCTAAAATAAACATTATCCTTTAAACGTTTTCAATTATATCGCTCAAATTACTTGTAAATATTGTAGTTTCATAAAGTGACTCCGTAATTAATTTTTTTAAGCATTACATTTACAAAGAAATTTTCTTCTTACTAAGGAAATTAAAGACATTCAGACAGTTTTTTTATACTTTTTAACGGTTTACCGCTTTAGTTTCAAAAACTTAACACATTCACTAACATACATGTGAACAAAACAGCTTACAAAACTTTTCAACTTCAGTGTACGAAGAAAATTTAAACGAACCTATACAATACCAAAAGATAACTGACGGAACTAAAAATGAGTTTAACACGGGCAAGTGCGAACAGTCGTGTTAAACTAGTCACAGATATTAAATGATACGAAATAAACAATCTGAAATGATAAACAACGAATCACTGGAATCATTTACTGTCCAGTTATAATTCAAGCGCATTAGTCTGTTATATTACTTGTGACCAAAAATAAAACTGAGTCTAATAAAAACGCAGTAAATACTCTTAAATAATAATGTAATAATTGTAAATAATTTCACGAAAAATAACAATGTAAGAGTAACAATAGAAAAAGAGGAATGTCAATAGTAAAAGTTTTAGTTATTAATGGTAACAAATGTTCGATTTAAGAAACATTTTCTAACAAATGAATTGAAAGTGTTTCTTACATTAAGCTGACAACGAACGAATTAGTCATACTGTATGAAATTTTGTTTTTGATCATACTGTGCGTATTTTAAATTAATGCGCATGCTCAGTTGTATTGCTTGTAGTTGTAGTGCCATATTTTGTGGCCACGCGGCTGTGACGAAGCTGCCACTTCCGTCTGAAGTTTCTCTTTCTAATTACTGGAGAACGTGGCAACGTGGCCACGCAGTGTGAAAAGGCTCTTATAAGAACAGAAATTTGCATAGCGAGTACCATCATCTTTTTCCGAAATTAAACAAAATACATTCAAAATTTAAAAAGATTAAGACAGGGTTTTAAGTACATACAGAGCAACTGGAAACGTTAATTTCACAATGTCATTAGTAGAACGTTCCTTACAAAAACCATGGTGCAACTTGCACAAGGAACGAATATTACCAGAAGAGACTTGTGATTGCTTTGAGGTAGTTACGTATTGAACATTTCGACTACGGATATTCAATATTATAAAACATTGTTTAACCAGTAATAATTTTAAATTTATTTTACCTATATGAATATAAAGGAAGGAAGTATTGATTTCATGTCGATTTTTTGAAATCGAGTTTTCCACGGGTATAGCCTACAAGTTTTCAAACTCACTAAACCCAAAAAACATGTTTTTAGTGACAGGTCCGTGTGTGTGTGTGTGTGTGTGTGTGTATGTGAACAAAAAAAATTCAAGAACGGAACATCGTACGAAGTTGAAACGTGAAACGTAAGTTAGGTACCACTACGACCCGACACGAACTTTTTCATCGAATTTTCACGAAATTTCATCAAAATCAACCGGTAGTAGCAGTTCATTGGTGTAATTTTTCACTTTTTTGCGATTTTTCCTAAAATGGCTGTGCGATTTTTTTAAAATTCGCCTTATTTACTGCATTTTTATGCTCTACGAGATAGGGTAGGCGCCATGTTTGCTGAATTTTTTGGGGATGCTGTGCTCTCGTGAATGTTTTTGTTAAGATTGCGGCCTTAATATGGATTTTAGAGCATAAGTGTATATAATAATCAACGTTGTAGAAAATTTAAACCCCCACAATTTTATTTCAAACATTTTTTTTGTATAAAGTTTAGTTTAGTGGTAATTAGTAATTTTCTGTTTTTTTTTCATAAAAATCTGAAAACAAATGGATTTTTTAAGATTTCAGCCTTAGTATGCATTTTACGACAAATGTGTTTAATCAAATCATAGGAAATTAAAATATCACTACAACTTTCATTTAAGCATTTTTCCCTACAGAGCCTAATTTAGCGTCAAAGAGCGATTGCCCGTATCATTAAATCAAACTAGGGTTGGTTTTCATTTTGCATCATTCACTCATGATTAAAATAAGGTTATGTTTTTTGAGGTTAGTTTTTGGTTTATTTAAAGTCGCATCAACAGCTTGTTCTTTAGCGACTACGGTGGGTTAAGAAACTGTATGATGGGTTTGACACGTTAATATCTAGGCCCTAGCCGGGAATCGAACTCGGGACTTCCGTAGTAGCCTTAGTAGGCTAGCGCGCTGTCTACTACTACGTCATGGAGGTGGCCATGTTTTCGTTGTTTAATAACGTTAGTTTATATTGTCTATTATTTGCATTGTCAAAAGAAAATCGTGTAATTGTTTCACACCACATTTTTTTAGTTATTTTTAAAAACCTGCCGCAGTGCAGCACGCAGGATTGTACAAAACACACCCGTGAGCTGATATGTGCAGGTTCCCCCACTTGCGTTTACTGTGAAATTAAAATCTAATGGGTGGTTAAAATTAAATAGCATATTTTCTCCTAGCAGGTAGCGGCTTGCAAGCGACCTGTGACCAGCAATCTGCGACCAGCGTTCACTGTGCTTCTTACTTAAAGTTTACCGTGCTCGCAGGTAATAAACTACACCAGTCAAAATTTCACAGAAAATAATATATTGTCATTTTGTCGCAAATTAATAGATCAACAAATTTTATACCAGTAGCTAAATCAAACTTGTGTTGTATTCTAATATTTAATTATTACCCTTTTTTCACTTATTTTTGTAAATATAAATTAACATCAAAAACAACTAAAAGGTGATTTTAGTAGTAGCCTACTTATAAAGGAATTAGTGTAAACTGACCTATCGTCATGCCATCATTCGTTTCCGTTTTTGTTTCTCCCACGCCTACGATCGCCAGGACGATTAATATGGTTCGTAAAATAAACACCACCTAAAAACAAGAAACCTTAAATTTTGCTTCTCACAAAATAAGATGTAACTAACGTTAAAAGTTTAGATCTTGGAATAAGTACAGGTGAGTATGCCTACATTGTGGTATCCCGTCTACTAAAATAACTCGCACGAAAATTATCGGATAGTAGTTGAAGTATGTTTGCCAGATCACCGCCTGCACATTCAAGTCGGCAAGAATTTTTAATAGTCTCCCTGATGTGACCTACCGGCGCACCCGGAGATAGTACAAACAAAAGAATAAAAAACAGATAGTTGTTGCAAAAAAAAATTATTTTATTTATTCAAAAATAAATTTATATATATAATATTAACATTACAGTAAACGACCTGTTTCTTAAAATATAATGTAACAGCACGTAACTTCAATTTTTTAATTTGGTTAAAAATCTTTATACCCTTTTGTTAAAAAAATATTAATATTTATCATAAAGAGACAATTAACGTAATAATTAATACTTAACGTTTTAAGAAAATGTGGGCCAAACGAAAGGAAGCCATGCTTAGGAGAGCGCGCTTTTCAAAGAAACCCAACACTGGAACAGACCTAAACTTGAACTAGAGTGATCCTATGAGGTCTCATAAGTAAAAAAAATAGGCAATTTATTACTGGGCTTGTTTTATCTGGTGTAATTTAATTATTGTTTATATCTGGCAACAATTACCCATTTCTTATATCTTATGTTTGTACCTTCTTCCAGTGCGCCAGTGGGTAATAAAAGTGGTAGCACTAAGCGTGGTTTTGAGCCGAGATGGTGTTTTGGTCTCAAATCGGCTGCGCGTAAGGCTATTGGAATTAGGGGGAGAACCCATAGAAACAATGGTTACACCAGGATACAAATAATTTTGTGTGCTCGTCTACTGGTTCTGATAATTAGTGATAATTAGTTTCTATTTGTAAAGAAATTCTTTTGTTTTGCACATTTCATAATTTTATTGTTTGTTTTAGTTAGTTGTATATGTAATTATAAAATAGCATACTATTTTAATAAAAATGTCTTTGTAGTTTAATTACTATTTAACATAACTAATGGTGTGTTGTCTGATGCGGTGTGTGCAATGCGTTAGTCGTTCAGGATAAAACATGTAGGTACAAGTGATGCTGTTCTAAGTTAGTTTTCGGTGCGTGCAATGCGGGCTGGTGCATCACACTGC
Source organism: Catonia carolina (assembly GCA_035578175.1). NCBI lineage: Eukaryota > Metazoa > Arthropoda > Insecta > Hemiptera > Achilidae > Catonia > Catonia carolina. The sequence goes on from JAQMRL010000005.1 coordinate 23,218,042, forward strand.
ACCGCAAGCATTTATCGTCAGACAAGCAATGGATTGGCTCATTTCAGAAGTCCAGGAAAGAAATGTATTGTGGAATAAAGGAACACTTATTACAAGTTTTTCTTTATTTGATTTAACGATAATAATAACGATATTAACAAAATAACATTACAAAATAATAGTAGTAGGTATAATAATTTTTTTAAGAAAATAATAAACGTTACAATAATTGCATTTTAAATAGTTTACAAAGCAAAGCACTAGCAAAAAGAAACAAGTTATAAAAAAAAATAATAATAATAATAATAATTGGAAATACATTGTATTTAGATACAAAACTAATCAAAGGGATATTTCATTACATTACTTATCATAACAATAAATTCATAATTTAAACTAAATAAATAGCCAAAATACATTCAAATACAACGAGTTCAAACAAAACTAATTATTACAAATACAGTACCTGTAGTAGTGTCTGATAGTTGCTATCTGATAGACGGTATGGTAGTGTCTGATTTTTTAATACAACAAAAGCAAATATACACAGCATTATACAAAAAAAAAGTTTCAAATTTATAATAATAATAATAATAATATTAATAATAAATAGCAATTATAAAATAATTGATAGCAATTTTTAAATTGTCATCCATAACTTAGTCCGTCCGTCAATCACAACCAGATATCAGAAACTACAAGAGATAGCAACAAACTTAATTATTATGTGGATTTAGAATGCAATAATAAATATAATTACTGAACCCGGGACCTTCCACTTGGTAGTCAAGCGCATTAACCACTACACCATGAAGGTAGCTAACCAATAAGATTATAACCAGTCCAGTATACTCGTATATTGTACATGAAGACCCACGAGTATATTTTAAAATCCTCTAAATGCAACCGAATGTAAATTTTCAAATTCATTACATCTTACTTAAAACACATCTTCTAATACTATTATGATGGTTCAGGTCATTTAAACCGCAAGGTCCTAAAACACAATCTCTGAACTGAAAAAACGTACACAGTTAGGACGCAAGTACGGTCCCCGTACTTGTCCGTAACGCATTGCACGCACGCACCGGATGCAGATAGGATACGGCTTAAAAGAAACCCAACACTACGATCAAACGTTAACCTACAAACTGACGCCGTCTGGACAATCGTATGCAAGAGAAAGTCGTGTGAGTTGTTTTACACCAGATTTTTATAATCGTTTTGATAAACTAAAACATTATATTACAATAAATTTAACTTCGTTAGTAACTAAATTATAATTCTTTTTAAAACTGTCAGTACTGTTTTCGAACATGCAGGCCTATATGAAATTTTTTCTTAGTTTGTTAACTCTAGAATCAGATCCTAAGAGATGCATTGAAGTTTACAATCACTCTGTATATTATACAAATCATCCACATTCAATGACATGTTGGGTAATATTCTATCTCAATTAGAGAGAGTTCAGATTCTGCTTAAAACCTGTTTGTTAACGATTTTAATGACAAAAATATTACATTAGGTTTACTTACTAGAAGAAACCATCCTATGATTAAACATCCTAAACGTAAAGGACAGCATCCACAGCATGGATCTACAAAACACATTTCGGACTACTAAAATCTACCTGTAACATAAAGAATAAGATAAATTACTAAGAAACCAATTAAAAGTTGTAGAATATAACTAGCTAAAGTATCGAACGGTTTTCTTGGTGCTGTAGACGGTCTGTTGTTGTACCGAGTTCTATCTCTGCCAGGTTTGATATTCTTTAATCATTCAATGTTATCTACTTTCTTTCAACTTCAGCATTATTATTAATACAAAAAAAGATAGCTGGACGTAAAATAAAAGCGAGATCTTGGTGTTTTTAAATTATGAAACGCAGTCCTTTATTATTTTCAGAACCGCAGTTAAATTTAATTCTGAAAAATAATGATTACTTTAGTGAATTAACCTTTATTGAGATGTTATGTTGTTGTTTTGGTCAACAGCCGAAAGGCGGCTGGTTTGAACCTCTAGAGGTTTACTAAGAAAGAACGAGGAGTGAGGTGGTTTAGTATTGCCTTCCTCAATGAGTTGAAAGGGTATGCTTATCAGCATGCCAGGCCCTCCAAAAAGGACCCACTTTCCATCCTGCAAATAACACCTTCACTTCATTCACAACAGAGTCTGGCTGTATAGTAAAATTCATTACTCTCAGAGGAGATAACTCTGACAAGTGTCTTTTACACCTCTACTTCTTCTGTTCTCAAATATTTCAGTCATATAATTGGCTGACTATGTGATAAGAAACATAACTATTTTTTGTAGCCCCGGAACCAACAGATCGAGTGCAATTAATTTAACACTCCACCTGCCCGTTATAGTCAATGATATATATCTAAATGTGTTCATATTAACACGACCTTTTGGTATTCTAACCATAGATCATGTTTATCGACAGACTCGGCATCGCGAAATTGTAAAAGTGTCTTTCTCTGTCAGGCTCACGGCGATTAGAACGGGCCTCAGAGCACTCACTTCTGCGAATATAAGCCTCACAGACCTGTTGAGACGCTAATAGTAGCTCATGTTCTTCAACAAATTTGGCCTCGCTTCGTTTTGTATGTCTCTCCCTATCAGCCTCCAGGCGACTGGAACGGGCTTCAGAGCACTCACTTCTACGAATAGAAGCCTCACTGACCTGTTGAGATGCTGATAGTAGCTCATGTTCTTCAACAAATTTGGCCTCGCATCGTTTTGTGTGTCTCTCCCTGTCAGCCTCCAGGCGACTGGAATGGGCTTCAGAGCACTCACTTCTACGAATAGAAGCCTGATTGACTCTTAAGCCTGGTCGACACCAATTGTTGTTTATACGGCTTCAATTTGGCGGGTATGACTAAGCCTCCCTCGATTTATTTTTAGCTTTGATTTGGTAGCTTCCAGGCTCTCGTCAGCCCTGTTTAATTGTATAATTTTAGCTTGTCTTGTAGCCTTGGTCAAAACCTACGTCGTGTAACTTTAGTCCTCTTCCACGAAGGCATAATTATCATCGAAATAAGGAAAAATACCGTAGGGAGTTAAAAGATATCAAGGACTAAAGAAAACGAACTAAATAACAATACCAGAACTTGTAAAAATCTTAAAATTTATTAACAATAAAGGGATTAAAATATATGATGAAATTTAAAGAATAGAAACACATTGTCGACAACAGCAATGCAATTTTTATCGAGGCTGGGACCTCTAGATAGCCATTACCGTTTAATGGTGGTCTGGGGTATGTGTGTGGGCGAAACCCAAAAAGATTCACCACAAATATTTTCAAAAATTAATTTGTATTGTTTTATATGAATAAATAAATTTACTACAGAGCAATGAAAATTAATGTTTTGAAGATTTACTCACACAAATCTATGTGTGTAATGTAACTATAGGAAATTTAATTAATCGCTACAGAACAATAAAATTTGCTGTTATGATAGCGGTAAATGAAAAATCAGAATAGGAACACTTTACGATGTTAGCTAATAAACTCTTAAGACGACTAATTCATTTTTGACAATGTGACCGAGAATGTGAGTGTGGCAGGGTATCTGGAAAGGGATTCCTTTTCATCCCAATCATCATGATCATCACAATAATCATTTTTAACTGCAAATTTCGAATTTCGGTTCTTTATGTTTTACAATAGTTCAGACCGAGATCAACCACAAAAACAATAAATTACTAAAAAAAAATAAGTTTTTAGGAAGTTTAGCCAGCAAAATTGTCATCTCATCAAGAACGAATATTTTTCATAATTTATATCGATCGTTTTAGAGCAAAGGGAATTTAAGTTTTTAAAATATCTGCATTACTGTTTTTAATACTCGTAGCTGTTGGTTCAGCTTTATAACCAAATGTTGATAGGAAATTACTTGTTTGTGTACGTTTTGTTTTTGATTTATGCCTTTTTGTGTTTTTGCCCGTTCCCGTAAATTTAGATTTTTAACATTTAAGTACATTTTTCTCGGAAACCATTAAACATACCAAGCTGAAGTTTTTACCAGTTATTTGTCTTGTACATGCACAAATTCCGGTACTTTTCTGACTTCCTCAAAAGCTACGAAAATTATTAATTATGTAAAATACCGTAAAAAAAATTTGTAAAATGTTTTTGTTATTCCTTATTCTGTTTTTAACTTTATGATTTAACGGATTAAGTTGCGAAAATGTCAGTAGCTCGAGCAACCCGACAAATACAAGTAAGTGAAGTTTCATTTCCTTATAGTTTACCAATCTTGTGAAAAATGTACCAAAAATTAGCAAATTTAACGTTAGTGAGATACGAAGTACAGTCTTCCCTTAACAAAAGCTTAGAAGATCGTTTCGGATAGCTACCAATAAAGCAAGCATTGCCATGATGGTCATCAACTTTAGGAACGGGGAGGCACCCCGAGTAGAAGAAGATGTAAGCATTGATAATTCCTAATGAAGACTAATGTATTAAAAATTGGGCAAGTTTACTTCAAAAACCTGTTAGATCTAATTATATTAAATGAACAAGTCGTATTACAAAAAATAGAACGAAGATTTATTGAACCTATATTAAACATAGCTATACATTACTTTGAATATTACTATGACCTTTGTAATAAAATAGAAAAGATCTTCCTGTTCATTGTCAATAAGTAGTTGAATGTTACGTTGGAAGCCGACTTCAGCAGATAAAGAAAATATCTGAACCTATGAAACTCGTGGCAACATGATTAAGCTTCTTCCAGGCCCCGCATCATTATCTATTATTAATCTATCTCTTGTATATTTTAATCATTTAAAAAATTCTGCCAAATAAATGTTCAATCGCTTTTCCATAATACAGGGTGATAATAAATGAAACAGACACTTTCGACAGCTTCTTAAACATCAAACTGGTCTATTTGAATATAGTAAATGATATAGGTTTGTAGGGAATTTTTTAAAGTTTAAGCTGGTACAACTGTTGCTAGCATTTTGTTGTTGGCTGCTGTTACAACGACGGGTCTAGCAAAATGGCCGCTACTCAAGTGGAGAAAGCTTATTGTGTTCTTGAATTAGCCAAAACACACACGGTTACGGTTGTGCAACGTCATTTCAGAACAAGATACGGTAAACCACCACCAACAAGACAATCGATCTATGACTGGTATAAACATTGTGAAAACAGTGGATGTCAGTGTAAAAGGAAGAGTACTGGAAGACCTTCTGTTACAGAAGAACAAATTGTTAGTGTTCGTGGTGTTTATGTACGAAGTCCAGGAAATGAACTAGATCAGCAAGTTTAGAATTACAAATTCCTCAACCGACTGTGTGGAAAATTCTGCGGAAAGGTTTGAAAATGACACCTTATAAATTGTAGTTAGTACAAAGTTTAAATACCAGTGATAAAGTCGTACGTAACAATGTTTGTCTGGAAATGCAACATTGTGTTGAAAATGAAGACGCATTCTTTAATCGCCTAATTTTCAGTGATGAATGTAATTTTCACATCAGTGGAAAAGTTAATAGACATAATGTTAGAATATGGGGCACAGAAAACCCAAAAATAAATTTGCAGCATACACGCGATTCCCCTAAAGTAAACGTTTTTTACGCATTATCTCGTGAAAAGGTTTACGGGCCGTTCTTCTTTCACGAAGTGTCAGTAACCGGAGTAATTTATCTGGACATGTTAAACGAATGGTTAATGCCTCAACTCCAGGAAGATAGTGATAACTTCAGTTTTGTTCAAGATTGAGCTCCCCCTCACTGGCACTTACAGGTCAGAAATTATCTTAACGAACGTCTCCCTAGACGATGGATCGGCCATGCAAGTGAGGAAAACATTGTGTTTACGCCGTGGCCACCTAGTAGTCCAGACTTAACGCCCTGCGAATTTTTCTTATGGGGTTCAGGAAAAGACAAAGTTTTTGAACCACCGCTTCCTGTAGATATCGATGATCTAAAACAACGTGTCGCAAATGCTCTTGCCACAATTGACCGTCATATGCTTAATCGTGTGTGGGAAGAATTCGACTACCGTGTTGATATCTGTCGTGTTACAAATGGTGCACACATGGAACATCTGTAAATATTTTCAATAAAAACTTAATGAATTCTTCTATATAATCATGTAAGTAATTACCTTAACTTTTCAAAAATAAATTTTCTATAAGCTATCGAAATTGTCGATTTCATTTATAATCACTCTGTATTAATGACGGTTTTTTTTGAAATTACCGTATTAAAGAGCGGTAACGGAGTTAGCAGGGGTTTTAAAGTTAAATAACTCAAAATTAAAATACGCTACAAGTCTGAAATTTTGTACATACAATAAAAACATACAAATTTATATTCCGACGAAATCTTAAATAAATCGATCTAGCGGTATTTAAGTTATACACCTCTAAATGCATCCTGTTGCAGCAAGATGAAAATGTTTTTCTTCTCATAGTGGTAATAAAATATTAAAAAATGCTAAAAATATGAAACTGACATGTAAATTGAAATCAGCAGAAATCTGCAGATTGAAATCAGCTAATTTTAATGTATAGAACAAAAAAAGGCTTATAAAAAATTTCAAATGTATGTAAAACATAAATAAATGTAAATGTAAAATGAAGTAAATGTATGTAAAATTGAACAAGAGGTTTTGAAGAAACAAGGCTACAAACTAGGGTATCTATAATAAAGAAATCGACAGTAGGCAAGTTGTGTATTATTCTATTCAAATGGTTGGATGGCACGCTTGTTGAAGAAATCAAGTAAGTAGAGGAAATAAATGAATTGATAAGTAATTAAGTTAATAAGTTCTTCAAATTTAAGCTTATCAGTTTTATCTCGTCATATTCCATACTCCCTTCGGAGTCTCATGGATGCAGTTATAAGAAATAAAAATAAAAATAAGGTAATTTTATAGAATTATAACGAATTTTTTTAAAATCGATAATTTTTGTGTACTGAATCCGAATATGAACATATTTTCTCCCGCAAATAACTAAGAAATTTTTTATAAGCTTTTTTTTATCATTTACCGATATAACCTCACTTTTTCGTAATCTTTCAATTTTGCCGTTGTATTACCCTTCATTATCGTATAAATGCACACAACCAATTAAATAATGTTCGCTATATTTACAAATTTAACTTATTAATCATTAAAAAATATGTTTATTTCAAACTAACCATAACCTATGACGTCATCACTCCCTACCACATAATGGTGTGCACCGAAAATTATTACTTGATAAATGGTGAGTAGGTTATCGGTTGTTATACGCAGTTAGTTATGCAATTGTTGTGCAATGTATACCTGTATGCGGTTATGTGCTCGCTAACCGACGTACAATACGGTATTTGTACCAGTTACCTGTGTTTATGCGTTTTTTTAAATACTCTCTTCGGTTTTATCAATATAAAATGAACTAAATACCTCTTTTGATATTACTGCTAATGCAGTCGAAGGGTAATAGATGAAAATGAGACAAAAAATATATATTATTTATTAAAAATGTATTTGTACCTGTAAACACAATATTAGGAATAAATATTAAGCGTTGAATTAACATTGTTATTGTAACCACTAAACATTTTTCTCATTTTACTATCATATGGAAAAATTGAAATTAAAACATATGATTACCTGTTTGAAACAAAGATAAAAGCAAAAATATTTATTTTTATTTATTTATTTAACGTCACATCAACTGCAAGATCATTAGTGATGACGTTGGGGTGTAACTGTGCGTAATGAGGATGAAATGATTTTTTGTAACGCTTGAAAATATGACGTGCCTGAGTGGGATTCGAATCCAGAACCCCATGAGAAATAATTTTTGTTTTGTTATTATTACTGGGCGTTAATCAGTAATGCTGAAAATTTTCGCAAGTCATAACCCACATTTCTAGTCAGGTAAAACATGGTAGTCGTTGCTTTACCAATCTGTTGATGCAACTAAAAACAAAGTGTTGTGAAACACTCCGAACGACTTTCTCTTGCACATATTAATAATAAAACATGTAACCTAAGTTTAATCATTAATAAACAATGTAAAATTAAAAATATAACCTAATTTTAACCATGAGTGAGTGACGCTAAATGAAAATAAACCCCGTTTGACTTAAAAATACATGAAATCACTAATAAAATTATTAAAATTAAGCTTGGTAGTGTGGCTGTGCGGTCCGTTTGCATCAGAGCGGAAACAAAAAACGAAACGAGAAAAGATCCCGTGAAACCGCCTTTTGAGCATTGAGCTGTATGCGTGGCCTGCTGTGCGTCTTATGAACTTTTTTATTTTATTGGCGTATCCGAAATGCCATGAAGTAAAAATTGATGAGCCCTCTTATCTCCTTCTGTAGAGTGAATACTCCTAACGTCTGGGGGGGGGGGGTAAAAGGATAAAAACAGGAATATAGGGATAGGAATACCCAATGCACTTCTGTCTTCGTTGGCGGAGCGGTTTCTTTTTCAAGAACCACGGTTATTGGCTGTTTTACAAGTGCGCGTAATGCAATACAATTTCTGTAATATGCAGACGGACCGCTGTACACAATGCGTACTGACGGCGAGTGCAATCAACGCTGTAGAAAACAATGTATATCCAGTGAAAATTTAATTTCGAATAATCGACTGAATACAGTACTTTCTTTCCCCGTATATTTATATAAAACAAGAGAAAGTAACATTTTGTTTTATTATTTGTGCCATGAATTGCGTTAATTTTCTTTAATATCCGACTACATCATAATTTTTTTACCCTACGACAAAAAAATTAATTTGTTTTTTCATTCAAGGACATAAATCAAATGGTCTGATCATGACGTTAATAAACTTTTCGACAACAAAACTGGACATTCAACAATTAAAAAAATAATTTTGAATACAAACCATCTTTACAAATTTGAATCAACAATGTTGTTCCATCAGAGATCAGGGCACCTGTAAATCGACCAGTCCCGCCACATCTTAATTTTCAAAATTAAAATTGTATCGCAATATCCATAGTACTATTTCTTTTTTTCTGAATAAAAAATTCTCTCCATTATGAAAACCAATAGATTTAAAGCTTATCTAAATAAATCTTCTGATAATATTTCCTCTAGTATTACTAACTTAAGTTTTAAAGTTCAACTTTGTACGATGTTCCGTTCTTGAGATAGTTTGTTCACACACACAGACCAATCGCTCGAGTGTGATTATTCAATACATTTTATTTCTGTTTGTTCATTACTAAGTTTCTTTTTTTTTAGCTTTTATTTGTTATCGGGAACTGTACATTGTTGACAACTACCCAATTTGATCGCTGCTCTTTGCTGTATTTTTTTGACGTAGATTAGACATGAGTTTGAACAGGGACCCCCAGTAGAGTTTGTTCATGGATGGCTGTCAACTGGTCACCATCCAAAGTCGCTTGCCCAACCGGTGTTACTTAACAAATAATAGCGACTTTTTACTAGCTGACTGACTGGGCTGGCCCGGAGGCCGACGTTTCTGTAACTGCGATGTAATATATATTTAGATCTGATTCGTACATTCATTTATGTTGTATTTTACTTACCTTGTCGGTAACTACAATTTACGTATAAACTCTTTTAAATAATTTCTAGCCTTGATAGAAATTTTCAATTTTTTCACCACTTTTTAAGGTTTTGTGGGAACGACTGCACAACATGCAATCCTTTTAAACCATACCATGGTCAACACCATTTGTCACAAAATCTTATTTCGAATTTTTGAGACAGGTAACATATTATTTTATTTCGTTAATGTAAATTATTATTGTCACCACTACTTTTTAGTTTGTGTATAGAAGAGGCTTTAAATGAAGTGAAGGAAAAATTTGACGCAGTAATAAAAATTTAAGGAGAAGCAATAAAAATCCTGAGATTAGCTGATAATATAATCGTATTAGCCGAGACAAAGAAAGAACTAGAGAATATCTTAAATGGAAAGGATGAGATCATGAGAAAGGATTACTTCATGAATATTAATAAAAACAAAACGAAAGTTGTGCAGCAGCAAGAGTGGTTTACAAGAGATGGGAAATTTAAAAGAAGGCAACGAAAACATACAGGAATTTGGGAAATTCTGCTATCTAGGGAGTAAAAAAGCAAAGAATGGTTGAAGCACAAGTAATATCAAAAGTAGAATTGCTCAAACTAGGAAAACATTTGAAATGAAAAACAGCTTACTGATTGCAGTCATTGGCTCACAGAATAGGAACTTTTCTTAAAACACTATGTTTGGAGTGTAGCATTATATGGGAGTGAAACGTGGGTGATAGGGGCTGTAGAAAAGAAGAAGATAGAAGCTTTCGAAATGTGGTGTTATAGGAAAATGTTAAAGATTAGGTGGGTGGACAAGATAAGTAATTTAGAGGTTCTTAGACGAGTAGATGTAAAAACAAGTATATGGAAGTATCTTACCAGAAGAAAGAATAGGTTAGTGAGACATATCTTAAGACACCCAGGTATTGGATTATCAATAATGGAGGGCGATATTGAGGGAGTGAATTGTAGGGGTAGGCAAAGGTTAGAATATAAATAAAGCAAATTACAAAGACGTAGGGTGTTATAGGATTGTAGATATTATGAAACGACTTGCGCAAAATGGAACAGCTTGGAGAACTGCATCCAACCAGTCGAGAGACTGATGAAAAAAGTGTAAATTATACTTTTTGGTGAACTGGACACTGTGATGATTGTAAAAAAATTATACAACATATTTTTGTTTCTTTCTTATTAAAATAAAATAAACAATTTGTACTTCATATGAAACTTTTAATAATTTATACAGTATCTCTTACAGCCTTCAATTGCATATAGTAACTAAAGGTAACCAATATAATATAAATATAGAGCACTGAAACAAAAGAAATTTTAACATTTTAATTGGCTTATTTTTTTGGAAATTTAAAAAAATATTAAAGTTATTATTAAATCATAAAAATGACAAAAGCGCTGACTTTTACATCTAACTTTGCACGTCCGATATCGCTAGATATAACACATCATTTTTTATGGTTTTTTTTAAAGCGAAGGCTATTTTTCTTTTTAGCTTTAACCCTATAACTACCGAGTTATTACAGGAAAATAGCTTGCAGAATAGGTATTTTCATGACACTTCTTCATGCCATGATGAAGCTACATTTCATGGTTTTTCTTGAATTTTTCGTTTTTTGCAACTTATATTTTTATGTTTGTTACAAAACATGTTATATAATTTAAAATCTGCAATAGTGTAACAACAATTATTATTTTAGTACATCTTTCTACCAAAAGCTTTTGACAGTGACAGAAATTGTGTTCTAAAAGTGAATTCGTGCAAAATCTTTGTTATTATCCTCATTATCAATGTTCTTCGTCAGATTCTGCTGTCATCAGATATTCAATTATTGTTTCATCTATGCCATTTTAGAAAAAAATCAAATCAGAGAAAAACACTTTTTGTGTAGTTAAATAGTTTGGTAAAGAAATGTTCTGCAGTTCGTTTTTTCCAATTTCAATTGGTAATGATTTGATATACGAGGTGTGGCTATTAAATAACGAGACTGACGTTGTAAAAAACTTAATTTTTATTTTATACATAATCATTTATTGTCACCTTCAATATATACTCCTTCTCTATCCCTCCATCGCTCCACGCAAATTTTCCATTGTTGGAAACAGTGCTGGAAGTCATCTTCTGTCAGCTTCTTTAGTACACGTGCCGCTTTCTCTTTTACAGCTTCTACAGACTGAAATCTTGTCCCTTTTAATGCAGATTTCATCTTAGGAAACAGGTACAAGCACATGGTGCTAACACTAAGTAGATGTTCTAACACTGAGATGCTGTACTTGGCTAGGAACCTCTTGACAGATAACGCGGAATGAGCTGGCGCATTGTCTTGATGGAGAACCCATGATTTGTCCTTCCACATTTCGGGGCGTTTTTTCCTTACTTTTTGACGTAGTATAGAAAGTACCTCGAAGAAGTACCTAATATTGATTAATTGTTTGACCTTCAGGAACCCAGTGAAGGTTCCCCAATCCCATGGATATAAAAAAACCCTCATCATTGCTTCAAATTTTGACTTGCTCATTCCAGCTTTTTTGGCTCTCGGTGAAGTTCGGCTCTTCCAGTGTATGGATTGGCGCTTTGTTTCCGGATCATTAGTAAAAACTCACGTTTCATCACATGTTATTGTCTTCTACCTGTTCCTTTAGGTGAAATCTACATTAAAAGGGACAAGATTTGAGTCTGTGGAAGCCGTAAAAGAAAAAGCGACACGTGTCGTGAAGGAGCTGTCAGAAGATGACTTCCAGCACTGTTTCCAACAATGGAAAATTCGCATGGAGCGTTGCAGGGATAGAGAAGGATTGTATATTGAAGGTGACAATAAGTGATGATAATAAGTGCCGGCCGAATTGGCGTAGTTGGTAACGTGCTCGCCTCTCATCATGCGGTCGTAGGTTTGAATCCCACTCAGGGACGGCATATTTTCATAAGTTAAAAAAATCATTTCATCCTCCATTGTATATAGTTACACCCCAGCGTCGTCGCTAATGACCTTTAAAGTTAATGCGACATTAAATAAATGAATTTAAAAAAATAAATAAAGTGATGACGTATAATATTAAATTAAAATTTTTTCAACGTCAGTCTCGTTATTTTATAGCCACACCTCGATTAATAGAGTACTAACTTATATTAAAGCTAATAGAATGTGAAATAGTACTTTTTCTGGAAAGTTTGAACATTGGTTTATACAATAGTTACCCTGTTACTGTGTGAGCGCCGTCGTATATGCAGGACAATAGCCCTCAAAGGGTTAAATTTAGAATCGTTATACTACAGATAAGTATAGATTATGAAGTCACGAGATTGTCTTTTGCGTATGGATGGGCTGTGAGGAAGGGAAGTGAAAATTTGCAGTGCTGCCAACGTCAACAGTAAGACACTACTCGTACATCTCACTACCGTGCGGTTTCAACATACATTTTGTAACCTGTGGTTTATTTCCGAGAAAATGTTTTCTGCATAACCCTTATAAGAAATAAATGTGACTTGTAATATTTCCTATAACTTAATTACATGACTAGAAATGTTTGATTTACTGTACTGTAATTACCAGCTACCTTATTCCATTGGAACAAATTTTCTACGAATAAATCGCTTTTTTACTATCGCTGTCACTGGCGTCTTCACTATCAGTCTTACCTAACCGTTTCATTTTTTACCAGGTGTCAACAAAACTGTTGAAGAATAGCTTCGTTACGTCTTTAATTTCCTTCTTTATTTATCGAATTGTGGAAAGAAACATTACAGTAGTTGGTTACTCGCTTATGACTTTTGTTAAGAGGCAGGGAAATGCATTTTTGTTTAGCTTAAACTTCACAGTAATTTATTACACTGCATAATAGATTTTGTTCAGCACTGTATCTGCCCACGTTTTTGAGAAACTAACATTTATGTGTACGGTAACAAACAATTATATTCGTACAGTTAACCAACAAAAGGTTCCGCAATATACTGCAAATGCTCTGGGTATAGGCTAAGTTGTTGTGTTTGTTGCACTGAAATTAAACCGGTCGCGTATGCGCACTGATGCTTTTCCTCCTTTACCCCCGATGCAAACAAGGGCAAACTTGTGACTCAAGTAACTGTAGCCCTAGTATCCCTGGAAAAATATATGAAGGAAAACTTTCTTGAAGTTCAAAAATTTAATTTGGCAAAACTACGGGTTAAAATTTGACAAAATTACGAAATTTCAGTACTTCGAGATTCTTCGCCGCAAGAACGTAATTATTGATTTCATGAGAGAACGGATTTAGAATTAAGGCTATATATAAATTTTTCCAATGTAAAAATATTTTTAACGAAAAATCTATAAGTAGAAGTACTATAATGAGTTTAATCCTTAATGTGCGTACATTCCTGTTTAATTTAAAAACAATTATTGAGAAACCGCATGGTTTAATGAATTGAGGTTGATTTATGCATGCCGTGTAAATTAGGTATTGCAGTCTTGTGCAACAACGACCATTCCTGAGAGAGTACAGCTAATTAAACCCCTACCATCAAAGTATACCGGTAACCACTGTCTAAAATTTTTTAACTTACAGCTGATTTTTGAAGACGAAGGTTCCTTGTCCAAACCCTAGTTAAATTAGCCTAGTTACTTTTATACAGATCTGAATACTAAAGTGCACGCTATGAGAGAAGTCTGCTGTAAAGACTAATTGCCCCTCAACCAATTTAATAGAATTTTCTATTTGAATCTGTCATTTCAGAAAGCCCAAAAATCAAAAAAATAACTTTTGGAAAAATTAAAAACTTGTAATTTATTATGTGTCATTGAAAATATTAATAAATGTAAATTGTTCAGAGTGCTGTCCCCTTTGATATAAATATAATTTTGGCTTTTTAAAGACAAGCCCTCTGTTTAAAAAAAAATTGAAAATTTAAACTTAAGGTGTTTGTGAAATAATTTGCAAAATGTTAACTATGTTGTTTTCTGTAAAATGCGTTGTTAGACCAGAAGAAAATTGTGTTGTACAATAGTATTCATTTATTTATTTCAGCAGTTTACAATATGAATTAAAGTAGCTTTCTGCAAAAATACAAATTGAAATTCTTAACTTTAAGAAAGAAAAATGTTGATTTTCAGGGATATTCACGTTCTTCATCGTTGTCATAAACAGTCGTAACCTCCCTTTAAAAGATTTTTGCATAGAATCTTTTTTATGGCCTCTTCCACTTGAAGATAGAGCTTAAGCTTCAAAACAACATCCACTTTCATTCTTCAATTAGAAGGAACCACTTTTATTCTTAAGGACAAGCTTTTTATTAGTGTTACATATTACTTAAGGAAAGCCAGACTTATGTGATTTTTGTATGGATGGTGTGTTTACATTCAGTTAGTTCTAAAATACATTAAAGAAAATATGCAAACTTTTGATTTATGTGCTTTCTGAAAATACTGATTCATTTACATAACACGTCCATTTATGTTTTATTTTAATTCCTAATGTGTGTACGTTGCAATCTGTTCAATTGAGAACAATTAGCAACCCCATGACCCAATGAGATGAGGATGATATGTATGACGTGTAAATGAGGTTATGTTTTATTAGTAAATAAATTCAAAAGGTTAAACTTGGCGCAATACTGTTGTAAAATTGCTAAGTGTAGGTACTGTTGCAAATACTAAGTATTATATACCATAATATTCAGAAATGTATACAGATTATGATTTTATATTTTTTTTATTTTATATATTTTTTTTTAGTTTTTGCTTTTGATAAAACTGAAAATAATATAAAAAATAGAGATACAAAAGAATTTTTTTCGGTTTAAATGTTTGTGTCAGTCATATAAGTCATGTAGTAAACTGATATACCTAAAATCCAAAATATACATATTGTAGCCTATTCAATCTTCTACTAATCTTTCAAAACTGAAACATCAATTCAAGGGATTACTTTTAATTATTAAAAGTAAAACAAACCTGGAGCAGTGATGGTAGGGAGAGCACTTTTGGCTCTCAGCCAGTGTAGCCGCTATGTACAGGTGTTAAAAGCACTCGCGTTGTACGCATCATCTGCGTGCCTCCACTTCTTCTCTCTTTCCTTTGCTTTCTCTCGTTATGACATGTATTTTACAGTGAAAATGGTTCCAAAAGTAAACTACAAAGTTGTTTGCAATTTAAAAAAGTACAGTAGGCCTACATTCTTTACTGCAAGAGCGGAGCGCTACTGAAATATGACAACGCTGTCACGAAAAGTTGCCATGAAAACTGCTCAGTGCTGGTTGGCTGAGGGCGAACCGAACTCCGACCAGCGGTTTTAGCTTCCTTTGCTTTCGCTAGCTTCAGGTTTGTTTTACTTTTAATTCAACTATAGTACACACAAAGTAATTAGCACCTTTTATTTTTTAGAATTCTTTTCTTCTTTCATTTTTCACATAAAATAAAGTTACTACCTAACAAATATTACTAAACGAAACTATAAATATAAATACAAATAAATAAATAAATAAACAATATACGGGTAATTACGCCACAAAATGTGCACATGTAAAAACTTAATAGCGACGAACAAATCATCAAAACACAGCAGATGAAAGATGGCAAAAATATTTTTTACTAGCGCCTCACAGCAACATTATGATAAAAAATTTAACTATAGGTCCAGAAATGATTTTAATCTTTCAATGTTTCGGATTGACTAGTGTGTTATGGGAGGTTAATTATGGAGTTCTATTTATATTTTCATTAAAATTAATTCGATAATATAGAATTTGTTTTCGATATACAGAAACATTTTTCCATGAAAATTTCACGGGACTCACAAAATACTTAGATTAATAGAGAATTTTGATGTACAGAAGTTCGATAAATAGAGGTCCGACTGTGTAATATATTTTTTAAACACCGCCCAAGTGATGTTTTATTTAACTTTTGACAAATCTGACAGTAGGAATCAATGCCAATCTCGTATTGATAAATGGTTTAGTTGCTTTAGTTGTTATTTTGTATATTTATAAAGAAGTTTTGTACTGATCTTTAGCATATTGATTTTATGTAAACCACTAAATCTGAAACCATTACAACAGCGAGTTGAATAAGTTTAATTCTAAGCACTGTGATATTACGTAGGTACGTAAAAATATTAAGCCGCTAGTAATTATAAGTAACAAAGGTACATTTTTGTGTAAGCAAATTGTAATTTGTGATTATGAATTCTTTACTTACCCAAAGCAGCAACTTGGCCAAGTAAACTTAATGACTTATACTTTTCATGGCCATTGATTATTAAAATAACATTAGACCCATGAAAAACAACGGCATAAATTGCGATAAGCACTACCCAAATTAAAACACAAAGTTTCTTTTCCTATTGCAATTCAATAAAACATGTTGGTGATAATTTTCTAATAACTAGAATACTTTCATATGATATTAATTGCTATAGATTAAGGTGCTTAACGGTAAAATGAAATTGTTAATATTCTTTTGTTTTAGTTTCAGCTTACTGGGGATAACCACGATTGTTAAATAAATAAAACGAATTGGGTTGATGGTGTTGAAGTAAGCGTGGAGTTGTGTCAGTTGTACCATTGTTAAATGTGCAATTGTACTAACAATGGAAGTTATAGTAATTCCCAATTACTATAACTTCCATTACTCAGTACAATCGATTAAACAATGTAAGGGGAAAACCCCTATTGTTAGAATAAGTTAAATTAGAATAGTCGTTAGACAATAATTTGTAAATATAGCTAACTATCAATAATCTAATATTGTTTAGGGGGGTATATTTCTCCTTCTGTATTTTTGGGCCTTTCTTCAACTTACCAACTTTTAGCCAATCATTCGGGTAGTTCTCCTTTCTGTTGGTCCTTCAGGTTGGTTGAACGGTTAGTGGGAGAGTGAGGCTTGTCAACCAGAGGTTTCCTGGTTCGGGCCCAGGAAATTTACAACCAGTTCTTTTGGGACTTAAGAGGAACAGGGCGCGTACATTTGAATATCAGCATACGGGCAATAAAAACGAACTACCCTAGGTGTAAATGCCTTAAAAATGAATATCTTGGATAAATAACCTTTTGTAAGGACAAACAGTGAGTACTAATAATAGTATTGCCTTCATAGAAATGAGTAAATAAAGTAATTTTCTGTCTAACCCTATGGGGAAATTGCGGATATTCAGTCATTGTAACTTAACGCTAAACCAACTTTTCAGTAGCGTTTATTCATAAAGAGCATACTCTGATAATAAATAGAAATAACTTAACGGTGTTAATTTGAACAAGGCAATTTTATCTGGATAATCACAAAATTCCATATCTAAGTGGGAGCTAATATCTTGCTATTTGGATGTTACTTTGATTTCTAATAGCCCAGTTAACGAAAACATAAAATAGGACAAACCTAGAAGTAATTAGTGGAAAATTGGATTCTGGTAGCTATGAAGTACGTATCAAGAGTAGTCTTCTACATCCTGAAAATTTCTCTCGCATTACGCACTTGATTCTTCACCAATATTACCACAGAACCTTGAATTTGCAGTATTTTGCTAACTACATAATTTTTATCGGCTAGTAATTTAAGCCCGATGTATTACAAGCTGAAAAATTGTGATCAGCTCGTTTACCTGTACCTATACTGTATTTCTTTTAAGCTGAGACCTACTGTAAGCAACATTTTACGAAGTAATGTTGGATCTGTTGTGTTTACGCTACGTGTAACCGGAAGGCTGGCGCCCGTCGCCCGCTGTCATTCTTATATACCATTGGTAAGCTGTATATCATTTATAACCTGAATCCTATTGAGTTAGTGTGGGCTCAGGTGAAGGATTACATAGCTATTATTTACGCTCTAAGAAGTAATTGGTAATTGGTTTGCTGGCATTTCTCCCACTACCTCCTCTCCGATTGGTCGCCCGAAAGCATAGACCCGGAGGCCGTTCCGTAGAATTCTTACGTACCGTGACTGACGACTGTCACATAATTATCCAATTTGTCAATAACTAAAATAAAGATTTTGGGAGCGAGAGTGAGCCTGGTCGGCAACCAGGGGGATGCATTAAACTCACTCTCTTGACGAGGAAGCTTCTTGACGCAGAAGGCGCCCGTTATTCTGAATATAAAACTAGAAAGTTTGGTCCTAACAGTCTAAAAAGAGGTCAGAATTAAAATATAACTTAAAGATTGGCCTTGAAACTCCAGGGTCAGTCGCTGCCTGGACCCCCCTAGAGCGAGGCAGTCGTACAACAGATGGTCTCGTGACTGTACCACCTCACAGACACACGAGCCATCATCTAGCAAACGGAACCTTTTTAAATAAGCCGCAAACTCACCATGACCAGTGAGGATCCGGACTCCCGATGTCCTTAAATGAACGCTAGAGGGATACCATCCCCCCAAACTTGTATGAATTGATACAAAGACCTTTCCTTAGGCGAGGTGTTGCCACCCTTCCAAAGCGAGAGTCTGTACTCTCTTCTTCAAGGCAGGGTTCTTTAGGCAAGCTCTAAGAAGTACGGACATTTTTGGAATTGAGCTTTCTAAAGTATCGTTGAATAAGTGGAAAACCTGAATAGCTCTCGTGGAAAAGGAGAAGAAACGCATGTGGGATTTAGATTCTTTAAGCGATGTTCAGATGTAAAAACTTGTAAATTTGGAACATGATTCAAGTAGTGACAACAAGGTTGATATGTCGCCTGATGAAGTTTTATCGGGACTTGCAATAAGGTAGCCTATTACAGTGCGTTATTTATAATTAACATTCTCAAGCCTAGTTACAAATAAATGTTTTTAAGTGTAAGAAGAATGTAAAATAATTACCTACTATGAAGAAATTAACAACGTAAATTTCCTGTAAACGAACGTAATCTTTTTTTTGGATGGATCGCGCTACGTAATATTTTTCTTTGAAACTGTTTTGACCAGGTCACAACTTTGCTGACATAGAGTTTAGTAACAATCAGATTCCTACTTTCCGTTATTACAATTTATTAGTAAGCCGTCAAAATAACACCGTAGCATTAAAAATACATAAATTTAGGTATTGTCTGTCAAAAAAGAAAATATAAAAGTAATTAACATCTTCTTGACATTAAAGAAGCGCTAAGGCCTGGTTCAGATGGCCGACTATCGCAGTGGTAAGTCGTTACTACTAATCGCACGCCTGTCGTAACACTGTCACAGCGCTGCCAAATACTATTGTGCACTATGGGAGTCGCACCCACAACTTCACATGACAATGCGATGCGTGATACGCGTTTTTTACCGTGCGCTAGTGGTACCACTGACTTCTGCAACCGACTCCCGCCTAGCTTATTACCACAGACGCAAGCATTGAGAACGGCGTCAGTGAATATTACATCAGTATAATTTTTATATATTTTATAGTTTACTGTTGATAGTTATACTGTTCGCCAACTACGGCGGCATGTAGGGAGGGTAGTGGGACAGAGAGAGAATGTGTTGCGTCAGCCTTTCCCCTCAACTCATTTCAATCAGTGCACGGTGTTCAAGTGCAATAATGACAATACGCGGTACGGTAGGGCACTCTGCCGGTCAGTTTCGTTCACTACACTCTAACAAGCTTATTTTTCATCAAAAAATTCTGAAAATATTACTTTCGCTTCCTAATGAATCTTATTTTATTACACTAAAAATGTTATTATTATACTCTGATATTTATATAAGATACGCTCGTACAAAGTTAGACGTTTAAATCTCATCGCATTTTTTGCGTATCACGTAGGCTAATATAGGCCCTAACTTATTTTCCAGGATTACATAATATGCGTTTTATTATTTTGTTATAAAATATGAAATTTTAGCTGTAATTTGATGTATGTAGGGCAAATAATGAACGAGCTTGAAAAAATCACTTTTTGAAGGGAAGTCAAAGATAGATCATCGTGTCTGGTGTCTACTTTCTGTTAATATTCCAAGAAGCTGAATCAATTATTTTAATAGTTGTGAATTTTATACGAAACATACGTCAAATTTTAGAACTCAACTACACACGCACAATATCAGTTGTTTGACATTTTAACAAAAATAACCGTTTAGTAAATATAACGGAATGATGTTATGACGTACCTTTCTTTTGGGCCTGTCAAAACTTATGGTAGGTACATCATTTAGAAAAAAACTTATTGCCTATTACTCTAAAATGAATCGCAAACATTTTCCCCGTATTTTGTGCGCGCGCAACTAATTTTGACGGGGTGTGGCTTTCGACAGCGACACCAATGTCAAAACGATTACCGCATGAACACAACACAATGAGTAGTGAGTACTACTTTTGAGGCAGCCGGTATCAGGCTACGACGCTGTGGTGGGGGAGCTACTTACTGCGCATGTGCGGCCCGCATGCCACCGTAGTTGGTTATATTTATACCAATTAATTTTGAAATGTTGAGTTTGATACGGAAAGGTTTATAATTGGCTTGAGCGGAGGCCTGCATTATGGGACTTTGGATCTCCGCTCTACGCAAATAAACATCTTAAAAACAAGGCATGGGAAGAAGTTTGTGTAGCAATGTACCCGGAATATGAAGGAATTGAGGCTGCAGAAAAAAACCAACAAGGTTGAACTGTTACTGAAAAATCGCAATAAAAATGATGAAGATCGCAATTTCGGACAACAGCATGTGAACTATTTTACGCGATTGCGCACCCGTGAGGGTGCGTGGTGTCGATTTACCACTGCGATAGTCGGCCATCTGAACCCGCCGTAAAGCTTAGACAAACAAAATTACATTTTAATATGTATTTGTAATGTCTTGGTACTACTAAAACGATTATATTTTACCGTTATATATTGATGTAAACTTACCAAGTAAGCTCCGATTAATAACAAAACTGCCAACGCTACGCCGATTAAAGCCAAAATTAATATAACCGTTACTTCAGCCTTTCTATTTTCTGAATCTAGGCATATCAAAAATTACACAACATTGTAAAATTTAGCAAGTGTCATTAATTTTATACTAGGATTAACAAATAATTTGAGGTAGATAAACAACTGAAATTACACTGTTACTCTTTTTCTCCTTAATTCTAGAAAATTATAAATTATTGCGATGAGTTAATGTTATCATCTAATTATAACTGAAAAATAATGCGAATTAAGTGCGCTTTTAATGATTATCAGACATCATGTTGTGTAAACCACAGTAAATAAAACACAAGTGTTTTAAGGTACTGTGGTCTAAACTTTCCATTTTCTCAATTTTTTTTAGTTATCATACTGCGTATTTTGAGAGAAGACAGCCGAATGCAGCTGTAGGAGAGAGATTGAGAGCCACCAGGTCAAGGAATATGAAATTGATGTGGGAACGAAGAAAACAACAGTGTGGTGCCACAACTAACTCCTCAAGGAACGCATGTCCATGAGTAACTTGAGTGCTCCAATTGGGGCGTAAATTAAAAAACAAAAACAGGTTTTCACTCTAATGACACTGGTTTCGCAAACGATTGATTACTGATCTTGATCTGATATTACCAGCTGATATGACAAAGAAAGCTGCTTTATTTTTAATGATATACTGCAATAAAAGAGCCAAAAATCGTACCTTTTACACTGTTTTAGAAACATCTAAAGAATAAAAAATAATAAAAGAATAAATTGTACACAATTGCACACTATTTTCCCGTATGCATGAACTCGTCAATAAACTTTTAGTTTAATTTCACTAAACTGGTTTTCACTCTAATGACACTGGTTTCGCAAACGATTGATTTTTGATCTTGATCTGATATTACCAGCTGATATGACAAAGAAAGCTGCTTTATTTTTAATGATACACTGCAATAAAAGAGCCAAAAATCGTACCTTCTACACTGTTCTAGAAAAATCTAAAGAATACTGTAATATAGAGAACAGAAATGAATACAAGGAGTAAAGTAAAAAATTCATAGCAATTTTTAACCTTAATCCATACTTACTAATACCGGGTGAGCATAAAGTCTTGCCCTGATTATAAAAATTTATTGCAGAATAACTGTTTGACATAATAATTTAAATTTGATGCTGTTACATAGGTTAGTGTTAATAGTTTTTTTTAAGATTACTTACATTAGTAAACTTCAACGTGTGCCCCCTTGGTAGCTCGGAGAATGTCGAAGCGGTATTCCAGTTCCCGCCAGGTCTTTTGTAACATGTGTTCTGTCACAGTACCCACAGCAGCTTGTATCCTAGCCTTCAGTTCGTCAACGTCAGCAACTGGTGTGGCGAAGACTCTACCTTTGATATAGCCCCAGAAAAAAAAGTCAAGGGGAGTAATGTCTGGAGAGCGGGATGGCCAGGGTGTTGGACCATCCCTTCCAATCCACCGATCCGGAAATGTTTCATCCAGGAAATTACGCACTATCAAAGCCCAGTGGGGCGGTGCCCCATCTTGCTGGAAAATTATCCATGGTTGATATTCTTCTAACTGTGGTGCAATGAACTGTTGCAAAACATCTAAGTAAATGTTAGCGTTAATGGTGTTTTCCGTGAAGAAAAACGGCCCGAGAACCTTATTATGCATGAGGCCGCACCAAACATTCACATTTTTGCTGTCTCCCTGTAACTGTACAGTAGCATGTGGATTCTCTGATCCCCATATACGGACATTATGCCTATTTACCATTCCACTGACATGAAAGGTGGATTCATCGGTAAAGCATATGCGATTTAAGTAATCGTTAGCGCCGTCAATCCTGTTGAGAATCTCAGTTGCGAATTCTGCACGTCTCAGCAAATCATTCGGTTGCAAGGCCTGCACGATTTGCACTTTATAAGCATGCAACCTAAGCCTTTTATGAAGAATTTTCACCACACTTGCTTGCGGTAATTGAAGTTCACGTGATGCTTGACGAGTTGATTTAGACGGAGTCCGTTGAAACGATTCCCGAACAAGATCAACAGTTGCTTCACTCACACTAGGCCTGCCACTTCTAGGAAGATCTTCAACGCTGCCTGTTTCTTTAAACCTTTCATACCATCGTTTTATTGATTTAACATCAGGAGGGCTGCGTCCATAAAAAGCCCGAAAATTACGCTGAACACTGATGGGCGATTTCGTTTCGTGAAACCAAAGCACACATTGTGCTTTCTCCTGCTTCAACGCCATTTCGCCAGCAACTAACGTGAACTAACAGACCATGTCATTGTTGAGGAGCACTAGCGCCATCTATTAGTCACAAAATCTACTAACAATAACCTATGTAACAGCGCCAGATTTAAATTATTACGTCAAACGATTATTCTGTAATAAAATTTTATAATCAGGGTAAGACTTTATGCTCACCCGGTATAATAAAGAAGAAACGACTGTTTGTTTGTTTGTATGAGGTAATCTCAGAAACTACTGAACTGATTTTAAAAAATCTTTCATTGTTGCATAGCTTAAAGCTTTTTGATCAATATAGGCTAGGTTGCAACTTTAAGTAACTTTAATTAAGTTAGTTAAGCAACCTAAACTGTGAACTATTTATTTACATTTATAAATAAATAAATAATTTTGTAAAAAACATAAAGCAAGGCGAGTAAAATTATCCGTAAACTTTAAATTAAGTTTTCCGAAAATGTGTTTTTGCATGATTGTACATCGTTGGGAATTGAATATTTTGGTTTGTATTGGAGATATTTGGATGAATGTTTTGTTAATGTTCATAATTTCTTGCTCTATTATTTGTTGAATGATTACAAAAAACTTGATACGGATTCAGTTAAAAAATAATTTGTGAATACATAAAATAATTTTTTTTGAAAATACGGTTTTTCTTCAATTAATTTCTTGCAAGAAAAACTACATACAACAGATAATAGACAGCAATGTTCTGTATTATTTGGCACAAGAATCACGTTGATATCTTTCTTGGTTCCTGAGATATTTGATTCCCCATAAAAACCTGTTTTTCCACCCCCACCTTTATATTAGGGGCTCTAATTAATTTTTTGGCCTAGTTCAAGTGGTCGATTATTAGTAGTAAATTACTCTTTCATTTAAAATATACAATGATAAATTATAACCAGTAGTTTTGATTTTCATTTTCTGGGTAGTCTACACACTTAAAAAAGTGTTTGTGTTCAAATGTCTAATATTATCACTCTCAGGGTTTGCATCGCTTCTGCAGTTAAAAACGTTTGTGTCCGGTAACGTCATTACCGTCAGAAATCGCTTTGTTTGTCCTACCCTTCACTTACCTTATATACTGTACTGGCTAAATTCAAGTGTTATTACCAAAGTGTTAATTCACTCAAAGTTGTGTCGTACATTATGAACAATAACGATTTGTGCTAGTGTAATTGCTTCAATTCTTAAGTGGCTAGTTTATAAACAGTCTACTGCAGTAACCAAAGCCCGCATCTTGTGCTCTACGCTTCAGCGGTATTCATCAACGGATATCTACAACGCATTCAACGACTTTAGTCAACGCATATCGAGTAATTTGTTCTACTCAAGTATTTTAGCTATAGTACAGTTTAAACTTTGCGCACCCTTCAATTCATGCGTATTTCCCAAACCTTCCATGTCAACTAACTATAAGCGTGGAGTCTTAGCTGAAACGACTTCTTGCTTAGTTTTCGTTAGAAAAGTAATTCGCTATTATTTTGAAACCAACGCTTACCTCATTAGTGAAACAGCAGTACTACCATTCTACTGCAGTACCTAACACACGTCATTGAAACAACACACGAAAAATGAAACGTTTATAGTTTGCGGATCACGTTATTTGACGGAATTCGTATTTACGCAATTATGCTATCTAATATCATGTCATTTGACGGAGTCTGTTCGTTTATTCTGAACCTAATATCATTTTAGTACATAAGTACACCGTTAAAGCGCTAGTAGATTAGTGTTCTATTCAGTTGTAACGAAAAGTAAAGCTTGAGGTTCCATGTGTAAATTGGGATGTTTATCAACATGGATACAATAATGTTGTCAGATTGCAATTAATGTTTTTTTTAGGATATATTATAGTATAAAAGTGTAAATAAATGGTTTTTTTATGAAGTATTATTATGTATTAAAGTCTATAATAAAGTAAGTAAATTATGTGGACAATAGACGAATCTAGTGAAAAATTCTTGTATTTTCTTCTTTGTATTTTCTCATAAAAAATTATAGTTTTTTCTTTTATAAAACAATTTAGCAACTTGTAATACACTATTAAAAACTAGAAAATTTGATGTTTCCAGCCATGTAAAAATCATTTTAACAGTCCTTATAGTTTTATTTTTATACATTTTTCAAATATAGACAAAAATGGCCAGCATTTTATAAACAGCAACAATTTAAATCCCGGCACTCAAATTGCAGAATTAAGGAAAACGTGGCTATAATAGTAGTTACTTAAGGAGAAAATGAATATGAACTGACTTGTTGAATTTTTGTTACCTTCCTTTCCGTGATTAATACTACCAGTGACCTCGAAGAGCATTGATGCGGCAATCAAGGAAAAATATACCTAAAACAAGAAACAAATAGTTATTTTCTGAATTTTTATAACTCTTTTCTTGTTACGCTGTGATGAATTACCCCATACTAATATGGTATACTCCTTATGATATAAATTTAAACCATGATAACCTGCTATTAGCAATTACATACACTAAAGTAAAAATAATATTAATATTACATACGCTAACATAAAAGTACAAAATACTGTACGAATTACCAATGAAAAGTGATAGTAGTGTGTAATAAATGAGCAGCAAGTTGATTTATATTGTTTGTTTGTTGTGATCTATATTGTTTAGTTCGAACTAAGTGCTGCAGAAGTTGAAAATATATCAGACCTGAAGAGAAATGGAAGTTAAAAGCAAGTGAAACATCGATATTTGTTTGATCTCAAGAAAGAGTTGGATAAGTATTGCAATTCTGATGTAGATAATTTTTAGAAGAGTTGGTTTGGAATAAATAAATCAGTTCTTTAAGATTGGAGAAATTAATTCTTTTCAATATTTTAACTAAAAGTCTTTGTATGGCAGTGTAGAGGTCGGAATATTTACCAGAACAAAATCATAACTCACGTAAAACAATACAATATAAAAGAATACGCTAAAAAATCAAGAATGCAGATAAAAAATGCCAGACCTTTTCGGGAATGTAACCCGGCTCGCCAACAAAGAAGCCAGTTGCGCTGCCCACTGCACCAACGGGCAAGCTAATTAAAATGGCTTTTGACCAGACAAGGCAAATTAAATATATCCACAAATGTATCTCCAGTAGTTTTAGAAGAAAGTGATGAAATACAATAAATGGAGTCGAAAACACTTTTTTGAGTTTTTACTAGCAATAACTATTAAAATTGCATTAAAAAATTGTTCTTTTTTGTCTTTTCACAATAAAGGATTAGGCTTCTGCTTGTTCCGACTAACAACAGCGACAACCTATTGAATTATTGCCATCTTATGCGTGGCCTCCCAACATCTCTCCTCCCGCCCTGTTCTGTATTGCAAAACATTGAGGAGATCCTTACCTCTGGTATTTTCTCTACGTGTTTCCTCCATCGATATCGATATTCTGCAATCTTCCCATTCTGGTTGTAAACATCCAGTTCCGTACTGATATCCTCATTTCTTAAATTGGTCCTTACGACTGCAACCCTTTGTTCTTTGCAGTAGTCTCGTCTCTGCCGCCTGTACTCTACTCTCCATTGGTCTGGTACTAATCCACGACTCACTTCCATCGATTAGGACTGGGGCTGCAATCACCTTGTAAAACTTTATCTGAGTTTCCTTTCTTGTTTTCCTGCCTAGGGTTCTGCTAATATCGTCGCATACTGCTTGGAATTTGCGAACGTTCTTTTCTATATCCGAATGTTAATCAAACCAGATGTCACAACCTAAATAATTTCATTGTATAACTTGTTCGAGCACTACATCATCTACCACAATTTTAGACTTGGTAGGATATTTACCAGTAAATTCCCATTACCTTTGACTTTTTACGGAGTATGAAATCATAGTTTTTACATAATTCATTCAAAACATACACCGAGCTCTGTAGCTCATCCTTACTCTCGTCCACAATCCACAAACCATCCGCAAATAGTAAAGCATTCAGAAAAACGTCATTGTTCAGCCTGATTCCCGAACTAACCTTGTTTTTCCATGAGCGGAAAATGTGTTCCATTTCCTGAATCCGAAGCTGTTTGTGAGTTTGTCAGTAACTTAATAAAGATCCTGGCCGCGTTACGAACGCTGTGCAGGTTTTACTGAATTGCTTTTACTGTAATGCTTTAATTAGGACTGTATTACAAATTGTTTTTATCTAATATTTTAAGTTTTTATAATTTCTATCTCGATTTGTCAAGTCTGTCAAGTCATTATTAACTTTGGTTCTAGTATTTTCAGTATGGCTTCATTTAGCCGGAATAGCTGAAATCCGGACGAAACTTGTCACTACTTGTGTAACTCGACAACTAAGCGGTTTTGAACGTGTGTTACGTGAATGAAGTTGTTTCTTATTTTTGGCTCAAAA
The DNA here is from genome assembly GCA_035578175.1 of Catonia carolina. Taxonomy (NCBI): domain Eukaryota; kingdom Metazoa; phylum Arthropoda; class Insecta; order Hemiptera; family Achilidae; genus Catonia; species Catonia carolina. Next base: position 23,245,984 of record JAQMRL010000005.1, read on the forward strand.
GTCAGATCCCAATTTTAAATATCTTGGTTGTGACATAACATACGACCAGGATAAAGATGTCCAGCAAAAAATAACAAAGTTCAGCTCGGTATGTGGGGCAATAAGTAGGTCCCTGAAGAACAAAGCTAGGAAGGATACGCTAATAAAATTTTATAGAGTTATGGCTATACCTACCTTAGCTTATGGAAGTGAAGCATGGGTGCTGTCTAAGAAACAAGAATCCAAGATTCAAGCAGCAGAGATGAGATTTCTTAGACATATAAAGGGATGCACCAGAGAAGATCGCTTCAGGAACGAAGTGATAAGGGAGGACTGTGGAACACAACCGCTAGCTGACATAATCAAGCAATACAAAGAAAAATGGTCAGAACATCTTTTCAGAATGCCGCAAGACCGCCTTCCTTTAAACGCATGGCATCATATACCAAGAGGTAGAAGGGGTATTGGAAGACCGAGGAGGAGATGGACGCCGGAACAGGCTTAGCTCACAGCTAAAATAGCCTAATCCATGACGACGACGACGACGACGAAGTCAGATCCCATAAGAGTGCATACAGTTGAGAATTACACTGTGCATTACATTATGTCATCGATGTCCAATGACCTGAAAATTAAGTAATTTTCGGTCTCAATTACTAGAGGGTTTAGTTCCTGCTCTTCAACGAATTGTTATTGATTTCAATGACAAAAATATCACTTTAGGTTTACTTACAAGCTCAACCCATCCAATGATTTTACAACCTGTACGTAAAGAGCAGCAGCAACAAAATGCATTTATTAAGCACATGTTTTCCTAAAATCTACCTGTAACACACAGAATAACTTCATTACTAAGTAAATAATTCAATTATTGAGTATAATTTAAGACTGAGGGATATTTTATGAAATCGATTCTCTCCCTTTTTTTGTTTTACCTTTATTACTGGCACTTAGTTTGATAGACCCTCCATAACAATTTCCTTAATTTTTTAAAATGTGGACATGTTTAATTATAATTATTTATACTACATACCAGTCCCTGAGGATTAGAACTGGTAATTTCTTCTGAACAAAGTTTTTGGGAAATCACAAAATACTGTATGAAGCAAGCGCTGAATTTTTAATTCGACCAAAATATTAATACAGTTAAATTTCCATAACTCGAACCACGTAGGGAATACAGAACTAATTTGAGTTAAAGAAAATTAGAAATACAGAAAAACAAAACTATGAAATTTTGATCAATTTTTAAGGATAATGTTAAAACATTTATAAATAATCTTGTTTTAGTGGCGTTAAACAAATCTGTGTTGTAACTTTTGATTAGAGGAGTTAATATTAATTGCTTGTAATTTTAGGAGTCTTCATTAGAAACTGAGGCACTTTTATCACAAATAACCTTATGAACGATTCCATGACAACTTTTAGGTTTTTTAAATCTTCTACTGGTGGCTTTAAATTTGTTGCATGTTGCATCGCTAATTGATCTGATTTTTCTCGGAGCTTACACCTGATATGGAAAAAATTTTCCCCCTTACTTCATGCAGCCAATTAAATACACCTTCTATTCCAGGTTACGAACACATTTTCGTACACATTGCGTTAAAAACAAAAATGAATTTTTTTTAAATCTTAAACAAGAAGTTTTTTTGTTTCACGTCTGACTGTTTTGAAATCGCTACTAATGCAGACGGTGAGAAGGATGATAGATGAAGACGAGTGATGAAAAAATTTCAGACCTGACCAAGATTGGAACCGGGATTCCGGCGTAAAAGCCAGTTACACTAACCACTACGCCAACGGGCCGGCCTGATAGCCCTGTGGTGCACAACAAGATGTTAGAGGCCAGATATCATCCATATATCCAGATATCAAGAACGCTAATTTTGACGTAAATTAACGAGTCGTAGGAAACCAAATGTAATTCGAATTATAGATTAAAAATTCGAGTTATGAAAGTTCAACTGTATTATGTTGTATATTATGCAGAATCATTTTTGGAGTTTTAAGATTGTTAGTTATAATAGTTGTGTATAGTTCTTTTATAAATTAAATAATAAACATGGACGTTTCCACTTTTGATTCTCAAAATGGAGATTTCTACTTATGAATCAAAATGCTATGGAGAAAACTAGTTTTGTTTCAAAAACACAATAGGTAGTGTAACGTCTGTTACGCTTACATTATATGTTGGTGCTGGGGTTTTTGAATACGGACGCCCTTTCTCGATTTGACGCTGCAGTCGCTGATTGTCGGAAGCGCATTTTAGTGTTTTTCACTTGTACCGCGTCTCGCTCACCTGATTTTTGTTCACTGTGTGTCCCGTTGTCGAAATGTAACGACATTGTTGGTTAGTATGCATTTTATTTTGTTTTTTTTTATACTTAAACTTAGGTATTATTTCTAAACTTGTTTTCATGATTGTTCCTGTTCTCTCGTTATTACCCGTTAAAGTAAGCTAAAAATATTTAATTTATTACTGTCTGAGACACTTAACAGTTTTTTTTTTTTTGGTACGTTATTACACTAATTTTGTGCAATTCAAAATTTAACTTTCTGAACTGTTTTTTTTAAATTTAGTACTCTGTATTATTATTTGCAAATACTGTATTTAATTTGTATCTTAGCCTTCAGCTAATTCAGTAAATTTTGGTTTGGAAGGTGTTTTCCTAATACTGTTAGTTGTTGTTTAGGTCAACAGCCGAAAAGCTGGTTTGAACCTCTAGATGTTTTACTAAGTAAAAACGAGGAGTAAGGTGGTTTACCATTGCCTTCCTCACTGAGTTGAAAGAGTATGCTTATCAGCATACCAGGCCCTCCGAAAAGCACTCACTTTCCACCCTGCAAATGACACCTTCACTTCATTCACCACAGGGTCTGGCTGCATAGTGAAATTCATTACTCTCAGAGGAGATAACTCTGGCTAGTGTCTTTTACACCTCTACCTCTTCTGTTTTTAAATAGTTCAGTCATATAAGTGGCTGACTATGTGATAAGAAACAGAACTATTTTTTTAGCCCTGGACCAAACAGATAGAGTGCAATTAAAATAACACTCCACCTGCCCGTTTTGGGCATAATACTGTTAGATGTACAAGGAAAAATAGGTTATAATATTTATTGTACGCTTAATATGGATTTCTGTATGTAAATTATTTTGTATTATCTTTTTATTATTGATTACTAATTTTTGGGAAACCTACTCTTGGTACTTCCAGGGTTCAAGTTCAGTATTCAAGTTAAAGATTTAAGCTGAGTTCAAGTGTATCCATGTGCCAGATGTCGACTCCTAGTTTTACCGTTTACCGCTGCGACAATATATGTTCTGTACAAAATTTCTACTGCAGTCGATGGATTGATAAGTGGTGGTTTTTTTTCTGAGTAATCTCTGTCCGGCGTCAACCGAATAAATTTCCTAATTTTCTGCCTGGTTATGAGGTATTATTGTCATTCAAATGGGTGAGTGATACTTTCTTATTTGATATTATTCGAAATGTGCTAAACACGCTCTATACATGAAAAATCTCACGGTGTATTGCAAAGCTTATAAGAAAACCACATTCCGGTATCTGTTACTAGAAAATTCTGGATCCGTGGTGCCTTGTGCATCAGTTAAAATTTATTTTAATATATTTTATTAATTGAAATCGTATTAATTTTTTTATACTGAATACAATGATTTTTTGAAATTGCCGAATTAATGAACGGTTACGGAGTTAACAGGGGTTCAGAATTTTACTAATAACTCAAAATTTAAATTTTGTACAAATCTGAAATTTTGTATGTACAATAAAAACAAACAGGTTTATATTCCAGCGGAATCTCAAATAAATCGGTCGAGTGTTGTTTGAGTTACAAGCCTCTAAATGCATCCAATGTGTTGCAGCAACAAAAAAACAGGTTCTTCTTTTCTTCTCATCCTGATATCGGAATATTAATAAACGCTAAAAATATAAAACTGATATGCAACAACGCAGATTGAAATCAGCTTAATTTTGCTGTATAGTACGTTAAAACTGAACAAGCGGTTTTGACGAAAGAAGGCACCTAACTCGGGTATCTATAATAATAAAATCGATAGTCATTCCTCTTTTCTGAATGGTTGATTTAGAGAATCCCGCTTTTAAAACAGAAATAGTATTGGAGATTCTCAGTTTTGATTCAAAGCTAGATTTCTGTTAAATAAAATAAAGGGCAGATTACTACTTTTAAAACAAACAGACCATGTAACCTTGTAATACAAAAATTTTTAGAAAATGCTCGTGTTACCCAAAAATGGCCAAATATTGGACCACTTTTATTCCTCAGTTACTGTATACAATAGTAATTGTAATACAATGGTATGGTATATATTTAATTTATAAATACATTCAGATCCAGTAGCATCAATAGAGGACTGTAAATTCAGTTTGCCAATATTCAATCTGATTCTTCTAAATACAAAAACTTTGCATTTCACAAGTATTACTTCGCAGTAAACATAATGACAGAAATACAACTAAATACGAAACTTTATGGTCCATTATATTATGTAAAAACTTAGATTCTTTGTACTGCTTTGTACATACTTAGATTTAAATACATACTTTTAAATTCCTTGAGATAAAATACTTTAATTTTTTGTTTAGTAGCTAGGTTTCCTAAAAGTTGTCTTTTTTGCGATACGTGGATGCTTTCTAACAATCTATTTCAACAAATCTTCACTATTTTCATTTTTCTGATTAGTACTGTATTAATTATCAATAAATTTAAAAAATAAAATTAACATTTTAATTTTGTAACCACTAAAACGTTTCATCTCATTTAACTAGGTATCATATGTAAACATTTGTTTAATTTATCAAAAACATATGATTTATTTATTTATTTAAGATTACACACTAAAACTTGCATGAGCCCAATAACATGGTGCTAAAGTAAACAATTAAATTACAATGTATACATTGTAATTACACAATGTAACTTAGTAACCGGTTAATTGAACCCTATACCGGAACACCGGTATACCGGTGTTCCATGAAGAGGTCGCTATTATTGAATCAATATGCCGGACGTATCGCACACTCTACAGACTGGAAACTTCAAAGTTATAATAAATAGATACGATAAAAGTACCCTCGAGTTTCATCATGGCGTTCTAACTAGAGAACGCCATGGTTTCATTCACTTATGATTAATCAAAACAAAATGGCGGAATAATGTAATAATATCAGAAATGAACAATAACCTTGTGGATAAAACCACTTATATTTACAATAGGATTCAGATAAAAAAACAGCTGTTTTTCCCATTCCAAATCGATCAGCTGACAATGACTGGAGACAGATACGCATAATTTTTAACTAATCACATAGTCCCTACCCACCGGGTTGGTCTAGAGGTAAAGTCGTCGCCAAAATCAGCTGATTTTCGGAGACGAAGGTTCCTGGTTCAAATCCTAGTAAAGGTAGTTACTTTTATACGGATTTGAATGCTAGACAGTGGTTACCGGTGTACTTTGATGGTTGGGGTTCAATTAACCATACTCTCTCAGGAGTGGTCGACCTGAGTCTGTCCAAGACTACACCTCATTAACACAATTGAAAACTTTTCTGATCGTCGTGGGGTTTTGAATTGTTTGTAGGGTCCCAGGACCGGTTATGTCGATTTGCTTTTTGGACATTTCACTACCACCTAGATGGCTGTCTGACCATGGTGTTGTTGTCGAAGTTTTGAAGATACGAGGTTGAGGTGCGACTAAATCACTACGCCTAAGTATCAGTGATGTTTTTTTTGGTGTCTACATCTGCGGTACGTGATTTTGTTTAATTTATTTGGACAATATGAACCTTGTAACATGTTCTTTATAACAATACTTACTGCGTCACAACCCGTATGAAATGGACTGCGCCTGACTTGGTGTCTCTAGTATATTTTATTACCTACCTTTTTTGGTTTAGCTGGCCAGCCGATTTATTTTTAAAATTTATTTATGTTAACCTTAAATGAGTCGACTCTCTTTTATATATATATATATATATATATATATATATATATATATATATATATATATATATATATACATATATATATATATATATTACGATACGAAGAAGGCAACAGGAAAATCTAATTCAAAATATCTTGAGACGAAACAAAGTCAATATCCTACCAGGTAAGAAAATATACCTCATTAATCGGTTTTATAACAAGAAAACTATTTTGCTCTACCAACGAGCATTAGTCGAAAAATAATGATCAACGGTCTGACAAAAAGATGATATCATAGCCGATGTAATTTCGAAAAAAAGATTTCTGGCATTACTCTTATTTCATTAGTTCCTGTATTTTAAGATGGATGAAATTTATTGTGGCCATAATGAAAAGGTAGAGTGTTAAAAATTTTTTGCACGTAATTTGCTAGTTCCTGACCGTAAATATGTATTCTTTTTTATCACAGGGTCAGCCAATTATATGACTAAAGCACGTAAGAACAGAAGAGGTAGAAGTATAAATGACACTAGTCAAGGTTATTTCATCTGAGATTCATGAATTTCATTTTACAATCAAACCCTGCTGATAATGAAATACAGGTGTCATTCGGAGAGTCGAAAGTACACGATTTTCCGAAGGACTGGCATTCTGATAAGTATAATTATAAACGCTGTGAAAAGACCATGTAAACCAACTCAACTCATCTCACTCAGAAAAGATTTTAGAGGTTCAAACCACCTTGTCCGCTGCTTAAATAAAATACAACTTTCATTGCATAACAATTTCAACAGCCAACATTTAAGTTTACTGACAAATTGGATTGAAAATAAGTAATTTTATTAGCCTACTTTGCTTAAGAGAAAGCATGAATTGTTCAGTTTCGGAACATTAAAAAGTAGCATCTGATAATGCTTATAAAATTGTAATATTCGAACAAGCTGCCTACATAAACACTGATTACAGGCCTAAAACTCTATAAAATCACAGCTATCGGAATCGTAATTTTTCTGCTTATACTTTCGCTACAACAATTAAGCGATTGCTGTCGCCGAATTATTTTTTATTTATCTCATCTGTACGAATCAGGTGTTAAAAGTTATATTTTTACACTGCCTGTGTAGAAGATATAAATACTGCTTATAAATTTCCCTTTAACTAACAGATCCTAAATCAACGAAAAATAGACTTGACAAGACGTTACTAGACAAATCATTTTTGACCTACGCTATTATTGTGTTTAACAGAAACAAAAAAATATGTATCAAAATAAAACTGGTATTCAACAAACGATCTATTAGGGTTGCGTGAGTAAGTCGGGCCAAGTTGAGTGTGATGCGCATGTGACGTCAACGGCTCAGGTAATAATTGCCCAATCAGAGTCTCGTATTTTCGGCCAATAAGAAAGCCCAGTTTTAACCAATCAGATGTCTTCTTTTGCGTCATTTTGATTGGTTAATATTGTCCAATCAGAGAGTTTATATTACTGTACTACGTCACACCGATGTCAACCAATGACAAAGTGTCTTGAGCGTTACGTCATTCGTCAGGATATGCTGCGTTCTGATTGGTCCGCACTGATTCTGGCCGTCACGTCGAGTGTGATTGTAATATAAAGTCCACACCCAATGTCAACTTCTAGTTAACGGTAGGGCAGAACATATGAAGGTACCTTTTAATGAGATTTATAGTTTCTAGTTAAATATCACTCACGAAATATGTAGTACCATATTGTAGAGATCTTTCGAGTTCTTCAGGAAATTAAAAATTGGTTTCATTTGCTGCTAAATGTTAACACGGTTTTTTAAAAAATCACGAGTGTTCATTCGATACCGACACAAAGAAAAATAAACAAAAGGGAGTTATCTATTTTTCCTAGTTGTTCGATTTTTGTAACATAAAGTTTGGCCAGTAATGTATCATATTTTTAAGGGAATGATTTTATATAACTGTAAATAAAAATTACGATACGTAGAAGGCAACTGAAAATTCTAATTCAAAATATCTTGAGACGAAACAAAGTCAATGTCCTACCGGGTAAGAAGATATACCTCATTAATCGGTTTTATAACAAGAAAACTAATTTGCTCTACCAACGAGCATTAGTCGAAAAATAAAAATCAACGGTCTGACAAAATGATGATATATAGGCCGATGTATTTTCATAAAAGGTTTTCTGGCTTTACTCTTATTTCATTAGTTCCTGTATTTTAAGATGGATGAAATTTATTGTGGCCATAATGAAAAGGTAGAGTGATAAACATTTTTTGCACGTAATTTGCTAGTTCCTGACCGTAAATATGTATTCATGTTTATCACAGGGTCAGCCAATTATATGTTTAAAGCACGTATGAACAGAAGAGGTAGAGGTATAAACGACACTAGCCAGAGTTATCTCATCTGAGATTCATGCATTTCATTTTACAATCAAACCCTGTTGATAATGAAATACAGGTGTCATTCGGAGAGTCGAAAGTACACGATTTTCCGAAGGACTGGCATTCTGATAAGTATAATTATAAACGCTGTGAGAAGACCATGTAAACCAATTCAACTCATCTCACTCAAAAAACATTTTAGAGGTTCAAACCACCTTGTCCGCTGCTTACCGAAAATACAATTTTCATTGCACAACAATTTCAACAGCCAGCATTTTAGTTTAGTGACAAATTGGTTTGAAAATAAGTAATTTTATTAGCCTACCTTGCTTAAGAGAACGCATGAATTGTTCGGTTTCGGAACGTTAAAAAGTCGCATCTGAAAATGCTTATAAAATTGTAATATTCGAACAAGCTGCCTACATAAACACTGATTACAGGCCTAAAACTCTATAAAATCACAGCTATCGGGATCGTAATTTTTCTGCTTATACTTTCGCTACGACAAGTAAGCGATTGCTGTCGCCAAATTATTTTTTATTTATCTCATCTGTACGAATCAGGTGTTAAAAGTTATATTTTTACACTGCCTGTGTAGAAGATATAAATACTGCTTATAAATTTCCCTTTAACTAACAGATCCTAAATCAACGAAAAATAGACTTGACAAGACGTTACTAGACAAATCATTTTTGACCTACGCTATTATTGTGTTTAACAGAAACAAAAAAATATGTATCAAAATAAAACTGGTATTCAACAAACGATCTATTAGGGTTGCGTGAGTAAGTCGGGCCAAGTTGAGTGTGATGCGCATGTGACGTCAACGGCTCAGGTAATAATTGCCCAATCAGAGTCTCGTATTTTCGGCCAATAAGAAAGCCCAGTTTTAACCAATCAGATGTCTTCTTTTGCGTCATTTTGATTGGTTAATATTGTCCAATCAGAGAGTTTATATTACTGTACTACGTCACACCGATGTCAACCAATGACAAAGTGTCTTGAGCGTTACGTCATTCGTCAGGATATGCTGCGTTCTGATTGGTCCGTACTGATTCTGGCCGTCACGTCGAGTGTGATTGTAATATAAAGTCCACACCCAATGTCAACTTCTAGTTAAAGGTAGGGCAGAACATATGAAGGTACATTTTAATGAGATTTATAGTTTCTAGTTAAATATCACTCACGAAATATGTAGTACCATGTTGTAGAGATCTTTCGAGTTCTTCAGGAAATTAAAATTTGGTTTCACTTGCTGCTAAATGTTAACACGGTTTTTGGTTTTTTAAAAAATCACGAGTGTTCATTCGATACCGACACAAAGAAAAATAAACAAAAGGGAGTTATCTATTTTTCCTAGTTGTTCGATTTTTGTAACATAAAGTTTGGCCAGTAATGTATCATATTTTTAAGGGAATGATTTTATATAACTGTAAATAAATATTACGATACGTAGAAGGCAACTGAAAATTCTAATTCAAAATATCTTGAGACGAAACAAAGTCAATGTCCTACCGGGTAAGAAGATATACCTCATTAATCGGTTTTATAACAAGAAAACTATTTTGCTCTACCAACGAGCATTAGTCGAAAAATAAAAATCAACGGTCTGACAAAATGATGATATATAGGCCGATGTATTTTGATAAAAGGTTTTCTGGCTTTACTCTTTTTTCATTAGTTCCTGTATTTTAAGATGGATGAAATTTATTGTGGCCATAATGAAAAGGTAGAGTGGTAAACATTTTTTGCACGTAATTTGCTAGTTCCTGACCGTAAATATGTATTCATGTTTATCACAGAGTCAGCCAATTATATGTTTAAAGCACGTATGAACAGAAGAGGTAGAGGTATAAACGACACTAGCCAGAGTTATCTCATCTGAGATTCATGCATTTCATTTTACAATCAAACCCTGTTGATAATGAAATACAGGTGTCATTCGGAGAGTCGAAAGTACACGATTTTCCGAAGGACTGGCATTCTGATAAGTATAATTATAAACGCTGTGAGAAGACCATGTAAACCATATCAACTCAACTCACTCAAAAAACATTTTAGAGGTTCAAAACCACCTTGTCCGCTGCTTACCTAAAATACAATTTTCATTGCACAACAATTTCAACAGCCAGCATTTTAGTTTAGTGACAAATTGGTTTGAAAATAAGTAATTTTATTAGCCTACCTTGCTTAAGAGAACGCATGAATTGTTCGGTTTCGCAACGTTAAAAAGTCGCATGTGAAAATGCTTATAAAATTGTAATATTCGAACAAGCTGCCTACATAAACACTGATTACAGGCCTAAAACTCTATAAAATCACAGCTATCGGGATCGTAATTTTTCTGCTTATACTTTCGCTACGACAAGTAAGCGATTGTTGTCGCCAAATTATTTTTTATTTATCTCATCTGTACGAATCAGGTGTTAAAAGTTATATTTTTACACTGCCTGTGTAGAAGATATAAATACTGCTTATAAATTTCCCTTTAACTAACAGATCCTAAATCAACGAAAAATAGACTTGACAAGACGTTACTAGACAAATCATTTTTGACCTACGCTATTATTGTGTTTAACAGAAACAAAAAAATATGTATCAAAATAAAACTGGTATTCAACAAACGATCTATTAGGGTTGCGTGAGTAAGTCGGGCCAAGTTGAGTGTGATGCGCATGTGACGTCAACGGCTCAGGTAATAATTGCCCAATCAGAGTCTCGTATTTTCGGCCAATAAGAAAGCCCAGTTTTAACCAATCAGATGTCTTCTTTTGCGTCATTTTGATTGGTTAATATTGTCCAATCAGAGAGTTTATATTACTGTACTACGTCACACCGATGTCAACCAATGACAAAGTGTCTTGAGCGTTACGTCATTCGTCAGGATATAGTGCGTTCTGATTGGTCCGTACTGATTCTGGCCGTCACGTCGAGTGTGATTGTAATATAAAGTCCACACCCAATGTCAACTTCTAGTTAACGGTAGGGCAGAACATATGAAGGTACATTTTAATGAGATTTATAGTTTCTAGTTAAATATCACTCACGAAATATGTAGTACCATATTGTAGAGATCTTTCGAGTTCTTCAGGAAATTAAAAATTGGTTTCATTTGCTGCTAAATGTTAACACGGTTTTTTAAAAAATCACGAGTGTTCATTCGATACCGACACAAAGAAAAATAAACAAAAGGGAGTTATCTATTTTTCCTAGTTGTTCGATTTTTGTAACATAAATTTTGGCCAGTAATGTATCATATTTTTAAGGGAATGATTTTATATAACTGTAAATAAATATTACGATACGTAGAAGGCAACTGAAAATTTTAATTCAAAATATCTTGAGACGAAACAAAGTCAATGTCCTACCGGGTAAGAAGATATACCTCATTAATCGGTTTTATAACAAGAAAACTATTTTGCTCTACCAACGAGCATTAGTCGAAAAATAAAAATCAACGGTCTGACAAAATGATGATATATAGGCCGATGTATTTTGATAAAAGGTTTTCTGGCTTTACTCTTATTTCATTAGTTCCTGTATTTTAAGATGGATGAAATTTATTGTGGCCATAATGAAAAGGTAGAGTGGTAAACATTTTTTGCACGTAATTTGCTAGTTCCTGACCGTAAATATGTATTCATGTTTATCACAGAGTCAGCCAATTATATGTTTAAAGCACGTATGAACAGAAGAGGTAGAGGTATAAACGACACTAGCCAGAGTTATCTCATCTGAGATTCATGCATTTCATTTTACAATCAAACCCTGTTGATAATGAAATACAGGTGTCATTCGGAGAGTCGAAAGTACACGATTTTCCGAAGGACTGGCATTCTGATAAGTATAATTATAAACGCTGTGAGAAGACCATGTAAACCATATCAACTCAACTCACTCAAAAAACATTTTAGAGGTTCAAAACCACCTTGTCCGCTGCTTACCTAAAATACAATTTTCATTGCACAACAATTTCAACAGCCAGCATTTTAGTTTAGTGACAAATTGGTTTGAAAATAAGTAATTTTATTAGCCTACCTTGCTTAAGAGAACGCATGAATTGTTCGGTTTCGCAACGTTAAAAAGTCGCATGTGAAAATGCTTATAAAATAGTAATATTCGAACAAGCTGCCTACATAAACACTGATTACAGGCCTAAAACTCTATAAAATCACAGCTATCGGGATCGTAATTTTTCTGCTTATACTTTCGCTACGACAAGTAAGCGATTGTTGTCGCCAAATTATTTTTTATTTATCTCATCTGTACGAATCAGGTGTTAAAAGTTATATTTTTACACTGCCTGTGTAGAAGATATAAATACTGCTTATAAATTTCCCTTTAACTAACAGATCCTAAATCAACGAAAAATAGACTTGACAAGACGTTACTAGACAAATCATTTTTGACCTACGCTATTATTGTGTTTAACAGAAACAAAAAAATATGTATCAAAATAAAACTGGTATTCAACAAACGATCTATTAGGGTTGCGTGAGTAAGTCGGGCCAAGTTGAGTGTGATGCGCATGTGACGTCAACGGCTCAGGTAATAATTGCCCAATCAGAGTCTCGTATTTTCGGCCAATAAGAAAGCCCAGTTTTAACCAATCAGATGTCTTCTTTTGCGTCATTTTGATTGGTTAATATTGTCCAATCAGAGAGTTTATATTACTGTACTACGTCACACCGATGTCAACCAATGACAAAGTGTCTTGAGCGTTACGTCATTCGTCAGGATATAGTGCGTTCTGATTGGTCCGTACTGATTCTGGCCGTCACGTCGAGTGTGATTGTAATATAAAGTCCACACCCAATGTCAACTTCTAGTTAACGGTAGGGAAGAACATATGAAGGTACATTTTAATGAGATTTATAGTTTCTAGTTAAATATCACTCACGAAATATGTAGTACCATATTGTAGAGATCTTTCGAGTTCTTCAGGAAATTAAAAATTGGTTTCATTTGCTGCTAAATGTTAACACGGTTTTTTAAAAAATCACGAGTGTTCATTCGATACCGACACAAAGAAAAATAAACAAAAGGGAGTTATCTATTTTTCCTAGTTGTTCGATTTTTGTAACATAAATTTTGGCCAGTAATGTATCATATTTTTAAGGGAATGATTTTATATAACTGTAAATAAATATTACGATACGTAGAAGGCAACTGAAAATTCTAATTCAAAATATCTTGAGACGAAACAAAGTCAATGTCCTACCGGGTAAGAAGATATACCTCATTAATCGGTTTTATAACAAGAAAACTATTTTGCTCTACCAACGAGCATTAGTCGAAAAATAAAAATCAACGGTCTGACAAAATGATGATATATAGGCCGATGTATTTTCATAAAAGGTTTTCTGGCTTTACTCTTATTTCATTAGTTCCTGTATTTTAAGATGGATGAAATTTATTGTGGCCATAATGAAAAGGTAGAGTGATAAACATTTTTTGCACGTAATTTGCTAGTTCCTGACCGTAAATATGTATTCATGTTTATCACAGGGTCAGCCAATTATATGTTTAAAGCACGTATGAACAGAAGAGGTAGAGGTATAAACGACACTAGCCAGAGTTATCTCATCTGAGATTCATGCATTTCATTTTACAATCAAACCCTGTTGATAATGAAATACAGGTGTCATTCGGAGAGTCGAAAGTACACGATTTTCCGAAGGACTGGCATTCTGATAAGTATAATTATAAACGCTGTGAGAAGACCATGTAAACCAATTCAACTCATCTCACTCAAAAAACATTTTAGAGGTTCAAACCACCTTGTCCGCTGCTTACCTAAAATAAAATTTTCATTGCACAACAATTTCAACAGCCAGCATTTTAGTTTAGTGACAAATTGGTTTGAAAATAAGTAATTTTATTAGCCTACCTTGCTTAAGAGAACGCATGAATTGTTCGGTTTCGCAACGTTAAAAAGTCGCATCTGAAAATGCTTATAAAATTGTAATATTCGAACAAGCTGCCTACATAAACACTGATTACAGGCCTAAAACTCTATAAAATCACAGCTATCGGGATCGTAATTTTTCTGCTTATAGTTTCGCTACGACGAGTAAGCGATTGCTGTCGCCAAATTATTTTTTATTTATCTCATCTGTACGAATCAGGTGTTAAAAGTTATATTTTTACACTGCCTGTGTAGAAGATATAAATACTGCTTATAAATTTCCCTTTAACTAACAGATCCTAAATCAACGAAAAATAGACTTGACATGACGTTACTAGACAAATCATTTTTGACCTACGCTATTATTGTGTTTAACAGAAACAAAAAAATATGTATCAAAATAAAACTGGTATTCAACTAACGATCTATTAGGGTTGCGTGAGTAAGTCGGGCCAAGTTGAGTGTGATGCGCATGTGACGTCAACGGCTCAGGTAATAATTGCCCAATCAGAGTCTCGTATTTTCGGCCAATAAGAAAGCCCAGTTTTAACCAATCAGATGTCTTCTTTTGCGTCATTTTGATTGGTTAATATTGTCCAATCAGAGAGTTTATATTACTGTACTACGTCACACCGATGTCAACCAATGACAAAGTGTCTTGAGCGTTACGTCATTCGTCAGGATATGCTGCGTTCTGATTGGTCCGTACTGATTCTGGGCGTCACGTCGAGTGTGATTGTAATATAAAGTCCACACCCAATGTCAACTTCTAGTTAACGGTAGGGCAGAACATATGAAGGTACCTTTTAATGAGATTTATAGTTTCTAGTTAAATATCACTCACGAAATATGAAGTACCATATTGTAGAGATCTTTCGAGTTCTTCAGGAAATTAAAAAATTGGTTTCATTTGCTGCTAAATGTTAACACGGTTTTTTAAAAAATCACGAGTGTTCATTCGATACCGACACAAAGAAAAATAAACAAAAGGGAGTTATCTATTTTTCCTAGTTGTTCGATTTTTGTAACATAAATTTTGGCCAGTAATGTATCATATTTTTAAGGGAATGATTTTATATAACTGTAAATAAATATTACGATACGTAGAAGGCAACTGAAAATTCTAATTCAAAATATCTTGAGACGAAACAAAGTCAATGTCCTACCGGGTAAGAAGATATACCTCATTAATCGGTTTTATAACAAGAAAACTATTTTGCTCTACCAACGAGCATTAGTCGAAAAATAAAAATCAACGGTCTGACAAAATGATGATATATAGGCCGATGTATTTTCATAAAAGGTTTTCTGGCTTTACTCTTATTTCATTAGTTCCTGTATTTTAAGATGGATGAAATTTCTTGTGGCCATAATGAAAAGGTAGAGTGGTAAACATTTTTTGCACGTAATTTGCTAGTTCCTGACCGTAAATATGTATTCATGTTTATCACAAGGTCAGCCAATTATATGTTTAAAGCACGTATGAACAGAAGAGGTAGAGGTATAAACGACACTAGCCAGAGTTATCTCATCTGAGATTCATGCATTTCATTTTACAATCAAACCCTGTTGATAATGAAATACAGGTGTCATTCGGAGAGTCGAAAGTACACGATTTTCCGAAGGACTAGCATTCTGATAAGTATAATTATAAACGCTGTGAGAAGACCATGTAAACCAATTCAACTCATCTCACTCAAAAAACATTTTAGAGGTTCAAACCACCTTGTCCGCTGCTTACCTAAAATACAATTTTCATTGCACAACAATTTAAACAGCCAGCATTTTAGTTTAGTGACAAATTGGTTTGAAAATAAGTAAATTTATTAGCCTACCTTGCTTAAGAGAACGCATGAATTGTTCGGTTTCGGAACGTTAAAAAGTCGCATCTGAAAATGCTTATAAAATTGTAATATTCGAACAAGCTGCCTACATAAACACTGATTACAGGCCTAAAACTCTATAAAATCACAGCTATCGGGATCGTAATTTTTCTGCTTATACTTTCGCTACGACAAGTAAGCGATTGCTGTCGCCAAATTATTTTTTATTTATCTCATCTGTACGAATCAGGTGTTAAAAGTTATATTTTTACACTGCCTGTGTAGAAGATATAAATACTGCTTATAAATTTCCCTTTAACTAACAGATCCTAAATCAACGAAAAATAGACTTGACAAGACGTTACTAGACAAATCATTTTTGACCTACGCTATTATTGTGTTTAACAAAAACAAAAAAATATGTATCAAAATAAAACTGGTATTCAACAAACGATCTATTAGGGTTGCGTGAGTAAGTCGGGCCAAGTTGAGTGTGATGCGCATGTGACGTCAACGGGTCAGGTAATAATTGCCCAATCAGAGTCTGGTATTTTCGGCCAATAAGAAAGCCCAGTTTTAACCAATCAGATGTCTTCTTTTGAGTCATTTTGATTGGTTAATATTGTCCAATCAGAGAGTTTATATTACTGTACTACGTCACACCGATGTCAACCAATGACAAAGTGTCTTGAGCGTTACGTCATTCGTCAGGATATGCTGCGTTCTGATTGGTCCGTACTGATTCTGGGCGTCACGTCGAGTGTGATTGTAATATAAAGTCCACACCCAATGTCAACTTCTAGTTAACGGTAGGGCAGAACATATGAAGGTACCTTTTAATGAGATTTATAGTTTCTAGTTAAATATCACTTACGAAATATGTAGTACCATATTGTAGAGATCTTTCGAGTTCTTCAGGAAATTAAAAATTGGTTTCATTTGCTGCTAAATGTTAACACGGTTTTTTAAAAAATCACGAGTGTTCATTCGATACCGACACAAAGAAATATAAACAAAAGGGAGTTATCTATTTTTTCTAGTTGTTCGATTTTTGTAACATAAATTTTGGCCAGTATTGTATCATATTTTAAAGGGAATGATTTTATATAACTGTAAATAAATATTACGATACGTAGAAGGCAACTGAAAATTCTAATTCAAAATATCTTGAGACGAAACAAAGTCAATGTCCTACCGGGTAAGAAGATATACCTCATTAATCGGTTTTATAACAAGAAAACTATTTTGCTCTACCAACGAGCATTAGTCGAAAAATAAAAATCAACGGTCTGACAAAATGATGATACATAGGCCGATGTATTTTCATAAAAGGTTTTCTAACTTTACTCTTATTTCATTAGTTCCTTTATTTTAAGATGGATGAAATTTCTTGTGGCCATAATGAAAAGGTAGAGTGGTAAACATTTTTTGCACGTAATTTGCTAGTTCCTGACCGTAAATATGTATTCATGTTTATCACAGGGTCAGCCAATTATATGTTTAAAGCACGTATGAACAGAAGAGGTAGAGGTATAAACGACACTAGCCGGAGTTATCTCATCTGAGATTCATGCATTTCATTTTACAATCAAACCCTGTTGATAATGAAATACAGGTGTCATTCGGAGAGTCGAAAGTACACGATTTTCTGAAGGACTGGCATTCTGATAAGTATAATTATAAACGCTGTGAGAAGACCATGTAAACCAATTCAACTCATCTCACTCAAAAAACATTTTAGAGGTTCAAACCACCTTGTCCGCTGCTTACCTAAAATAAAATTTTCATTGCACAACAATTTCAACAGCCAGCATTTTAGTTTAGTGACAAATTGGTTTGAAAATAAGTAATTTTATTAGCCTACCTTGCTTAAGAGAACGCATGAATTGTTCGGTTTCGGAACGTTAAAAAGTCGCATCTGAAAATGCTTATAAAATTGTAATATTCGAACAAGCTGCCTACATAAACACTAATTACAGGCCTAAAACTCTATAAAATCACAGCTATCGGGATCGTAATTTTTCTGCTTATACTTTCGCTACGACAAGTAAGCGATTGCTGTCGCCAAATTATTTTTTATTTATCTCATCTCTACGAATCAGGTGTTAAAAGTTATATTTTTACACTGCCTGTGTAGAAGATATAAATACTGCTTATAAATTTCCCTTTAACTAACAGATCCTAAATCAACGAAAAATAGACTTTACAAGACGTTACTAGAAAAATCATTTTTGACCTACGCTGTTATTGTACTTAACAGAAACAAAAAAATATGTATCAAAATAAAACTGGTATTCAAAAAACGATCTATTAGGGTTGCGTGAGTAAGTCGGGCCAAGTTGAGTGTGATGCGCATGTGACGTCAACGGCTCAGGTAATAATTACCCAATCAGAGTCTCGTATTTTCGGCCAATAAGAAAGCCCAGTTTTAACCAATCAGATGTCTTCTTTTGCGTCATTTTGATTGGTTAATATTGTCCAATCAGAGAGTTTATATTACTGGACTACGTCACACCGATGTCAACCAATGACAAAGTGTCTTGAGCGTTACGTCATTCGTCAGGATATGCTGCGTTCTGATTGGTCCGTACTGATTCTGGGCGTCACGTCGAGTGTGATTGTAATATAAAGTCCACACCCAATGTCAACTTCTAATTAACGGTAGGGCAGAACACATGAAGGTACCTTTTAATGAGATTTATAGTTTCTAGTTAAATATCACTTACGAAATATGTAGTACCATGTTGTAGAGATCTTTCGAGTTCCTCAGGAAATTAAAAATTAGTTACATTTGCTGCTAAATGTTAACACGGTTTTTTAAAAAATCACGAGTGTTCATTCGATACCGACACAAAGAAAAATAAACAAAAGGGAGTTATCTATTTTTCCTAGTTGTTCAATTTTTGTAACATAAATTTTGGCCAGTAATGTATCATATTTTTAAGGGAATGATTTTATATAACTGTAAAAAAATATTACGAAACGTAGAAGGCAACTGAAAATTCTAATTCAAAATATCTTGAGACGAAACAAAGCAATGTCCTACCAGGTAAGAAGATATACCTCATTAATCGGTTTTATAACAAGAAAACTATTTTGCTCTACCAACGAGCATTAGTCGAAAAATAAAAATCAACGGTCTGACAAAATGATGATATATAGGCCGATGTATTTTCATAAAAGTTTTTCTAACTTTACTCTTATTTCATTAGTTCCTGTATTTTAAGATGGATGAAATTTATTGTGGCCATAATGAAAAGGTAGAATGGTAAACATTTTTTGCACGTAATTTGCTAGTTCCTGACCGTAAATATGTATTCATGTTTATCACAGGGTCAGCCAATTATATGTTTAAAGCACGTATGAACAGAAGAGGTAGAGGTATAAACGACACTAGCCGGAGTTATCTCATCTGAGATTTATGCATTTCATTTTACAATCAAACCCTGTTGATAATGAAATACAGGTGTCATTCGGAGAGTCGAAAGTACACGATTTTCTGAAGGACTGGCATTCTGATAAGTATAATTATAAACGCTGTGAGAAGACCATGTAAACCAATTCAACTCATCTCACTCAAAAAACAATTTAGAGGTTCAAACCACCATGTCCGCTGCTACCTAAAATACAATTTTCATTGCACAACAATTTCAACAGCCAGCATTTTAGTTTAGTGACAAATTGATTTGAAAATAAGTAATTTTATTAGCCTACCTTGCTGAAGAGAACGCATGAATTGTTCGGTTTCGGAACGTTAAAAAGTCGCATCTGAAAATGCTTATACAATTGTAATATTCGAACAAGCTGCCTACATAAACACTGATTACAGGCCTAAAACTCTATAAAATCACAGCTATCGGGATCGTAATTTTTCTGCTTATACTTTCGCTACGACAAGTAAGCGATTGCTGTCGCCAAATTATTTTTTATTTATCTCATCTGTACGAATCAGGTGTTAAAAGTTATATTTTTACACTGCCTGTGTAGAAGATATAAATACTGCTTATAAATTTCCCTTTAACTAACAGATCCTAAATCAACGAAAAATAGACTTTACAAGACGTTACTAGAAAAATCATTTTTGACCTACGCTGTTATTGTACTTAACAGAAACAAAAAAATATGTATCAAAATAAAACTGGTATTCAAAAAACGATCTATTAGGGTTGCGTGAGTAAGTCGGGCCAAGTTGAGTGTGATGCGCATGTGACGTCAACGGCTCAGGTAATAATTACCCAATCAGAGTCTCGTATTTTCGGCCAATAAGAAAGCCCAGTTTTAACCAATCAGATGTCTTCTTTTGCGTCATTTTGATTGGTTAATATTGTCCAATCAGAGAGTTTATATTACTGGACTACGTCACACCGATGTCAACCAATGACAAAGTGTCTTGAGCGTTACGTCATTCGTCAGGATATGCTGCGTTCTGATTGGTCCGTACTGATTCTGGGCGTCACGTCGAGTGTGATTGTAATATAAAGTCCACACCCAATGTCAACTTCTAATTAACGGTAGGGCAGAACATATGAAGGTACCTTTTAATGAGATTTATAGTTTCTAGTTAAATATCACTTACGAAATATGTAGTACCATGTTGTAGAGATCTTTCGAGTTCCTCAGGAAATTAAAAATTAGTTACATTTGCTGCTAAATGTTAACACGGTTTTTTAAAAAATCACGAGTGTTCATTCGATACCGACACAAAGAAAAATAAACAAAAGGGAGTTATCTATTTTTCCTAGTTGTTCGATTTTTGTAACATAAATTTTGGCCAGTAATGTATCATATTTTTAAGGGAATGATTTTATATAACTGTAAAAAAATATTACGAAACGTAGAAGGCAACTGAAAATTCTAATTCAAAATATCTTGAGACGAAACAAAGCAATGTCCTACCAGGTAAGAAGATATACCTCATTAATCGGTTTTATAACAAGAAAACTATTTTGCTCTACCAACGAGCATTAGTCGAAAAATAAAAATCAACGGTCTGACAAAATGATGATATATAGGCCGATGTATTTTCATAAAAGTTTTTCTAACTTTACTCTTATTTCATTAGTTCCTGTATTTTAAGATGGATGAAATTTATTGTGGCCATAATGAAAAGGTAGAATGGTAAACATTTTTTGCACGTAATTTGCTAGTTCCTGACCGTAAATATGTATTCATGTTTATCACAGGGTCAGCCAATTATATGTTTAAAGCACGTATGAACAGAAGAGGTAGAGGTATAAACGACACTAGCCGGAGTTATCTCATCTGAGATTTATGCATTTCATTTTACAATCAAACCCTGTTGATAATGAAATACAGGTGTCATTCGGAGAGTCGAAAGTACACGATTTTCTGAAGGACTGGCATTCTGATAAGTATAATTATAAACGCTGTGAGAAGACCATGTAAACCAATTCAACTCATCTCACTCAAAAAACAATTTAGAGGTTCAAACCACCATGTCCGCTGCTACCTAAAATACAATTTTCATTGCACAACAATTTCAACAGCCAGCATTTTAGTTTAGTGACAAATTGATTTGAAAATAAGTAATTTTATTAGCCTACCTTGCTGAAGAGAACGCATGAATTGTTCGGTTTCGGAACGTTAAAAAGTCGCATCTGAAAATGCTTATACAATTGTAATATTCGAACAAGCTGCCTACATAAACACTGATTACAGGCCTAAAACTCTATAAAATCACAGCTATCGGGATCGTAATTTTTCTGCTTATACTTTCGCTACGACAAGTAAGCGATTGCTGTCGCCAAATTATTTTTTATTTATCTCATCTGTACGAATCAGGTGTTAAAAGTTATATTTTTACACTGCCTGTGTAGAAGATATAAATACTGCTTATAAATTTCCCTTTAACTAACAGATCCTAAATCAACGAAAAATAGACTTTACAAGACGTTAGTAGAAAAATCATTTTTGACCTACGCTGTTATTGTGTTTAACAGAAACAAAAAAATATGTATCAAAATAAAACTGGTATTCAACAAACGATCTATTAGGGTTGCGTGAGTAAGTCGGGCCAAGTTGAGTGTGATGCGCATGTGACGTCAACGGCTCAGGTAACAATTACCCAATCGGAGTCTCGTATTTTCGGCCAATAAGAAAGCCCAGTTTTAACCAATCAGATGTCTTCTTTTGCGTCATTTTGATTGGTTAATATTGTCCAATCAGAGAGTTTATATTACTGTACTACGTCACACCGATGTCAACCAATGACAAAGTGTCTTGAGCGTTACGTCATTCGTCAGGATATGCTGCGTTCTGATTGGTCCGTACTGATTCTGGGCGTCACGTCGAGTGTGATTGTAATATAAAGTCCACACCCAATGTCAACTTCTAATTAACGGTAGGGCAGAACATATGAAGGTACCTTTTAATGAGATTTATAGTTTCTAGTTAAATATCACTTACGAAATATGTAGTACCATGTTGTAGAGATCTTTCGAGTTCCTCAGGAAATTAAAAATTAGTTACATTTGCTGCTAAATGTTAACACGGTTTTTTAAAAAATCACGAGTGTTCATTCGATACCGACACAAAGAAAAATAAACAAAAGGGAGTTATCTATTTTTCCTAGTTGTTCGATTTTTGTAACATAAATTTTGGCCAGTAATGTATCATATTTTTAAGGGAATGATTTTATATAACTGTAAAAAAATATTACGATACGTAGAAGGCAACTGAAAATTCTAATTCAAAATATCTTGAGTCGAAACAAAGCAATGTCCTACCGGGTAAGAAGATATACCTCATTAATCGGTTTTATAACAAGAAAACTATTTTGCTCTACCAACGAGCATTAGTAGAAAAATAAAAATCAACGGTCTGACAAAATGATGATATATAGGCCGATGTATTTTCATAAAAGTTTTTCTAACTTTACTCTTATTTCATTAGTTCCTGTATTTTAAGATGGATGAAATTTATTGTGGCCATAATGAAAAGGTACAGTGGTAAACATTTTTTGCACGTAATTTGCTAGTTCCTGACCGTAAATACGTATTCATGTTTATCACAGGGTCAGCCAATTATATGTTTAAAGCACGTATGAACAGAAGAGGTAGAGGTATAAACGACACTAGCCGGAGTTATCTCATCTGAGATTCATGCATTTCATTTTACAATCAAACCCTGTTGATAATGAAATACAGGTGTCATTCGGAGAGTCGAAAGTACACGATTTTCTGAAGGACTGGCATTCTGATAAGTATAATTATAAACGCTGTGAGAAGACCATGTAAACCAATTCAACTCATCTCACTCAAAAAACATTTTAGAGGTTCGAACCACCTTGTCCGCTGCTTACCTAAAATACAATTTTCATTGCACAACAATTTCAACAGCCAGCATTTTAGTTTAGTGACAAATTGGTTTGAAAATAAGTAATTTTATTAGCCTACCTTGCTTAAGAGAACGCATGAATTGTTCGGTTTCGGAACGTTAAAAAGTCGCATCTGAAAATGCTTATACAATTGTAATATTCGAACAAGCTGCCTACATAAACACTGATTACAGGCCTAAAACTCTATAAAATCACAGCTATCGGGATCGTAATTTTTCTGCTTATACTTTCGCTACGACAAGTAAGCGATTGCTGTCGCCAAATTATTTTTTATTTATCTCATCTGTACGAATCAGGTGTTAAAAGTTATATTTTTACACTGCCTGTGTAGAAGATATAAATACTGCTTATAAATTTCCCTTTAACTAACAGATCCTAAATCAACGAAAAATAGACTTGACAAGACGTTACTAGACAAATCATTTTTGACCTACGCTATTATTGTGTTTAACAGAAACAAAAAAATATGTATCAAAATAAAACTGGTATTCAACAAACGATCTATTAGGGTTGCGTGAGTAAGTCGGGCCAAGTTGAGTGTGATGCGCATGTGACGTCAACGGCTCAGGTAATAATTGCCCAATCAGAGTCTCGTATTTTTGGCCAATAAGAAAGCCCAGTTTTAACCAATCAGATGTCTTCTTTTGCGTCATTTTGATTGGTTAATATTGTCCAATCAGAGAGTTTATATTACTGTACTACGTCACACCGATGTCAACCAATGACAAAGTGTCTTGAGCGTTACGTCATTCGTCAGGGTCTGTTGCGTTCTGATTGGTCCGTACTGATTCTGGGCGTCACGTCGAGTGTGATTGTAATATAAAGTCCACACCCAATGTCAACTTCTAGTTAACGGTAGGGCAGAACATATGAAGGTACCTTTTAATGAGATTTACAGTTTCTAGTTAAATATCACTTACGAAATATGTAGTACCATATTGTAGAGATCTTTCGAGTTCTTCAGGAAATTAAAAATTAGTTTCATTTGCTGCTAAATGTTAACACGGTTTTTAAAAAATCACGAGTGTTCATTCGATACCGACACAAAGAAAAATAAACAAACGGGATTTATCTATTTTTCCTAGTTGTTCGATTTTTGTAACATAAATTTTGGCCAGTAATGTATCATATTTTTAAGGGAATGATTTTATATAACT
This sequence comes from Catonia carolina, assembly GCA_035578175.1. Taxonomy (NCBI): domain Eukaryota; kingdom Metazoa; phylum Arthropoda; class Insecta; order Hemiptera; family Achilidae; genus Catonia; species Catonia carolina. The sequence continues at coordinate 23,270,555 of JAQMRL010000005.1, forward strand.
GTAAATAAATATTACGATACGTAGAAGGCAACTGAAAATTCTAATTCAAAATATCTTGAGACGAAACAAAGTCAATGTCCTACCGGGTAAGAAGATATACCTCATTAATCGGTTTTATAACAAGAAAACTATTTTGCTCTACCAACGAGCATTAGTAGAAAAATAAAAATCAACGGTCTGACAAAATGATGATATATAGGCCGATGTATTTTCATAAAAGGTTTTCTGGCTTTACTCTTATTTCATGAGTTCCTGTATTTTAAGATGGATGAAATTTATTGTGGCCATAATGAAAAGGTAGAGTGGTAAACATTTTTTGCACGTAATTTGCTAGTTCCTGACCGTAAATACGTATTCATGTTTATCACAGGGTCAGCCAATTATATGTTTAAAGCACGTATGAACAGAAGAGGTAGAGGTATAAACGACACTAGCCGGAGTTATCTCATCTGAGATTCATGCATTTCATTTTACAATCAAACCCTGTTGATAATGAAATACAGGTGTCATTCGGAGAGTCGAAAGTACACGATTTTCTGAAGGACTGGCATTCTGATAAGTATAATTATAAACGCTGTGAGAAGACCATGTAAACCAATTCAACTCATCTCACTCAAAAAACATTTTAGAGGTTCAAACCACCTTGTCCGCTGCTTACCTAAAATACAATTTTCATTGCACAACAATTTCAACAGCCAGCATTTTAGTTTAGTGACAAATTGGTTTGAAAATAAGTAATTTTATTAGCCTACCTTGCTTAAGAGAACGCATGAATTGTTCGGTTTCGGAACGTTAAAAAGTCGCATCTGAAAATGCTTATACAATTGTAATATTCGAACAAGCTGCCTACATAAACACTGATTACAGGCCTAAAACTCTATAAAATCACAGCTATCGGGATCGTAATTTTTCTGCTTATACTTTCGCTACGACAAGTAAGCGATTGCTGTCGCCAAATTATTTTTTATTTATCTCATCTGTACGAATCAGGTGTTAAAAGTTATATTTTTACACTGCCTGTGTAGAAGATATAAATACTGCTTATAAATTTCCCTTTAACTAACAGATCCTAAATCAACGAAAAATAGACTTGACAAGACGTTACTAGACAAATCATTTTTGACCTACGCTATTATTGTGTTTAACAGAAACAAAAAAATATGTATCAAAATAAAACTGGTATTCAACAAACGATCTATTAGGGTTGCGTGAGTAAGTCGGGCCAAGTTGAGTGTGATGCGCATGTGACGTCAACGGCTCAGGTAATAATTGCCCAATCAGAGTCTCGTATTTTTGGCCAATAAGAAAGCCCAGTTTTAACCAATCAGATGTCTTCTTTTGCGTCATTTTTATTGGTTAATATTGTCAAATCAGAGAGTTTATATTACTGTACTACGTCACACCGATGTCAACCAATGACAAAGTGTCTTGAGCGTTACGTCATTCGTCAGGGTCTGTTGCGTTCTGATTGGTCCGTACTGATTCTGGGCATCACGTCGAGTGTGATTGTAATATAAAGTTCACACCCAATGTCAACTTCTAGTTAACGGTAGGGCAGAACATATGAAGGTACCTTTTAATGAGATTTACAGTTTCTAGTTAAATATCACTTACGAAATATGTAGTACCATATTGTAGAGATCTTTCGAGTTCTTCAGGAAATTAAAAATTAGTTTCATTTGCTGCTAAATGTTAACACGGTTTTTAAAAAATCACGAGTGTTCATTCGATACCGACACAAAGAAAAATAAACAAACGGGATTTATCTATTTTTCCTAGTTGTTCGATTTTTGTAACATAAATTTTGGCCAGTAATGTATCATATTTTTAAGGGAATGATTTTATATAACTGTAAATAAATATTACGATACGTAGAAGGCAACTGAAAATTCTAATTCAAAATATCTTGAGACGAAACAAAGTCAATGTCCTACCGGGTAAGAAGATATACCTCATTAATCGGTTTTATAACAAGAAAACTATTTTGCTCTACCAACGAGCATTAGTAGAAAAATAAAAATCAACGGTCTGACAAAATGATGATATATAGGCCGATGTATTTTCATAAAAGGTTTTCTGGCTTTACTCTTATTTCATGAGTTCCTGTATTTTAAGATGGATGAAATTTATTGTGGCCATAATGAAAAGGTAGAGTGGTAAACATTTTTTGCACGTAATTTGCTAGTTCCTGACCGTAAATACGTATTCATGTTTATCACAGGGTCAGCCAATTATATGTTTAAAGCACGTATGAACAGAAGAGGTAGAGGTATAAACGACACTAGCCGGAGTTATCTCATCTGAGATTCATGCATTTCATTTTACAATCAAACCCTGTTGATAATGAAATACAGGTGTCATTCGGAGAGTCGAAAGTACACGATTTTCTGAAGGACTGGCATTCTGATAAGTATAATTATAAACGCTGTGAGAAGACCATGTAAACCAATTCAACTCATCTCACTCAAAAAACATTTTAGAGGTTCGAACCACCTTGTCCGCTGCTTACCTAAAATACAATTTTCATTGCACAACAATTTCAACAGCCAGCATTTTAGTTTAGTGACAAATTGGTTTGAAAATAAGTAATTTTATTAGCCTACCTTGCTTAAGAGAACGCATGAATTGTTCGGTTTCGGAACGTTAAAAAGTCGCATCTGAAAATGCTTATACAATTGTAATATTCGAACAAGCTGCCTACATAAACACTGATTACAGGCCTAAAACTCTATAAAATCACAGCTATCGGGATCGTAATTTTTCTGCTTAAACTTTCGCTACGACAAGTAAGCGATTGCTGTCGCCAATTATTTTTTATTTATCTCATCTGTACGAATCAGGTGTTAAAAGTTATATTTTTACACTGCCTGTGTAGAAGATATAAATACTGCTTATAAATTTCCCTTTAACTAACAGATCCTAAATCAACGAAAAATAGACTTAACAAGACGTTACTAGACAAATCATTTTTGACCTACGCTATTATTGTGTTTAACAGAAACAAAAAAATATGTATCAAAATAAAACTGGTATTCAACAAACGATCTATTAGGGTTGCGTGAGAAAGTCGGGCCAAGTTGAGTGTGATGCGCATGTGACGTCAACGGCTCAGGTAATAATTGCCCAATCAGAGTCTCGTATTTTTGGCCAATAAGAAAGCCTAGTTTTAACCAATCAGATGTCTTCTTTTGCGTCATTTTGATTGGTTAATATTGTCCAATCAGAGAGTTTATATTACTGTACTACGTCACACCGATGTCAACCAATGACAAAGTGTCTTGAGCGTTACGTCATTCGTCAGGGTCTGCTGCGTTCTGATTGGTCCGTACTGATTCTGGGCATCACGTCGAGTGTGATTGTAATATAAAGTCCACACCCAATGTCAACTTCTAGTTAACGGTAGGGCAGAACATATGAAGGTACCTTTTAATGAGTTTTATAGTTTCTAGTTAAATATCACTTACGAAATATGTAGTACCATATTGTAGAGATCTTTCGAGTTCTTCAGGAAATTAAAAATTGGTATCATTTGCTGCTAAATGTTATCACGGTTTTTTAAAAAATCACGAGTGTTCATTCGATACCGACACAAAGGAAAACAAACAAAAGGGAGTTATCTATTTTTCCTAGTTGTTCGATTTTTGTAACATAAATTTTGACCAGTAATGTATCATATTTTTAAGGGAATGATTTTATATAACTGTAAATAAATATTACGATACGTAGAAGGCAACTGAAAATTCTAATTCAAAATATCTTGAGACGAAACAAAGTCAATGTCCTACCTGGTAAGAAGATATACCTCATTAATCGGTTTTATAACAAGAAAACTATTTTGCTCTACCAACGAGCATTAGTAGAAAAATAAAAATCAACGGTCTGACAAAATGATGATATATAGGCCGATGTATTTTCATAAAAGGTTTTCTGGCTTTACTCTTATTTCATTAGTTCCTGTATTTTAAGATGGATGAAATTTATTGTGGCCATAATGAAAAGGTAGAGTGGTAAACATTTTTTGCACGTAATTTGCTAGTTCCTGACCGTAAATACGTATTCATGTTTATCACAGGGTCAGCCAATTATATGTTTAAAGCACGTATGAATAGAAGAGGTAGAGGTATAAACGACACTAGCCAGAGTTATCTCATCTGAGATTCATTGATTTCATTTTACAATCAAACCCTGTTGTTAATGAAATACAGGTGTCATTCGGAGAGTCGAAAGTACACAATTTTCCGAAGGACTGGCATTCTGATAAGTATAATTATAAACGCTGTGAGAAGACCATGTAAACCAATTCAACTCATCTCACACAAAAAACATTTTAGGGGTTCAAACCACCTTGTCCGCTGCTTACCTAAAATACAATTTTCATTGCACAACAATTTCAACAGCCAGCATATTAGTTTAGTGACAAATTGGTTTGAAAATAAGTAATTTTATTAGCCTACCTTGCTTAAGAGAACGCATGAATTGTTCGGTTTCGGAACGTTAAAAAGTCGCATCTGAAAATGCTTATAAAATTGTAATATTCGAACAAGCTGCCTACATAAACACTGATTACAGGCCTAAAACTCTATAAAATCACAGCTTTCGGGATCGTAATTTTTCTGCTTATACTTTCGCTACAAGTAAGCGATTGCTGTCGCCAAATTATTTTTTATTTATCTCATCTGTACGAATCAGGTGTTAAATTACACTGGCGGTGTATTTTTACACTGCCTGTGTAGAAGATATAAATACTGCTTATAAATTTCCCTTTAACTAACAGATCCTAAATCAACGAAAAATAGACTTGACAAGACGTTACTAGACAAATCATTTTTGACCTACGCTATTATTGTGTTTAACAGAAACAAAAAAATATGTATCAAAACAAAACTGGTATTCAACAAACGATCTATAAGGGTTGCGTGAGTAAGTCGGGCCAAGTTGAGTGTGATGCGCATGTGACGTCAACGGCTCAGGTAATAATTGCCCAATCAGAGTCTCGTATTTTCGGCCAATAAGAAAGCCCAGTTTTAACCAATCAGATGTCTTCTTTTGCGTCATTTTGATTGGTTAATATTGTCCAATCAGAGAGTTTATATTACTGTACTACGTCACACCGATGTCAACCAATGACAAAGTGTCTTGAGCGTTACGTCATTCGTCAGGATATGCTGCGTTCTGATTGGTCCGTACTGATTCTGGGCGTCACGTCGAGTGTGATTGTAATATAAAGTCCACACCCAATGTCAACTTCTAGTTAACGGTAGGGCAGAACATATGAAGGTACCTTTTAATGAGATTTATAGTTTCTAGTTAAATATCACTCACGAAATATGTAGTACCATATTGTAGAGATCTTTCGAGTTCTTCAGGAAATTAAAAATTGGTTTCATTTGCTGCTAAATGTTAACACGGTTTTTTAAAAAATCACGAGTGTTCATTCGATACCGACACAAAGAAAAATAAACAAAAGGGAGTTATCTATTTTTCCTAGTTGTTCGATTTTTGTAACATAAATTTTGGCCAGTAATGTATCATATTTTTAAGGGAATGGTTTTATATAACTGTAAATAAATATTACGATACGTAGAAGGCAACTGAAAATTCTAATTCAAAATATCTTGAGACGAAACAAAGTCAATGTCCTACCGGGTAAGAAGATATACCTCATTAATCGGTTTTATAACAAGAAAACTATTTTGCTCTACCAACGAGCATTAGTCGAAAAATAAAAATCAACGGTCTGACAAAATGATGATATATAGGCCGATGTATTTTCATAAAAGGTTTTCTGGCTTTACTCTTATTTCATTAGTTCCTGTATTTTAAGATGGATGAAATTTATTGTGGCCATAATGAAAAGGTAGAGTGGTAAACATTTTTTGCACGTAATTTGCTAGTTCCTGACCGTAAATACGTATTCATGTTTATCACAGGGTCAGCCAATTATATGTTTAAAGCACGTATGAACAGAAGAGGTAGAGGTATAAACGACACTAGCCAGAGTTATCTCATCTGAGATTCATGCATTTCATTTTACAATCAAACCCTGTTGATAATGAAATACAGGTGTCATTCGGAGAGTCGAAAGTACACGATTTTCCGAAGGACTAGCATTCTGATAAGTATAATTATAAACGCTGTGAGAAGACCATGTAAACCAATTCAACTCATCTCACTCAAAAAACATTTTAGAGGTTCAAACCACCTTGTCCGCTGCTTACCTAAAATACAATTTTCATTGCACAACAATTTCAACAGCCAGCATATTAGTTTAGTGACAAATTGGTTTGAAAATAAGTAATTTTATTAGCCTACCTTGCTTAAGAGAACGCATGAATTGTTCGGTTTCGGAACGTTAAAAAGTCGCATCTGAAAATGCTTATAAAATTGTAATATTCGAACAAGCTGCCTACATAAACACTGATTACAGGACTAAAACTCTATAAAATCACAGCTATCGGGATCGTAATTTTTCTGCTTATACTTTCGCTACGACAAGTAAGCGATTGCTGTCGCCAAATTATTTATTTTTTTTATCTCATCTGTACGAATCAGGTGTTAAAAGTTATATTTTTACACTGCCTGTGTAGAAGATATAAATACTGCTTATAAATTTCCCTTTAACTAACAGATCCTAAATCAACGAAAAATAGACTTGACAAGACGTTACTAGACAAATCATTTTTGACCTACGCTATTATTGTGTTTAACAGAAACAAAAAAATATGTATCAAAACAAAACTGGTATTCAACAAACGATCTATAAGGGTTGCGTGAGTAAGTCGGGCCAAGTTGAGTGTGATGCGCATGTGACGTCAACGGCTCAGGTAATAATTGCCCAATCAGAGTCTCGTATTTTCGGCCAATAAGAAAGCCCAGTTTTAACCAATCAGATGTCTTCTTTTGCGTCATTTTGATTGGTTAATATTGTCCAATCAGAGAGTTTATATTACTGTACTACGTCACACCGATGTCAACCAATGACAAAGTGTCTTGAGCGTTACGTCATTCGTCAGGATATGCTGCGTTCTGATTGGTCCGTACTGATTCTGGGCGTCACGTCGAGTGTGATTGTAATATAAAGTCCACACCCAATGTCAACTTCTAGTTAACGGTAGGGCAGAACATATGAAGGTACCTTTTAATGAGATTTATAGTTTCTAGTTAAATATCACTCACGAAATATGTAGTACCATATTGTAGAGATCTTTCGAGTTCTTCAGGAAATTAAAAATTGGTTTCATTTGCTGCTAAATGTTAACACGGTTTTTTAAAAAATCACGAGTGTTCATTCGATACCGACACAAAGAAAAATAAACAAAAGGGAGTTATCTATTTTTCCTAGTTGTTCGATTTTTGTAACATAAATTTTGGCCAGTAATGTATCATATTTTTAAGGGAATGGTTTTATATAACTGTAAATAAATATTACGATACGTAGAAGGCAACTGAAAATTCTAATTCAAAATATCTTGAGACGAAACAAAGTCAATGTCCTACCGGGTAAGAAGATATACCTCATTAATCGGTTTTATAACAAGAAAACTATTTTGCTCTACCAACGAGCATTAGTCGAAAAATAAAAATCAACGGTCTGACAAAATGATGATATATAGGCCGATGTATTTTCATAAAAGGTTTTCTGGCTTTACTCTTATTTCATTAGTTCCTGTATTTTAAGATGGATGAAATTTATTGTGGCCATAATGAAAAGGTAGAGTGGTAAACATTTTTTGCACGTAATTTGCTAGTTCCTGACCGTAAATACGTATTCATGTTTATCACAGGGTCAGCCAATTATATGTTTTAAGCACGTATGAACAGAAGAGGTAGAGGTATAAACGACACTAGCCGGAGTTATCTCATCTGAGATTCATTGATTTCATTTTACAATCAAACCCTGTTGATAATGAAATACAGGTGTCATTCGGAGAGTCGAAAGTACACAATTTTCCGAAGGACTGGCATTCTGATAAGTATAATTATAAACGCTGTGAGAAGACCATGTAAACCAATTCAACTCATCTCACACAAAAAACATTTTAGGGGTTCAAACCACCTTGTCCGCTGCTTACCTAAAATACAATTTTCATTGCACAACAATTTCAACAGCCAGCATATTAGTTTAGTGACAAATTGGTTTGAAAATAAGTAATTTTATTAGCCTACCTTGCTTAAGAGAACGCATGAATTGTTCGGTTTCGGAACGTTATAAAGTCGCATCTGAAAATGCTTATAAAATTGTAATATTCGAACAAGCTGCCTACATAAACACTGATTACAGGCCTAAAACTCTATAAAATCACAGCTATCGGGATCGTAATTTTTCTGCTTATACTTTCGCTACGACAAGTAAGCGATTGCTGTCGCCAAATTTTTTTTTTTTTATCTCATCTGTACGAATCAGGTGTTAAAAGTTATATTTTTACACTGCCTGTGTAGAAGATATAAATACTGCTTATAAATTTCCCTTTAACTAACAGATCCTAAATCAACGAAAAATAGACTTGACAAGACGTTACTAGACAAATCATTTTTGACCTACGCTATTATTGTGTTTAACAGAAACAAAAAAATATGTATCAAAACAAAACTGGTATTCAACAAACGATCTATAAGGGTTGCGTGAGTAAGTCGGGCCAAGTTGAGTGTGATGCGCATGTGACGTCAACGGCTCAGGTAATAATTGCCCAATCAGAGTCTCGTATTTTCGGCCAATAAGAAAGCCCAGTTTTAACCAATCAGTTGTCTTCTTTTGCGTCATTTTGATTGGTTAATATTGTCCAATCAGAGAGTTTATATTACTGTACTACGTCACACCGATGTCAACCAATGACAAAGTGTCTTGAGCGTTACGTCATTCGTCAGGATATGCTGCGTTCTGATTGGTCCGTACTGATTCTGGGCGTCACGTCGAGTGTGATTGTAATATAAAGTCCACACCCAATGTCAACTTCTAGTTAACGGTAGGGCAGAACATATGAAGGTACCTTTTAATGAGATTTATAGTTTCTAGTTAAATATCACTCACGAAATATGTAGTACCATATTGTAGAGATCTTTCGAGTTCTTCAGGAAATTAAAAATTGGTTTCATTTGCTGCTAAATGTAAACACGGTTTTTTAAAAAATCACGAGTGTTCATTCGATACCGACACAAAGAAAAATAAACAAAAGGAATTATCTATTTTTCCTAGTTGTTCGATTTTTGTAACATAAATTTTGGCCAGTAATGTATCATATTTTTAAGGGAATGATTTTATATAACTGTAAATAAATATTACAATACGTAGAAGGCAACTGAAAATTCTAATTCAAAATATCTTGAGACGAAACAAAGTCAATGTCCTACCGGGTAAGAAGATATACCTCATTAATCGGTTTTATAACAAGAAAACTATTTTGCTCTACCAACGAGCATTAGTCGAAAAATAAAAATCAACGGTCTGACAAAATGATGATATATAGGCCGATGTATTTTCATAAAAGGTTTTCTGGCTTTACTCTTATTTCATTAGTTCCTGTATTTTAAGATGGATGAAATTTATTGTGGCCATAATGAAAAGGTAGAGTGGTAAACATTTTTTGCACGTAATTTGCTAGTTCCTGACCGTAAATACGTATTCATGTTTATCACAGGGTCAGCCAATTATATGTTTAAAGCACGTATGAACAGAAGAGGTAGAGGTATAAACGACACTAGCCGGAGTTATCTCATCTGAGATTCATTGATTTCATTTTACAATCAAACCCTGTTGATAATGAAATACAGGTGTCATTCGGAGAGTCGAAAGTACACAATTTTCCGAAGGACTGGCATTCTGATAAGTATAATTATAAACGCTGTGAGAAGACCATGTAAACCAATTCAACTCATCTCACACAAAAAACATTTTAGGGGTTCAAACCACCTTGTCCGCTGCTTAACTAAAATACAATTTTCATTGCACAACAATTTCAACAGCCAGCATATTAGTTTAGTGACAAATTGGTTTGAAAATAAGTAATTTTATTAGCCTACCTTGCTTAAGAGAACGCATGAATTGTTCGGTTTCGGAACGTTAAAAAGTCGCATCTGAAAATGCTTATAAAATTGTAATATTCGAACAAGCTGCCTACATAAACACTGATTACAGGACTAAAACTCTATAAAATCACAGCTATGGGGATCGTAATTTTTCTGCTTATACTTTCGCTACGACAAGTAAGCGATTGCTGTCGCCAAATTATTTATTTTTTTTATCTCATCTGTACGAATCAGGTGTTAAAAGTTATATTTTTACACTGCCTGTGTAGAAGATATAAATACTGCTTATAAATTTCCCTCTAACTAACAGATCCTAAATCAACGAAAAATAGACTTGACAAGACGTTACTAGACAAATCATTTTTGACCTACGCTATTATTGTGTTTAACAGAAACAAAAAAATATGTATCAAAATAAAACTGGTATTCAACAAACGATCTATTAGGGTTGCGTGAGTAAGTCGGGCCAAGTTGAGTGTGATGCGCATGTGACGTCAACGGCTCAGGTAATAATTGCCCAATCAGAGTCTCGTATTTTCGGCCAATAAGAAAGCCCAGTTTTAACCAATCAGATGTCTTCTTTTGCGTCATTTTGATTGGTTAATATTGTCCAATCAGAGAGTTTATATTACTGTACTACGTCACACCGATGTCAACCAATGACAAAGTGTCTTGAGCGTTACGTCATTCGTCAGGATATGCTGCGTTCTGATTGGTCCGTACTGATTCTGGGCGTCACGTCGAGAGTGATTGTAATATAAAGTCCACACCCAATGTCAACTTCTAGTTAACGGTAGGGCAGAACATATGAAGGTACCTTTTAATGAGATTTATAGTTTCTAGTTAAAGATCACTTACGAAATATGTAGTACCATATTGTAGAGATCTTTCGAGTTCTTCAGGAAATTAAAAATTGGTTTCATTTGCTGCTAAATGTTAACATGGTTTTTAAAAAAATCACGAGTGTTCATTCGATACCGACACAAAGAAAATGAAACAAAAGGGAGTTATCTATTTTCCTAGTTGTTCGATTTTTGTAACATAAATTTTGGCCAGTAATGTATCATATTTTTAAGGGAATGATTTTATATAACTGTAAATAAATATTACGATACGTAGAAGGCAACTGAAAATTCTAATTCAAAATATCTTGAGACGAAACAAAGTCAATGTCCTACCGGGTAAGAAGATATACCTCATTAATCGGTTTTATAACAAGAAAACTATTTTGCTCTACCAACGAGCATTAGTCGAAAAATAAAAATCAACGGTCTGACAAAATGATGATATATAGGCCGATGTATTTTCATAAAAGATTTTCTGGCTTTACTCTTATTTCATTAGTTCCTGTATTTTAAGATGGATAAAATTTATTGTGGCCATAATGAAAAGGTAGAGTGGTAAACATTTTTTGCACGTAATTTGCTAGTTCCTGACCGTAAATATGTATTCATGTTTATCACAGGGTCAGCCAATTATATGTTTAAAGCACGTATGAACAGAAGAGGTAGAGGTATAAACGACACTAGCCAGAGTTATCTCATCTGAGATTCATGCATTTCATTTTACAATCAAACCCTGTTGATAATGAAATACAGGTGTCATTCGGAGAGTCGAAAGTACACGATTTTCCGAAGGACTGGCATTCTGATAAGTATAATTATAAACGCTGTGAGAAGACCATGTAAACCAATTCAACTCATCTCACTCAAAAAACATTTTAGAGGTTCAAACCACCTTGTCCGCTGCTTACCTAAAATACAATTTTCATTGCACAACAATTTCAACAGCCAGCATTTTAGTTTAGTGACAAATTGGTTTGAAAATAAGTAATTTTATTAGCCTACCTTGCTTAAGAGAACGCATGAATTGTTCGGTTTCGGAACGTTAAAAAGTCGCATCTGAAAATGCTTATAAAATTGTAATATTCGAACAAGCTGCCTACATAAACACTGATTACAGGCCTAAAACTCTATAAAATCACAGCTATCGGGATCGTAATTTTTCTGCTTATACTTTCGCTACGACAAGTAAGCGATTGCTGTCGCCAAATTATTTTTTATTTATCTCATCTGTACGAATCAGGTGTTAAAAGTTATATTTTTACACTGCCTGTGTAGAAGATATAAATACTGCTTATAAATTTCCCTTTAACTAACAGATCCTTTTTTTTTTTTTTTTTTTTTTTTATTTAACAGTATAGTTTTCTTTTGCAATCAGTTAATAAATACAATAACTTTAAGCAAATATGAGAAAATCTGAGCAATGTCCTTAGAATTAAAAACACAAACGACACTCAGTAGTGTGTTTGAGAAAGACCAAACTGTGAAAAAACAAAAATATATCTATACAAAATCAAACTTGATGAACCGTGAATCAACATCCCGAAACACAAAGTGTTGAAGTTGGAGATGACAATGACGATGGTAGAGATGAAAAACGACGCCAATTATGAGATGCTGGTGATTAGGAGTTGAAGTAGAAAAGATGAAAAAAAAGAATTTAAATGACTAACAAAATCGTAGAGGTAAGTCCAGTGGTTTAAAGCGTTTCAGTCTGTAAGTACCTTCGCTGTTGTCAAGGAGGCTAATCGCTAATGGATTTTGATGGTGTTCTAGTTTTTGTAAATGTTTTTCGCTATGTTGTTTAATTTCTTCTTTTATGAAGAGCAGGTTTAGGTCATTGTGTAGTATTTCATTTGTTACGTACCATGGGGCTGCAGTGATCAGTCTCAGGCATTTTGATTGAAAGCGCTGCAGTATTTCTATATTTGATGAACTAGCTGTACCCCATAGCTCTAACCCATATGTCCAAATTGGTTTGAGTATTACTTTGTATACGAGTACTTTGTTTTCAAGGGAGAGTTGAGACCTACTGCCTAAGAGCCAGAATAATTGACGTAACTTCAGCCCAAGTTGCTTTCGTTTCGCCCATATATGACTTCTCCACGTGAGTCTTCGATCTAGATGTAAACCCAGATATTTAACTTCATCCTTCTGTGGGATTACTGTACCGTTCAAGCTGACCACTGGACATGTTGGTTTCTTTAATGTAAATGTTACGTGTGTTGACTTATCCTCATTAATCTTCACTCTCCATTTCTTACACCATTCGTGAATGTTGTCAAGATGGGTTTGTAACTTCTCCGAGGCACATGTCGGAGAAGCGTCCGTCGCTAAAATCGCTGTGTCATCTGCGAACGTTGCCGTCATTACAGATTCATGTTCTGGAAGGTCGGCTGTGTAAAGCGTATATAAGAATGGGCTCAAAATGCTGCCTTGAGGAACGCCGGAATTTAATAAGTAGAATTTGGAAAAGACATTATCATATTTAACTTGGAAGAAACGATTTAAAAGATAGTTTTTAAAAATCAAGAAGTATGGATATTCTAATTTCATTTTAATTTTGTATAACAGACCTAGATGCCAAACTTTATCGAACGCCTGCTGAATATCCAAGAACACAGCTGAAGTAAACTTCTTCAATTCTAAGCTCTTCTGAATAAGTTTGACTAGTCTGTGGACTTGTTCTACAGCCGAGTGTCGTTCACGAAACCCAAATTGATGATCTGGAATCAGTTTATACTCTTCTATAAAAGGCTTTAAACGATTTAACAACATTTTCTCAAATACTTTAGAGGTAATTGGAAGCAGGCTGATTGGTCTATAGGAGCTCGGTCGTAAAGGATCCTTGCCTGGTTTAAGGATCATAATCACCTGGGCATATTTCCATTGAGCAGGAAAGCATCCGATACGTATAATAGCATTAAAAATCGCTGTAAGTAACAAGAGCGCTTTTTTAGGCAGTTGTTTCAAGATTTCGCCTGTTATTAAGTCGTATCCTGGTGCTTTCTTCCGGTTAAGATTATTTTTGATAGTCCTCCCAATTTCTGCAGGGCTGAATGGTTTGATGGGTGGAGACATCTGGAAGGGCGCCTCTAGATATTCTGTAATTTCGTCAGTAAGATTTTGATTATGAAGTTCGTTCGGCTTGAAGACTTCCACAAGATGCCTAGCAAATATATCAGCCTTTTCTGCTGGAGTTCTTGCCCAGTTTCCGTCTCCGGTATTTAGTGGTGGAACCATCTTCTTTTGTTGTTTCAAAAATTTTGTAGCCTTCCAGAGAGAGTAATCAGATGCGCTGGACGGAGAAAGATTGGATAGTTTTTCTTGGAAGGAGGCGTTCTTGATTTCGGAAAGCAACTCTTTTAGTCTTCTCGATGCTCTATTAAATCGTCTTTTATCGTCTGGATGTTTAGTGTTATGCCAAATGCGTCTCAGTCGTCTTTTTTCACCAATTCTTTCCCGGACATTTTCAGGATAAAAATGCTGTCTCGTAGGGTTGTCCTTAACTGGTGTAGATTCCCAGGCTGACTCTTGTATTGTTTCATTGAAATGTTCAATCGCATTTTCAATTTCACTTACCGTTTTCAACGAGACATTTAATGTAATTTTGTTTTCTATTAGCAGTCGGAAATATTGCCAGTCAGTGTGTTTGTTATGTAACGTCGGAGGTGGTTCTTTAACAATGAGCCTCGAATTAATTACTGCTATGACAGGTGTATGATCTGATGATAACTCAAGACTAGCTTCGAGTTGCACTGAATTTTGAGGAACATTTTTTGTGATGAAAAAGTCGAGGAGGTCAGGTCGCCGGTTAGGATCAGACGGCCAGTATGTAGGTTCTCCTGTTGACAATGTATTCAAGTTATTTTGTCGTACTACGTTATAAAGTGATCGGCCTCTAGGATTAGCGAGTCTGGATCCCCACAGTTGGTGCTTGGCATTAAAGTCGCCACCGGCAATAGACCTATTCCCTAAAGAACCAAAGAAATTTGTAAATTCAGCTTCGGGTATCCTATGCCTGGGAGGACAATACACTGCTGACAGTGTGAGAAAACCGTACACGTCTTTCACTGCAACACTAGTAGCTTGCAACGAAGCACTTTCAGACTTCTGAAGCGCATAATGAGTAATATTATTCCTTATAATTACGGCTGTTCCGCCATGTGCTCTTCCGTCGGGGTGATTTGAGTGATACAAAGAATAGCCTGGACAACTAAAGAAACTCTTGTCTGTAAAATGGGTCTCTGAAATTAAAACTATATCAAATTTATTTAAATTAATGAAAGTGATGAATTCATGATAATGTTGAACTAAACCATTAGCGTTCCATAGAGAGATTTTGTACATAAAATCCGGCATTTAGTTTAATTTTGAAGCGATGATGGTGAGAAGATTTAGTAGTGTGGCCATTTGCTCTGCTTGTTTCTCAATAACTTTTCTCAACTCCTCAAAAGAGTTCTGAAAAAATCTCATATGATCATCTTGCATCGCGAAAGTTGTTGGTCGGCGAGTTGTACCTCGGAGTGCATCCGCATAAGTCTCATGAACAGGAGCGTGGGTATCCTGGCTTTTAGTAGGCCCAGTGGTTCGTTCATTTTCAGAAGGTTTAGTCTGCAAAGACGTAATGTTTCGTTCCCGTAAGGGTGGAAATCGTCGTTTCTTTATATCTCTGTAGACCTCACATCCCTTATAATTAGCAGGGTGGACTCCCTGGCATAACGCGCATTTTGCTGGTGTGTCGTTAAGTTTTCTGCATGCGGATGTTTCATGGTTATCGCCACATTTAACACATCGAAATGGCCGCGAGCAATAGGATCTTGAATGACCATATCTCTGGCAGCGTTTACATTGGATTATTTCTCGTTTATTGTATGGAGCTTCAAACTGAATCTTGGCGTTTAGGAGAAATTCAATTTTGTAGACATCCTTATTGTTGCCAGCAGGTTCCAGGTCTACATAAAATAATGATAACGGTTCCTTGGTGACCTTATGAAGTATGTTGCAGATATTCCGTACCTGATGACCGTAACTTTGTAGTTCTTGTTTAATTTCAACCACATCCATCGAGTGATGCACATGTCGTAAAACTACTCGAAATGCGCGATTTTGTTTCAATTGGTATGTGTGAAAATCTATATTTGATTTTCGAAGATTATTAACTATGTGAGAATAAACGTGACTACTATTCGCGTTAATTTTCATATAGTTCCGCGACAATATTTTATATATATAATCCTTCGGATTTACATTATCGCCCTGAATAATTCGTGTCATCTGAGGCACACTACTAATACTCGGAATGAATATGGGAGGAGGTTTCGGTTCAGACGGCGTTAATTCTTCCTCCATGTCAGAGTTATCTGATAATGGATCAAATGAATTTTTCGTGGTAACACAATTTTCTCCAATTTTTTTAAATGCATGCAATTCGTTGGAATGTTTTTCTGCCTTTCGTTTTTTATTCTTTGCTTCCACCGTTTTGAAACTTTCCTGTGCGCTGACAGGTACGTCATCAATTTGGCCCGTTCGTTTATGAGTCACAGTTCGTTGGCTCCGCCGTAATCGTGTTTCTTCGGATAAGATCGGAAAGATCTGCTGAGAAGAACCAGCTGATCCAGTGCCTTCTGTATTTCGCAAACCGTTGTCAGGTTGAAGTTGTTCATTTAACACGGCAAAATTTGCCTATGACGTTAAAGAAGAAGAAGAAGAATTCAAAGCCATTACAGAAAAAAATATAACTTAACCTATTAAAGTGCTACAAAATAACACAATAGAAAAAAAATGTATATAATAGTCTTTTATGAGAAACAAAAATAAATATAATTAACTCACATTTTAAATTCAAGTAAATAACACTACACGTAGAAAACAAACTGAGTAACAAAGTATTTTGCAATAATGTCAGGCACGATAAACTATGCACTACACCTAACTCGAACCGGAACAGATCCTAAATCAACGAAAAATAGACTTGACAAGACGTTACTAGACAAATCATTTTTGACCTACGCTATTATTGTGTTGAACAGAAACAAAAAAATATGTATCAAAATAAAACTGGTATTCAACAAACGATCTATTAGGGTTGCGTGAGTAAGTCGGGCCAAGTTGAGTGTGATGCGCATGTGACGTCAACGGCTCAGGTAATAATTGCCCAATCAGAGTCTCGTATTTTCGGCCAATAAGAAAGCCCAGTTTTAACCAATCAGATGTCTTCTTTTGCGTCATTTTGATTGGTTAATATTGTCCAATCAGAGAGTTTATATTACTGTACTACGTCACACCGATGTCAACCAATGACAAAGTGTCTTGAGCGTTACGTCATTCGTCAGGATATGCTGCGTTCTGATTGGTCCGTACTGATTCTGGGCGTCACGTCGAGTGTGATTGTAATATAAAGTCCAAACCCAATGTCAACTTCTAGTTAACGGTAGGGCAGAACATATGAAGGTACCTTTTAATGAGATTTATAGTTTCTAGTTAAATATCACTTACGAAATATGTAGTACCATATTGTAGAGATCTTTCGAGTTCTTCAGGAAATTAAAAATTGGTTTCATTTGCTGCTAAATGTTAACACGGTTTTTAAAAAAATCACGAGTGTTCATTCGATACCGACACAAAGAAAAATAAACAAAAGGGAGTTATCTATTTTCCTAGTTGTTCGATTTTTGTAACATAAATTTTGGCCAGTAATGTATCATATTTTTAAGGGAATGATTTTATATAACTGTAAATAAATATTACGATACGTAGAAGGCATTTGAAAATTCTAATTCAAAATATCTTGAGACGAAACAAAGTCAATGTCCTACCGGGTAAGAATATATACCTCATTAATCGGTTTTATAACAAGAAAACTATTTTGCTCTACCAACGAGCATTAGTCGAAAAATAAAAATCAACGGTCTGACAAAATGATGATATATAGGCCGATGTATTTTCATAAAAGGTTTTCTGGCTTTACTCTTATTGCATTAGTTCCTGTATTTTAAGATGGATGAAATTTATTGTGGCCATAATGAAAAGGTAGGGTGGTAAACATTTTTTGCACGTAATTTGCTAGTTCCTGACCGTAAATATGTATTCATGTTTATCACAGGGTCAGCCAATTATATGTTTAAAGCACGTATGAACAGAAGAGGTAGAGGTATAAACGACACTAGCCAGAGTTATCTCATCTGAGATTCATGCATTTCATTTTACAATCAAACCCTGTTGATAATGAAATACAGGTGTCATTCGGAGAGTCGAAAGTACACGATTTTCCGAAGGACTGGCATTCTGATAAGTACATTTATAAACGCTGTGAGAAGACCATGTAAACCAATTCAACTCATCTCACTCAAAAAACATTTTAGAGGTTCAAACCACCTTGTCCGCTGCTTACCTAAAATACAATTTTCATTGCACAACAATTTCAACAGCCAGCATTTTAGTTTAGTGACAAATTGGTTTGAAAATAAGTAATTTTATTAGCCTACCTTGCTTAAGAGAACGCATGAATTGTTCGGTTTCGGAACGTTTAAAAGTCGAATCTGAAAATGCTTATAAAATTGTAATATTCGAACAAGCTGCCTACATAAACACTGATTACAGGCCTAAAACTCTATAAAATCACAGCTATCAGGATCGTAATTTTTCTGCTTATACTTTCGCTACGACAAGTAAGCGATTGCTGTCGCCAAATTATTTTTTATTTATCTCATCTGTACGAATCAGGTGTTAAAAGTTATATTTTTACACTGCCTGTGTAGAAGATATAAATACTGCTTATAAATTTCCCTTTAACTAACAGATCCTAAATCAACGAAAAATAGACTTGACAAGACGTTACTAGACAAATCATTTTTGACCTACGCTATTATTGTGTTTAACAGAAACAAAAAAATATGTATCAAAATAAAACTGGTATTCAACAAACGATCTATTAGGGTTGCGTGAGTAAGTCGGGCCAAGTTGAGTGTGATGCGCATGTGACGTCAACGGCTCAGGTAATAATTGCCCAATCAGAGTCTCGTATTTTCGGCCAATAAGAAAGCCCAGTTTTACCCAATCAGATGTCTTCTTTTGCGTCATTTTGATTGGTTAATATTGTCCAATCAGAGAGTTTATATTACTGTACTACGTCACACCGATGTCAACCAATGACAAAGTGTCTTGAGCGTTACGTTATTCGTCAGGATATGCTGCGTTCTGATTGGTCCGTACTGATTCTGGGCGTCACGTCGAGTGTGATTGTAATATAAAGTCCACACCCAATGTCAACTTCTAGTTAACGGTAGGGCAGAACATATGAAGGTACCTTTTAATGAGATTTATAGTTTCTAGTTAAATATCACTTACGAAATATGTAGTACCATATTGTAGAGATCTTTCGAGTTCTTCAGGAAATTAAAAATTGGTTTCATTTGCTGCTAAATGTTAACACGGTTTTTTAAAAAATCACGAGTGTTCATTCGATACCGACAAAAAGAAAAATAAACAAAAGGGAGTTATCTATTTTTCCTAGTTGTTCGATTTTTGTAACATAAATTTTGGCCAGTAATGTATCATATTTTTAAGGGAATGATTTTATATAACTGTAAATAAATATTACGATACGTAGAAGGCAACTGAAAATTCTAATTCAAAATATCTTGAGACGAAACAAAGTCAATGTCCTACCGGGTAAGAAGATATACCTCATTAATCGGTTTTATAACAAGAAAACTATTTTGCTCTACCAACGAGCATTAGTCGAAAAATAAAAATCAACGGTCTGACAAAATGATGATATATAGGCCGATGAATTTCATAAAAGGTTTTCTGGCTTTACTCTTATTGCATTAGTACCTGTATTTTAAGATGGATGAAATTTATCGTGGCCATAATGAAAAGGTAGAGTGGTAAACATTTTTTGCACGTAATTTGCTAGTTCCTGACCGTAAATATGTATTCATGTTTATCACAGCGTCAGCCAATTATATGTTTAAAGCACGTATGAACAGAAGAGGTAGAGGTATAAACGACACTAGCTAGAGTTATCTCATCTGAGATTCATGCATTTCATTTTACAATCAAACCCTGTTGATAATGAAATACAGGTGTCATTCGGAGAGTCGAACGTACACGTTTTTCCGAAGGACTGGCATTCTGATAAGTATAATTATAAACGCTGTGAGAAGACCATGTAAACCATTTCAGTTCATCTCACTCAAAAAACATTTTAGAGGTTCAAACCACCTTGTCCGCTGCTTACCTAAAATACAATTTTCATTGCACAACAATTTCAACAGCCAGCATTTTAGTTTAGTGACAAATTGGTTTAAAAATAAGTAATCTTATTAGCCTACCTTGCTTAAGAGAACGCATGAATTGTTCGGTTTCGGAACGTTTAAAAGTCGCATCTGAAAATGCTTATAAAATTGTAATATTCGAACAAGCTGCCTACATAAACACTGATTACAGTCCTAAAACTCGATAAAATCACAGCTATCGGGATCGTATTTTTTTTGCTTATACTTTCGCTACGACAAGTAAGCGATTGCTGTCGCCAAATTATTTTTTATTTATCTCATCTGTACGAATCAGGTGTTAAAAGTTATATTTTTACACTGCCTGTGTAGAAGATATAAATACTGCTTATAAATTTCCCTTTAACTAACAGATCCTAAATCAACGAAAAATAGACTTGACAAGACGTTACTAGACAAATCATTTTTGACCTATGCTTTATTGTGTTTAACAGAAACAAAAAAAAATGTATCAAAATAAAACTGGGATTCAACAAACGATCAATTAGGGTTGCGTGAGTAAGTCGGGCCACGTTGAGTGTGATGCGCATGTGACGTCAACGGCTCAGGTAATAATTGCCCAATCAGAGTCTCGTATTTTCGGCCAATAAGAAAGCCCAGTTTTAACCAATCAGATGTCTTCTTTTGCGTCATTTTGATTGGTTAATATTGTCCAATCAGAGAGTTTATATTACTGTACTACGTCACACCGATGTCAACCAATGACAAAGTATCTTGAGCGTTACGTCATTCGTCAGGATATGCTGCGTTCTGATTGGTCCGTACTGATTCTGGGCGTCACGTCGAGTGTGATTGTAATATAAAGTTCACACCCAATGTCAACACTCTAGTTAACGGTAGGGCAGAACATATGAAGGTACCTTTTAATGAGATTTAAAGTTTCTAGTTAAATATCACTTACGAAATATGTAGTACCATATTGTAGAGATCTTTCGAGTTCTTCAGGAAATTAAAAATTGGTTTCATTTGCTGCTAAATGTTAACACGGTTTTTTAAAAAATCACGAGTGTTCATTCGATACCGACACAAAGAAAAATAAACAAAATGGAGTTATCTATTTTCCTAGTTGTTCGATTTTTGTAACATAAATTTTGGCCAGTAATGTATCATATTTTTAAGGGAATGATTTTATATAACTGTAAATAAATATTACGATACGCAGAAGGCAACTGAAATTCTAATTTAAAATATCTTGAGACGAAACAAAGTCAATGTCCTACCGGGTAAGAAGATATACCTCATTAATCGGTTTTATAGCAAGAAAACTATTTTGCTCTACCAACGAGCATTAGTCGAAAAATAAAAATCAACGGTCTGACAAAATGATGATATATAGGCCGATGTATTTTCATAAAAGGTTTTCTGGCTTTACTCTTATTTCATTAGTTCCTGTATTTTAAGATGGATGAAATTTATTGTGGCCATAATGAAAAGGTAGAGTGGTAAACATTTTTTGCACGTAATTTGCTAGTTCCTGACCGTAAATATGTATTCATGTTTATCACAGGGTCAGGCAATTATATGTTTAAAGCACGTATGAACAGAAGAGGTAGAGGTATAAACGACACTAGCCAGAGTTATCTCATCTGAGATTCATGCATTTCATTTTACAATCAAACCCTGTTGATAATGAAATACAGGTGTCATTCGGAGAGTCGAAAGTACACGATTTTCCGAAGGACTGGCATTCTGATAAGTATAATTATAAACGCTGTGAGAAGACCATGTAAACCAATTCAACTCATCTCACTCAAAAAACATTTTAGAGGTTCAAACCACCTTGTCCGCTGCTTACCTAAAATACAATTTTCATTGCACAACAATTTCAACAGCCAGCATTTTAGTTTAGTGACAAATTGGTTTGAAAATTAGTAATTTTATTAGCCTACCTTGCTTCAGAGAACGCATGAATTGTTCGGTTTCGGAACGTTAAAAAGTCGCATCTGAAAATGCTTATAAAATTGTAATATTCGAACAAGCTGCCTACATAAACACTGATTACAGGCCTAAAACTCTATAAAATCACAGCTTTCGGGATCGTAATTTTTCTGCTTATACTTTCGCTACAAGTAAGCGATTGCTGTCGCCAAATTATTTTTTATTTATCTCATCTGTACGAATCAGGTGTTAAATTACACTGGCGGTGTATTTTTACACTGCCTGTGTAGAAGATATAAATACTGCATATAAATTTCCCTTTAACTAACAGATCCTAAATCAACGAAAAATAGACTTGACAAGACGTTACTAGACAAATCATTTTTGACCTACGCTATTATTGTGTTGAACAGAAACAAAAAAATATGTATCAAAATAAAACTGGTATTCAACAAACGATCTATTAGGGTTGCGTGAGTAAGTCGGGCCAAGTTGAGTGTGATGCGCATGTGACGTCAACGGCTCAGGTAATAATTGCCCAATCAGAGTCTCGTATTTTCGGCCAATAAGAAAGCCCAGTTTTAACCAATCAGATGTCTTCTTTTGCGTCATTTTGATTGGTTAATATTGTCCAATCAGAGAGTTTATATTACTGTACTACGTCACACCGATGTCAACCAATGACAAAGTGTCTTGAGCGTTACGTCATTCGTCAGGATATGCTGCGTTCTGATTGGTCCGTACTGATTCTGGGCGTCACGTCGAGTGTGATTGTAATATAAAGTCCAAACCCAATGTCAACTTCTAGTTAACGGTAGGGCAGAACATATGAAGGTACCTTTTAATGAGATTTATAGTTTCTAGTTAAATATCACTTACGAAATATGTAGTACCATATTGTAGAGATCTTTCGAGTTCTTCAGGAAATTAAAAATTGGTTTCATTTGCTGCTAAATGTTAACACGGTTTTTAAAAAAATCACGAGTGTTCATTCGATACCGACACAAAGAAAAATAAACAAAAGGGAGTTATCTATTTTCCTAGTTGTTCGATTTTTGTAACATAAATTTTGGCCAGTAATGTATCATATTTTTAAGGGAATGATTTTATATAACTGTAAATAAATATTACGATACGTAGAAGGCATTTGAAAATTCTAATTCAAAATATCTTGAGACGAAACAAAGTCAATGTCCTACCGGGTAAGAATATATACCTCATTAATCGGTTTTATAACAAGAAAACTATTTTGCTCTACCAACGAGCATTAGTCGAAAAATAAAAATCAACGGTCTGACAAAATGATGATATATAGGCCGATGTATTTTCATAAAAGGTTTTCTGGCTTTACTCTTATTGCATTAGTTCCTGTATTTTAAGATGGATGAAATTTATTGTGGCCATAATGAAAAGGTAGGGTGGTAAACATTTTTTGCACGTAATTTGCTAGTTCCTGACCGTAAATATGTATTCATGTTTATCACAGGGTCAGCCAATTATATGTTTAAAGCACGTATGAACAGAAGAGGTAGAGGTATAAACGACACTAGCCAGAGTTATCTCATCTGAGATTCATGCATTTCATTTTACAATCAAACCCTGTTGATAATGAAATACAGGTGTCATTCGGAGAGTCGAAAGTACACGATTTTCCGAAGGACTGGCATTCTGATAAGTACATTTATAAACGCTGTGAGAAGACCATGTAAACCAATTCAACTCATCTCACTCAAAAAACATTTTAGAGGTTCAAACCACCTTGTCCGCTGCTTACCTAAAATACAATTTTCATTGCACAACAATTTCAACAGCCAGCATTTTAGTTTAGTGACAAATTGGTTTGAAAATAAGTAATTTTATTAGCCTACCTTGCTTAAGAGAACGCATGAATTGTTCGGTTTCGGAACGTTTAAAAGTCGAATCTGAAAATGCTTATAAAATTGTAATATTCGAACAAGCTGCCTACATAAACACTGATTACAGGCCTAAAACTCTATAAAATCACAGCTATCAGGATCGTAATTTTTCTGCTTATACTTTCGCTACGACAAGTAAGCGATTGCTGTCGCCAAATTATTTTTTATTTATCTCATCTGTACGAATCAGGTGTTAAAAGTTATATTTTTACACTGCCTGTGTAGAAGATATAAATACTGCTTATAAATTTCCCTTTAACTAACAGATCCTAAATCAACGAAAAATAGACTTGACAAGACGTTACTAGACAAATCATTTTTGACCTACGCTATTATTGTGTTTAACAGAAACAAAAAAATATGTATCAAAATAAAACTGGTATTCAACAAACGATCTATTAGGGTTGCGTGAGTAAGTCGGGCCAAGTTGAGTGTGATGCGCATGTGACGTCAACGGCTCAGGTAATAATTGCCCAATCAGAGTCTCGTATTTTCGGCCAATAAGAAAGCCCAGTTTTACCCAATCAGATGTCTTCTTTTGCGTCATTTTGATTGGTTAATATTGTCCAATCAGAGAGTTTATATTACTGTACTACGTCACACCGATGTCAACCAATGACAAAGTGTCTTGAGCGTTACGTTATTCGTCAGGATATGCTGCGTTCTGATTGGTCCGTACTGATTCTGGGCGTCACGTCGAGTGTGATTGTAATATAAAGTCCACACCCAATGTCAACTTCTAGTTAACGGTAGGGCAGAACATATGAAGGTACCTTTTAATGAGATTTATAGTTTCTAGTTAAATATCACTTACGAAATATGTAGTACCATATTGTAGAGATCTTTCGAGTTCTTCAGGAAATTAAAAATTGGTTTCATTTGCTGCTAAATGTTAACACGGTTTTTTAAAAAATCACGAGTGTTCATTCGATACCGACAAAAAGAAAAATAAACAAAAGGGAGTTATCTATTTTTCCTAGTTGTTCGATTTTTGTAACATAAATTTTGGCCAGTAATGTATCATATTTTTAAGGGAATGATTTTATATAACTGTAAATAAATATTACGATACGTAGAAGGCAACTGAAAATTCTAATTCAAAATATCTTGAGACGAAACAAAGTCAATGTCCTACCGGGTAAGAAGATATACCTCATTAATCGGTTTTATAACAAGAAAACTATTTTGCTCTACCAACGAGCATTAGTCGAAAAATAAAAATCAACGGTCTGACAAAATGATGATATATAGGCCGATGAATTTCATAAAAGGTTTTCTGGCTTTACTCTTATTGCATTAGTACCTGTATTTTAAGATGGATGAAATTTATCGTGGCCATAATGAAAAGGTAGAGTGGTAAACATTTTTTGCACGTAATTTGCTAGTTCCTGACCGTAAATATGTATTCATGTTTATCACAGCGTCAGCCAATTATATGTTTAAAGCACGTATGAACAGAAGAGGTAGAGGTATAAACGACACTAGCTAGAGTTATCTCATCTGAGATTCATGCATTTCATTTTACAATCAAACCCTGTTGATAATGAAATACAGGTGTCATTCGGAGAGTCGAACGTACACGTTTTTCCGAAGGACTGGCATTCTGATAAGTATAATTATAAACGCTGTGAGAAGACCATGTAAACCATTTCAGTTCATCTCACTCAAAAAACATTTTAGAGGTTCAAACCACCTTGTCCGCTGCTTACCTAAAATACAATTTTCATTGCACAACAATTTCAACAGCCAGCATTTTAGTTTAGTGACAAATTGGTTTAAAAATAAGTAATCTTATTAGCCTATCTTGCTTAAGAGAACGCATGAATTGTTCGGTTTCGGAACGTTTAAAAGTCGCATCTGAAAATGCTTATAAAATTGTAATATTCGAACAAGCTGCCTACATAAACACTGATTACAGTCCTAAAACTCGATAAAATCACAGCTATCGGGATCGTATTTTTTTTGCTTATACTTTCGCTACGACAAGTAAGCGATTGCTGTCGCCAAATTATTTTTTATTTATCTCATCTGTACGAATCAGGTGTTAAAAGTTATATTTTTACACTGCCTGTGTAGAAGATATAAATACTGCTTATAAATTTCCCTTTAACTAACAGATCCTAAATCAACGAAAAATAGACTTGACAAGACGTTACTAGACAAATCATTTTTGACCTATGCTTTATTGTGTTTAACAGAAACAAAAAAAAATGTATCAAAATAAAACTGGGATTCAACAAACGATCTATTAGGGTTGCGTGAGTAAGTCGGGCCACGTTGAGTGTGATGCGCATGTGACGTCAACGGCTCAGGTAATAATTGCCCAATCAGAGTCTCGTATTTTCGGCCAATAAGAAAGCCCAGTTTTAACCAATCAGATGTCTTCTTTTGCGTCATTTTGATTGGTTAATATTGTCCAATCAGAGAGTTTATATTACTGTACTACGTCACACCGATGTCAACCAATGACAAAGTATCTTGAGCGTTACGTCATTCGTCAGGATATGCTGCGTTCTGATTGGTCCGTACTGATTCTGGGCGTCACGTCGAGTGTGATTGTAATATAAAGTTCACACCCAATGTCAACACTCTAGTTAACGGTAGGGCAGAACATATGAAGGTACCTTTTAATGAGATTTAAAGTTTCTAGTTAAATATCACTTACGAAATATGTAGTACCATATTGTAGAGATCTTTCGAGTTCTTCAGGAAATTAAAAATTGGTTTCATTTGCTGCTAAATGTTAACACGGTTTTTTAAAAAATCACGAGTGTTCATTCGATACCGACACAAAGAAAAATAAACAAAATGGAGTTATCTATTTTCCTAGTTGTTCGATTTTTGTAACATAAATTTTGGCCAGTAATGTATCATATTTTTAAGGGAATGATTTTATATAACTGTAAATAAATATTACGATACGCAGAAGGCAACTGAAATTCTAATTTAAAATATCTTGAGACGAAACAAAGTCAATGTCCTACCGGGTAAGAAGATATACCTCATTAATCGGTTTTATAACAAGAAAACTATTTTGCTCTACCAACGAGCATTAGTCGAAAAATAAAAATCAACGGTCTGACAAAATGATGATATATAGGCCGATGTATTTTCATAAAAGGTTTTCTGGCTTTACTCTTATTTCATTAGTTCCTGTATTTTAAGATGGATGAAATTTATTGTGGCCATAATGAAAAGGTAGAGTGGTAAACATTTTTTGCACGTAATTTGCTAGTTCCTGACCGTAAATATGTATTCATGTTTATCACAGGGTCAGCCAATTATATGTTTAAAGCACGTATGAACAGAAGAGGTAGAGGTATAAACGACACTAGCCAGAGTTATCTCATCTGAGATTCATGCATTTCATTTTACAATCAAACCCTGTTGATAATGAAATACAGGTGTCATTCGGAGAGTCGAAAGTACACGATTTTCCGAAGGACTGGCATTCTGATAAGTATAATTATAAACGCTGTGAGAAGACCATGTAAACCAATTCAACTCATCTCACTCAAAAAACATTTTAGAGGTTCAAACCACCTTGTCCGCTGCTTACCTAAAATACAATTTTCATTGCACAACAATTTCAACAGCCAGCATTTTAGTTTAGTGACAAATTGGTTTGAAAATTAGTAATTTTATTAGCCTACCTTGCTTCAGAGAACGCATGAATTGTTCGGTTTCGGAACGTTAAAAAGTCGCATCTGAAAATGCTTATAAAATTGTAATATTCGAACAAGCTGCCTACATAAACACTGATTACAGGCCTAAAACTCTATAAAATCACAGCTTTCGGGATCGTAATTTTTCTGCTTATACTTTCGCTACAAGTAAGCGATTGCTGTCGCCAAATTATTTTTTATTTATCTCATCTGTACGAATCAGGTGTTAAATTACACTGGCGGTGTATTTTTACACTGCCTGTGTAGAAGATATAAATACTGCATATAAATTTCCCTTTAACTAACAGATCCTAAATCAACGAAAAATAGACTTGACAAGACGTTACTAGACAAATCATTTTTGACCTACGCTATTATTGTGTTGAACAGAAACAAAAAAATATGTATCAAAATAAAACTGGTATTCAACAAACGATCTATTAGGGTTGCGTGAGTAAGTCGGGCCAAGTTGAGTGTGATGCGCATGTGACGTCAACGGCTCAGGTAATAATTGCCCAATCAGAGTCTCGTATTTTCGGCCAATAAGAAAGCCCAGTTTTAACCAATCAGATGTCTTCTTTTGCGTCATTTTGATTGGTTAATATTGTCCAATCAGAGAGTTTATATTACTGTACTACGTCACACCGATGTCAACCAATGACAAAGTGTCTTGAGCGTTACGTCATTCGTCAGGATATGCTGCGTTCTGATTGGTCCGTACTGATTCTGGGCGTCACGTCGAGTGTGATTGTAATATAAAGTCCACACCCAATGTCAACTTCTAGTTAACGGTAGGGCAGAACATATGAAGGTAACTTTTAATGAGATTTATAGTTTCTAGTTAAATATCACTTACGAAATATGTAGTACCATATTGTAGAGATCTTTCGAGTTCTTCAGGAAATTAAAAATTGGTTTCATTTGCTGCTAAATGTTAACACGGTTTTTAAAAAAATCACGAGTGTTCATTCGATACCGACACAAAGAAAAATAAACAAAAGGGAGTTATCTATTTTCCTAGTTGTTCGATTTTCGTAACATAAATTTTGGCCAGTAATGTATCATATTTTTAAGGGAATGATTTTATATAACTGTAAATAATTATTACGATACGTAGAAGGCAACTGAAAATTCTAATTCAAAATATCTTAAGACGAAACAAAGTCAATGTCCTACCGGGTAAGAAGATATACCTCATTAATCGGTTTTATAACAAGAAAACTATTTTGCTCTACCAACGAGCATTAGTCGAAAAATAAAAATCAACGGTCTGACAAAATGATGATATATAGGCCGATGTATTTTCATAAAAGGTTTTCTGGCTTTACTCTTATTTCATTAGTTCCTGTATTTTAAGATGGATGAAATTTATTGTGGCCATAATGAAAAGGTAGAGTGGTAAACATTTTTTGCACGTAATTTGCTAGTTCCTGACCGTAAATATGTATTCACGTTTATCACAGGGTCAGGCAATTATATGTTTAAAGCACGTATGAACAGAAGAGGTAGAGGTATAAACGACACTAGCCAGAGTTATCTCATCTGAGATTCATGCATTTCATTTTACAATCAAACCCTGTTGATAATGAAATACAGGTGTCATTCGGAGAGTCGAAAGCACACGATTTTCCGAAGGACTGGCATTCTGATAAGTATAATTATAAACGCTGTGAGAAGACCATGTAAACCAATTCAACTCATCTCACTCAAAAAACATTTAAGAGGTTCAAACCACCTTGTCCGCTGCTTACCTAAAATACAATTTTCATTGCACAACAATTTCAACAGCCAGCATTTTAGTTTAGTGACAAATTGGTTTGAAAATTAGTAATTTTATTAGCCTACCTTGCTTCAGAGAACGCATGAATTGTTCGGTTTCGGAACGTTAAAAAGTCGCATCTGAAAATGCTTATAAAATTGTAATATACGAACAAGCTGCCTACATAAACACTGATTACAGGCCTAAAACTCTATAAAATCACAGCTATCGGGATCGTAATTTTTCTGCTTATACTTTCGCTACGACAAGTGAGCGATTGCTGTCGCCAAATTATTTTTTATTTATCTCATCTGTACGAATCAGGTGTTAAAAGTTATATTTTTACATTGCCTGTGTAGAAGATATAAATACTGCTTATAAATTTCCCTTTAACTAACAGATCCTAAATCAACGAAAAATAGACTTGACAAGACGTTACTAGACAAATCATTTTTGACCTACGCTATTATTGTGTTTAACAGAAACAAAAAAATATGTATCAAAATAAAACTGGTATTCAACAAACGATCTATTAGGGTTGCGTGAGTAAGTCGGGCTAAGTTGAGTGTGATGCGCATGTGACGTCAACGGCTCAGGTAATAATTGCCCAATCAGAGTCTCGTATTTTCGGCCAATAAGAAAGCCCAGTTTTAACCAATCAGATGTCTTCTTTTGCGTCATTTTGATTGGTTAATATTGTACAATCAGAGAGTTTATATTACTGTACTACGTCACACCGATGTCAACCAATGACAAAGTGTCTTGAGCGTTACGTCATTCGTCACGATATGCTGCGTTCTGATTGGTCCGTACTGATTCTGGGCGTCACGTCGAGTGTGATTGTAATATAAAGTCCACACCCAATGTCAACTTCTAGTTAACGGTAGGGCAGAACATATGAAGGTACCTTTTAATGAGATTTATAGTTTCTAGTTAAATATCACTTACGAAATATGTAGTACCATATTGTAGAGATCTTTCGAGTTCTTCAGGAAATTAAAAATTGGTTTCATTTGCTGCTAAATGTTAACACGGTTTTTTAAAAAATCACGAGTGTTCATTCGATACCGACACAAAGAAAAATAAACAAAAGGGAGTTATCTATTTTTCCTAGTTGTTCGATTTTTGTAACATAAATTTTGGCCAGTAATGTATCATATTTTTAAGGGAATGATTTTATATAACTGTAAATAAATATTACGATACGTAGAAGGCAACTGAAAATTCTAATTCAAAATATCTTGAGACGAAACAAAGTCAATGTCCTACCGGGTAAGAAGATATACCTCATTAATCGGTTTTATAACCAGAAAACTATTTTGCTCTACCAACGAGCATTAGTCGAAAAATAAAAATCAACGGTCTGAAAAAATGATGATATATAGGCCGATGTATTTTCATAAAAGGTTTTCTGTCTTTACTCTTATTTCATTAGTTCCTGTATTTAAAGATGGATGAAATTTATTGTGGCCATAATGAAAAGGTAGAGTGGTAAACATTTTTTGCACGTAATTTGCTAGTTCCTGACCATAAATATGTATTCATGTTTATCACAGGGTCAGGCAATTATATGTTTAAAGCACGTATGAACAGAAGAGGTAGAGGTATAAACGACACTAGCCAGAGTTACCTCATCTGAGATTCATGCATTTCATTTTACAATCAAACCCTGTTGATAATGAAATACAGGTGTCATTCGGAGAGTCGAAAGTACACGATTTTCCGAAGGACTGGGATTCTGATAAGTATAATTATAAACGCTGTGAGAAGACCATGTAAACCAATTCAACTCATCTCACTCAAAAAACATTTTAGAGGTTCAAACCACCTTGTCCGCTGCTTACCTAAAATACAATTTCCATTGCACAACAATTTCAACAGCCAGCATTTTAGTTTAGTGACAAATTGGTTTGAAAATAAGTAATTTTATTAGCCTACCTTGCTTAAGAGAACGCATGAATTGTTCGGTTTCGGAAGGTTAAAAAGTCGCATCTGAAAATGCTTATAAAATTGTAATATTCGAACAAGCTGCCTACGTAAACACTGTTACAGGCCTAAAACTCTAAAAAATCACAGCTATCAGGATCGTAATTTTTCTGCTTATACTTTCGCTACGACAAGTAAGCGATTGCTGTCGCCAAATTATTTTTTATTTATCTCATCTGTACGAATCAGGTGTTAAAAGTTATATTTTTACACTGCCTGTGTAGAAGATATAAATACTGCTTATAAATTTCCCTTTAACTAACAGATCCTAAATCAACGAAAAATAGACTTGACAAGACGTTACTAGACAAATTATTTTTGACCTACGCTATTATTGTGTTTAACAGAAACAAAAAAATATGTATCAAATTAAAACTGGTATTCAACAAACGATCTATTAGGGTTGCGTGAGTAAGTCGGGCCAAGTTGAGTGTGATGCGCATGTGACGTCAACGGCTCAGGTAATAATTGCCCAATCAGAGTCTCGTATTTTCGGCCAATAAGAAAGCCCAGTTTTAACCAATCAGACGTCTTCTTTTGCGTCATTTTGATTGGTTAATATTGTCCAATCAGAGAGTTTATATTACTGTACTACGTCACACCGATGTCAACCAATGACAAAGTGTCTTGAGCGTTACGTCATTCGTCAGGATATGCTGCGTTCTGATTGGTCCGTACTGATTCTGGGCGTCACGTCGAGTGTGATTGTAATATAAAGTCCACACCCAATGTCAACTTCTAGTTAACGGTAGGGCAGAACATATGAAGGTACCTTTTAATAAGATTTATAGTTTCTAGTTAAATATCACTTACGAAATATGTAGTACCATATTGTAGAGATCTTTCGAGTTCTTCAGGAAATTAAAAATTGGTTTCATTTGCTGCTAAATGTTAACACGGTTTTTTAAAAAATCACGAGTGTTCATTCGATACCGACACAAAGAAAAATAAACAAAACGGAGTTATCTATTTTTCCTAGTTGTTCGATTTTTGTAACATAAATTTTGGCCAGTAATGTATCATATTTTTAAGGGAATGATTTTATATAACTGTAAATAAATATTACGATACGTAGAAGGCAACTGAAAATTCTAATTCAAAATATCTTGAGACGAAACAAAGTCAATGTCCTACCGGGTAAGAAGATATACCTCATTAATCGGTTTTATAACCAGAAAACTATTTTGCTCTACCAACGAGCATTAGTCGAAAAATAAAAATCAACGGTCTGACAAAATGATGATATATAGGCTGATGTATTTTCATAAAAGGTTTTCTGTCTTTACTCTTATTTCATTAGTTCCTGTATTTTAAGATGGATGAAATTTATTGTGGCCATAATGAAATGTAGAGTGGTAAACATTTTTTGCACGTAATTTGCTAGTTCCTGACCATAAATATGTATTCATGTTTATCA
Organism: Catonia carolina; assembly: GCA_035578175.1. Classification (NCBI taxonomy): domain Eukaryota; kingdom Metazoa; phylum Arthropoda; class Insecta; order Hemiptera; family Achilidae; genus Catonia; species Catonia carolina. Next base: position 23,303,340 of record JAQMRL010000005.1, read on the forward strand.
CAGGGTCAGGCAATTATATGTTTAAAGCACGTATGAACAGAAGAGGTAGAGGTATAAACGACACTAGCCAGAGTTACCTCATCTGAGATTCATGCATTTCATTTTACAATCAAACCCTGTTGATAATGAAATACAGGTGTCATTCGGAGAGTCGAAAGTACACGATTTTCTGAAGGACTGGCATTCTGATAAGTATAATTATAAACGCTGTGAGAAGACCATGTAAACCAATTCAACTCATCTCACTCAAAAAACATTTTAGAGGTTCAAACCACCTTGTCCGCTGCTTACCTAAAATACAATTTCCATTGCACAACAATTTCAACAGCCAGCATTTTAGTTTAGTGACAAATTGGTTTGAAAATAAGTAATTTTATTAGCCTACCTTGCTTAAGAGAACGCATGAATTGTTCGGTTTCGGAAGGTTAAAAAGTCGCATCTGAAAATGCTTATAAAATTGTAATATTCGAACAAGCTGCCTACATAAACACTGTTACAGGCCTAAAACTCTAAAAAATCACAGCTATCGGGATCGTAATTTTTCTGCTTATACTTTCGCTACGACAAGTAAGCGATTGCTGTCGCCAAATTATTTTTTTTATCTCATCTGTACGAATCAGGTGTTAAAAGTTATATTTTTACACTGCCTGTGTAGAAGATATAAATACTGCTTATAAATTTCCCTTTAACTAACAGATCCTAAATCAACGAAAAATAGACTTGACAAGACGTTACTAGACAAATTATTTTTGACCTACGCTATTATTGTGTTTAACAGAAACAAAAAAATATGTATCAAAATAAAACTGGTATTCAACAAACGATCTATTAGGGTTGCGTGAGTAAGTCGGGCCAAGTTGAGTGTGATGCGCATGTGACGTCAACGGCTCAGGTAATAATTGCCCAATCAGAGTCTCGTATTTTCGGCCAATAAGAAAGCCCAGTTTTAACCAATCAGACGTCTTCTTTTGCGTCATTTTGATTGGTTAATATTGTCCAATCAGAGAGTTTATATTACTGTACTACGTCACACCGATGTCAACCAATGACAAAGTGTCTTGAGCGTTACGTCATTCGTCAGGATATGCTGCGTTCTGATTGGTCCGTACTGATTCTGGGCGTCACGTCGAGTGTGATTGTAATATAAAGTCCACACCCAATGTCAACTTCTAGTTAACGGTAGGGCAGAACATATGAAGGTACCTTTTAATGAGATTTATAGTTTCTAGTTAAATATCACTTACGAAATATGTAGTACCATATTGTAGAGATCTTTCGAGTTCTTCAGGAAATTAAAAAATTAGTTTCATTTGCTGCTAAATGTTAACACGGTTTTTTAAAAAATCACGAGTGTTCATTTAATACCGACACAAAGAAAAATAAACAAAAGGGAGTTATCTATTTTTCCTAGTTGTTCGATTTTTGTAACATAAATTTTGGCCAGTAATGTATCATATTTTTAAGGGAATGATTTTATATAACTGTAAATAATTATTACGATACGTAGAAGGCAACTGAAAATTCTAATTCAAAATATCTTGAGACGAAACAAAGTCAATGTCCTACCGGGTAAGAAGATATACCTCATTAATCCGTTTTATAACAAGAAAACTATTTTGCTCTACCAACGAGCATTAGTCGAAAAATAAAAATCAACGGTCTGACAAAATGATGATATATAGGCCGATGTATTTTCATAAAAGGTTTTCTGGCTTTACTCTTATTTCATTAGTTCCTGTATTTTAAGATGGATGAAATTTATTGTGGCCATAATGAAAAGGTAGAGTGGTAAACATTTTTTGCACGTAATTTGCTAGTTCCTGACCGTAAATATGTATTCATGTTTATCACAGGGTCAGGCAATTATATGTTTAAAGCACGTATGAACAGAAGAGGTAGAGGTATAAACGACACTAGCCTGAGTTATCTCATCTGAGATTCATGCATTTCATTTTACAATCAAACCCTGTTGATAATGAAATACAGGTGTCATTCGGAGAGTCGAAAGCACACGATTTTCCGAAGGACTGGCATTCTGATAAGTATAATTATAAACGCTGTGAGAAGACCATGTAAACCAATTCAACTCATCTCACTCAAAAAACATTTAAGAGGTTCAAACCACCTTGTCCGCTGCTTACCTAAAATACAATTTTCATTGCACAACAATTTCAACAGCCAGCATTTTAGTTTAGTGACAAATTGGTTTGAAAATAAGTAATTTTATTAGCCTACCTTGCTTAAGAGAACGCATGAATTGTTCGGTTTCGGAACGTTAAAAAGTCGCATCTGAAAATGCTTATAAAATTGTAATATTCGAACAAGCTGCCTACATAAACACTGATTACAGGCCTAAAACTCTATAAAATCACAGCTATCGGGATCGTAATTTTTCTGCTTATACTTTCGCTACGACAAGTAAGCGATTGCTGTCGCCAAATTATTTTTTATTTATCTCATCTGTACTAATCAGGTGTTAAAAGTTATATTTTTACACTGCCTGTGTAAAGATATAAATACTGCTTTTAAATTTCCCTTTAACTAACAGATCCTAAATCAACGAAAAATAGACTTGACAAGACGTTACTAGACAAATCATTTTTGACCTACGCTATTATTGTGTTTAACAGAAACAAAAAAATATGTATCAAAATAAAACTGGTATTCAACAAACGATCTATTAGGGTTGCGTGAGTAAGTCGGACCAAGTTGAGTGTGATGCGCATGTGACGTCAACGGCTCAGGTAATAATTGCCCAATCAGAGTCTCGTATTTTCGGCCAATAAGAAAGCCCAGTTTTAACCAATCAGATGTCTTCTTTTGCGTCATTTTGATTTGTTAATATTGTCCAATCAGAGAGTTTATATTACTGTACTACGTCACACCGATGTCAACCAATGACAAAGTGTCTTGAGCGTTACGTCATTCGTCAGGATATGCTGCGTTCTGATTGGTCCGTACTGATTCTGGGCGTCACGTCGAGTGTGATTGTAATATAAAGTCCACACCCAATGTCAACTTCTAGTTAACGGTAGGGCAGAACATATGAAGGTACCTTTTAATGAGATTTATAATTTCTAGTTAAATATCACTTACGAAATATGTAGTACCATATTGTAGAGATCTTTCGAGTTCTTCAGGAAATTAAAAATTGGTTTCATTTGCTGCTAAATGTTAACACGGTTTTTTAAAAAATCACGAGTGTTCATTCGATACCGACACAAAGAAAAATAAACAAAACGGAGTTATCTATTTTTTCTAGTTGTTCGATTTTTGTAACATAAATTTTGGCCAGTAATGTATCATATTTTTAAGGGAATGATTTTATATAACTGTAAATAAATATTACGATACGTAGAAGGCAACTGAAAATTCTAATTCAAAATATCTTGAGACGAAACAAAGTCAATGTCCTACCGGGTAAGAAGATATACCTCATTAATCGGTTTTATAACCAGAAAACTATTTTGCTCTACCAACGAGCATTAGTCGAAAAATAAAAATCAACGGTCTGACAAAATGATGATATATAGGCTGATGTATTTTCATAAAAGGTTTTCTGTCTTTACTCTTATTTCATTAGTTCCTGTATTTTAAGATGGATGAAATTTATTGTGGCCATAATGAAAAGGTAGAGTGGTAAACATTTTTTGCACGTAATTTGCTAGTTCCTGACCATAAATATGTATTCATGTTTATCACAGGGTCAGGCAATTATATGTTTAAAGCACGTATGAACAGAAGAGGTAGAGGTATAAACGACACTAGCCAGAGTTACCTCATCTGAGATTCATGCATTTCATTTTACAATCAAACCCTGTTGATAATGAAATACAGGTGTCATTCGGAGAGTCGAAAGTACACGATTTTCTGAAGGACTGGCATTCTGATAAGTATAATTATAAACGCTGTGAGAAGACCATGTAAACCAATTCAACTCATCTCACTCAAAAAACATTTTAGAGGTTCAAACCACCTTGTCCGCTGCTTACCTAAAATACAATTTCCATTGCACAACAATTTCAACAGCCAGCATTTTAGTTTAGGGACAAATTGGTTTGAAAATAAGTAATTTTATTAGCCTACCTTGCTTAAGAGAACGCATGAATTGTTCGGTTGTGGAAGGTTAAAAAGTCGCATCTGAAAATGCTTATAAAATTGTAATATTCGAACAAGCTGCCTACATAAACACTGTTACAGGCCTAAAACTCTAAAAAATCACAGCTATCGGGATCGTAATTTTTCTGCTTATACTTTCGCTACGACAAGTAAGCGATTGCTGTCGCCAAATTATTTTTTATATCTCATCTGTACGAATCAGGTGTTAAAAGTTATATTTTTACACTGCCTGTGTAGAAGATATAAATACTGCTTATAAATTTCCCTTTAACTAACACATCCTAAATCAACGAAAAATAGACTTGACAAGACGTTACTAGACAAATTATTTTTGACCTACGCTATTATTGTGTTTAACAGAAACAAAAAAATATGTATCAAAATAAAACTGGTATTCAACAAACGATCTATTAGGGTTGCGTGAGTAAGTCGGGCCAAGTTGAGTGTGATGCGCATGTGACGTCAACGGCTCAGGTAATAATTGCCCAATCAGAGTCTCGTATTTTCGGCCAATAAGAAAGCCCAGTTTTAACCAATCAGACGTCTTCTTTTGCGTCATTTTGATTGGTTAATATTGTCCAATCAGAGAGTTTATATTACTGTACTACGTCACACCGATGTCAACCAATGACAAAGTGTCTTGAGCGTTACGTCATTCGTCAGGATATGCTGCGTTCTGATTGGTCCGTACTGATTCTGGGCGTCACGTCGAGTGTGATTGTAATATAAAGTCCACACCCAATGTCAACTTCTAGTTAACGGTAGGGCAGAACATATGAAGGTACCTTTTAATGAGATTTATAGTTTCTAGTTAAATATCACTTACGAAATATGTAGTACCATATTGTAGAGATCTTTCGAGTTCTTCAGGAAATTAAAAATTAGTTTCATTTGCTGCTAAATGTTAACACGGTTTTTTAAAAAATCACGAGTGTTCATTCAATACCGACACAAAGAAAAATAAACAAAAGGGAGTTATCTATTTTTCCTAGTTGTTCGATTTTTGTAACATAAATTTTGGCCAGTAATGTATCATATTTTTAAGGGAATGATTTTATATAACTGTAAATAATTATTACGATACGTAGAAGGCAACTGAAAATTCTAATTCAAAATATCTTGAGACGAAACAAAGTCAATGTCCTACCGGGTAAGAAGATATACCTCATTAATCCGTTTTATAACAAGAAAACTATTTTGCTCTACCAACGAGCATTAGTCGAAAAATAAAAATCAACGGTCTGACAAAATGATGATATATAGGCCGATGTATTTTCATAAAAGGTTTTCTGGCTTTACTCTTATTTCATTAGTTCCTGTATTTTAAGATGGATGAAATTTATTGTGGCCATAACGAAAAGGTAGAGTGGTAAACATTTTTTGCACGTAATTTGCTAGTTCCTGACCGTAAATATGTATTCATGTTTATCACAGGGTCAGGCAATTATATGTTTAAAGCACGTATGAACAGAAGAGGTAGAGGTGTAAACGACACTAGCCTGAGTTATCTCATCTGAGATTCATGCATTTCATTTTACAATCAAACCCTGTTGATAATGAAATACAGGTGTCATTCGGAGAGTCGAAAGCACACGATTTTCCGAAGGACTGGCATTCTGATAAGTATAATTATAAACGCTGTGAGAAGACCATGTAAACCAATTCAACTCATCTCACTCAAAAAACATTTAAGAGGTTCAAACCACCTTGTCCGCTGCTTACCTAAAATACAATTTTCATTGCACAACAATTTCAACAGCCAGCATTTTAGTTTAGTGACAAATTGGTTTGAAAATAAGTAATTTTATTAGCCTACCTTGCTTAAGAGAACGCATGAATTGTTCGGTTTCGGAACGTTAAAAAGTCGCATCTGAAAATGCTTATAAAATTGTAATATTCGAACAAGCTGCCTACATAAACACTGATTACAGGCCTAAAACTCTATAAAATCACAGCTATCGGGATCGTAATTTTTCTGCTTATACTTTCGCTACGACAAGTAAGCGATTGCTGTCGCCAAATTATTTTTTATTTATCTCATCTGTACTAATCAGGTGTTAAAAGTTATATTTTTACACTGCCTGTGTAAAGATATAAATACTGCTTATAAATTTCCCTTTAACTAACAGATCCTAAATCAACGAAAAATAGACTTGACAAGACGTTACTAGACAAATCATTTTTGACCTACGCTATTATTGTGTTTAACAGAAACAAAAAAATATGTATCAAAATAAAACTGGTATTCAACAAACGATCTATTAGGGTTGCGTGAGTAAGTCGGACCAAGTTGAGTGTGATGCGCATGTGACGTCAACGGCTCAGGTAATAATTGCCCAATCAAAGTCTCGTATTTTCGGCCAATAAGAAAGCCCAGTTTTAACCAATCAGATGTCTTCTTTTGCGTCATTTTGATTGGTTAATATTGTCCAATCAGAGAGTTTATATTACTGTACTACGTCACACCGATGTCAACCAATGACAAAGTGTCTTGAGCGTTACGTCATTCGTCAGGATATGCTGCGTTCTGATTGGTCCGTACTGATTCTGGGCGTCACGTCGAGTGTGATTGTAATATAAAGTCCACACCCAATGTCAACTTCTAGTTAACGGTAGGGCAGAACATATGAAGGTACCTTTTAATGAGATTTATAATTTCTAGTTAAATATCACTTACGAAATATGTAGTACCATATTGTAGAGATCTTTCGAGTTCTTCAGGAAATTAAAAATTGGTTTCATTTGCTGCTAAATGTTAACACGGTTTTTTAAAAAATCACGAGTGTTCATTCGATACCGACACAAAGAAAAATAAACAAAAGGGAAATATCTATTTTTCCTAGTTGTTCGATTTTTGTAACATAAATTTTGGCCAGTAATGTATCATATTTTTAAGGGAATGATTTTATATAACTGTAAATAAATATTACGATACGTAGAAGGCAACTGAAAATTCTAATTCAAAATATCTTGAGACGAAACAAAGTCAATGTCCTACCGGGTAAGAAGATATACCTCATTAATCGGTTTTATAACAAGAAAACTATTTTGCTCTACCAACGAGCATTAGTCGAAAAATAAAAATCAACGGTCTGACAAAATGATGATATATAGGCCGATGTATTTCCATAAAAGGTTTTCTGTCTTTACTCTTATTTCATTAGTTCCTGTATTTTAAGATGGATGAAATTTATTGTGGCCATAATGAAAAGGTAGAGTGGTAAACATTTTTTTGCACGTAGTTTGCTAGTTCCTGACCGTAAATTTGTCTTCATGTTTATCACAGGGTCAGCCAATTATATGTTTAAAGCACGTATGAACAGAAGAGGTAGAGGTATAAACGACACTAGCCAGAGTTATCTCATCTGAGATTCATGCATTTCATTTTACAATCAAACCCTGTTGATAATGAAATACAGGTGTCATTCGGAGAGTCGAAAGTACACGATTTTCCGAAGGACTGGCATTCTGATAAGTATAATTATAAACGCTGTGAGAAGAACATGTAAACCAATTCAACTCATCTCACTCAAAAAACATTTTAGAGGTTCAAACCACCTTGTCCGCTGCTTACCTAAAATACAATTTTCATTGAACAACAATTTCAACAGCCAACATTTTAGTTTAGTGACAAATTGGTTTGAAAATAAGTAATTTTATTAGCCTACCTTGCTTAAGAGAACGCATGAATTGTTTTGTTTCGGAACGTTAAAAAGTTGCATCTGAAAATGCTTATAAAATTGTAATATTCGAACAAGCTGCCTACATAAACACTGATTACAAGCCTAAAACTCTATAAAATCACAGCTATCGGGATCGTAATGTATCTGCTTATACTTTCGCTACGACAAGTAAGCGATTGCTGTCGCCAAATTATTTTTTATTTATCTCATCTGTACGAATCAGGTGTTAAAAGTTATATTTTTACACTGCCTGTGTAGAAGATATAAATACTGCTTATAAATTTCCCTTTAACTAACAGATCCTAAATCAACGAAAAATAGACTTGACAAGACGTTACTAGACAAATCATTTTTGACCTACGCTATTATTGTGTTTAACAGAAACAAAAAAATATGTATCAAAATAAAACTGGTATTCAACAAACGATCTATTAGGGTTGCGTGAGTAAATCGGGCCAAGTTGAGTGTGATGCGCATGTGACGTCAACGGCTCAGGTAATAATTGCCCAATCAGAGTCTCGTATTTTCGGCCAATAAGAAAGCCCAGTTTTAACCAATCAGATGTCTTCTTTTGCGTCATTTTGATTGGTTAATATTGTCCAATCAGAGAGTTTATATTACTGTACTACGTCACACCGATGTCAACCAATGACAAAGTGTCTTGAGCGTTACGTCATTCGTCAGGATATGCTGCGTTCTGATTGGTCCGAACTGATTCTGGGCGTCACGTCGAGTGTGATTGTAATATAAAGTCCACACCCAATGTTAACTTCTAGTTAACGGTAGGGCAGAACATATGAAGGTACCTTTTAATGAGATTTATAGTTTCTAGTTAAATATCACTTACGAAATATGTAGTACCATATTGTAGAGATCTTTCGAGTTCTTCAGGAAATTAAAAACTGGTTTCATTTGCTGCTAAATGTTAACACGGTTTTTTAAAAAATCACGAGTGTTTATTCGATACCGACACAAAGAAAAATAAACAAAAGGGAATTATCTATTTTTCCTAGTTGTTCGATTTTTGTAACATAAATTTTGGCCAGTAATGTGTCATATTTTTAAGGGAATGATTTTATATAACTGTAAATAAATATTACGATACGTAGAAGGCAACTGAAAATTCTAATTCAAAATATCTTGAGACGAAACAAAGTCAATGTCCTACCGGGTAAGAAGATATACCTCATTAATCGGTTTTATAACAAGAAAACTATTTTGCTCTACCAACGAGCATTAGTCGAAAAATAAAAATCAACGGTCTGACAAAATGATGATATATAGGCCGATGTATTTTCATAAAAGGTTTTCTGGCTTTACTCTTATTTCATTAGTTCCTGTATTTTAAGATGGATGAAATTTATTGTGGCCATAATGAAAAGGTAGAGTGGTAAACATTTTTTGCACGTAATTTGCTAGTTCCTGACCGTAAATATGTATTCATGTTTATCACAGGGTCAGCCAATTATATGTTTAAAGCACGTATGAACAGAAGAGGTAGAGGTATAAACGACACTTGCCAGAGTTATCTCATCTGAGATTCATGCATTTAATTTTACAATCAAACCCTGTTGATAATGAAATACAGGTGTCATTCGGAGAGTCGAAAGTACACGATTTTCCGAAGGACTGGCATGCTGATAAGTATAATTATAAACGCTGTGAGAAGACCATGTAAATCAATTCAACTCATCTCACTCAAAAAACATTTTAGAGGTTCAAACCACCTTGTCCGCTGCTTACCTAAAATACAATTTTCATTGAACAACAATTTCAACAGCCAACATTTTAGTTTAGTGACAAATTGGTTTGAAAATAAGTAATTTTATTAGCCTACCTTGCTTAAGAGAACGCATGAATTGTTTTGTTTCGGAACGTTAAAAAGTTGCATCTGAAAATGCTTATAAAATTGTAATATTCGAACAAGCTGCCTACATAAACACTGATTACAAGCCTAAAACTCTATAAAATCACAGCTATCGGGATCGTAATGTATCTGCTTATACTTTCGCTACGACAAGTAAGCGATTGCTGTCGCCAAATTATTTTTTATTTATCTCATCTGTACGAATCAGGTGTTAAAAGTTATATTTTTACACTGCCTGTGTAGAAGATATAAATACTGCTTATAAATTTCCCTTTAACTAACAGATCCTAAATCAACGAAAAATAGACTTGACAAGACGTTACTAGACAAATCATTTTTGACCTACGCTATTATTGTGTTTAACAGAAACAAAAAAATATGTATCAAAATAAAACTGGTATTCAACAAACGATCTATTAGGGTTGCGTGAGTAAGTCGGGCCAAGTTGAGTGTGATGCGCATGTGACGTCAACGGCTCAGGTAATAATTGCCCAATCAGAGTCTCGTATTTTCGGCCAATAAGAAAGCCCAGTTTTAACCAATCAGATGTCTTCTTTTGCGTCATTTTGATTGGTTAATATTGTCCAATCAGAGAGTTTATATTACTGTACTACGTCACACCGATGTCAAACAATGACAAAGTGTCATGAGCGTTACGTCATTCGTCAGGAAATGCTGCGTTCTGATTGGTCCGTACTGATTCTGGGCGTCACGTCGAGTGTGATTGTAATATAAAGTCCACACCCAATGTCAACTTCTAGTTAACGGTAGGGCAGAACATATGAAGGTACCTTTTAATGAGATTTATAGTTTCTAGTTAAATATCACTTACGAAATATGTAGTACCATATTGTAGAGATCTTTCGAGTTCTTCAGGAATTTAAAAATTGGTTTCATTTGCTGCTAAATGTTAACACGGTGTCACCGCCACCCTTTCTAATTAATCATTTACTGTGTTGCCGGCTTTGAGTACTTCTTCCGGCCTTTGTCGGCGCGATGGGCCCTTTAGCGGCTTAGCGACAAAGCCTTTAGCGGTGCCCGACAATCCTTTCGGCTCCTGTCCGCTAAAGGGCTTTGTTGCCAAGGCCGAGCGACTCACCGCTCCCTACCACAGCGCTCTTAGTAGCTATAAAAGCGCAGTGCACTGAGCCGCTTTTGATTGCGCTCTACATCTCCGACGAGGATCGACCGACTATATCCACGAGTGAAAGAAGGAAGATGCTCTGGGACTTGCAGCAGCCAGCAACGCAGCAGCCGTCGCCGCAACTCTCGCAGCCGCCGCCGCCGCAGCAGTCGCAGCTACACGCTGCCTACACTGGTCTCCTTCGAGACCAGCACAACGGTCCTTCTCAGGACCAATTTAACAAGGTTTTAACCGGCCCTTCTCAGGGCCATCAACCGGAGCCACGGCTCTCTTCGCAGCCACGCGCTGCTTACGCCGGTCTCCTTCGAGACCAGCACAACGGTCCTTCTCAGGTCCAATTTAATAAGGTTTTAACCGGCCCTTCTCAGGGCCATCAACCTGAGCTATGGCTCTCGTCGCAGCCGCGCGCTGCCTACACCGGTCTCCTTCGAGACCGGCACAACGGTTCTTTTCAGGACCAATTTAATAAGGTTTACACCGGCCCTTTTCAGGGCCACCAAAATGATAAGGTTAGCCACGTAATGTCACCATCCGGTGACAAGTGGCGCCCGAACGTGGGGCAAAGATATGATAATGTATTTCATACCGGACCAGCACCTGAGAAAATAGAAAAAATGGCGCCCAACACAACAAATCCGTTTCTACAGGACGACTGCAGCTCGAACGCTCTAGACAGCTTTGTAAACGCTCTAAGTGCAGCAATCAAGTCGGCTACGGCCCCCGCACCGGCAGTAACAGCAGTTTCTTCGGGGATGCCACACGAGATGCCGGAAGAATTTATAAGCAGAATAACCAGCCAGCTCCAAGCCAGCCGTGCTACCTACGAAGAGTGGGCCAGCATATTACTTCGGCAGCTACGAGGGGAAGCAGAAAAGTGGGCTTCCAGTCACCTCACCGAAAATCTGCAATACACAGAGATCTGCAGCTTGTTAGAAAAAAGGTTTGACAACACAACGGTGAAGAATACCCTGCTCGCCGATTTTTATGGCAGAAAACAGAGAAATGAACCAGCCGATATTTTCATCCTCGGGAAAAAGAAACTAATGCACAGACTACTGCCCGAGTTCACCGAAGAAGCCATTCTCCTGATGCTGTTAGAACAACTACGGCCAGAATTAAGAATGTGTCTACGGTTTCCACCGCCTTCAACACTGGAAGAGTTGATAGAAAGGGCCGCAACCATAGAAGAGGACATCAAGCAGGCACACATATCTAGTTCGGCGAGGAAAGAAGATGCTCGTAGGGGCCGTGAAGCACCGCGATGTCATTTCTGCCCAGGACGACACTTCCACCGAGACTGCCCGGTAAAGAAACAACAGACGGGAAACGCCTAAGCGGCTCGGTCGAAACTCCGCGACCGGGCCAACTCAACCAACTTGGAGGAGATTTACCGAGAATTATCGTAAACATCGCCGGGAAGACAGTCCGAGCGGCCATAGATTCAGCGGCCAACTATAACTTTATCCGTGAGGGTCTTGTTAATGGACCATTAACCGGCACACCGACTGACATTCGTCTCGCTCTAGCTGACCAGCGATGCCGAACGAAGGGATCAATGAAGCTCGATGTCGCGATCAGCGGAGAACTACACCAGCTGGAAGCAATGGTCGTAACCGGCCTCCAAGAAGAACTGCTCTTGGGTTACAAGTGGTTACATCAAGCAGAAGCGGTGATGGATTTTCGAAGGGGCTGCCTGCACATCGGCAATAACACCCGAAAAACAATATTCTGGGAGGACCGAGCGCCAACAGCAGCACCAGAACTGAACCCAGCTCAGATCAAGACGACTGCAGACCTATACACGAAGCAGCGCCTCATAGAAGTACTTGACCGTCACCGAGAGCTGTTCCACGCCGGGAAGCTGAAGACAACAAACATGATGAACCATGAAATCAAATTGAAACCAGACAGTAAACCGTTCCGAGTACCAATGTACCGTTACTCCGACGAAAAGAAGAGAGTCATCCGCGAGCAAGTTGAAGAGATGCTCCGCCAGCAGGTGATCGAGCCCACAACGTCTCCCTACAGCTCACCGGTGGTCATCGTTAAAAAGAAAGATTCCACGCCACGATTCTGCGTCGACTACCGGAGACTAAATGAAATCACTGAAGACGTGGACTCACCACTGCCGCTCATCTACGAGACCATCAAGGACCTCGGCGGAGCTAAGGTGTTCTCGACACTTGATCTTAAGTCTGGGTACTGGCAGATACCCCTCGAGGAAGAAGCCAAGCGGTACACGGCGTTTTCCGTACCTGATGGAGGAAGATATCAATTTCGAGTAATGCCTTTTGGACTAAAGAACGCACCAAGTACTTTCCAGCGGATGATGCAAGACGTTCTCACGGGCATGCTAAGGAGGTTTTGCCTCGTGTACCTCGACGACATCATTGTGTTTTCACCAGACTGGAAGACACACTTGCAACACCTGGACTTGGTTTTGGAACGACTACAGCTCCACCAACTGACCTGCTCATTGGAGAAGTGCCACTTCGGGAAGGAAGAGGTATCGTTTCTGGGCCACATTATTACACCGAAGGCTAACAGCCCACAGAAGACCCATCTCACCGCCATCTGCCAACAATCGGTCCCGCAGTCAAAGAAAGACGTGCAAAAGTTCCTGGGCTCCTGCAACTGGCTACGAGAGTACGTTCCTCATTTCACCCAGCTATCGACACCGCTCTCCGATCTTCTAAAGAGCAAGAGGTGGCAGTGGTCACCAGAAGCAGAGAAGTCTTTCAACGACATTAAGGCAGCATTCAGTAAGCCGTTAGCTTTGTCACGGCCAGATTCATCCCTCGAGATGTGCCTTCAGACAGACGCAAGCATGAAGGGGCTAGGAGCGGTGCTCTATCAGAAAGGACTCGACGGGGAGAAAAAAATAATTTCATACGCCAGTGCCAAACTGTCTGACACTGAAAAAAAGTACCACTCCAACGAGTTGGAATGCCTAGCTGTTGTCTGGGCGATCAGAAAATATCGCCCTTACCTAGAAGACCGACATTTCACACTGATCACCGACAACAAGGCCCTGACTTGGCTGAGACAGGCGTCCAACCAGAAGGCGAAGTACGCGAGATGGGCCCTGCTCATTCAGAGTTTCAAATTCACTATGATACACTGCCCCGGCAAAGACAATGAGCTGCCTGATTTGCTTTCCCGAGAGCCCGGCGAAGAGAACACAGATGGAGTAAGAGAAGAGCCTCGGCTACAACCACAACATCAGCCGCCCCCGCAGCAGAAACAAGATGTTCTTACGGTACAGGTCATCACCGGGGAAGGTATCCATCGGTTGGTTCAAGAGGCACAAGAAGAAGACGAACTATGTCACCGCTGGAGACAAAACGCTGGAGAAGCAGCTGAAGCGGGTGTCCGAGTAGACGAAGACGGACGAGTTTGGATGCTAAAGCAAGCAGCTAGGATGTACGTCCCACCGAGCGCCCGGAAAGAAGTAATTCGGCACTACCATGATTCACAGGACGCTGGCCATCCGGGCGCCGAAGAAACGTTCCGGGCCATCGGTACGCGATATGGTTGGGTAGGCCTCACCACCGAAGTCCGCCAGTTTGTAAGAAGCTGCAGAGTGTGCTCCACCTGCAAGCGAGGGAGAAATCCACCAAACGACCGCCAGAGACCTCACATACCGAAGCGCTGTTGGAACACCATTGGACTGGACGTAATGGGCCCGTATCCAGCTACAGAACAAGGGAACCGGTTCATCATCGTGGTCACAGACTTGATGTCCCGCTGGGTGGAAGCTAAGGCAACCCCAAAGGCCGACGCAGCTACACTTGTTGCTTACCTAGAAGACGACATATTCCCTCGTTGGGGGTACCCAGAGGCGATACTGACGGACAACGGGAGAGCTATGGTGGGAACTAGATGGAAAAGGATGTGCGATCGACTACACATTAAGCAGTGGACAACCGCCAACTACCACCCACGGGCTAATCCAACGGAGAGAAGAAATGGCGAGATTAAGAGAGCTCTTCGTATTCAACTACAGGGGTCCGAACACGATCAGTGGGACCGACGGTTACCAAGAGTGCTCTTTGCTTTAAGAAACAGGGCCAACGCGGCGACCGGAGTACCACCAAGCGTTCTCGTCATGGGACGGGAACTGCAACGGCCGGGCGACTGGAGTCACCCGGCAGATGATCAAGTCATCGCGGTTGAAGAAAGGGAGAATGCAGCGAGAAGACGACAGAAGACCTACTAGGAGAAGAAGTTTCCACGGCAGCCAGATGGCCAACAACTACGGGACGGACAAGCTGTCTGGATACGGCATCATCCAAACACGGCGAGAGACCGGCGTTGCGTTGGATTTGAACCAGTATACGAGGGCCCATGGACTGTAGCAAGACATCTCGGGGGCCAAATTTATGAAGTGGACCGGAATGGAACTGCCTACAAGGTTCACATAAAGGACACGAAAATCGCCGAGGATGAGCAGCTGGACGCTGCGAATCAAAGCACAGAAGAGGAACAACCATCAAGCACAGACAACAGTAGCAGCACTGACAATGAGAACACCAACGCTGATGAAACACAGCTGGCAGAAGAGGTGGAAGTCGATGGACCTGTCGCCAGTCGCCTTCGAGCACGACACTAGAAGCTCACCCGGCAGCACAGTTCTTGGAGGGGGGGAATTGTCACCGCCACCCTTTCTAATTAATCATTTACTGTGTTGCCGGCTTTGAGTACTTCTTCCGGCCTTTGTCGGCGCGATGGGCCCTTTAGCGGCGAAGCGACAAAGCCTTTAGCGGTGCCCGACAATCCTTTCGGCTCCCTTCCGCTAAAGGGCTTTGTTGCCAAGGCCGAGCGACTCACCGCCCCCTACCACAGCGCTCTCAGTAGCTATAAAAGCGCAGTGCACTGAGCCGCTTTTGATTGCGCTCTACATCTCCGACGAGGATCGACCGACTACATCCACGAGAGAAAGAAGGAAGATGCTCTGGGACTTGCAGCAGCCAGCAACGCAGCAGCTGTCGCCGCAACTCTCGCAGCCGCCGCCGCCGCAGCAGTCGCAGCCACACGCTGCCTACACTGGTCTCCTTCGAGACCAGCACAACGGTCCTTCTCAGGACAAATTTAACAAGGTTTTAACCGGGCCTTCTCAGGGCCATCAACCGGAGCCACGGCTCTCTTCGCAGCCACGCGCTGCTTACGCCGGTTTCCTTCGAGACAAGCACAACGGTCCTTCTCAGGTCCAATTTAATAAGGTTTTAACCGGCCCTTCTCAGGTATATCAACCTGAGCTATGGCTCTCGTCGCAGCCACGCGCTGCCTACACCGGTCTGCTTCAAGACCGGCACAACGGTTCTTTTCAGGACCAATTTCATAAGGTTTACACCGGCCCTTTTCAGGGCCACCAAAATGATAAGGTTAGCCACGTAATGTCACCATCCGGTGACAACGGTTTTTTAAAAAATCACTAGTGTTCATTCGATACCGACACAAAGAAAAATAAACAAAAGGGAGTTATCTATTTTCCTAGTTGTTCGATTTTTGTAACATAAATTTTGGCCAGTAATGTATCATATTTTTAAGGGAATGATTTTATATAAGTGTAAATAAATATTACGATACGTAGAAGGCAACTGAAAATTCTAATTCAAAATATCTTGAGACGAAACAAAGTCAATGTCCTACCGGGTAAGAAGATATACCTCATTAATCGGTTTTATAACAAGAAATCTATTTTGCTCTACCAACGAGCATTAGTCGAAAAATAAAAATCAACGGTCTGACAAAATGATGATATATAGGCCGATGTATTTTCATAAAAGATTTTCTGGCTTTACTCTTATTTCATTAGTTCCTGTATTTTAAGATGGGTGAAATTTATTGTGGCCATAATGAAAAGGTAGACTGGTAAACATTTTTTGCACGTAATTGGCTAGTTTCTGACCGTAAATATGTATTCATGTTTATCACAGGGTCAGCCAATTATATGTTTAAAGCACGTATGAACAGAAGAGGTAGAGGTATAAACGACACTAGCCAGAGTTATCTCATCTGAGATTCATGCATTTCATTTTACAATCAAACCCTGTTGATAATAAAATACAGGTGTCATTCGGAGAGTCGAAAGTACACGATTTTCCGAAGGACTGGCATTCTGATAAGTATAATTATAAACGCTGTGAGAAGACCATGTAAACCAATTCAACTCATCTCACTCAAAAAACATTTTAGAGGTTCAAACCACCTTGTCCGCTGCTTACCTAAAATACAATTTTCATTGCACAACAATTTCAACAGCCAGCATTTTAGTTTAATGACAAATTGGTTTGAAAATAAGTAATTTTATTAGCCTACCTTGCTTAAGAGAACGCATGAATTGTTCGGTTTCGGAACGTTAAAAAGTCGCATCTGAAAATGCTTATAAAATTGTAATATTCGAACAAGCTGCCTACATAAACACTGATTACAGGCCTAAAACTCTATAAAATCACAGCTATCGGGATCGTAATTTTTCTGCTTATACTTTCGCTACGACAAGTAAGCGATTGCTGTCGCCAAATTATTTTTTATTTATCTCATCTGTACGAATCAGGTGTTAAAATTTATATTTTTATACTGCCTGTGTAGAAGATATAAATACTGCTTATAAATTTCCCTTTAACTAACAGATCCTAAATCAACGAAAAATAGACTTGACAAGACGTTACTAGACAAATCATTTTTGACCTACGCTATTATTGTGTTTAACAGAAACAAAAAAATATGTATCAAAATAAAACTGGTATTCAACAAACGATCTATTAGGGTTGCGTGAGTAAGTCGGGCCAAGTTCAGTGTGATGCGCATGTGACGTCAACGGCTCAAGTAATAATTGCCCAATCAGAGTCTCGTATTTTCGGCCAATAAGAAAGCCCAGTTTTAACCAATCAGATGTCTTCTTTTGCGTCATTTTTATTGGTTAATATTGTCCAATCAGAGAGTTTATATTATTGTACTACGTCACACCGATGTCAACCAATGAAAAAGTGTCTTGAGCGTTACGTCATTCGTCAGGATATGCTGCGTTCTGATTGGTCCGTACTGATTCTGGGCGTCACGTCGAGTGTGATTGTAATATTAAGTCCACACCCAATGTCAACTTCTAGTTAACGGTAAGGCAGAACATATGAAGGTACCTTTTAATGAGATTTATAGTTTCTGGTAAAATATCACTCACGAAATATGTAGTACCATATTGTAGAGATCTTTCGAGTTCTTCAGGAAATTAAAAATTGGTTTCATTTGCTGCTAAATGTTAACACGGTTTTTTAAAAAATCACGAGTGTTCATTCGATACCGACACAAAGAAAAATAAACAAAAGGGAGTTATCTATTTTTCCTAGTTGTTTCGATTTTTGTAACATAAATTTTGGCCAGTAATGTATCATATTTTTAAGGGAATGTTTTTATATAACTGTAAATAAATATTACGATACGTAGAAGGCAACTGAAAATTCTAATTCAAAATATCTTGAGACGAAACAAAGTCAATGTCCTACCGGGTAAGAAGATATACCTCATTAATCGGTTTTATAACAAGAAAACTATTTTGCTCTACCAACGAGCATTAGTCGAAAAATAAAACTCAACGGTGTGACAAAATGATGATATATAGGCCGATGTATTTTCATAAAAGGTTTTCTGGCTTTACTCTTATTTCATTAGTTCCTGTATTTTAAGATGGATGAAATTTATCGTGGCCATAATGAAAAGGTAGAGTGGTAAACATTTTTTGCACGTAATTTGCTAGTTCCTGACCGTAAATATGTATTCATGTTTATCACAGGGTCAGCCAATTATATGTATAAAGCACGTATGAACAGAAGAGGTAGAGGTATAAACGACACTAGCCAGAGTTATCTCATCTGAGATTCATGCATTTCATTTTACAATCAAACCCTGTTGATAATGAAATACAGGTGTCATTCGGAGAGTCGAAAGTACACGATTTTCCGAAGGACTGGCATTCTGATAAGTATAATTATAAACGCTGTGAGAAGACCATGTAAACCAATTCAACTCATCTCACTCAAAAAACATTTTAGAGGTTCAAACCACCTTGTCCGCTGCTTACCTAAAATACAATTTTCATTGCACAACAATTTCAACAGCCAGCATTTTAGTTTAGTGACAAATTGGTTTGAAAATAAGTAATTTTATTAGCCTACCTTGCTTAAGAGAACGCATGAATTGTTCGGTTTCGGAACGTTAAAAAGTCGCATCTGAAAATGCTTATAAAATTGTAATATTCGAACAAGCTGCCTACATAAACACTGATTACTGGCCTAAAACTCTATAAAATCACAGCTATCGGGATCGTAATTTTTCTGCTTATACTTTCGCTACGACAAGTAAGCGATTGCTGTCGCCAAATTATTTTTTATTTATCTCATCTGTACGAATCAGGTGTTAAAAGTTATATTTTTATACTGCCTGTGTAGAAGATATAAATACTGCTTATAAATTTCCCTTTAACTAACAGATCCTAAATCAAGGAAAAAAAGACTTGACAAGACGTTACTAGACAAATCATTTTTGACCTACGCTATTATGGTGTTTAACAGAAACAAAAAAATATGTATCAAAATAAAACTGGTATTCAACAAACGATCTATTAGGGTTGCGTGAGTAAGTCGGGCCAAGTTGTGTGTGATGCGCATGTGACGTCAACGGCTCAGGTAATAATTGCCCAATCAGAGTCTCGTATTTTCGGCCAAAAAGGAAGCCCAGTTTTAACCAATCAGATGTCTTCTTTTGCGTCATTTTGATTGGTTAATATTGTCCAATCAGAGAGTTCATATTACTGTACTACGTCACACCGATGTCAACCAATGACAAAGTGTCTTGAGCGTTACGTCATTCGTCAGGATATGCTGCGTTCTGATTGGTCCGTACTGATTCTGGCCGTCACGTCGAGTGTGATTGTAATATAAAGTCCACACCCAATGTCAACTTCTAGTTAACGGTAGGGCAGAACATATGAAGGTACCTTTTAATGAGATTTATAGTTTCTAGTTAAATATCACTCACGAATTATGTAGTACCATATTGTAGAGATCTTTCGAGTTCTTCAGGAAATTAAAAATTGGTTTCATTTGCTGCTAAATGTTAACACGGTTTTTTAAAAAATCACGAATGTTCCTTCGATACCGACACAAAGAAAAATAAACAAAAGGGAGTTATCTATTTTTCCTAGTTGTTCGATTTTTGTAACATAATTTTTGGCCTGTAATGTATCATATTTTTAATGGAATGATTTTATATAACTGTAAATAAATATTACGATACGTAGAAGGCAACTGAAAATTCTAATTCAAAATATCTTGAGACGAAACAAAGTCAATGTCCTATCGGGTAAGAAGATATACCTCATTAATCGGTTTTATAACAAGAAAACTAATTAGCTCTACCAACGAGCATTAGTCGAAAAAAAAAAATGAACGGTCTGACAAAATGATGATATATAGGCCGATGTATTTTCATAAAAGGTTTTCTGGCTTTACTCTTATTTCATGAGTTCCTGTATTTTAAGATGGATGAAATTTATTGTGGCCATAATGAAAAGGTAGAGTGGTAAACATTTTTTGCACGTAATTTGCTAGTTCCTGACCGTAAATATGTATTCATGTTTATCACAGGGTCAGCCAATTATATGTTTAAAGCACGTATTAACAGAAGAGGTAGAGGTATAAACGACACTAGCCAGAGTTATCTCATCTGAGATTCATGCATTTCATTTTACAATCAAACCCTGTTGATAATGAAATACAGGTGTCATTCGGAGAGTCGAAAGTACACGATTTTCCGAAGGACTGGCATTCTGATAAGTATAATTATAAACGCTGTGAGAAGACCATGTAAACCAATTCAACTCATCTCACTCAAAAAACATTTTAGAGGTTCAAACCACCTTGTCCGCTGCTTACCTAAAATACAATTTTCATTGCACAACAATTTCAACAGCCAGCATTTTAGTTTAGTGACAAATTGGTTTGAAAATAAGTAATTTTATTAGCCTACCTTGCTTAAGAGAACGCATGAATTGTTCGGTTTCGGAACGTTAAAAAGTCGCATCTGAAAATGCTTATAAAATTGTAATATTCGAACAAGCTGCCTACATAAACACTGATTACAGGCCTAAAACTCTATAAAATCACAGCTATCGGGATCGTAATTTTTCTGCTTATACTTTCGCTACGACAAGTAAGCGATTGCTGTCGCCAAATTATTTTTTATTTATCTCATCTGTACGAATCAGGTGTTAAAAGTTATATTTTTACACTGCCTGTGTAGAAGATATAAATACTGCTTATAAATTTCCCTTTAACCAACAGATCCTAAATCAACGAAAAATAGACTTGACAAGACGTTACTAGACAAATCATTTTTGACCTACGCTATTATTGTGTTTAACAGAAACAAAAAAATATGTATCAAAATAAAACTGGTATTCAACCAACGATCTATTAGGGTTGCGTGAGTAAGTCGGGCCAAGTTGAGTGTGATGCGCATGTGACGTCAACGGCTCAGGTAATAATTGCCCAATCAGAGTCTCGTATTTTCGGCCAATAAGAAAGCCCAGTTTTAACCAATCAGATGTCTTCTTTTGCGTCATTTTGATTGGTTAATATTGTCCAATCAGAGAGTTTATATTACTGTACTACGTCACACCGATGTCAACCAATGACAAAGTGTCTTGAGCGTTACGTCATTCGTCAGGATATGCTGCGTTCTGATTGGTCCGTACTGATTCTGGGCGTCACATCGAGGGTGATTGTAATATAAAGTCCACACCCAATGTCAACTTCTAGTTAACGGTAGGGCAGAACATATGAAGGTACCTTTTAATGAGATTTATAGTTTCTGGTTAAATATCACTCACGAAATATGTAGTACCATATTGTAGAGATCTTTCGAGTTCTTCAGGAAATTAAAAATTGGTTTCATTTGCTGCTAAAATGTTAACACGGTTTTTAAAAAATCACGAGTGTTCATTCGATACCGACACAAAGAAAAATAAACAAAAGGTAGTTATCTATTTTTCCTAGTTGTTCGATTTTTGTAACATAAATTTTGGCCAGTAATGTATCATATTTTTAAGGGAATGATTTTATATAACTGTAAATAAATATTACGATACGTAGAAGGCAACTGAAAATTCTAATTCAAAATATCTTGAGACGAAACAAAGTCAATGTCCTACCGGGTAAGAAGATATACCTCATTAATCGGTTTTATAACAAGAAAACTATTTTGCTCTACCAACGAGCATTAGTCGAAAAATAAAAATCAACGGTCTGACAAAATGATGATATATAGGCCGATGTATTTTCATAAAAGGTTTTCTGGCTTTACTCTTATTTCATGAGTTCCTGTATTTTAAGATGGATGAAATTTATTGTGGCCATAATGAAAAGGTAGAGTGGTAAACATTTTTTGCACGTAATTTGCTAGTTCCTGACCGTAAATATGTATTCATGTTTATCACAGGGTCAGCAAATTATATGTTTAAAGCACGTATGAACAGAAGAGGTAGAGGTATAAACGACACTAGCCAGTGTTATCTCATCTGAGATTCATGCATTTCATTTTACAATTTAACCCTGTTGATAATGAAATAAAGGTGTCATTCGGAGAGTCGAAAGTACACGATTTTCCGAAGGACTGGCATTCTGATAAGTATAATTATAAACGCTGTGAGAAGACCATGTAAACCAATTCAACTCATCTCACTCAAAAAACATTTTAGAGGTTCAAACCACCTTGTCCGCTGCTTACCTAAAATACAATTTTCATTGCACCACATATCAGAGTGCGTGCATTTTAGTTTAGTGACAAATTGGTTTGAAAATAAGTAATTTTATTAGCCTACCTTGCTTAAGAGACGCATGAATTGTTCGGTTTCGGAAGGTTAAAAATTCGCATCTGAAAATGCTTATAAAATTGTAATATTCGAACAAGCTGCCTACATAAACACTGATTACAGGCCTAAAACTCTATAAAATCACAGCTATCGGGATCGTAATTTTTCTGCTTATACTTTCGCTACGACAAGTAAGCGATTGCTGTCGCCAAATTATTTTTTATTTATCTCATCTGTACGAATCAGGTGTTAAAAGTTATATTTTTACATTGCCTGTGTAGAAGATATAATACTGCTTATAAATTTCCCTTTAACTAACAGATCCTAAATCAACGAAAAATAGACTTGACAAGACGTTACTAGACAAATCATTTTTGACCTACGCTATTATTGTGTTTACCAGAAACAAAAAAATATGTATCAAAATAAAACTGGTATTCAACAAACGATCTATTAGGGTTGCGTGAGTAAGTCGGGCCAAGTTGAGTGTGATGCGCATGTGACGTCAACGGCTCAGGTAATAATTGCCCAATCAGAGTCTCGTATTTTCGGCCAATAAGAAAGCCCAGTTTTAACCAATCAGATGTCTTCTTTTGCGTCATTTTGATTGGTTAATATTGTCCAATCAGAGAGTTTATATTACTGTACTACGTCACACCGATGTCAACCAATGACAAAGTGTCTTGAGCGTTACGTCATTCGTCAGGATATGCTGCGTTCTGATTGGTCCGTACTGATTCTGGGCGTCACGTCGAGTGTGATTGTAATATAAAGTCCACACCCAATGTCAACTTCTAGTTAACGGTAGGGCAGAACATATGAAGGTACCTTTTAATGAGATTTATAGTTTCTAGTTAAATATCACTTACGAAATATGTAGTACCATATTGTAGAGATCTTTCGAGTTCTTCAGGAATTTAAAAATTGGTTTCATTTGCTGCTAAATGTTAAACACGGTTTTTTAAAAAATCACGAGTGTTCATTCGATACCGACACAAAGAAAAATAAACAAAAGGGAGTTATCTATTTTTCCTAGTTGTTCGATTTTTGTAACATAAATTTTGGCCAGTAATGTATCATATTTTTAAGGGAATGATTTTATATAACTGTAAATAAATATTACGATACGTAGAAGGCAACTGAAAATTCTAATTCAAAATATCTTGAGACGAAACAAAGTCAATGTCCTACCGGGTAAGAAGATATACCTCATTAATCGGTTTTATAACAAGAAAACTATTTTGCTCTACCAACGAGCATTAGTCGAAAAATAAAAATCAACGGTCTGACAAAATGATGATATATAGGCCGATGTATTTTCATAAAAGGTTTTCTGGCTTTACTCTTATTTCATTAGTTCCTGTATTTTAAGATGGATGAAATTTATTGTGGCCATAATGAAAAGGTAGAGTGGTAAACATTTTTTGCACGTAATTTGCTAGTTCCTGACCGTAAATATGTATTCATGTTTATCACAGGGTCAGCCAATTATATGTTTAAAGCACGTATGAACAGAAGAGGTAGAGGTATAAACGACACTAGCCAGAGTTATCTCATCTGAGATTCATGCATTTCATTTTACAATCAAACCCTGTTGATAATGAAATACAGGTGTCATTCGGAGAGTCGAAGTACATGATTTTCCGAAGGACTGGCATTCTGATAAGTATAATTATAAACGCTGTGAGAAGACCATGTAAACCAATTCAACTCATCTCACTCAAAAAACATTTTAGAGGTTCAAACCACCTTGTCCGCTGCTTACCTAAAATACAATTTTCATTGCACAACAATTTCAACAGCCAGCCTTTTAGTTTAGTGACAAAATTGGTTTGAAAATAAGTAATTTTATTAGCCTACCTTGCTTAAGAGAACGCATGAATTGTTCGGTTTCGGAACGTTAAAAAGTCGCATCTGAAAATTGCTTATAAAATTGTAATATTCGAACAAGCTGCCTACATAAACACTGATTACTGGCCTAAAACTCTATAAAATCACAGCTATTGGGATCGTAATTTTTCTGCTTATACTTTCGGTACGACAAGTAAGCGATTGCTGTCGCCAAATTATTTTTTATTTATCTCATCTGTACGAATCAGGTGTTAAAAGTTATATTTTACACTGCCTGTGTAGAAGATATAAATACTGCTTATAAAATTTCGCTTTAACTAAGAGATCCTAAATCAACGAAAAATAGACTTGACAAGACGTTACTAGACAAATCATTTTTGACCTACGCTATTATTGTGTTTTAACAGAAACAAAAAAATATGTATCAAAATAAAACTGGTATTCAACAAACGATCTATTAGGGTTGCGTGAGTAAGTCGGGCCAAGTTGAGTGTGATGCGCATGTGACGTCAACGGCTCAGGTAATAATTGCCCAATCAGAGTCTCGTATTTTCGGCCAATAAGAAAGCCCAGTTTTAACCAATCAGATGTCTTCTTTTGCGTCATTTTGATTGGTTAATATTGTCCAATCAGAGAGTTTATATTACTGTACTACGTCACACCGATGTGAACCAATGATAAAGTGTCTTGAGCGTTACGTCATTCGTCAGGATATGCTGCGTTCTGATTGGTCCGTACTGATTCTGGGCGTCACGTCGAGTGTGATTGTAATATAAAGTCCACACCCAATGTCAACTTCTAGTTAACGGTAGGGCAGAACATATGAAGGTACCTTTTAATGAGATTTATAGTTTCTAGTTAAATATCACTTACGAAATTTGTAGTACCATATTGTAGAGATCTTTCGAGTTCTTCAGGAAATTAAAAATTGGTTTCATTTGCTGCTAAATGTTAAACACGGTTTTTTAAAAAATCACGAGTGTTCATTCGATACCGACACAAAGAAAAATAAACAAAAGGGAGTTATCTATTTTTCCTAGTTGTTCGATTTTGTAACATAAATTTTGGCCAGTAATGTATCATATTTTTAAGGGAATGTTTTTATATAACTGTAAATAAATATTACGATACGTAGAAGGCAACTGAAAATTCTAATTCAAAATATCTTGAGACGAAACAAAGTCAATGTCCTACCGGGTAAGAAGATATACCTCATTAATCGGTTTTATAACAAGAAAACTATTTTGCTCTACCAACGAGCAATAGTCGAAAAATAAAAATCAACGGTCTGACAAAATGATGATATATAGGCCGATGTATTTTCATAAAAGGTTTTCTGGCTTTACTCTTATTTCATTAGTTCATGTATTTTAAGATGGATGAAATTTATTGTGGCCATAATGAAAAGGTAGAGTGGTAAACATTTTTTGCACGTAATTTGCTAGTTCCTGACCGTAAATATGTATTCATGTTTATCACAGGGTCAGCCAATTATATGTTTAAAGCACGTATGAACAGAAGAGGTAGAGGTATAAACGACACTAGCCAGAGTTACCTCATCTGAGATTCATGCATTTCATTTTACAATCAAACCCTGTTGATAATGAAATACAGGTGTCATTCGGAGAGTCGAAAGTACACGATTTTCCGAAGGACTGGCATTCTGATAAGTATAATTATAAACGCTGTGAGAAGACCATGTAAACCAATTCAACTCATCTCACTCAAAAAACATTTTAGAGGTTCAAACCACCTTGTCCGCTGCTTACCTAAAATACAATTTTCATTGCACAACAATTTCAACAGCCAGCATTTTAGTTTAGTGACAAATTGGTTTGAAAATAAGTAATTTTATTAGCCTACCTTGCTTAAGAGAACGCATGAATTGTTCGGTTTCGGAACGTTAAAAAGTCGCATCTGAAAAAGCTTATAAACTTGTAATATTCGAACAAGCTGCCTACATAAACACTGATTACAGGCCTAAAACTCTATAAAATCACAGCTATCGGGATCGTAATTATTCTGCTTATACTTTTGCTACGACAAGTAAGCGATTGCTGTCGCCAAATTATTTTTTATTCATCTCATCTGTACGAATCAGTTGTTAAAAGTTATATTTTTACACTGCCTGTGTAGAAGGTATAAATACTGCTTATAAATTTCCCTTTAACTAACAGATCCTAAATCAACGAAAAAAAGACTTGACAAGACGTTACTAGACAAATCATTTTTGACCTACGCTATTATTGTGTTTAACAGAAACAAAAAAATATGTATCAAAATAAAACTGGTATTCAACAAACGATCTATTAGGGTTGCGTGAGTAAGTCGGGCCAAGTTGAGTGTGATGCGCATGTGAAGTCAACGGCTCAAGTAATAATTGCCCAATCAGAGTCTCGTATTTTCGGCCAATAAAAAAGCCCAGTTTTAACCAATCAGATGTCTTCTTTTGCGTCATTTTGATTGGTTAATATTGTCCAATCAGAAAGTTCATATTACTGTACTACGTCACACCGATGTCAACCAATGACAAAGTGTCTTGAGCGTTACGTCATTCGTCAGGATATGCTAGTTCTGATTGGTCCGTACTGATTCTGGCCGTCACGTCGAGTGTGATTGTAATATAAAGTCCACACCCAATGTCAACTTCTAGTTAACGGTAGGGCAGAACATATGAAGGTACCTTTTAATGAGATTTATAGTTTCTAGTTAAATATCACTCACGAAATATGTAGTACCATATTGTAGAGATCTTTTGAGTTCTTCAGGAAATTAAAAATTGGTTTCATTGCTGCTAAATGTTAACACGGTGTTTTAAAAAATCACGAGTGTTCATTCGATACAGACACAAAGAAAAATAAACAAAAGGGAAATATCTATTTTTCCTAGTTGTTCGATTTTTGTAACATAAATTTTGGCCTGTAATGTATCATATTTTTAAGGGAATGATTTTATATAACTGTAAATAAATATTACGATACGTAGAAGGCAACTGAAAATTCTAATTCAAAATATCTTGAGACGAAACAAAGTCAATGTCCTATCGGGTAAGAAGATATACCTCATTAATCGGTTTTATAACAAGAAAACTATTTTGCTCTACCAACGAGCATTAGTCGAAAAATAAAAATCAACGGTCTGACAAAATGATGATATATAGGCCGATGTATTTTCATAAAAGGTTTTCTGGCTTTACTCTTATTTCATTAGTTCCTGTATTTTAAGATGGATGAAATTTATTGTGGCATAATGAAAAGGTAGAGTGGTAAACATTTTTTGCACGTAATTTGCTAGTTCCTGACCGTAAATATGTATTCATGTTTATCACAGGGTCAGCCAATTATATGTTTAAAGCACGTATTAACAGAAGAGGTAGAGGTATAAACGACACTAGCCAGAGTTATCTCATCTGAGATTCATGCATTTCATTTTACAATCAAACCCTGTTGATAATGAAATAAAGGTGTCATTCGGAGAGTCGAAAGTACACGATTTTCCGAAGGACTGGCATTCTGATAAGTATAATTATAAACGCTGTGAGAAGACCATGTAAACCAATTCAACTCATCCTCACTCAAAAAAACATTTTAGAGGTTCAAACCAACCTTGTCCGCTGCTTACCTAAAATACAATTTTCATTGCACAACAATTTCAACAGCCAGCATTTTAGTTTAGTGACAAATTGGTTTGAAAATAAGTAATTTTATTAGCCTACCTTGCTTAAGAGAACGCATGAATTGTTCGGTTTCGGAACGTTAAAAAGTCGCATCTGAAAATGCTTATAAAATTGTAATATTCGAACAAGCTGCCTACATAAACACTGATTACAGGCCTAAAACTCTTTAAAATCACAGCTATCGGGATCGTAATTTTTCTGCTTATACTTTCGCTACGACAAGTAAGCGATTGCTGTCGCCAAATTATTTTTTATTTATCTCATCTGTACGAATCAAATGTTAAAAGTTATATTTTTACACTGCCTGTGTAGAAGATATAAATACTGCTTACAAATTTCCCTTTAACTAACAGATCCTAAATCAACGAAAATAGACTTGACAAGACGTTACTAGACAAATCATTTTGACCTACGCTATTATTGTGTTTAACAGAAACAAAAAAATATGTATCAAAATAAAACTGGTATTCAACAAACGATCTATTAGGGTTGCGTGAGTAAGTCGGGCCAAGTTGAGTGTGATGCGCATGTGACGTCAACGGCTCAGGTAATAATTGCCCAATCAGAGTCTCGTATTTTCGGCCAATAAGAAAGCCCAGTTTTAACCAATCAGATGTCTTCTTTTGCGTCATTTTGATTGGTTAATATTGTCCAATCAGAGAGTTTATATACTGTACTACGTCACACACCGATGTCAACCAATGACAAAGTGTCTTGAGCGTTACGTCATTCGTCAGGATATGCTGCGTTCTGATTGGTCCGTACTGATTCTGGGCGTCACGTCGAGTGTGATTGTAATATAAAGTCCACACCCAATGTCAACTTCTAGTTAACGGTAGGGCAGAACATATGAAGGTACCTTTTAATGAGATTTATAGTTTCTAGTTAAATATCACTTACGAAATATGTAGTACCATATTGTAGAGATCTTTCGAGTTCTTCAGGAAATTGAAAATTGGTTTCATTTGCTGCTAAATGTAAACACGGTTTTTTAAAAAATCACGAGTGTTCATTCGATACCGACACAAAGAAAAATAAACAAAACGGAGTTATCTATTTTTCCTAGTTGTTCGATTTTTGTAACATAAATTTTGGCCAGTAATGTATCATATTTTTAAGGGAATGATTTTATATAACTGTAAATAAATATTACGATACGTAGAAGGCAACTGATAATTCTAATTAAAAATATCTTGAGACGAAACAAATTCAATGTTCTACCGGGTAAGAAGATATACCTCATTAATCGGTTTTATAACAAGAAAACTATTTTGCTCTACCAACGAGCATTAGTCGAAAAATAAAAATCAACGGTCTGACAAAATGATGATATATAGGCCGATGTATTTTCATAAAAGGTTTTCTGGCTTTACTCTTATTTCATTAGTTCCTGTATTTTAAGATGGATGAAATTTATTGTGGCCATAATGAAAAGGTAGAGTGGTAAACATTTTTTGCACGTAATTTGCTAGTTCCTGACCGTAAATATGTATTCATGTTTATCACAGGGTCAGCCAATTATATGTTTAAAGCACGTATGAACAGAAGAGGTAGAGGTATAAACGACACTAGCCAGAGTTATCTCATCTGAGATTCATGCATTTCATTTTACAATCAAACCCTGTTGATAATGAAATACAGGTGTCATTCGGAGAGTCGAAAGTACACGATTTTCCGAAGGACTGGCATTCTGATAAGTATAATTATAAACGCTGTGAGAAGACCATGTAAACCAATTCAACTCATCTCACTCAAAAAACATTTTAGAGGTTCAAACCACCTTGTCCGCTGCTTACCTAAAATACAATTTTCATTGCACAACAATTTCAACAGCCAGCATTTTAGTTTAGTGACAAATTGGTTTGAAAATAAGTAATTTTATTAGCCTACCTTACTTAAGAAAACGCATGAATTGTTCGGTTTCGGAACGTTAAAAAGTCGCATCTGAAAATGCTTATAAAATTGTAATATTCGAACAAGCTGCCTACATAAACACTGATTACAGGCCTAAAACTCTATAAAATCACAGCTATCGGGATCGTAATTTTTCTGCTTATACTTTCGCTACGACAAGTAAGCGATTGCTGTCGCCAAATTATTTTTTATTTATTTCATCTGTACGAATCAGGTGTTAAAAGTTATATTTTTACACTGCCAGTGTAGAAGATATAAATACTGCTTATAAATTTCCCTTTAACTAACAGATCCTAAATCAACGAAAAATAGACTTGACAAGACGTTACTAGACAAATCATTTTTGATCTACGCTATTATTGTGTTTAACAAAAACAAAAAAAAAAGTATCAAAATAAAACTGGTATTCAACAAACGATCTATTAGGGTTGCGTGTGTAAGTCGGGCCAAGTTGAGTGTGATGCGCATGTGACGTCAACGGCTCAGGTAATAATTGCCCAATCAGAGTCTCGTATTTCCGGCCAATAAAAAAGCCCAGTTTTAACCAATCAGATGTCTTCTTTTGAGTCATTTTGATTGGTTAATATTGTCCAATCAGAGACATCCATTAAAGCACGTATGAACAGAAGAGGTAGAGGTATAAACGACACTAGCCAGAGTTATCTCATCTGAGATTCAACGAAAAATAGACTTGACAAGACGTTACTAGACAAATCATTTTTGACCTACGCTATTATTGTGTTATTTATCTCATCTGTACGAATCAGGTGTTAAAAGTTATATTTTTACACTGCCTGTGTAGAAGATATAAATACTGCTTATAAATTTCCCTTTAACCCTGATGCGCTACGACAAGTAAGCGACACCTTATTAGTTAATCACTTATTAGAGGTTGTTTTATAACAAGAAAACTATTTTGCTGCTAAATGTTATGAGTGTGATTGTAACGAGATTCAAAATATCTTGAGACGAAACAAAGTCAATGTATGTAAATTCCTGTATTTAAAGAATTGTAGAGGTATAAACGACACTAGCCAGTGTTATCTCATCTGAGATTCATGCATTTCATTTTACAATTTAACCCTGTTGATAATGAAATAAAGGTGTCATTCGGAGAGTCGAAAGTACACGATTTTCCGAAGGACTGGCATTCTGATAAGTATAATTATAAACGCTGTGAGAAGACCATGTAACACTAATGTAAGACATTAGACACTAGCCAGTGTTACCATCAAAAAAATGATGGTAGAGAATTTATATTACTGTACTACGTCACACCGATGTCAACCAATGACAAAGTGTCTTGAGCGTTACGTCATTCGTCAGGATATGCTGCGTTCTGATTGGTCCGTACTGATTCTGGGCGTCACGTCGAGTGTGATTGTAATATAAAGTCCACACCCAATGTCAACTTCTAGTTAACGGTAGGGCAGAACATATGAAGGTACCTTTTAATGAGATTTATAGTTTCTAGTTAAATATCACTTACGAAATATGTAGTACCATATTGTAGAGATCTTTCGAGTTCTTCAGGAAATTAAAAATTGGTTTCATTTGCTGCTAAATGTTAACACGGTTTTTTAAAAAATCACGAGTGTTCATTCGATACCGACACAAAGAAAAATAAACAAAAGGGAGTTATCTATTTTTCCTAGTTGTTCGATTATTGTAACATAAATTTTGGCCAGTAATGTATCATATTTTTAAGGGAATGATTTTATATAACTGTAAATAAATATTACGATACGTAGAAGGCAACTGAAAATTCTAATTCAAAATATCTTGAGACGAAACAAAGTCAATGTCCTACCGGGCAAGAAGATATACCTCATTAATCGGTTTTATAACAAGAAAACTATTTTGCTCTACCAACGAGCATTAGTCGAAAAATAAAAATCAACGGTCTGACAAAATGATGATATATAGGCCGATGTATTTTCATAAAAGGTTTTCTGGCTTTACTCTTATTTCATGAGTTCCTGTATTTTAAGATGGATGAAATTTATTGTGGCCATAATGAAAAGGTAGAGTGGTAAACATTTTTTGCACGTAATTTGCTAGTTCCTGACCGTAAATATGTATTCATGTTTATCACAGGGTCACCCAATTATATGTTTAAAGCACGTATGAACAGAAGAGGTAGAGGTATAAACGACACTAGCCAGTGTTATCTCATCTGAGATTCATGCATTTCATTTTACAATTTAACCCTGTTGATAATGAAATAAAGGTGTCATTCGCAGAGTCGAAAGTACACGATTTTCCGAAGGACTGGCATTCTGATAAGTATAATTATAAACGCTGTGAGAAGACCATGTAAACCAATTCAACTCATCTCACTCAAAAAACATTTTAGAGGTTCAAACCACCTTGTCCGCTGCTTACCTTAAATTCAATTTTCATTGCACAACAATTTCAACAGCCAGCATTTTAGTTTAGTGACAAATTGGTTCGAAAATAAGTAATTTTATTAGCCTACCTTGCTTAAGAGAACGCATGAATTGTTCGGCTTCGGAACGTTAAAAAGTCGCAT
Source organism: Catonia carolina (assembly GCA_035578175.1). Classification (NCBI taxonomy): domain Eukaryota; kingdom Metazoa; phylum Arthropoda; class Insecta; order Hemiptera; family Achilidae; genus Catonia; species Catonia carolina. The sequence continues at coordinate 23,335,996 of JAQMRL010000005.1, forward strand.
CTGAAAATGCTTATAAAATTGTAATATTCGAACAAGCTGCCTACATAAACACTGATTACAGGCCTAAAACTCTATAAAATCACAGATATCGGGATCGTAATTTTTCTGCTTATACTTTCGCTACGACAAGTAAGCGATTGCTGTCGCCAAATTATTTTTTATTTATCTCATCTGTACGAATCTGGTGTTTAAAGTTATATTTTTACACTGCCTGTGTAGAAGATATAAATACTGCTTATAAATTTCCCTTTAACTAACAGATCCTAAATCAACGAAAAATAGACTTGACAAGACGTTACTAGACAAATCATTTTTGACCTACGCTATTTTTGTGTTTAACAAAAACAAAAAAATATGTATCAAAATAAAACTGTATTCAACAAACGATCTATTAGGGTTGCGTGAGTAAGTCGGGCCAAGTTGAGTGTGATGCGCATGTGACGTCAACGGCTCAGGTAATAATTGCCCAATCAGAGTCTCGTATTTTCATCCAATAAGAAAGCCCAGTTTTAACCAATCAGATGTCTTCTTTGGCGTCATTTTGATTGGTTAATATTGTCCAATCAGAGAATTTATTACTGTACTACGTCACACCGATGTCAACCATCAAAGTGTCTTGAACGTTACGTCATTCGTCAGGATATGCTGCGTTCTGATTGGTCCGTACAGATTCTGGGCGTCACGTCAAGTGTGATTGTAATATAAAGTCCACACCCAATGTCAACTTCTAGTTAACGGTAGGGCAGAACATATGAAGGTACCTTTTAATGAGATTTATAGTTTCTAGTTAAATATCACTTACGAAATATGTAGTACCATATTGTAGAGATCTTTCGAGTTCTTCAGGAAATTAAAAATTAGTTTCATTTGCTGCTAAATGTTAACACGGTTTTTTAAAAAATCACGAGTGTTCATTCGATACCGACACAAAGAAAAATAAACAAAAGGGAGTTATCTATTTTTCCTAGTTGTTCGATTTTTGTAACATAAATTTTGGCCAGTAATGTATCATATTTTTAAGGGAATGATTTTATATAACTGTAAATAAATATTACGATACGTAGAAGGCAACTGAAAATTCTAATTCAAAATATCTTGAGACGAAACAAAGTCAATGTCCTACCGGGTAAGAAGATATACCTCATTAATCGGTTTTATAACCAGAAAACTATTTTGCTCTACCAACGAGCATTAGTCGAAAAATAAAAATCAACGGTCTGACAAAATGATGATATATAGGCCGATGTATTTCCATAAAAGGTTTTCTGTCTTTACTCTTATTTCATTAGTTCCTGTATTTTTAGATGGATGAAATTTATTGTGGCCATAATGAAAAGGTAGAGTGGTAAATATTTTTTGCACGTAATTTGCTAGTTCCTGACCGTAAATTTGTCTTCATGTTTATCACAGGGTCAGCCAATTATATGTTTAAAGCACGTATGAACAGAAGAGGTAGAGGTATAAACGACACTAGCCAGAGTTATCTCATCTGAGATTCATGCATTTCATTTTACAATCAAACCCTGTTGATAATGAAATACAGGTGTCATTCGGAGAGTCGAAAGTACACGATTTTCCGAAGGACTGGCTTCTGATAAGTATAATTATAAACGCTGTGAGAAGACCATGTAAACCAATTCAACTCATCTCACTCAAAAAACATTTTAGAGGTTCAAACCACCTTGTCCGCTGCTTACCTAAAATACAATTTTTATGGCACAACAATTTCAACAGCCAGCTTTTTTGTTTAGTGACATTTTGGTTTGAAAATAAATAATTTTATTAGCCTACCTTGCTTAAGAGAAAGCATGAATTGTTCGGTTTCGGAACGTTAAAAAGTCGCATCTGAAAATGCTTATAAAATTGTAATATTCGAACAAGCTGCCTACATAAACACTGATTACAGGCCTAAAACTCTATAAAATCACAGCTATCGGGATCGTAATGTATCTGCTTATACTTTCGCTACGACAAGTAAGCGATTGCTGTCGCCAAATTATTTTTTTTTATCTCATCTGTACGAATCAGGTGTTAAAAGTTATATTTTTACACTGCCTGTGTAGAAGATATAAATACTGCTTATAAATTTCCCTTAAACTAACAGATCCTAAATCAACGAAAAATAGACTTGACAAGACGTTACTAGACAAACCATTTTTGACCTACGCTATTATTGTGTTTAACAGAAACAAAAAAAATATGTATCAAAATAAAACTGGTATTCAACAAACGATCTATTAGGGTTGCGTGAGTAAGTCGGGCCAAGTTAAGTGTGATGCGCATGTGACGACAACGCCTCAGGTAATAATTGCCCAATAAGAGTCTCGTACTTTCGGCCAATAAGAAAGCCCAGTTTTAACCAATCAGATGTCTTCTTTTGCGTCATATTGATTTGTTAATATTGTCCAATCAGAGAGTTTATATTACTGAACTACGTCACACCGATGTCAACCAATGACAAAGTGTCTTGAGTGTTACGTCATTCGTCAGGATATGCTGCGTTCTGATTGGTCCGTACTGATTCTGGGCGTCACGTTGAGTGTGATTGTAATATGAAGTCCACACCCAATGTCAACTTCTAGTTAACGGTAGGGCAGAACATATGAAGGTACCTTTTAATGAGATTTATAGTTTCTAGTTAAATATCACTTACGAAATATGTAGTACCATAAAATTGTAGAGATCTTTCGAGTTCTTCAGGAAATTAAAAATTAGTTTCATTTGCTGCTAAATGTTAACACGGTGTTTTAAAAAATCACGAGTGTTCATTCGATACCGACACAAAGAAAAATAAACAAAAGGGAATTATCTATTTTTCCTAGTTGTTCGATTTTTGTAACATAAATTTTGGCCAGTAATGTGTCATATTTTTAAGGGAATGATTTTATATAACTGTAAATAAATATTACGATACGTAGAAGGCAACTAAAAATTCTAATTCAAAATATCTTGAGACGAAACAAAGTCAATGTCCTACCGGGTAAGAAGATATACCTCATTAATCGGTTTTATAACAAGAAAACTATTTTGCTCTACCAACGAGCATTAGTCGAAAAATAAAAATCAACGGTCTGACAAAATGATGATATATAGGCCGATGTATTTTCATAAAAGGTTTTCTGGCTTTACTCTTATTTCATTAGTTCCTGTATTTTAAGATGGATGAAATTTATTGTGGCCATAATGAAAAGGTAGAGTGGTAAACATTTTTTGCACGTAATTTGCTAGTTCCTGACCGTAAATGAGGAGGTAACAAGCAAACCGTGTTTTGTCACAATAATGTCATTTTACACTAAGACCAAAAAACTGTTGTTTTGATTTTACTGCAGATTTAATACGGGGTTTAGCTACCAGCATTTAAAGGATGATAAAAAACGCTAAATAAACAATTTTTGAAAATATTGATGTGGGAAAAGTGTTCAAAAACATTATTTTAAATTTGGACAAAACACGTTCTGCATGAAAGTAATGGACATAACTTGGTTTGAGTGGAAATTATGTAGACAAAGTTTTTTGTAATGGACTTATTTATTATTTTGAGACAGTATAAAAATTTAAAGTTACTTATAATTCATAAAAATTATAAGAAGACATATTGAAACTAATTAATAATAAATATTAAAAAATGATACACTAAAAAAATGATATTATATAATGAATTTTTATGATAATTTTTTATATGATATATTAAAAAATGATATACTGAATGTAGGCTACCTATTAAAAAATTATTAAACATATTATACGAAGTCTTTTAATAAAAATAATAAAAGTAATAATGATTCAAAAGTTTAAATCCGAATATCACATCTTTCTTCTTCAAGACAGTCACAGAAGATGACCTGTGCTTCACACTTTGCTGACAGCTCTTCGAATATCAATGATGAATACCATTTAAGGCGGTGATCAGATGATGTTACCCAGTCATCAACAAACATCTTTTTCAATAATTAATCTATATAACTTTTTTTTCACTAAACAATTTAAGCAAAGTCTTGCCTTTAAATTCAACTGTTGAGAAATGGTTGTACAGTGTGGATGATACCTCAACACTATTATAGAATGGTAAAAGTGTGAAATAATGAGAATGCATTCCACACAGCTGATTGGTAGACTGAAGCGCTCTTATTGGTCAGATGGACAAAACACTTTTTGACTGAATCTTGATGATGGACAAAACATGTTCTGCACAAAACAGTAAATTTTAATATGCTTTTAACATTGGACAAAATTTTATTTGATTGAAAACACAGCTAAATATAATGTATTTCATGCAGGAGAATGCAATGGCGGCCCTAACTCAATTTTTAATTTTTTGTGACACAACACGTTTTGCATGTAACCTCCTCAAATATGTATTCATGTTTATCACAGGGTCAGCCAATTATATGTTTAAAGCACGTATGAACAAAAGAGGTAGAGGTATAAACGACACTAGCCAGAGTTATCTCATCTGAGATTCATGCATTTCATTTTACAATCAAACCCTGTTGATAATGAAATACAGGTGTCATTCGGAGAGTCGAAAGTACATGATTTTCCGAAGGACTGGCATTCTGATAAGTATAATTATAAACGCTGTGAGAAGACCATGTAAATCAATTCAACTCATCTCACTCAAAAAACATTTTAGAGGTTCAAACCACCTTGTCCGCTGCTTACCTAAAATACAATTTTCATTGCACAACAATTTCAACAGCCAGCATTTTAGTTTAGTGACAAATTGGTTTGAAAATAAGTAATTTTATTAGCCTACCTTGCTTAAAAGAACGCATGAATTGTTCGGTTTCGGAACGTTAAAAAGTCGCATCTGAAAATGCTTATAAAATTGTAATATTCGAACAAGCTGCCTACATAAACACTGATTACAGGCCTAAAACTCTTTAAAATCACAGCTATCGGGATCGTAATTTTTCTGCTTATACTTTCGCTACGACAAGTAAGCGATTGCTGTCGCCAAATTATTTTTTATTTATCTCATCTGTACGAATCAGTTGTTAAAAGTTATATTTTTACACTGCCTGTGTAGAAGGTATAAATACTGCTTATAAATTTCCCTTTAACTAACAGATCCTAAATCAACGAAAAAAAGACTTGACAAGACGTTACTAGACAAATCATTTTTGACCTACGCTATTATTGTGTTTAACAGAAACAAAAAAATATGTATCAAAATAAAACTGGTATTCAACAAACGATCTATTAGGGTTGCGTGAGTAAGTCGGGCCAAGTTGAGTGTGATGCGCATGTGAAGTCAACGGCTCAAGTAATAATTGCCCAATCAGAGTCTCGTATTTTCGGCCAATAAAAAAGCCCAGTTTTAACCAATCAGATGTCTTCTTTTGCGTCATTTTGATTGGTTAATATTGTCCAATCAGAAAGTTCATATTACTGTACTACGTCACACCGATGTCAACCAATGACAAAGTGTCTTGAGCGTTACGTCATTCGTCAGGATATGCTAGTTCTGATTGGTCCGTACTGATTCTGGCCGTCACGTCGAGTGTGATTGTAATATAAAGTCCACACCCAATGTCAACTTCTAGTTAACGGTAGGGCAGAACATATGAAGGTACCTTTTAATGAGATTTATAGTTTCTAGTTAAATATCACTCACGAAATATGTAGTACCATATTGTAGAGATCTTTCGAGTTCTTCAGGAAATTAAAAATTGGTTTCATTTGCTGCTAAATGTTAACACGGTGTTTTAAAAAATCACGAGTGTTCATTCGATACAGACACAAAGAAAAATAAACAAAAGGGAAATATCTATTTTTCCTAGTTGTTCGATTTTTGTAACATAAATTTTGGCCTGTAATGTATCATATTTTTAAGGGAATGATTTTATATAACTGTAAATAAATATTACGATACGTAGAAGGCAACTGAAAATTCTAATTCAAAATATCTTGAGACGAAACAAAGTCAATGTCCTATCGGGTAAGAAGATATACCTCATTAATCGGTTTTATAACAAGAAAACTATTTTGCTCTACCAACGAGCATTAGTCGAAAAATAAAAATCAACGGTCTGACAAAATGATGATATATAGGCCGATGTATTTTCATAAAAGGTTTTCTGGCTTTACTCTTATTTCATTAGTTCCTGTATTTTAAGATGGATGAAATTTATTGTGGCCATAATGAAAAGGTAGAGTGGTAAACATTTTTTGCACGTAATTTGCTAGTTCCTGACCGTAAATATGTATTCATGTTTATCACAGGGTCAGCCAATTATATGTTTAAAGCACGTATTAACAGAAGAGGTAGAGGTATAAACGACACTAGCCAGAGTTATCTCATCTGAGATTCATGCATTTCATTTTACAATCAAACCCTGTTGATAATGAAATAAAGGTGTCATTCGGAGAGTCGAAAGTACACGATTTTCCGAAGGACTGGCATTCTGATAAGTATAATTATAAACGCTGTGAGAAGACCATGTAAACCAATTCAACTCATCTCACTCAAAAAACATTTTAGAGGTTCAAACCACCTTGTCCGCTGCTTACCTAAAATACAATTTTCATTGCACAACAATTTCAACAGCCAGCATTTTAGTTTAGTGACAAATTGGTTTGAAAATAAGTAATTTTATTAGCCTACCTTGCTTAAGAGAACGCATGAATTGTTCGGTTTCGGAACGTTAAAAAGTCGCATCTGAAAATGCTTATAAAATTGTAATATTCGAACAAGCTGCCTACATAAACACTGATTACAGGCCTAAAACTCTTTAAAATCACAGCTATCGGGATCGTAATTTTTCTGCTTATACTTTCGCTACGACAAGTAAGCGATTGCTGTCGCCAAATTATTTTTTATTTATCTCATCTGTACGAATCAAATGTTAAAAGTTATATTTTTACACTGCCTGTGTAGAAGATATAAATACTGCTTACAAATTTCCCTTTAACTAACAGATCCTAAATCAACGAAAATAGACTTGACAAGACGTTACTAGACAAATCATTTTTGACCTACGCTATTATTGTGTTTAACAGAAACAAAAAAATATGTATCAAAATAAAACTGGTATTCAACAAACGATCTATTAGGGTTGCGTGAGTAAGTCGGGCCAAGTTGAGTGTGATGCGCATGTGACGTCAACGGCTCAGGTAATAATTGCCCAATCAGAGTCTCGTATTTTCGGCCAATAAGAAAGCCCAGTTTTAACCAATCAGATGTCTTCTTTTGCGTCATTTTGATTGGTTAATATTGTCCAATCAGAGAGTTTATATTACTGTACTACGTCACACCGATGTCAACCAATGACAAAGTGTCTTGAGCGTTACGTCATTCGTCAGGATATGCTGCGTTCTGATTGGTCCGTACTGATTCTGGGCGTCACGTCGAGTGTGATTGTAATATAAAGTCCACACCCAATGTCAACTTCTAGTTAACGGTAGGGCAGAACATATGAAGGTACCTTTTAATGAGATTTATAGTTTCTAGTTAAATATCACTTACGAAATATGTAGTACCATATTGTAGAGATCTTTCGAGTTCTTCAGGAAATTGAAAATTGGTTTCATTTGCTGCTAAATGTAAACACGGTTTTTTAAAAAATCACGAGTGTTCATTCGATACCGACACAAAGAAAAATAAACAAAACGGAGTTATCTATTTTTCCTAGTTGTTCGATTTTTGTAACATAAATTTTGGCCAGTAATGTATCATATTTTTAAGGGAATGATTTTATATAACTGTAAATAAATATTACGATACGTAGAAGGCAACTGATAATTCTAATTAAAAATATCTTGAGACGAAACAAATTCAATGTTCTACCGGGTAAGAAGATATACCTCATTAATCGGTTTTATAACAAGAAAACTATTTTGCTCTACCAACGAGCATTAGTCGAAAAATAAAAATCAACGGTCTGACAAAATGATGATATATAGGCCGATGTATTTTCATAAAAGGTTTTCTGGCTTTACTCTTATTTCATTAGTTCCTGTATTTTAAGATGGATGAAATTTATTGTGGCCATAATGAAAAGGTAGAGTGGTAAACATTTTTTGCACGTAATTTGCTAGTTCCTGACCGTAAATATGTATTCATGTTTATCACAGGGTCAGCCAATTATATGTTTAAAGCACGTATGAACAGAAGAGGTAGAGGTATAAACGACACTAGCCAGAGTTATCTCATCTGAGATTCATGCATTTCATTTTACAATCAAACCCTGTTGATAATGAAATACAGGTGTCATTCGGAGAGTCGAAAGTACACGATTTTCCGAAGGACTGGCATTCTGATAAGTATAATTATAAACGCTGTGAGAAGACCATGTAAACCAATTCAACTCATCTCACTCAAAAAACATTTTAGAGGTTCAAACCACCTTGTCCGCTGCTTACCTAAAATACAATTTTCATTGCACAACAATTTCAACAGCCAGCATTTTAGTTTAGTGACAAATTGGTTTGAAAATAAGTAATTTTATTAGCCTACCTTACTTAAGAAAACGCATGAATTGTTCGGTTTCGGAACGTTAAAAAGTCGCATCTGAAAATGCTTATAAAATTGTAATATTCGAACAAGCTGCCTACATAAACACTGATTACAGGCCTAAAACTCTATAAAATCACAGCTATCGGGATCGTAATTTTTCTGCTTATACTTTCGCTACGACAAGTAAGCGATTGCTGTCGCCAAATTATTTTTTATTTATTTCATCTGTACGAATCAGGTGTTAAAAGTTATATTTTTACACTGCCAGTGTAGAAGATATAAATACTGCTTATAAATTTCCCTTTAACTAACAGATCCTAAATCAACGAAAAATAGACTTGACAAGACGTTACTAGACAAATCATTTTTGATCTACGCTATTATTGTGTTTAACAAAAACAAAAAAAAAAGTATCAAAATAAAACTGGTATTCAACAAACGATCTATTAGGGTTGCGTGTGTAAGTCGGGCCAAGTTGAGTGTGATGCGCATGTGACGTCAACGGCTCAGGTAATAATTGCCCAATCAGAGTCTCGTATTTCCGGCCAATAAAAAAGCCCAGTTTTAACCAATCAGATGTCTTCTTTTGAGTCATTTTGATTGGTTAATATTGTCCAATCAGAGACATCCATTAAAGCACGTATGAACAGAAGAGGTAGAGGTATAAACGACACTAGCCAGAGTTATCTCATCTGAGATTCAACGAAAAATAGACTTGACAAGACGTTACTAGACAAATCATTTTTGACCTACGCTATTATTGTGTTATTTATCTCATCTGTACGAATCAGGTGTTAAAAGTTATATTTTTACACTGCCTGTGTAGAAGATATAAATACTGCTTATAAATTTCCCTTTAACCCTGATGCGCTACGACAAGTAAGCGACACCTTATTAGTTAATCACTTATTAGAGGTTGTTTTATAACAAGAAAACTATTTTGCTGCTAAATGTTATGAGTGTGATTGTAACGAGATTCAAAATATCTTGAGACGAAACAAAGTCAATGTATGTAAATTCCTGTATTTAAAGAATTGTAGAGGTATAAACGACACTAGCCAGTGTTATCTCATCTGAGATTCATGCATTTCATTTTACAATTTAACCCTGTTGATAATGAAATAAAGGTGTCATTCGGAGAGTCGAAAGTACACGATTTTCCGAAGGACTGGCATTCTGATAAGTATAATTATAAACGCTGTGAGAAGACCATGTAACACTAATGTAAGACATTAGACACTAGCCAGTGTTACCATCAAAAAAATGATGGTAGAGAATTTATATTACTGTACTACGTCACACCGATGTCAACCAATGACAAAGTGTCTTGAGCGTTACGTCATTCGTCAGGATATGCTGCGTTCTGATTGGTCCGTACTGATTCTGGGCGTCACGTCGAGTGTGATTGTAATATAAAGTCCACACCCAATGTCAACTTCTAGTTAACGGTAGGGCAGAACATATGAAGGTACCTTTTAATGAGATTTATAGTTTCTAGTTAAATATCACTTACGAAATATGTAGTACCATATTGTAGAGATCTTTCGAGTTCTTCAGGAAATTAAAAATTGGTTTCATTTGCTGCTAAATGTTAACACGGTTTTTTAAAAAATCACGAGTGTTCATTCGATACCGACACAAAGAAAAATAAACAAAAGGGAGTTATCTATTTTTCCTAGTTGTTCGATTATTGTAACATAAATTTTGGCCAGTAATGTATCATATTTTTAAGGGAATGATTTTATATAACTGTAAATAAATATTACGATACGTAGAAGGCAACTGAAAATTCTAATTCAAAATATCTTGAGACGAAACAAAGTCAATGTCCTACCGGGCAAGAAGATATACCTCATTAATCGGTTTTATAACAAGAAAACTATTTTGCTCTACCAACGAGCATTAGTCGAAAAATAAAAATCAACGGTCTGACAAAATGATGATATATAGGCCGATGTATTTTCATAAAAGGTTTTCTGGCTTTACTCTTATTTCATGAGTTCCTGTATTTTAAGATGGATGAAATTTATTGTGGCCATAATGAAAAGGTAGAGTGGTAAACATTTTTTGCACGTAATTTGCTAGTTCCTGACCGTAAATATGTATTCATGTTTATCACAGGGTCACCCAATTATATGTTTAAAGCACGTATGAACAGAAGAGGTAGAGGTATAAACGACACTAGCCAGTGTTATCTCATCTGAGATTCATGCATTTCATTTTACAATTTAACCCTGTTGATAATGAAATAAAGGTGTCATTCGCAGAGTCGAAAGTACACGATTTTCCGAAGGACTGGCATTCTGATAAGTATAATTATAAACGCTGTGAGAAGACCATGTAAACCAATTCAACTCATCTCACTCAAAAAACATTTTAGAGGTTCAAACCACCTTGTCCGCTGCTTACCTTAAATTCAATTTTCATTGCACAACAATTTCAACAGCCAGCATTTTAGTTTAGTGACAAATTGGTTCGAAAATAAGTAATTTTATTAGCCTACCTTGCTTAAGAGAACGCATGAATTGTTCGGCTTCGGAACGTTAAAAAGTCGCATCTGAAAATGCTTATAAAATTGTAATATTCGAACAAGCTGCCTACATAAACACTGATTACAGGCCTAAAACTCTATAAAATCACAGATATCGGGATCGTAATTTTTCTGCTTATACTTTCGCTACGACAAGTAAGCGATTGCTGTCGCCAAATTATTTTTTATTTATCTCATCTGTACGAATCTGGTGTTTAAAGTTATATTTTTACACTGCCTGTGTAGAAGATATAAATACTGCTTATAAATTTCCCTTTAACTAACAGATCCTAAATCAACGAAAAATAGACTTGACAAGACGTTACTAGACAAATCATTTTTGACCTACGCTATTTTTGTGTTTAACAAAAACAAAAAAATATGTATCAAAATAAAACTGTATTCAACAAACGATCTATTAGGGTTGCGTGAGTAAGTCGGGCCAAGTTGAGTGTGATGCGCATGTGACGTCAACGGCTCAGGTAATAATTGCCCAATCAGAGTCTCGTATTTTCATCCAATAAGAAAGCCCAGTTTTAACCAATCAGATGTCTTCTTTGGCGTCATTTTGATTGGTTAATATTGTCCAATCAGAGAGTTTATTACTGTACTACGTCACACCGATGTCAACCATCAAAGTGTCTTGAACGTTACGTCATTCGTCAGGATATGCTGCGTTCTGATTGGTCCGTACAGATTCTGGGCGTCACGTCAAGTGTGATTGTAATATAAAGTCCACACCCAATGTCAACTTCTAGTTAACGGTAGGGCAGAACATATGAAGGTACCTTTTAATGAGATTTATAGTTTCTAGTTAAATATCACTTACGAAATATGTAGTACCATATTGTAGAGATCTTTCGAGTTCTTCAGGAAATTAAAAATTAGTTTCATTTGCTGCTAAATGTTAACACGGTTTTTTAAAAAATCACGAGTGTTCATTCGATACCGACACAAAGAAAAATAAACAAAAGGGAGTTATCTATTTTTCCTAGTTGTTCGATTTTTGTAACATAAATTTTGGCCAGTAATGTATCATATTTTTAAGGGAATGATTTTATATAACTGTAAATAAATATTACGATACGTAGAAGGCAACTGAAAATTCTAATTCAAAATATCTTGAGACGAAACAAAGTCAATGTCCTACCGGGTAAGAAGATATACCTCATTAATCGGTTTTATAACCAGAAAACTATTTTGCTCTACCAACGAGCATTAGTCGAAAAATAAAAATCAACGGTCTGACAAAATGATGATATATAGGCCGATGTATTTCCATAAAAGGTTTTCTGTCTTTACTCTTATTTCATTAGTTCCTGTATTTTTAGATGGATGAAATTTATTGTGGCCATAATGAAAAGGTAGAGTGGTAAATATTTTTTGCACGTAATTTGCTAGTTCCTGACCGTAAATTTGTCTTCATGTTTATCACAGGGTCAGCCAATTATATGTTTAAAGCACGTATGAACAGAAGAGGTAGAGGTATAAACGACACTAGCCAGAGTTATCTCATCTGAGATTCATGCATTTCATTTTACAATCAAACCCTGTTGATAATGAAATACAGGTGTCATTCGGAGAGTCGAAAGTACACGATTTTCCGAAGGACTGGCTTCTGATAAGTATAATTATAAACGCTGTGAGAAGACCATGTAAACCAATTCAACTCATCTCACTCAAAAAACATTTTAGAGGTTCAAACCACCTTGTCCGCTGCTTACCTAAAATACAATTTTTATGGCACAACAATTTCAACAGCCAGCTTTTTTGTTTAGTGACATTTTGGTTTGAAAATAAATAATTTTATTAGCCTACCTTGCTTAAGAGAAAGCATGAATTGTTCGGTTTCGGAACGTTAAAAAGTCGCATCTGAAAATGCTTATAAAATTGTAATATTCGAACAAGCTGCCTACATAAACACTGATTACAGGCCTAAAACTCTATAAAATCACAGCTATCGGGATCGTAATGTATCTGCTTATACTTTCGCTACGACAAGTAAGCGATTGCTGTCGCCAAATTATTTTTTTTTATCTCATCTGTACGAATCAGGTGTTAAAAGTTATATTTTTACACTGCCTGTGTAGAAGATATAAATACTGCTTATAAATTTCCCTTAAACTAACAGATCCTAAATCAACGAAAAATAGACTTGACAAGACGTTACTAGACAAACCATTTTTGACCTACGCTATTATTGTGTTTAACAGAAACAAAAAAAATATGTATCAAAATAAAACTGGTATTCAACAAACGATCTATTAGGGTTGCGTGAGTAAGTCGGGCCAAGTTAAGTGTGATGCGCATGTGACGACAACGCCTCAGGTAATAATTGCCCAATAAGAGTCTCGTACTTTCGGCCAATAAGAAAGCCCAGTTTTAACCAATCAGATGTCTTCTTTTGCGTCATATTGATTTGTTAATATTGTCCAATCAGAGAGTTTATATTACTGAACTACGTCACACCGATGTCAACCAATGACAAAGTGTCTTGAGTGTTACGTCATTCGTCAGGATATGCTGCGTTCTGATTGGTCCGTACTGATTCTGGGCGTCACGTTGAGTGTGATTGTAATATGAAGTCCACACCCAATGTCAACTTCTAGTTAACGGTAGGGCAGAACATATGAAGGTACCTTTTAATGAGATTTATAGTTTCTAGTTAAATATCACTTACGAAATATGTAGTACCATAAAATTGTAGAGATCTTTCGAGTTCTTCAGGAAATTAAAAATTAGTTTCATTTGCTGCTAAATGTTAACACGGTGTTTTAAAAAATCACGAGTGTTCATTCGATACCGACACAAAGAAAAATAAACAAAAGGGAATTATCTATTTTTCCTAGTTGTTCGATTTTTGTAACATAAATTTTGGCCAGTAATGTGTCATATTTTTAAGGGAATGATTTTATATAACTGTAAATAAATATTACGATACGTAGAAGGCAACTAAAAATTCTAATTCAAAATATCTTGAGACGAAACAAAGTCAATGTCCTACCGGGTAAGAAGATATACCTCATTAATCGGTTTTATAACAAGAAAACTATTTTGCTCTACCAACGAGCATTAGTCGAAAAATAAAAATCAACGGTCTGACAAAATGATGATATATAGGCCGATGTATTTTCATAAAAGGTTTTCTGGCTTTACTCTTATTTCATTAGTTCCTGTATTTTAAGATGGATGAAATTTATTGTGGCCATAATGAAAAGGTAGAGTGGTAAACATTTTTTGCACGTAATTTGCTAGTTCCTGACCGTAAATGAGGAGGTAACAAGCAAACCGTGTTTTGTCACAATAATGTCATTTTACACTAAGACCAAAAAACTGTTGTTTTGATTTTACTGCAGATTTAATACGGGGTTTAGCTACCAGCATTTAAAGGATGATAAAAAACGCTAAATAAACAATTTTTGAAAATATTGATGTGGGAAAAGTGTTCAAAAACATTATTTTAAATTTGGACAAAACACGTTCTGCATGAAAGTAATGGACATAACTTGGTTTGAGTGGAAATTATGTAGACAAAGTTTTTTGTAATGGACTTATTTATTATTTTGAGACAGTATAAAAATTTAAAGTTACTTATAATTCATAAAAATTATAAGAAGACATATTGAAACTAATTAATAATAAATATTAAAAAATGATACACTAAAAAAATGATATTATATAATGAATTTTTATGATAATTTTTTATATGATATATTAAAAAATGATATACTGAATGTAGGCTACCTATTAAAAAATTATTAAACATATTATACGAAGTCTTTTAATAAAAATAATAAAAGTAATAATGATTCAAAAGTTTAAATCCGAATATCACATCTTTCTTCTTCAAGACAGTCACAGAAGATGACCTGTGCTTCACACTTTGCTGACAGCTCTTCGAATATCAATGATGAATACCATTTAAGGCGGTGATCAGATGATGTTACCCAGTCATCAACAAACATCTTTTTCAATAATTAATCTATATAACTTTTTTTTCACTAAACAATTTAAGCAAAGTCTTGCCTTTAAATTCAACTGTTGAGAAATGGTTGTACAGTGTGGATGATACCTCCACACTATTATAGAATGGTAAAAGTGTGAAATAATGAGAATGCATTCCACACAGCTGATTGGTAGACTGAAGCGCTCTTATTGGTCAGATGGACAAAACACTTTTTGACTGAATCTTGATGATGGACAAAACATGTTCTGCACAAAACAGTAAATTTTAATATGCTTTTAACATTGGACAAAATTTTATTTGATTGAAAACACAGCTAAATATAATGTATTTCATGCAGGAGAATGCAATGGCGGCCCTAACTCAATTTTTAATTTTTTGTGACACAACACGTTTTGCATGTAACCTCCTCAAATATGTATTCATGTTTATCACAGGGTCAGCCAATTATATGTTTAAAGCACGTATGAACAAAAGAGGTAGAGGTATAAACGACACTAGCCAGAGTTATCTCATCTGAGATTCATGCATTTCATTTTACAATCAAACCCTGTTGATAATGAAATACAGGTGTCATTCGGAGAGTCGAAAGTACATGATTTTCCGAAGGACTGGCATTCTGATAAGTATAATTATAAACGCTGTGAGAAGACCATGTAAATCAATTCAACTCATCTCACTCAAAAAACATTTTAGAGGTTCAAACCACCTTGTCCGCTGCTTACCTAAAATACAATTTTCATTGCACAACAATTTCAACAGCCAGCATTTTAGTTTAGTGACAAATTGGTTTGAAAATAAGTAATTTTATTAGCCTACCTTGCTTAAAAGAACGCATGAATTGTTCGGTTTCGGAACGTTAAAAAGTCGCATCTGAAAATGCTTATAAAATTGTAATATTCGAACAAGCTGCCTACATAAACACTGATTACAGGCCTAAAACTCTTTAAAATCACAGCTATCGGGATCGTAATTTTTCTGCTTATACTTTCGCTACGACAAGTAAGCGATTGCTGTCGCCAAATTATTTTTTATTTATCTCATCTGTACGAATCAGGTGTTAAAAGTTATATTTTTACACTGCCTGTGTAGAAGATATAAATACTGCTTATAAATTTCTCTTTAACTAACAGATCCTAAATCAACGAAAAATAGACTTGACAAGACGTTACTAGACAAATCATTTTTGACCTACGCTATTATTGTGTTTAACAGAAACAAAAAAATATGTACCAAAATAAAACTGGTATTCAACAAACGATCTATTAGGGTTGCGTGAGTAAGTCGGGCCAAGTTGAGTGTGATGCGCATGTGACGTCAACGGCTCAGGTAATAATTGCCCAATCAGAGTCTCGTATTTTCGGCCAAAAAGAAAGCCCAGTTTTAACCAATCAGATGTCTTCTTTTGCGTCATTTTGATTAGTTAATATTGTCCAATAAGAGAGTTTATATTACTGTACTACGTCACACCGATGTCAACCGATGACAAAGTGTCTTGAGCGTTACGTCATTCGTCAGGATATGCTGCGTTCTGATTGGTCCGTACTGATTCAGGGCGTCACGTCGAGTGTGATTGTAATATAAAGTCCACACCCAATGTCAACTTCTAGTTAACGGTAGGGCAGAACATATGAAGGTACCTTTTAATGAGATTTATAGTTTCTAGTTAAATATCACTTACGAAATATGTAGTACCATAAAGTAGAGATCTTTCGAGTTCTTCAGGAAATTAAAAATTGGTTTCATTTGCTGCTAAATTTTAACACGGTTTTTTAAAAAATCACGAGTGTTCATTCGATACCGACACAAAGAAAAATAAACAAAAGGGAGTTATCTATTTTTCCTAGTTGTTCGATTTTTGTAACATAAATTTTGGCCAGTAATGTATCATATTTTTAAGGGAATGATTTTATATAACTGTAAATAAATATTACGATACGTAGAAGGCAACTGAAAATTCTAATTCAAAATATCTTGAGACGAAACAAAGTCATTGTCCTACCGGGTAAGAAGATATACCTCATTAATCGGTTTTATAACAAGAAAACTATTTTGCTCTACCAACGAGCATTAGTCGAAAAATAAAAATCAACGGTCTGACAAAATGATGATATATAGGCCGATGTATTTTCATAAAAGGTTTTCTGGCTTTACTCTTATTTCATTAGTTCCTGTATTTTAAGATGGATGAAATTTATTGAGGCCATAATGAAAAGGTAGAGTGGTAAACATTTTTTGCACGTAATTTGCTAGTTCCTTACCGTAAATTTGTATTCATGTTTATCAAAGGGTCAGCCAATTATATGTTTAAAGCACGTATGAACAGAAGAGGTAGAGGTATAAACGACACTAGCCAGAGTTATCTCATCTGAGATTCATGCATTTCATTTTACAATCAAACCCTGTTGATAATGAAATACAGGTGTCATTCGGAGAGTCGAAAGTACACGATTTTCCGAAGGACTGGCATTCTGATAAGTATAATTATAAACGCTGTGAGAAGAACATGTAAACCAATTCAACTCATCTCACTCAAAAAACATTTTAGAGGTTCAAACCACCTTGTCCGCTGCTTACCTAAAATACAATTTTCATTGAACAACAATTTCAACAGCCAACATTTTAGTTTAGTGACAAATTGGTTTGAAAATAAGTAATTTTATTAGCCTACCTTGCTTAAGAGAACGCATGAATTGTTCGGTTTCGGAACGTTAAAAAGTCGCATCTGAAAATGCTTATAAAATTGTAATATTCGAACAAGCTGCCTACATAAACACTGATTACAAGCCTAAAACTCTATAAAATCACAGCTATCGGGATCGTAATGTATCTGCTTATACTTTCGCTACGACAAGTAAGCGATTGCTATCGCCAAATTATTTTTTATTTATCTCATCTGTACGAATCAGGTGTTAAAAGTTATATTTTTACACTGCCTGTGTAGAAGATATAAATACTGCTTATAAATTTCTCTTTAACTAACAGATCCTAAATCAACGAAAAATAGACTTGACAAGACGTTACTAGACAAATCATTTTTGACCTACGCTATTATTGTGTTTAACAGAAACAAAAAAATATGTACCAAAATAAAACTGGTATTCAACAAACGATCTATTAGGGTTGCGTGAGTAAGTCGGGCCAAGTTGAGTGTGATGCGCATGTGACGTCAACGGCTCAGGTAATAATTGCCCAATCAGAGTCTCGTATTTTCGGCCAAAAAGAAAGCCCAGTTTTAACCAATCAGATGTCTTCTTTTGCGTCATTTTGATTAGTTAATATTGTCCAATAAGAGAGTTTATATTACTGTACTACGTCACACCGATGTCAACCAATGACAAAGTGTCTTGAGCGTTACGTCATTCGTCAGGATATGCTGCGTTCTGATTGGTCCGTACTGATTCTTGGCGTCACGTCGAGTGTGATTGTAATATAAAGTCCACACCCAATGTCAACTTCTAGTTAACGGTAGGGCAGAACATATGAAGGTACCTTTTAATGAGATTTATAGTTTCTAGTTAAATATCACTTACGAAATATGTAGTACCATAAAATTGTAGAGATCTTTCGAGTTCTTCAGGAAATTAAAAATTAGTTTCATTTGCTGCTAAATGTTAACACGGTGTTTTAAAAAATCACGAGTGTTCATTCGATACCGACACAAAGAAAAATAAACAAAAGGGAATTATCTATTTTTCCTAGTTGTTCGATTTTTGTAACATAAATTTTGGCCAGTAATGTGTCATATTTTTAAGGGAATGATTTTATATAACTGTAAATAAATATTACGATACGTAGAAGGCAACTAAAAATTCTAATTCAAAATATCTTGAGACGAAACAAAGTCAATGTCCTACCGGGTAAGAAGATATACCTCATTAATCGGTTTTATAACAAGAAAACTATTTTGCTCTACCAACGAGCATTAGTCGAAAAATAAAAATCAACGGTCTGACAAAATGATGATATATAGGCCGATGTATTTTCATAAAAGGTTTTCTGGCTTTACTCTTATTTCATTAGTTCCTGTATTTTAAGATGGATGAAATTTATTGTGGCCATAATGAAAAGGTAGAGTGGTAAACATTTTTTGCACGTAATTTGCTAGTTCCTGACCGTAAATGAGGAGGTAACAAGCAAACCGTGTTTTGTCACAATAATGTCATTTTACACTAAGACCAAAAAACTGTTGTTTTGATTTTACTGCAGATTTAATACGGGGTTTAGCTACCAGCATTTAAAGGATGATAAAAAACGCTAAATAAACAATTTTTGAAAATATTGATGTGGGAAAAGTGTTCAAAAACATTATTTTAAATTTGGACAAAACACGTTCTGCATGAAAGTAATGGACATAACTTGGTTTGAGTGGAAATTATGTAGACAAAGTTTTTTGTAATGGACTTATTTATTATTTTGAGACAGTATAAAAATTTAAAGTTACTTATAATTCATAAAAATTATAAGAAGACATATTGAAACTAATTAATAATAAATATTAAAAAATGATACACTAAAAAAATGATATTATATAATGAATTTTTATGATAATTTTTTATATGATATATTAAAAAATGATATACTGAATGTAGGCTACCTATTAAAAAATTATTAAACATATTATACGAAGTCTTTTAATAAAAATAATAAAAGTAATAATGATTCAAAAGTTTAAATCCGAATATCACATCTTTCTTCTTCAAGACAGTCACAGAAGATGACCTGTGCTTCACACTTTGCTGACAGCTCTTCGAATATCAATGATGAATACCATTTAAGGCGGTGATCAGATGATGTTACCCAGTCATCAACAAACATCTTTTTCAATAATTAATCTATATAACTTTTTTTTCACTAAACAATTTAAGCAAAGTCTTGCCTTTAAATTCAACTGTTGAGAAATGGTTGTACAGTGTGGATGATACCTCAACACTATTATAGAATGGTAAAAGTGTGAAATAATGAGAATGCATTCCACACAGCTGATTGGTAGACTGAAGCGCTCTTATTGGTCAGATGGACAAAACACTTTTTGACTGAATCTTGATGATGGACAAAACATGTTCTGCACAAAACAGTAAATTTTAATATGCTTTTAACATTGGACAAAATTTTATTTGATTGAAAACACAGCTAAATATAATGTATTTCATGCAGGAGAATGCAATGGCGGCCCTAACTCAATTTTTAATTTTTTGTGACACAACACGTTTTGCATGTAACCTCCTCAAATATGTATTCATGTTTATCACAGGGTCAGCCAATTATATGTTTAAAGCACGTATGAACAAAAGAGGTAGAGGTATAAACGACACTAGCCAGAGTTATCTCATCTGAGATTCATGCATTTCATTTTACAATCAAACCCTGTTGATAATGAAATACAGGTGTCATTCGGAGAGTCGAAAGTACATGATTTTCCGAAGGACTGGCATTCTGATAAGTATAATTATAAACGCTGTGAGAAGACCATGTAAATCAATTCAACTCATCTCACTCAAAAAACATTTTAGAGGTTCAAACCACCTTGTCCGCTGCTTACCTAAAATACAATTTTCATTGCACAACAATTTCAACAGCCAGCATTTTAGTTTAGTGACAAATTGGTTTGAAAATAAGTAATTTTATTAGCCTACCTTGCTTAAAAGAACGCATGAATTGTTCGGTTTCGGAACGTTAAAAAGTCGCATCTGAAAATGCTTATAAAATTGTAATATTCGAACAAGCTGCCTACATAAACACTGATTACAGGCCTAAAACTCTTTAAAATCACAGCTATCGGGATCGTAATTTTTCTGCTTATACTTTCGCTACGACAAGTAAGCGATTGCTGTCGCCAAATTATTTTTTATTTATCTCATCTGTACGAATCAGGTGTTAAAAGTTATATTTTTACACTGCCTGTGTAGAAGATATAAATACTGCTTATAAATTTCTCTTTAACTAACAGATCCTAAATCAACGAAAAATAGACTTGACAAGACGTTACTAGACAAATCATTTTTGACCTACGCTATTATTGTGTTTAACAGAAACAAAAAAATATGTACCAAAATAAAACTGGTATTCAACAAACGATCTATTAGGGTTGCGTGAGTAAGTCGGGCCAAGTTGAGTGTGATGCGCATGTGACGTCAACGGCTCAGGTAATAATTGCCCAATCAGAGTCTCGTATTTTCGGCCAAAAAGAAAGCCCAGTTTTAACCAATCAGATGTCTTCTTTTGCGTCATTTTGATTAGTTAATATTGTCCAATAAGAGAGTTTATATTACTGTACTACGTCACACCGATGTCAACCGATGACAAAGTGTCTTGAGCGTTACGTCATTCGTCAGGATATGCTGCGTTCTGATTGGTCTGTACTGATTCAGGGCGTCACGTCGAGTGTGATTGTAATATAAAGTCCACACCCAATGTCAACTTCTAGTTAACGGTAGGGCAGAACATATGAAGGTACCTTTTAATGAGATTTATAGTTTCTAGTTAAATATCACTTACGAAATATGTAGTACCATAAAGTAGAGATCTTTCGAGTTCTTCAGGAAATTAAAAATTGGTTTCATTTGCTGCTAAATTTTAACACGGTTTTTTAAAAAATCACGAGTGTTCATTCGATACCGACACAAAGAAAAATAAACAAAAGGGAGTTATCTATTTTTCCTAGTTGTTCGATTTTTGTAACATAAATTTTGGCCAGTAATGTATCATATTTTTAAGGGAATGATTTTATATAACTGTAAATAAATATTACGATACGTAGAAGGCAACTGAAAATTCTAATTCAAAATATCTTGAGACGAAACAAAGTCAATGTCCTACCGGGTAAGAAGATATACC
Organism: Catonia carolina; assembly: GCA_035578175.1. Lineage (NCBI taxonomy): Eukaryota > Metazoa > Arthropoda > Insecta > Hemiptera > Achilidae > Catonia > Catonia carolina. Next base: position 23,357,785 of record JAQMRL010000005.1, read on the forward strand.
TCATTAATCGGTTTTATAACAAGAAAACTATTTTGCTCTACCAACGAGCATTAGTCGAAAAATAAAAATCAACGGTCTGACAAAATGATGATATATAGGCCGATGTATTTTCATAAAAGGTTTTCTGGCTTTACTCTTATTTCATTAGTTCCTGTATTTTAAGATGGATGAAATTTATTGAGGCCATAATGAAAAGGTAGAGTGGTAAACATTTTTTGCACGTAATTTGCTAGTTCCTTACCGTAAATTTGTATTCATGTTTATCAAAGGGTCAGCCAATTATATGTTTAAAGCACGTATGAACAGAAGAGGTAGAGGTATAAACGACACTAGCCAGAGTTATCTCATCTGAGATTCATGCATTTCATTTTACAATCAAACCCTGTTGATAATGAAATACAGGTGTCATTCGGAGAGTCGAAAGTACACGATTTTCCGAAGGACTGGCATTCTGATAAGTATAATTATAAACGCTGTGAGAAGAACATGTAAACCAATTCAACTCATCTCACTCAAAAAACATTTTAGAGGTTCAAACCACCTTGTCCGCTGCTTACCTAAAATACAATTTTCATTGAACAACAATTTCAACAGCCAACATTTTAGTTTAGTGACAAATTGGTTTGAAAATAAGTAATTTTATTAGCCTACCTTGCTTAAGAGAACGCATGAATTGTTCGGTTTCGGAACGTTAAAAAGTCGCATCTGAAAATGCTTATAAAATTGTAATATTCGAACAAGCTGCCTACATAAACACTGATTACAAGCCTAAAACTCTATAAAATCACAGCTATCGGGATCGTAATGTATCTGCTTATACTTTCGCTACGACAAGTAAGCGATTGCTATCGCCAAATTATTTTTTATTTATCTCATCTGTACGAATCAGGTGTTAAAAGTTATATTTTTACACTGCCTGTGTAGAAGATATAAATACTGCTTATAAATTTCTCTTTAACTAACAGATCCTAAATCAACGAAAAATAGACTTGACAAGACGTTACTAGACAAATCATTTTTGACCTACGCTATTATTGTGTTTAACAGAAACAAAAAAATATGTACCAAAATAAAACTGGTTTTCAACAAACGATCTATTAGGGTTGCGTGAGTAAGTCGGGCCAAGTTGAGTGTGATGCGCATGTGACGTCAACGGCTCAGGTAATAATTGCCCAATCAGAGTCTCGTATTTTCGGCCAAAAAGAAAGCCCAGTTTTAACCAATCAGATGTCTTCTTTTGCGTCATTTTGATTAGTTAATATTGTCCAATAAGAGAGTTTATATTACTGTACTACGTCACACCGATGTCAACCGATGACAAAGTGTCTTGAGCGTTACGTCATTCGTCAGGATATGCTGCGTTCTGATTGGTCCGTACTGATTCAGGGCGTCACGTCGAGTGTGATTGTAATATAAAGTCCACACCCAATGTCAACTTCTAGTTAACGGTAGGGCAGAACATATGAAGGTACCTTTTAATGAGATTTATAGTTTCTAGTTAAATATCACTTACGAAATATGTAGTACCATAAAGTAGAGATCTTTCGAGTTCTTCAGGAAATTAAAAATTGGTTTCATTTGCTGCTAAATTTTAACACGGTTTTTTAAAAAATCACGAGTGTTCATTCGATACCGACACAAAGAAAAATAAACAAAAGGGAGTTATCTATTTTTCCTAGTTGTTCGATTTTTGTAACATAAATTTTGGCCAGTAATGTATCATATTTTTAAGGGAATGATTTTATATAACTGTAAATAAATATTACGATACGTAGAAGGCAACTGAAAATTCTAATTCAAAATATCTTGAGACGAAACAAAGTCAATGTCCTACCGGGTAAGAAGATATACCTCATTAATCGGTTTTATAACAAGAAAACTATTTTGCTCTACCAACGAGCATTAGTCGAAAAATAAAAATCAACGGTCTGACAAAATGATGATATATAGGCCGATGTATTTTCATAAAAGGTTTTCTGGCTTTACTCTTATTTCATTAGTTCCTGTATTTTAAGATGGATGAAATTTATTGTGGCCATAATGAAAAGGTAGAGTGGTAAACATTATTTGCACGTAATTTGCTAGTTCCTTACCGTAAATATGTATTCATGTTTATCAAAGGGTCAGCCAATTATATGTTTAAAGCAGGTATGAACAGAAGAGGTAGAGGTATAAACGACACTAGCCAGAGTTATCTCATCTGAGATTCATGCATTTCATTTTACAATCAAACCCTGTTGATAATGAAATACAGGTGTCATTCGGAGAGTCGAAAGTACACGATTTTCCGAAGGACTGGCATTCTGATAAGTATAATTATAAACGCTGTGAGAAGAACATGTAAACCAATTCAACTCATCTCACTCAAAAAACATTTTAGAGGTTCAAACCACCTTGTCCGCTGCTTACCTAAAATACAATTTTCATTGAACAACAATTTCAACAGCCAACATTTTAGTTTAGTGACAAATTGGTTTGAAAATAAGTAATTTTATTAGCCTACCTTGCTTAAGAGAACGCATGAATTGTTCGGTTTCGGAACGTTAAAAAGTCGCATCTGAAAATGCTTATAAAATTGTAATATTCGAACAAGCTGCCTACATAAACACTGATTACAAGCCTAAAACTCTATAAAATCACAGCTATCGGGATCGTAATGTATCTGCTTATACTTTCGCTACGACAAGTAAGCGATTGCTATCGCCAAATTATTTTTTATTTATCTCATCTGTACGAATCAGGTGTTAAAAGTTATATTTTTACACTGCCTGTGTAGAAGATATAAATATTGCTTATAAATTTCCCTTTAACTAACAGATCCTAAATCAACGAAAAATAGACTTGACAAGACGTTACTAGACAAATCATTTTTGACCTACGCTATTATTGTGTTTAACAGAAACAAAAAAAAATGTACCAAAATAAAACTGGTATTCAACAAACGATCTATTAGGGTTGCGTGAGTAAGTCGGGCCAAGTTGAGTGTGATGCGCATGTGACGTCAACGGCTCAGGTAATAATTGCCCAATCATAGTCTCGTATTTTCGGCCAATAAGAAAGCCCAGTTTTAACCAATCAGATGTCTTCTTTTGCGTCATTTTGATTAGTTAATATTGTCCAATCAGAGAGTTTATATTACTGTACTACGTTACACCGATGTCAACCAATGACAAAGTGTCTTGAGCGTTACGTCATTCGTCAGGATATGCTGCGTTCTGATTGGTCCGTACTGATTCTGGGCGTCACGTCGAGTGTGATTGTAATATAAAGTCCACACCCAATGTCAACTTCTAGTTAACGGTAGGGCAGAACATATGAAGGTACCTTTTAATGAGATTTATAGTTTCTAGTTAAATATCACTTACGAAATATGTAGTACCATATTGTAGAGATCTTTCGAGTTCTTCAGGAAATTAAAAATTGGTTTCATTTGCTGCTAAATGTTAACACGGTTTTTTAAAAAATCACGAGTGTTCATTCGATACCGACACAAAGAAAAATAAACAAAAGGGAATTATCAATTTTCCTAGTTGTTCGATTTTTGTAACATAAATTTTGGCCAGTAATGTATCATATTTTTAAGGGAATGATTTTATATAACTGTAAATAAATATTACGATACGTAGAAGGCAACTGAAAATTCCAATTCAAAATATCTTGAGACGAAACAAAGTCAATGTCCTACCGGGTAAGAAGATATACCTCATTAATCGGTTTTATAACAAGAAAACTATTTTGCTCTACCAACGAGCATTAGTCGAAAAATAAAAATCAACGGTCTGACAAAATGATGATATATAGGCCGATGTATTTTCATAAAAGGTTTTCTGGCTTTACTCTTATTTCATTAGTTCCTGTATTTTAAGATGGATGAAATTTATTGTGGCCATAATGAAAAGGTAGAGTGGTAAACATTTTTTGCACGTAATTTGCTAGTTCCTTACCGTAAATATGTATTCATGTTTATCAAAGGGTCAGCCAATTATATGTTTAAAGCACGTATGAACAGAAGAGGTAGAGGTATAAACGACACTAGCCAGAGTTATCTCGTCTGAGATTCATGCATTTCATTTTACAATCAAACCCTGTTGATAATGAAATACAGGTGTCATTCGGAGAGTCGAAAGTACACGATTTTCCGAAGGACTGGCATTCTGATAAGTATAATTATAAACGCTGTGAGAAGACCATGTAAACCAATTCAACTCATCTCACTCAAAAAACATTTTAGAGGTTCAAACCACCTTGTCCGCTGCTTACCTAATATACAATTTTCATTGAACAACAATTTCAACAGCCAACATTTTAGTTTAGTGACAAATTGAATTGAAAATAAGTAATTTTATTAGAATACCTTGCTTAAGAGAACGCATGAATTGTTCGGTTTCGGAACGTTAAAAAGTCGCATCTGAAAATGCTTATAAAATTGTAATATTCGAACAAGCTGCCTACATAAACACTGATTACAGGCCTAAAACTCTTTAAAATCACAGCTATCGGGATCGTAATTTTTCTGCTTATACTTTCGCTACGACAAGTAAGCGATTGCTGTCGCCAAATTATTTTTTATTTATCTCATCTGTACGAATCAGGTGTTAAAAGTTATATTTTTACACTGCCTGTGTAGAAGATATAAATACTGCTTATAAATTTCCCTTTAACTAACAGATCCTAAATCAACGAAAAATAGACTTGACAAGACGTTACTAGACAAATCATTTTTGACCTACGCTATTATTGTGTTTAACAGAAACAAAAAAATATGTATCAAAATAAAACTGGTATTCAACAAACGATCTATTAGGGTTGCGTGAGTAAGTCGGGCCAAGTTGAGTGTGATGCGCATGTGACGTCAACGGCTCAGGTAATAGTTGCCCAATCAGAGTCTCGTATTTTCGGCCAATAAGAAAGCCCAGTTTTAACCAATCAGATGTCTTCTTTTGCGTCATTTTGATTGGTTAATATTGTCCAATCAGAGAGTTTATATTACTGTACTACGTCACACCGATGTCAACCAATGACAAAGTGTCATGAGCGTTACGTCATTCGTCACGATGTGCTGCGTTCTGATTGGTCCGTACTGATTCTGGGCGTCACGTCGAGTGTGATTGTAATATAAAGTCCACACCCAATGTCAACTTCTAGTTAACGGTAGGGCAGAACATATGAAGGTACCTTTTAATGAGATTTATTAATTCTAGTTAAATATCACTTATGAAATATGTAGTACCATATTGTAGAGATCTTTCGAGTTCTTCAGGAAATTAAAAATTGGTTTCATTTGCTGCTAAATGTTAACACGGTGTCACAGTCACCCTTTCTAATTAATCATTTACTGTGTTGCCGGCTTTGAGTACTTCTTCCGGCCTTTGTCGGCGCGATGGGCCCTTTAGCGGCGAAGCGACAAAGCCTTTAGCGGTGCCCGACAATCCTTTCGGCTCCTGTCCGCTAAAGGGCTTTGTTGCCAAGGCCGAGCGACTCACCGCTCCCTACCACAGCGCTCTTAGTAGCTATAAAAGCGCAGTGCACTGAGCCGCTTTTGATTGCGCTCTACATCTCCGACGAGGATCGACAGACTATATCCACGAGTGAAAGAAGGAAGATGCTCTGGGACTTGCAGCAGCCAGCAACGCAGTTGCCGTCGCCGCAACTCTCGCAGCCGCCGCCGCCGCAACAGTCGCAGCCACACGCTGCCTACACTGGTCTCCTTCGAGACCAGCACAACGGTCCTTCTCAGGACCAATTTAACAAGGTTTTAACCGGCCCTTCTCAGGGCCATCAACCGGAGCCACGGCTCTCTTTGCAGCCACGCGCTGCTTACGCCGGTCTCCTTTGAGACCAGCACTACGGTCCTTCTCAGGTCCAATTTAATAAGGTTTTAACCGGCCCTTCTCAGGGCCATCAACCTGAGCTATGGCTCTCGTCGCAGCCACGCGCTGCCTACACCGGTCTCCTTCGAGACCGGCACAACGGTTCTTTTCAGGACCAATTTAATAAGGTTTACACCGGCCCTTTTCAGGGCCACCAAAATGATAAGGTTAGCCACGTAATGTCACCATCCGGTGACAAGTTGCGCCCGAACGTGGGGCAAAGATATGATAATGTATTTCATACCGGACCAGCACCTGAGAAAATAGAAAAAATGGCGCCCAACACAACAAATCCGTTTCTACAGGACGACTGCAGCTCGAACGCTCTAGACAGCTTTGTAAACGCTCTAAGTGCAGCAATCAAGTCGGCTACGGCCCCCGCACCGGCAGTAACAGCAGTTTTTTCGGGGATGCCACACGAGATGCCGGAAGAATTTATAAGCAGAATAACCAGCCAGCTCCAAGCCAGCCGTGCTACCTACGAAGAGTGGGCCAGCATATTACTTCGGCAGCTACGAGGGGAAGCAGAAAAGTGGGCTTCCAGTCACCTCACCGAAAATCTGCAATACACAGAGATCTGCAGCTTGTTAGAAAAAAGGTTTGACAACACAACGGTGAAGAATACCCTGCTCGCCGATTTTTATGGCAGAAAACAGAGAAATGAACCAGCCGATATTTTCATCCTCGGGAAAAAGAAACTAATGCACAGACTACTGCCCGAGTTCACCGAAGAAGCCATTCTCCTGATGCTGTTAGAACAACTACGGCCAGAGTTAAGAATGTGTCTACGGTTTCCACCGCCTTCAACACTGGAAGAGTTGATAGAAAGGGCCGCAACCATAGAAGAGGACATCAAGCAGGCACACATATCTAGTTCGGCGAGGAAAGAAGATGCTCGTAGGGGCAGTGAAGCACCGCGATGTCATTTCTGCCCAGGACGACACTTCCACCGAGACTGCCCGGTAAAGAAACAACAGACGGGAAACGCCTAAGCGGCTCGGTCGAAACTCCGCGACCGGGCCAACTCAACCAACTTGGAGGAGATTTACCGAGAATTATCGTAAACATCGCCGGGAAGACAGTCCGAGCGGCCATAGATTCAGCGGCCAACTATAACTTTATCCGTGAGGGTCTTGTTAATGGACCATTAACCGGCACACCGACTGACATTCGTCTCGCTCTAGCTGACCAGCGATGCCGAACGAAGGGATCAATGAAGCTCGATGTCGCGATCAGCGGAGAACTACACCAGCTGGAAGCAATGGTCGTAACCGGCCTCCAAGAAGAACTGCTCTTGGGTTACAAGTGGTTACAACAAGCAGAAGCGGTGATGGATTTTCGAAGGGGCTGCCTGCACATCGGCAATAACACCCGAAAAACAATATTCTGGGAGGACCGAGGGCCAACAGCAGCACCAGAACTGAACCCAGCTCAGATCAAGACGACTGCAGACCTATACACGAAGCAGCGCCTCATAGAAGTACTTGACCGTCACCGAGAGCTGTTCCACGCCGGGAAGCTGAAGACAACAAACATGATGAACCATGAAATCAAATTGAAACCAGACAGTAAACCGTTCCGAGTACCAATGTACCGTTACTCCGACGAAAAGAAGAGAGTCATCCGCGAGCAAGTTGAAGAGATGCTCCGCCAGCAGGTGATCGAGCCCACAACGTCTCCCTACAGCTCACCGGTGGTCATCATTAAAAAGAAAGATTCCACGCCACGATTCTGCGTCGACTACCGGAGACTAAATGAAATCACTGAAGACGTGGACTCACCACTGCCGCTCATCTACGAGACCATCAAGGACCTCGGCGGAGCTAAGGTGTTCTCGACACTTGATCTTAAGTCTGGGTACTGGCAGATACCCCTCGAGGAAGAAGCCAAGCGGTACACGGCGTTTTCCGTACCTGATGGAGGAAGATATCAATTTCGAGTAATGCCTTTTGGACTAAAGAACGCACCAAGTACTTTCCAGCGGATGATGCAAGACGTTCTCACGGGCATGCTAAGGAGGTTTTGCCTCGTGTACCTCGACGACATCATTGTGTTTTCACCAGACTGGAAGACACACTTGCAACACCTGGACTTGGTTTTGGAACGACTACAGCTCCACCAACTGACCTGCTCATTGGAGAAGTGCCACTTCGGGAAGGAAGAGGTATCGTTTCTGGGCCACATTATTACACCGAAGGCTAACAGCCCACAGAAGACCCATCTCACCGCCATCTGCCAACAATCGGTCCCGCAGTCAAAGAAAGACGTGCAAAAGTTCCTGGGCTCCTGCAACTGGCTACGAGAGTACGTTCCTCATTTCACCCAGCTATCGACACCGCTCTCCGATCTTCTAAAGAGCAAGAGGTGGCAGTGGTCACCAGAAGCAGAGAAGTCTTTCAACGACATTAAGGCAGCATTCAGTAAGCCGTTAGCTTTGTCACGGCCAGATTCATCCCTCGAGATGTGCCTTCAAACAGACGCAAGCATGAAGGGGCTAGGAGCGGTGCTCTATCAGAAAGGACTCGACGGGGAGAAAAAAATAATTATTTCATACGCCAGTGCCAAACTGTCTGACACTGAAAAAAGTACCACTCCAACGAGTTGGAATGCCTAGCTGTTGTCTGGGCGATCAGAAAATATCGCCCTTACCTAGAAGACCGACATTTCACACTGATCACCGACAACAAGGCCCTGACTTGGCTGAGACAGGCGTCCAACCAGAAGGCGAAGTACGCGAGATGGGCCCTGCTCATTCAGAGTTTCAAATTCACTATGATACACTGCCCCGGCAAAGACAATGAGCTGCCTGATTTGCTTTCCCGAGAGCCCGGCGAAGAGAACACAGATGGAGTAAGAGAAGAGCCTCGGCTACAACCACAACATCAGCCGCCCCCGCAGCAGAAACAAGATGTTCTTACGGTACAGGTCATCACCGGGGAAGGTATCCATCGGTTGGTTCAAGAGGCACAAGAAGAAGACGAACTATGTCACCGCTGGAGACAAAACGCTGGAGAAGCAGCTGAAGCGGGTGTCCGAGTAGACGAAGACGGACGAGTTTGGATGCTAAAGCAAGCAGCTAGGATGTACGTCCCACCGAGCGCCCGGAAAGAAGTAATTCGGCACTACCATGATTCACAGGACGCTGGCCATCCGGGCGCCGAAGAAACGTTCCGGGCCATCGGTACGCGATATGGTTGGGTAGGCCTCACCACCGAAGTCCGCCAGTTTGTAAGAAGCTGCAGAGTGTGCTCCACCTGCAAGCGAGGGAGAAATCCACCAAACGACCGCCAGAGACCTCACATACCGAAGCGCTGTTGGAACACCATTGGACTGGACGTAATGGGCCCGTATCCAGCTACAGAACAAGGGAACCGGTTCATCATCGTGGTCACAGACTTGATGTCCCGCTGGGTGGAAGCTAAGGCAACCCCAAAGGCCGACGCAGCTACACTTGTTGCTTACCTAGAAGACGACATATTCCCTCGTTGGGGGTACCCAGAGGCGATACTGACGGACAACGGGAGAGCTATGGTGGGAACTAGATGGAAAAGGATGTGCGATCGACTACACATTAAGCAGTGGACAACCGCCAACTACCACCCACGGGCTAATCCAACGGAGAGAAGAAATGGCGAGATTAAGAGAGCTCTTCGTATTCAACTACAGGGGTCCGAACACGATCAGTGGGACCGACGGTTACCAAGAGTACTCTTTGCTTTAAGAAACAGGGCCAACACGGCGACCGGAGTACCACCAAGCGTTCTCGTCATGGGACGGGAACTGCAACGGCCGGGCGACTGGAGTCACCCGGCAGATGATCAAGTCATCGCGGTTGAAGAAAGGGAGAATGCAGCGAGAAGACGACAGAAGACCTACCAGGAGAAGAAGTTTCCACGGCAGCCAGATGGCCAACAACTACGGGACGGACAAGCTGTCTGGATACGGCATCATCCAAACACGGCGAGAGACCGGCGTTGCGTTGGATTTGAACCAGTATACGAGGGCCCATGGACTGTAGCAAGACATCTCGGGGGCCAAATTTATGAAGTGGACCGGAATGGAACTGCCTACAAGGTTCACATAAAGGACACGAAAATCGCCGAGGATGAGCAGCTGGACGCTGCGAATCAAAGCACAGAAGAGGAACAACCATCAAGCACAGACAACAGTAGCAGCACTGACAATGAGAACACCAACGCTGATGAAACACAGCTGGCAGAAGAGGTGGAAGTCGATGGACCTGTCGCCAGTCGCCTTCGAGCACGACACTAGAAGCTCACCCGGCAGCACAGTTCTTGGAGGGGGGGAATTGTCACCACCACCCTTTCTAATTAATCATTTACTGTGTTGCCGGCTTTGAGTACTTCTTCCGGCCTTTGTCGGCGCGATGGGCCCTTTAGCGGCGAAGCGACAAAGCCTTTAGCGGTGCCCGACAATCCTTTCGGCTCCCTTCCGCTAAAGGGCCTTGTTGCCAAGGCCGAGCGACTCACCGCCCCCTACCACAGCGCTCTCAGTAGCTATAAAAGCGCAGTGCACTGAGCCGCTTTTGATTGCGCTCTACATCTCCGACGAGGATCGACCGACTACATCCACGAGAGAAAGAAGGAAGATGCTCTGGGACTTGCAGCAGCCAGCAACGCAGCAGCCGTCGCCGCAACTCTCGCAGCCGCCGCCGCCGCAGCAGTCGCTGCCACACGCTGCCTACACTGGTCTCCTTCGAGACCAGCACAACGGTCCTTCTCAGGACCAATTTAACAAGGTTTTAACCGGCCCTTCTCAGGGCCATCAACCGGAGCCACGGCTCTCTTCGCAGCCACGCGCTGCTTACGCCGGTTTCCTTCGAGACCAGCACAACGGTCCTTCTCAGGTTCAATTTAATAAGGTTTTAACCGGCCCTTCTCAGGTATATCAACCTGAGCTATGGCTCTCGTCGCAGCCACGCGCTGCCTACACCGGTCTCCTTCGAGACCGGCACAACGGTTCTTTTCAGGACCAATTTCATAAGGTTTACACCGGCCCTTTTCAGGGCCACCAAAATGATAAGGTTAGCCACGTAATGTCACCATCCGGTGACAACGGTTTTTTAAAAAATCACTAGTGTTCATTCGATACCGACACAAAGAAAAATAAACAAAAAGGAGTTATCTATTTTCCTAGTTGTTCGATTTTTGTAACATAAATTTTGGCCAGTAATGTATCATATTTTTAAGGGAATGATTTTATATAACTGTAAATAAATATTACGATACGTAGAAGGCAACTGAAAATTCTAATTCAAAATATCTTGAAACGAAACAAAGTCAATGTCCTACCGGGTAAGAAGATATACCTCATTAATCGGTTTTATAACAAGAAAAATTTTGCTCTACCAACTAGCATTAGTCGAAAAATAAATATCAACGGTCTGACAAAATGATGATATATAGGCCGATGTATTTTCATAAAAGGTTTTCTGGCTTTACTCTTATTTCATTAGTTCCTGTATTTAAAATGGATGAAATTTATTGTGGCCATAATGAAAAGGTAGAGTGGTTAACATTTTTTGCACGTAATTTGCTAGTTCCTGACCGTAAATATGTATTCATGTTTATCACAGGGTCAGCCAATTATATGTTTAAAGCACGTATGAACAGAAGAGGTAGAGATATAAACGACACTAGCCAGAGTTATCCCATCTGAGATTCATGCATTTCATTTTACAATCAAACCCTGTTGATAATGAAATACAGGTGTCATTCGGAGAGTCGAAAGTACACGATTTTCCGAAGGACTGGCATTCTGATAAGTATAATTATAAACGCTGTGAGAAGACCATGTAAACCAATTCAACTCATCTCACTCAAAAAACATTTTAGAGGTTCTAGCCACCTTGTCCGCTGCTTACCTAAAATACAATTTTCATTGCACAACAATTTCAACAGCCAGCATTTTAGTTTAGTGACAAATTGGTTTGAAAATAAGTAATTTTATTAGCCTACCTTGCTTAAGAGAACGCATGAATTGTTCGGTTTCGGAACGTTAAAAAGTCGCATCTGAAAATGCTTATAAAATTGTAATATTCGAACAAGCTGCCTACATAAACACTGATTACAGGCCTAAAACTCTATAAAATCACAGCTATCGGGATCGTAATTTTTCTGCTTATACTTTCGCTACGACAAGTAAGCGATTGCTGTCGCCAAATTATTTTTTATTTATCTCATCTGTACGAATCAGGTGTTAAAAGTTATATTTTTACACTGCCTGTGTAGAAGATATAAATACTGCTTATAAATTTCCCTTTAACTAACAGATCCTAAATCAACGAAAAATAGACTTGACAAGACATTACAAGACAAATTATTTTTGACCTACGCTATTATTGTGTTTAACAGAAACAAAAAAATATGTATCAAAATAAAACTGGTATTCAACAAACGATCTATTAGGGTTGCGGGAGTAAGTCGGGCCAAGTTGAGTGTGATGCGCATGTGACGTCAACGGCTCAGGTAATAATTGCCCAATCAGAGTCTCGTATTTTCGGCCAATAAGAAAGCCCAGTTTTAACCAATCAGATGTCTTCTTTTGCGTAATTTTGATTGGTTAATATTGTCCAATCAGAGAGTTTAAATTACTGTACTACGTCACACCGATGTCAACCAATGACAAAGTGTCTTGAGCGTTACGTCGTTCGTCAGGATATGCTGCGTTCTGATTGGTCCGTACTGATTCTGGGCATCACGTCGAGTGTGATTGTAATATAAAGTCCACACCCAATGTCAACTTCTAGTTAACGGTAGGGCAGAACATATGAAGGTACCTTTTAATGAGATTTATAGTTTCTAGTTAAATATCACTTACGAAATATGTAGTACCATATAGTAGAGATCTTTCGAGTTCTTCAGGAAATTAAAAATTGGTTTCATTTGCTGGTAAATGTTAACAGGGTTTTTTAAAAAATCACGAGTGTTCATTCGATACCGACACAAAGAAAAATAAACAAAAGGCAGTTATCTATTTTCCTAGTTGTTGGTTTTTTGTAACATAAATTTTGGCCAGTAATGTATTATATTTTTAAGGGAATGATTTTATAGAACTGTAAATATATATTACGATACGTATAAGGCAACTGAAAATTCTAATTCAAAATATCTTGAGACGAAACAAAGTCAATGTCCTACCGGGTAAGATGATATACCTCATTAATCGGTTTTATAACAAGAAAACTATTTTGCTCTACCAGCGAGCATTAGTCGAAAAAAAAAAATCAACGTTCTGACAAAATGATGATATATAGGCCGATGTATTTTCATAAAAGGTTTTCTGGCTTTACTCTTATTTCATTAGTTCCTGTATTTTAAGATGGATGAATTTTATTGTGGCCATAATGAAAAGGTAGAGTGGTAAACATTTTTTGCACGTAATTTGCTAGTTCCTGACCGTAAATATGTATTCATGTTTATCACAGGGTCAGCCAATTATATGTTTAAAGCACGTATGAACAGAAGAGGTAGAGATATAAACGACACTAGCCAGAGTTATCCCATCTGAGATTCATGCATTTCATTTTACAATCAAACCCTGTTGATAATGAAATACAGGTGTCATTCGGAGAGTCGAAAGTACACGATTTTCCGAAGGACTGGCATTCTGATAAGTATAATTATAAACGCTGTGAGAAGACCATGTAAACCAATTCAACTCATCTCACTCAAAAAACATTTTAGAGGTTCTAGCCACCTTGTCCGCTGCTTACCTAAAATACAATTTTCATTGCACAACAATTTCAACAGCCAGCATTTTAGTTTAGTGACAAATTGGTTTGAAAATAATTAATTTTATTAGCCTACCTTGCTTAAGAGAACGCATGAATTGTTCGGTTTCGGAACGTTAAAAAGTCGCATCTGAAAATGCTTATAAAATTGTAATATTCGAACAAGCTGCCTACATAAACACTGATTACAGGCCTAAAACTCTATAAAATCACAGCTATCGGGATCGTAATTTTTCTGCTTATACTTTCGCTACGACAAGTAAGCGATTGCTGTCGCCAAATTATTTTTTATTTATCTCATCTGTACGAATCAGGTGTTAAAAGTTATATTTTTACACTGCCTGTGTAGAAGATATAAATACTGCTTATAAATTTCCCTTTAACTAACAGATCCTAAATCAACGAAAAATAGACTTGACAAGACATTACAAGACAAATTATTTTTGACCTACGCTATTATTGTGTTTAACAGAAACAAAAAAATATGTATCAAAATAAAACTGGTATTCAACAAACGATCTATTAGGGTTGCGTGAGTAAGTCGGGCCAAGTTGAGTGTGATGCGCATGTGACGTCAACGGCTCAGGTAATAATTGCCCAATCAGAGTCTCGTATTTTCGGCCAATAAGAAAGCCCAGTTTTAACCAATCAGATGTCTTCTTTTGCGTCATTTTGATTGGTTAATATTGTCCAATCAGAGAGTTTAAATTACTGTACTACGTCACACCGATGTCAACCAATGACAAAGTGTCTTGAGCGTTACGTCGTTCGTCAGGATATGCTGCGTTCTGATTGGTCCGTACTGATTCTGGGCATCACGTCGAGTGTGATTGTAATATAAAGTCCACACCCAATGTCAACTTCTAGTTAACGGTAGGGCAGAACATATGAAGGTACCTTTTAATGAGATTTATAGTTTCTAGTTAAATATCACTTACGAAATATGTAGTACCATATAGTAGAGATCTTTCGAGTTCTTCAGGAAATTAAAAATTGGTTTCATTTGCTGGTAAATGTTAACAGGGTTTTTTAAAAAATCACGAGTGTTCATTCGATACCGACACAAAGAAAAATAAACAAAAGGCAGTTATCTATTTTCCTAGTTGTTCGATTTTTGTAACATAAATTTTGGCCAATAATGTATTATATTTTTAAGGGAATGATTTTATAGAACTGTAAATATATATTACGATACGTATAAGGCAACTGAAAATTCTAATTCAAAATATCTTGAGACGAAACAAAGTCAATGTCCTACCGGGTAAGATGATATACCTCATTAATCGGTTTTATAACAAGAAAACTATTTTGCTCTACCAGCGAGCATTAGTCGAAAAAAAAAAATCAACGTTCTGACAAAATGATGATATATAGGCCGATGTATTTTCATAAAAGGTTTTCTGGCTTTACTGTTATTTCATTAGTTCCTGTATTTTAAGATGGATGAATTTTATTGTGGCCATAATGAAAAGGTAGAGTGGTAAACATTTTTTGCACGTAATTTGCTAGTTCCTGACCGTAAATATGTATTCATGTTTATCACAGGGTCAGCCAATTATATGTTTAAAGCACGTATAACAGAAGAGGTAGAGGTATAAACGACACTAGCCAGAGTTATCTCATCTGAGATTCATGCATTTCATTTTACAATCAAACCCTGTTGATAATGAAATACAGGTGTCATTCGGAGAGTCGAAAGTACACGATTTTCCGAAGGACTGGCATTCTGATAAGTATAATTATAAACGCTGTGAGAAGACCATGTAAACCAATTCAACTCATCTCACTCAAAAAACATTTTAGAGGTTCAAACCACCTTGTCCGCTGCTTACCTAAAATACAATTTTCATTGCACAACAATTTCAACAGCCAGCATTTTAGTTTAGTGACAAATTGGTTTGAAAATAAGTAATTTTATTAGCCTACCTTGCTTAAGAGAACGCATGAATTGTTCGGTTTCGAAACGTTAAAAAGTCGCAACTGAAAATGCTTATAAAATTGTAATATTCGAACAAGCTGCCTACATAAACACTGATTACAGGCCTAAAACTCTATAAAATCACAGCTATCGGGATCGTAATTTTTCTGCTTATACTTTCGCTACGACAAGTAAGCGATTGCTGTCGCCAAATTATTTTTTATTTATCTCATCTGTACGAATCAGGTGTTAAAAGTTATATTTTTACACTGCCTGTGTAGAAGATATAAATACTGCTTATAAATTTCCCTTTAACTAACAGATCCTAAATCAACGAAAAATAGACTTGACAAGACGTTACTAGACAAATCATTTTTGACCTATGCTATTATTGTGTTTAACAGAAACAAAAAAATATGTATCAAAGTAAAACTGGTATTCAACAAACGATCTATTAGGGTTGCGTGAGTAAGTCGGGCCAAGTTGAGTGTGATGCGCATGTGACGTCAACGGCTCAGGTAATAATTGCCCAATCAGGGTCTCGTATTTTCGGCCAATAAGGAAGCCCAGTTTTAACCAATCAGATGTCTTCTTTTGCGTCATTTTGATTGGTTAATATTGTCCAATCAGAGAGTTCATATTACTGTACTACGTCACACCGATGTCAACCAATGACAAAGTGTCTTGAGCGTTACGTCATTCGTCAGGATATGCTGCGTTCTGATTGGTCCGTACTGATTCTGGCCGTCACGTCGAGTGTGATTGTAATATAAAGTCCACACCCAATGTCAACTTCTAGTTAACGGTAGGGCAGAACATATGAAGGTACCTTTTAATGAGATTTATAGTTTCTTGTTAAATATCACTCACGAAATATGTAGTACCATATTGTAGAGATCTTTCGAGTTCTTCAGGAAATTAAAAATTGGTTTCATTTGCTGCTAAATGTTAACACGGTTTTTTAAAAAATCACGAGTGTTCATTCGATACCGACACAAAGAAAAAAAAACAAAAGTGAGTTATCTATTTTTCCTAGTTGTTCGATTTTTGTAACATAAATTTTGGCCTGTAATGTATTATATTTTTAAGGGAATGATTTTATAGAACTGTAAATATATATTACGATACGTATAAGGCAACTGAAAATTCTAATTCAAAATATCTTGAGACGAAACAAAGTCAATGTCCTACCGGGTAAGAAGATATACCTTATTAATCGGTTTTATAACAAGAAAACTATTTTGCTCTACCAACGAGCATTAGTCGAAAAATAAAAATCAACGGTCTGACAAAATCATGATATATAGGCCGATGTATTTTCATAAAAGGTTTTCTGGCTTTACTCTTATTTCATTAGTTCCTGTATTTTAAGATGGATGAAATTTATTGTGGCCATAATGAAAAGGTAGAGTGGTAAACATTTTTTGCACGTAATTTGCTAGTTCCTGACCGTAAATATGTATTCATGTTTATCACAGGGTCAGCCAATTAAATGTTTAAAGCACGTATTAACAGAAGAGGTAGAGATATAAACGACACTAGCCAGAGTTATCTCATCTGAGATTCATGCATTTCATTTTACAATCAAACCCTGTTGATAATGAAATACAGGTGTCATTCGGAGAGTCGAAAGTACACGATTTTCTGAAGGACTGGCATTCTGCTAAGTATAATTATAAACGCTGTGAGAAGATCATGTAAACCAATTCAACTCATCTCACTCAAAAAACATTTTACAGGTTCAAACCACCTTGTCCGCTGCTTACCTAAAATACAATTTTCATTGCACAACAATTTCAACAGCCAGCATTTTAGTTTAGTGACAAATTGGTTTGAAAATAAGTAATTTTATTAGCCTACCTTGCTTAAGAGAACGCATGAATTGTTCGGTTTCGGAACGTTAAAAAGTCGCATCTGAAAATGCTTATAAAATTGTAATATTCGAACAAGCTGCCTACATAAACACTGATTACAGGCCTAAAACTCTATAAAATCACAGCTATCGGGATCGTAATTTTTCTGCTTATACTTTCGCTACGACAAGTAAGCGATTGCTGTCGCCAAATTATTTTTTATTTATCTCATCTGTACGAATCAGGTGTTAAAAGTTATATTTTTACACTGCCTGTGTAGAAGATATAAATACTGCTTATAAATTTCCCTTTAACTAACAGATCCTAAATCAACGAAAAATAGACTTGACAAGACGTTACTAGACAAATCATTTTTGACCTACGCTATTATTGTGTTTAACAGAAACAAAAAAATATGTATCAAAATAAAACTGGTATTCAACAAACGATCTATTAGGGTTGCGTGAGTAAGTCGGGCCAAGTTGAGTGTGATGCGCATGTGACGTCAACGGCTCAGGTAATAATTGCCCAATCAGAGTCTCGTATTTTCGGCCAATAAGAAAGCCCAGTTTTAACCAATCAGATGTCTTCTTTTGCGTCATTTTGATTGGTTAATATTGTCTAATCAGAGAGTTTATATTACTGTATTTCGTCACAACTATGTCAACCAATGACAAAGTGTCTTGAGCGTTACGTCATTCGTCAGGATATGCTGCGTTCTGATTGGTCCGTACTGATTCTGGGCATCACGTCGAGTGTGATTGTAATATAAAGTCCACACCCAATGTCAACTTCTAGTTAACGGTAGGGCAGAACATATGAAGGTACCTTTTAATGAGATTTATAGTTTCTAGTTAAATATCACTTACGAAATATGTAGTACCATATTGTAGAGATCTTTCGAGTTCTTCAGGAAATTAAAAATTGGTTTCATTTGCTGCTAAATGTTAACACGGTTTTTTAAAAAATCACGAGTGTTCATTCGATACCGACACAAAGAAAAATAAACAAAAGGGAGTTATCTATTTTTCCTAGTTGTTCGATTTTTGTAACATAAATTTTGGCCAGTAATGTATCATATTTTTAAGGGAATGATTTTATATAACTGTAAATAAATATTACGATACGTAGAAGGCAACTGAAAATTCTAATTCAAAATATCTTGAGACGAAACAAAGTCAATGTCCTACCGGGTAAGAAGATATACCTCATTAATCGGTTTTATAACAAGAAAACTATTTTGCTCTACCAACGAGCATTAGTCGAAAAATAAAACTCAACGGCGTGACAAAATGATGATATATAGGCCGATGTATTTTCATAAAAGGTTTTCTGGCTTTACTCTTATTTCATTAGTTCCTGTATTTTAAGATGGATGAAATTTATCGTGGCCATAATGAAAAGGTAGAGTGGTAAACATTTTTTGCACGTAATTTGCTAGTTCCTGACCGTAAATATGTATTCATGTTTATCACAGGGTCAGCCAATTATATGTATAAAGCACGTATGAACAGAAGAGGTAGAGGTATAAACGACACTAGCCAGAGTTATCTCATCTGAGATTCATGCATTTCATTTTACAATCAAACCCTGTTGATAATGAAATACAGGTGTCATTCGGAGAGTCGAAAGTACACGATTTTCCGAAGGGCTGGCATTCTGATAAGTATAATTATAAACGCTGTGAGAAGACCATGTAAACCAATTCAACTCATCTCACTCAAAAAACATTTTAGAGGTTCAAACCACCTTGTCCGCTGCTTACCTAAAATACAATTTTCATTGCACAACAATTTCAACAGCCAGCATTTTAGTTTAGTGACAAATTGGTTTGAAAATAAGTATTTTATTAGCCTACCTTGCTTAAGAGAACGCATGAATTGTTCGGTTTCGGAACGTTAAAAAGTCGCATCTGAAAATGCTTATAAAATTGTAATATTCGAACAAGCTGCCTACATAAACACTGATTACAGGCCTAAAACTCTATAAAATCACAGCTATCGGGATCGTAATTTATGTGCTTATACTTTCGCTACGACATGTAAGCGATTGCTGTCGCCAAATTATTTTTTTTTTATCTCATCTGTACGAATCAGGTGTTAAAAGTTATATTTTTACACTGCCTGTGTAGAAGATATAAATACTGCTTATAAATTTCCCTTTAACTAACAGATCCTAAATCAACGAAAATAGACTTGACAAGACGTTACTAGACAAATCATTTTTGACCTACGCTATTATTGTGTTTAACAGAAACAAAAAATATGTATCAAAATAAAACTGGTATTCAACAAACGATCTATTAGGGTTGCGTGAGTAAGTCGGGCCAAGTTGAGTGTGATGCGCATGTGACGTCAACGGCTCAGGTAATAATTGTTTCAGAGTCTCAGAGAATAAAAGTTTCAGAGTCTCGTATTTTCGGCCAATAAGAAAGCCCAGTTTTAACCAATCAGATGTCTTCTTTTGCGTCATTTTGATTGGTTAATATTGTCCAATCAGAGAGTTTATATTACTGTACTACGTCACACCGATGTCAACCAATGACAAAGTGTCTTGAGCGTTACGTCATTCGTCAGGATATGCTGCGTTCTGATTGGTCCGTACTGATTCTGGGCGTCACGTCGAGTGTGATTGTAATATAAAGTCCACACCCAATGTCAACTTCTAGTTAACGGTAGGGCAGAACATATGAAGGTACCTTTTAATGAGATTTATAGTTTCTAGTTAAATATCACTCACGAAATATGTAGTACCATATTGTAGAGATCTTTCGAGTTCTTCAGGAAATTAAAAATTGGTTTCATTTGCTGCTAAATGTTAACACGGTTTTTTAAAAAATCACGAGTGTTCATTCGATACCGACACAAAGAAAAATAAACAAAAGGGAGTTATCTATTTTTCCTAGTTGTTCGATTTTTGTAACATAAATTTTGGCCAGTAATGTATCATATTTTTAAGGGAATGATTTTATATAACTGTAAATAAATATTACGATACGTAGAAGGCAACTGAAAATTCTAATTCAAAATATCTTGAGACGAAACAAAGTCAATGTCCTACCGGGTAAGAAGATATACCTCATTAATCGGTTTTATAACAAGAAAACTATTTTGCTCTACCAACGAGCATTAGTCAAAAAATAAAAATCAACGGTCTGACAAAATGATGATATATAGGCCGATGTATTTTCATAAAAGGTTTTCTGGCTTTACTCTTATTTCATTAGTTCCTGTATTTTAAGATGGATGAAATTTATTGTGGCCATAATGAAAAGGTAGAGTAGTAAACATTTTTTGCACGTAATTTGCTAGTTCCTGACCGTAAATATGTATTCATGTTTATCACAGGGTCAGCCAATTATATGCTTAAAGCACGTATGAACAGAAGAGGTAGAGGTATAAACGACACTAGCCAGAGTTATCCCATCTGAGATTCATGCATTTCATTTTACAATCAAACCCTGTTGATAATGAAATACAGGTGTCATTCGGAGAGTCGAAAGTACACGATTTTCCGAAGGACTGGCATTCTGATAAGTATAATTATAAACGCTGTGAGAAGACCATGTAAACCAATTCAACTCATCTCACTCAAAAAACATTTTAGAGGTTCAAACCACCTTGTCCGCTGCTTACCTAAAATACAATTTTCATTGCACAACAATTTCAACAGCCAGCATTTTAGTTTAGTGACAAATTGGTTTGAAAATAAGTAATTTTATTAGCCTACCTTGCTTAAAAGAACGCATGAATTGTTCGGTTTCGGAACGTTAAAAAGTTGCATCTGAAAATGCTTATAAAATTGTAATATTCGATTAAGCTGCCTACATAAACACTGATTACAGGCCTAAAACTCTATAAAATCACAGCTATCGGGATCGTAATTTATGTGCTTATACTTTCGCTACGACAAGTAAGCGATTGCTGTCGCCAAATTATTTTTTATTTATCTCATCTGTACGAATCAGGTGTTAAAAGTTATATTTTTACACTGCCTGTGTAGAAGATATAAATACTGCTTATAAATTTCCCTTTAACTAACAGATCCTAAATCAACGAAAAATAGACTTGACAAGACGTTACTAGACAAATCATTTTTGACCTACGCTATTATTGTGTTTAACAGAAACAAAAAAATATGTATCAAAAAAAAACTGGTATTCAACCAACGATCTATTAGGGTTGCGTGAGTAAGTCGGGCCAAGTTGAGTGTGATGCGCATGTGACGTCAACGGCTCAGGTAATAATTACCCAATCAGAGTCTCGTATTTTCGGCCAATAAGAAAGCCCAGTTTTAACCAATCAGATGTCTTCTTTTGCGTCATTTTGATTGGTTAATATTGTCCAATCAGAGAGTTTATATTACTGTAATACGTCACAACGATGTCAACCAATGACAAAGTGTCTTCAGCGTTACGTCATTCGTCAGGATATGCTGCGTTCTGATTGGTCCGTACTGATTCTGGGCGTCACGTCGAGTGTGATTGTAATATAAAGTCCACACCCAATGTCAACTTCTAGTTAACGGTAGGGCAGAACATATGAAGGTACCTTTTAATGAGATTTATAGTTTCTGGTTAAATATCACTCACGAAATATTTAGCACCATATTGTAGAGATCTTTCGAGTTCTTCAGGAAATTAAAAATTGGTTTCATTTGCTGCTAAATGTTAACACGGTTTTTAAAAAATCACGAGTGTTCATTCGATACCGACACAAAGAAAAATAAACAAAAGGGAGTTATCTATTTTTCCTAGTTGTTCGATTTTTGTAACATAAATTTTGGCCAGTAATGTATCATATTTTTAAGGGAATGATTTTATATAACTGTAAATAAATATTACGATACGTAGAAGGCAACTGAAAATTCTAATTCAAAATATCTTGAGACGAAACAAAGTCAATGTCCTACCGGGTAAGAAGATATACCTCATTAATCGGTTTTATAACAAGAAAACTATTTTGCTCTACCAACGAGCATTAGTCGAAAAATAAAAATCAACTGTCTGACAAAATGATGATATATAGGCCGAAGTATTATCATAAAAGGTTTTCTGGCTTTACTCTTATTTCATTAGTTCCTGTATTTTAAGATGGATGAAATTTATTGTGGCCATAATGAAAAGGTAGAGTGGTAAACATTTTTTGCACGTAATTTGCTAGTTCCTGACCATAAATTAATATGTATTCATGTTTATCACAGGGTCAGCCAATTATATGTTTAAAGCACGTATGAACAGAAGAGGTAGAGGTATAAACGACACTAGCCAGAGTTATCTCATCTGAGATTCATGCATTTCATTTTACAATCAAACACTGTTGATAATGAAATACAGGTGTCATTCGGAGAGTCGAAAGTACACGATTTTCCGAAGGACTGGCATTCTGATAAGTATAATTATAAACGCTGTGAGAAGACCATGTAAACCAATTCAGCTCATCTCACTCAAAAAACATTTTACAGGTTCAAACCACCTTGTCCGCTGCTTACCTAAAATACAATTTTCATTGCACAACAATTTCAACAGCCAGCATTTTAGTTTAGTGACAAATTGGTTTGAAAATAAGTAATTTTATTAGCCTACCTTGCTTAAGAGAACGCATGAATTGTTCGGTTTCGGAACGTTAAAAAGTCGCATCTGAAAATGCTTGTAAAATTGTAATATTCGAACAAGCTGCCTACATAAACACTGATTACAGGCCTAAAACTCTATAAAATCACAGCTATCGGGATCGTAATTTTTCAGCTTATACTTTCGCTACGACAAGTAAGCGATTGCTGTCGCCAAATTATTTTTTATTTATCTCATCTGTACGAATCAGGTGTTAAAAGTTATATTTTTACACTGCCTGTGTAGAAGATATAAATACTGCTTATAAATTTCCCTTTAACTAACAGATCCTAAATCAACGAAAAATAGACTTGACAAGACGTTACTAGACAAATCATTTTTGACCTACGCTATTATTGTGTTTAACAGAAACAAAAAATTATGTATCAAAATAAAACTGGTATTCAACAAACGATCTATTAGGGTTGCGTGAGTAAGTCGGGCCAAGTTGAGTGTGATGCGCATGTGACGTCAACGGCTCAGGTAATAATTGCCCAATCAGAGTCTCGTATTTTCGGCCAATAAGAAAGCCCAGTTTTAACCAATCAGATGTCTTCTTTTGCGTCATTTTGATTGGTTAATATTGTCCAATCAGAGAGTTTATATTACTGTACTACGTCACACCGATGTCAACCAATGACAAAGTGTCTTGAGCGTTACGTCATTCGTCAGGATATGCTGCGTTCTGATTGGTCCGTACTGATTCTGGGCGTCACGTCGAGTGTGATTGTAATATAAAGTCCACACCCAATGTCAACTTCTAGTTAACGGTAGGGCAGAACATATGAAGGTACCTTTTAATGAGATTTATACGAGGGTAGGCTGATAAGTAATGCACACATGCTTGTAGAAGACGAACAAAAAGAAATAGCAAGATGGGGTAAATAACAAATTAAAGTACAAATCTTAACCTACCAAATTATCTATTTATTTTTCAATATAGTCACCGTTAAGCATTACACATTTCTCCCAACGTTTAACAAGTTTTTTCATTCCGTCACTGAAAAATTCTTCTGACTTTCCTCGAACCCAGGACGCAATAGCTGCCTTCACCTCATTGTCCGAGCTGTAATGATTACCCTTAAGGTCTCTCTTCAGTAGAGGAAAAAAATAAAAATCGCAAGGCGCAAGGTCGGGAGAATACGGAGGGTGTAAAATTGGTTGAAACTTCAGGTTTCTCAGAGCCTCTCCAGTTGCACGCGAAGTGTGTGGACGAGCATTGTCGTGTTGCAAAATTATTGGCGCCAGGTTGCCTCTAACACGACAAACTCGACGTCGGAGGTGTTTCAGAGTCTGTATATACTGAGCAGAATTTACCGTTGCCCCTCGTTCCAGATAATCAGTCACATAAACTCGGCGAGCATCCCAAAACACAGTCAAAAGAATTTTTTTTGCGGACGGTTGTGTTTTGAACTTTTTCACAACAGGAGAATGTGGACGACGATATTCAGCGCTCTGCCTTTTTTCTTCGGGATCGTAATGATGAACTCATGACTCGTCCCCCGTCACAATATTCAAAAGAAAGTCGTCTCCTTCGTCACGGTAGCGCTTCAAAAGTTGTTCACAGCATTCCAATCGACGCTGTTTATTCTCGTCTGTCAGACGGCGTGGTACCCATCGTGCACAGATTTTACGGTATCCCAATTGTTCAATAAAGAAGCCAACACGTTCCTTAGATATTCCAATTTGGTTTGCGATACGCTGTTGAGTGATTCGCCGGTCATTTTGAATCAAATCATCGATGAGTTTGCGACGATTATCGTCTGAGGCAGTGATTGGTCGTCCACTGCGTGTTTTGTCAACAATTAAGGCTTTTCCAGGTTGGCAATCACGAAATTTTATTACCCAACGATTCACAGTAGACCTATCAACAGTATCGTCACAATAAACAGCCTTTAAACGACGATAAATCTCACTAGGATTCACTTTCTCAGCAGTTAAAAATTCGATAACAGCGCGTTGTTTAATTCTCGTTGACATAGCACCAGAACACGACGCCATAATTCCACTACTCAAAACAAACTGAATGAAAGCAACGCCTTCAAAATGCGCAGGCTTGTAGAGGAGAAAGAGTAGTTCCACATGCCACCAGGCGCGCTACTGAAGTTTATTTAGTTGTCTTCTACAAGCATGTGTGCATTACTTATCAGCCTACCCTCGTAGTTTCTAGTTAAATATCACTTACGAAATATGTAGTACCATATTGTAGAGATCTTTCGAGTTCCTCAGGAAATTAAAAATTAGTTACATTTGCTGCTAAATGTTAACACGGTTTTTTAAAAAATCACGAGTGTTCATTCGATACCGACACAAAGAAAAATAAACAAAAGGGAGTTATCTATTTTCCTAGTTGTTCGATTTTTGTAACATAAATTTTGGCCAGTAATGTATCATATTTTTAAGGGAATGATTTTATATAACTGTAAATAAATATTACGATACGTAGAAGGCAACTGAAAATTTAATTCAAAATATCTTGAGACGAAACAAAGTCAATGTCCTACCGGGTAAGAATATATACCTCATTAATCGGTTTTATAACAAGAAAACTATTTTGCTCTACCAACGAGCATTAGTCGAAAAATAAAAATCAACGGTCTGACAAAATGATGATATATAGGCCGATGTATTTTCATAAAAGGTTTTCTGGCTTTACTCTTATTGCATTAGTTCCTGTATTTTAAGATGGATGAAATTTATTGTG
This sequence comes from Catonia carolina, assembly GCA_035578175.1. Classification (NCBI taxonomy): domain Eukaryota; kingdom Metazoa; phylum Arthropoda; class Insecta; order Hemiptera; family Achilidae; genus Catonia; species Catonia carolina. The sequence goes on from JAQMRL010000005.1 coordinate 23,383,494, forward strand.
GCCATAATGAAAAGGTAGAGTGGTAAACATTTTTTGCACGTAATTTGCTAGTTCCTGACCGTAAATACGTATTCATGTTTATCAAAGGGTCAGCCAATTATATGTTTAAAGCACGTATGAACAGAAGAGGTAGAGGTATAAACGACACTAGCCGGAGTTATCTCATCTGAGATTCATGCATTTCATTTTACAATCAAACCCTGTTGATAATGAAATACAGGTGTCATTCGGAGAGTCGGAAGTACACAATTTTCCGAAGGACTGGCATTCTGATAAGTATAATTATAAACGCTGTGAGAAGACCATGTAAACCAATTCAACTCATCTCACTCAAAAAACATTTTAGAGGTTCAAGCCACCTTGTCCGCTGCTTACCTAAAATACAATTTTCATTGCACAACAATTTCAACAGCCAGCATTTTAGTTTAGTGACAAAGTGGTTTGAAAATAAGTAATTTTATTAGCCTACCTTGCTTAAGAGAACGCATAAATTGTTCGGTTTCGGAACGTTAAAAAGTCGCATCTGAAAATGCTTGTAAAATTGTAATATTCGAACAAGCTGCCTACATAAACACTGATTACAGGCCTAAAACTCTATAAAATCACAGCTATCGGGATCGTAATTTTTCTGCTTATACTTTCGCTACGACAAGTAAGCGATTGCTGTCGCCAAATTATTTTTTTTTTATCTCATCTGTACGAATCAGGTGTTAAAAGTTATATTTTTACACTGCCTGTGTAGAAGATATAAATACTGCTTATAAATTTCCCTTTAACTAACAGATCCTAAATCAACGAAAAATAGACTTGACAAGACGTTACTAGACAAATCATTTTTGACCTACGCTATTATTGTGTTTAACAGAAACAAAAAAATATGTATCAAAACAAAACTGGTATTCAACAAACGATCTATTAGGTTTGCGTAAGTAAGTCGGGCCAAGTTGAGTGTGATGCGCATGTGACGTCAACGGCTCAGGTAATAATTGCCCAATCAGAGTCTCGTATTTTCGGCCAATAAGAAAGCCCAGTTTTAACCAATCAGATGTCTTCTTTTGCGTCATTTTGATTGGTTAATATTGTCCAATCAGAGAGTTTATATTACTGTACTACGTCACACCGATGTCAACCAATGACAAAGTGTCTTGAGCGTTACGTCATTCGTCAGGATATGCTGCGTTCTGATTGGTCCGTACTGATTCTGGGCGTCACGTCGAGTGTGATTGTAATATAAAGTCCACACCCAATGTCAACTTCTAGTTAACGGTAGGGCAGAACATATGAAGGTACCTTTTAATGAGATTTATAGTTTCTAGGTAAATATCACTTACGAAATATGTAGTACCATATTGTAGAGATGTTTCGAGTTCCTCAGGAAATTAAAAATTAGTTACATTTGCTGCAAAATGATAACACGGTTTTTTAAAAAATCACGAGTGTTCATTCGATACCGACACAAAGAAAAATAAACAAAAGGGAGTTATCTATTTTCCTAGTTGTTCGATTTTTGTAACATAAATTTTGGCCAGTAATGTATCATATTTTTAAGGGAATGATTTTATATAACTGTAAATAAATATTACGATACGTAGAAGGCAACTGAAAATTCTAATTCAAAATATCTTGAGACGAAACAAAGTCAATGTCCTACCGGGTAAGAATATATACCTCATTAATCGGTTTTATAACAAGAAAACTATTTTGCTCTACCAACGAGCATTAGTCGAAAAATAAAAATCAACGGTCTGACAAAATGATGATATATAGGCCGATGTATTTTCATAAAAGGTTTTCTGGCTTTACTCTTATTTCATTAGTTCCTGTATTTTAAGATGGATGAAATTTATTGTGGCCATAATGAAAAGGTAGAGTGGTAAACATTTTTTGCACGTAATTTGCTAGTTCCTGACCGTAAATACGTATTCATGTTTATCAAAGGGTCAGCCAATTATATGTTTAAAGCACGTATGAACAGAAGAGGTAGAGGTATAAACGACACTAGCCGGAATTATCTCATCTGAGATTCATGCATTTCATTTTACAATCAAACCCTGTTGATAATGAAATACAGGTGTCATTCGGAGAGTCGGAAGTACACAATTTTCCGAAGGACTGGCATTCTGATAAGTATAATTATAAACGCTGTGAGAAGACCATGTAAACCAATTCAACTCATCTCACTCAAAAAACATTTTAGAGGTTCAAGCCACCTTGTCCGCTGCTTACCTAAAATACAATTTTCATTGCACAACAATTTCAACAGCCAGCATTTTAGTTAAGTGACAAATTGGTTTGAAAATAAGTAATTTTATTAGCCTACCTTGCTTAAGAGAACGCATGAATTGTTCGGTTTCGGAACGTTAAAAAGTCGCATCTGAAAATGCTTATACAATTGTAATATTCGAACAAGCTGCCTACATAAACACTGATTACAAGCCTAAAACTCTATAAAATCACAGCTATCGGGATCGTAATTTTTCTGCTTATACTTTCGCTACGACAAGTAAGCGATTGCTGTCGCCAAATTATTTTTTTTTTATCTCATCTGTACGAATCAGGTGTTAAAAGTTATATTTTTACACTGCCTGTGTAGAAGATATAAATACTGCTTATAAATTTCCCTTTAACTAACAGATCCTAAATCAACGAAAAATAGACTTGACAAGACGTTACTAGACAAATCATTTTTGACCTACGCTATTATTGTGTTTAACAGAAACAAAAAAATATGTATCAAAATAAAACTGGTATTCAACAAACGATCTATTAGGGTTGCGTGAGTAAGTCGGGCCAAGTTGAGTGTGATGCGCATGTGACGTCAACGGCTCAGGTAATAATTGCCCAATCAGAGTCTCGTATTTTCGGCCAATAAGAAAGCCCAGTTTTAACCAATCAGATGTCTTCTTTTGCGTCATTTTGATTGGTTAATATTGTCCAATCAGAGAGTTTATATTACTGTACTACGTCACACCGATGTGAACCAATGACAAAGTGTCTTGAGCGTTACGTCATTCGTCAGGATATGCTGCGTTCTGATTGGTCCGTACTGATTCTGGGCGTCACGTCGAGTGTGATTGTAATATAAAGTCCACACCCAATGTCAACTTCTAGTTAACGGTAGGGCAGAACATATGAAGGTACCTTTTAATGAGATTTATAGTTTCTAGTTAAATATCACTTACGAAATATGTAGTACCATATTGTAGAGATCTTTCGAGTTCTTCAGGAAATTAAAAATTAGTTTCATTTGCTGCTAAATGTTAACACGGTTTTTAAAAAATCTCGAGTGTTCATTCGATACCGACACAAAGAAAAATAAACAAACGGGATTTATCTATTTTTCCTAGTTGTTCGATTTTTGTAACATAAATTTTGGCCAGTAATGTATCATATTTTTAAGGGAATGATTTTATATAACTGTAAATAAATATTACGATACGTAGAAGGCAACTGAAATTCTAATTCAAAATATCTTGAGACGAAACAAAGTCAATGTCCTACCGGGTAAGAAGATATACCTCATTAATCGGTTTTATAACAAGAAAACTATTTTGCTCTACCAACGAGCATTAGTCGAAAAATAAAAAGCAACGGTCTGACAAAATGATGATATATAGGCCGATGTATTTTCATAAAAGGTTTTCTGGCTTTACTCTTATTTCATGAGTTCCTGTATTTTAAGATGGATGAAATTTATTGCGGCCATAATGAAAAGGTAGAGTGGTAAACATTTTTTGCACGTAATTTGCTAGTTCCTGACCGTAAATATGTATTCATGTTTATCACAGGGTCAGCCAATTATATGTTTAAAGCACGTATGAACAGAAGAGGTAGAGGTATAAACGACACTAGCCGGAGTTATCTCATCTGAGATTCATGCATTTCATTTTACAATCAAACCCTGTTGATAATGAAATACAGGTGTCATTCGGAGAGTCGAAAGTACACGATTTTCTGAAGGACTGGCATTCTGATAAGTATAATTATAAACGCTGTGAGAAGACTATGTACACCAATTCAACTCATCTCACTCAAAAAACATTTTAGAGGTTCAAACCACCTTGTCCGCTGCTTACCTAAAATACAATTTTCATTGCACAACAATTTCAACAGCCAGCATTTTAGTTTAGTGACAAATTGGTTTGAAAATAAGTAATTTTATTAGCCTACCTTGCTTAAGAGAACGCATGAATTGTTCGGTTTCGGAACGTTAAAAAGTCGCATCTGAAAATGCTTATACAATTGTAATATTCGAACAAGCTGCCTACATAAACACTGATTACAGGCCTAAATTTCTATAAAATCACAGCTATCAGGATCGTAATTTTTCTGCTTATACTTTCGCTACGACAAGTAAGCGATTGCTGTCGCCAAATTATTTATTATTTATCTCATCTGTACGAATCAGGTGTTAAAAGTTATATTTTTACACTGCCTGTGTAGAAGATATAAATACTGCTTATAAATTTCACTTTAACTAACAGATCCTAAATCAACGAAAAATAGACTTGACAAGACGTTACAAGACAAATCATTTTTGACCTACGCTATTATTGTGTTTAACAGAAACAAAAAAATATGTATCAAAATAAAACTGGTATTCAACAAACGATCTATTAGGGTTGCGAGAGTAAGTCGGGCCAAGTTGAGTGTGATGCGCATGTGACGTCAACGGCTCAGGTAATAATTGCCAAATCAGAGTCTCGTATTTTCGGCCAATAAGAAAGCCCAGTTTTAACCAATCAGATGTCTTCTTTTGCGTCATTTTGATTGGTTAATATTGTCCAATCAGAGAGTTTATATTACTGTACTACGTCACACCGATGTCAACCAATGACAAAGTGTCTTGAGCGTTACGTCATTCGTCAGGATATGCTGCGTTCTGATTGGTCCGTACTGATTCTGGGCGTCACGTCGAGTGTGATTGTAATATAAAGTCCACACCCAATGTCAACTTCTAGTTAACGGTAGGGCAGAACATATGAAGGTACCTTTTAATGACGTTTATAGTTTCTAGTTAAATATCACTTACGAAATATGTAGTACCATATTGTAGAGATCTTTCGAGTTCTTCAGGAAATTAAAAATTGGTTTCATTTGCTGCTAAATGTTAACACGGTTTTTAAAAAAATCACGAGTGTTCATTCGATACCGACACAAAGAAAATTAAACAAAAGGGAGTTATCTATTTTCCTAGTTGTTCGATTTTTGTAACATAAATTTTGGCCAGTAATGTATCATATTTTTAAGGGAATGATTTTATATAACTGTAAATAAATATTACGATACGTAGAAGGCAACTGAAAATTCTAATTCAAAATATCTTGAGACGAAACAAAGTCAATGTCCTACCGGGTAAGAAGATATACCTCATTAATCGGTTTTATAACAAGAATGCTCTACCAACGAGCATTAGTCGAAAAATAAAAATCAACGGTCTGACAAAATGATGATATATAGGCCGATGTATTTTCATAAAAGGTTTTCTGGCTTTACTCTTATTTCATGAGTTCCTGTATTTTAAGATGGATGAAATTTATTGTGGCCATAATGAAAAGGTAGAGTGGTAAACATTTTTTGCACGTAATTTGCTAGTTCCTGACCGTAAATATGTATTCATGTTTATCACAGGGTCAGCCAATTATATGTTTAAAGCACGTATGAACAGAAGAGGTAGAGGTATAAACGACACTAGCCAGAGTTATCTCATCTGAGATTCATGCATTTCATTTTACAATCAAACCCTGTTGATAATGAAATACAGGTGTCATTCGGAGAGTTGAAAGTACACGATTTTCTGAAGGACTGGCATTCTGATAAGTATAATTATAAACGCTGTGAGAAGACCATGTAAACCAATTCAACTCATCTCACTCAAAAAACATTTTAGAGGTTCAAACCACCTTGTCCGCTGCTTACCTAAAATACAATTTTCATTGCACAACAATTTCAACAGCCAGCATTTTAGTTTAGTGACAAATTGGTTTGAAAATAAGTAATTTTATTAGCCTACCTTGCTTAAGAGAACGCATGAATTGTTCGGTTTCGGAACGTTAAAAAGTCGCATCTGAAAATGCTTATACAATTGTAATATTCGAACAAGCTGCCTACATAAACACTGATTACAGGCCTAAAACTCTCTAAAATCACAGCTATCGGGATCGTAATTTTTCTGCTTATACTTTCGCTACGACAAGTAAGCGATTGCTGTCGCCAAATTATTTTTTATTTATCTCATCTGTACGAATCAGGTGTTAAAAGTTATATTTTTACACTGCCTGTGTAGAAGATATAAATACTGCTTATAAATTTCCCTTTAACTAACAGATCCTAAATCAACGAAAAATAGACTTGACAAGACGTTACTAGACAAATCATTTTTGACCTACGCTATTATTGTGTTTAACAGAAACAAAAAAATATGTATCAAAATAAAACTGGTATTCAACAAACGATCTATTAGGGTTGCGTGAGTAAGTCGGGCCAAGTTGAGTGTGATGCGCATGTGACGTCAACGGCTCAGGTAATAATTGCCCAATCAGAGTCTCGTATTTTCGGCCAATAAGAAAGCCCAGTTTTAACCAATCAGATGTCTTCTTTTGCGTCATTTTGATTGTTTAATATTGTCCAATCAGAGAGTTTATATTACTGTACTACGTCACACCGATGTGAACCAATGACAAAGTGTCTTGAGCGTTACGTCATTCGTCAGGATATGCTGCGTTCTGATTGGTCCGTACTGATTCTGGGCGTCACGTCGAGTGTGATTGTAATATAAAGTCCACACCCAATGTCAACTTCTAGTTAACGGTAGGGCAGAACATATGAAGGTACCTTTTAATGAGATTTATAGTTTCTAGTTAAATATCACTTACGAAATATGTAGTACCATATTGTAGAGATCTTTCGAGTTCTTCAGGAAATTAAAAATTAGTTTCATTTGCTGCTAAATGTTAACACGGTTTTTAAAAAATCACGAGTGTTCATTCGATACCGACACAAAGAAAAATAAACAAACGGGATTTATCTATTTTTCCTAGTTGTTCGATTTTTGTAACATAAATTTTGGCCAGTAATGTATCATATTTTTAAGGGAATGATTTTATATAACTGTAAATAAATATTACGATACGTAGAAGGCAACTGAAAATTCTAATTCAAAATATCTTGAGACGAAACAAAGTCAATGTCATACCGGGTAAGAAGATATACCTCATTAATCGGTTTTATAACAAGAAAACTATTTTGCTCTACCAACGAGCATTAGTCGAAAAATAAAAATCAACTGTCTGACAAAATGATGATATGTAGGCCGATGTATTTTCATAAAAGGTTTTCTGGCTTAACTCTTATTTCATTAGTTCCTGTATTTTATGATGGATGAAATTTATTGTGGCCATAATGAAAAGGTAGAGTGGTAAACATTTTTTGCACGTAATTTGCTAGTTCCTGACCGTAAATATGTATTCATGTTTATCACAGGGTCAGCCAATTATATGTTTAAAGCACGTATGAACAGAAGAGGTAGAGGTATAAACGACACTAGCCAGTGTTATCTCATCTGAGATTCATGCATTTCATTTTACAATCAAACACTGTTGATAATGAAATACAGGTGTCATTCGGAGAGTCGAAAGTACACGATTTTCCGAAGGACTGGCATTCTGATAAGTATAATTATAAACGCTGTGAGAAGACCATGTAAACCAATTCAGCTCATCTCACTCAAAAAACATTTTAGAGGTTCAAGCCACCTTGTCCGCTGCTTACCTAAAATACAATTTTCATTGCACAACAATTTCAACAGCCAGCATTTTAGTTTAGTGACAAATTGATTTGAAAATAAGTAATTTTATTAGCCTACCTTGCTTAAGAGAACGCATGAATTGTTCGGTTTCGGAACGTTAAAAAGTCGCATCTGAAAATGCTTATAAAATTGTAATATTCGAACAAGCTGCCTACATAAACACTGATTACAGGCCTAAAACTCTATAAAATCACAGCTATCGGGATCGTAATTTTTCTGCTTATACTTTCGCTACGACAAGTAAGCGATTGCTGTCGCCAAATTATTTTTTATTTATCTCATCTGTACGAATCAGGTGTTAAAAGTTATATTTTTACACTGCCTGTGTAGAAGATATAAATACTGCTTATAAATTTCCCTTTAACTAACAGATCCTAAATCAACGAAAAATAGACTTGACAAGACGTTACTAGACAAATCATTTTTGACCTACGCTATTATTGTGTTTAACAGAAACAAAAAAATATGTATCAAAATAAAACTGGTATTCAACAAACGATCTATTAGGGTTGCGAGAGTAAGTCGGGCCAAGTTGAGTGTGATGCGCATGTGACGTCAACGGCTCAGGTAATAATTGCCAAATCAGAGTCTCGTATTTTCGGCCAATAAGAAAGCCCAGTTTTAACCAATCAGATGTCTTCTTTTGCGTCATTTTGATTGGTTAATATTATCCAATCAGAGAGTTTATATTACTGTACTACGTCACACCGATGTCAACCAATGACAAAGTGTCTTGAGCGTTACGTCATTCGTCAGGATATGCTGCGTTCTGATTGGTCCGTACTGATTCTGGGCGTCACGTCGAGTGTGATTGTAATATAAAGTCCACACCCAATGTCAACTTCTAGTTAACGGTAGGGCAGAACATATGAAGGTACCTTTTAATGAGGTTTATAGTTTCTAGTTAAATATCACTTACGAAATATGTAGTACCATATTGTAGAGATCTTTCGAGTTCTTCAGGAAATTAAAAATTGGTTTCATTTGCTGCTAAATGTTAACACGGTTTTTAAAAAAATCACGAGTGTTCATTCGATACCGACACAAAGAAAATTAAACAAAAGGGAGTTATCTATTTTCCTAGTTGTTCGATTTTTGTAACATAAATTTTGGCCAGTAATGTATCATATTTTTAAGGGAATGATTTTATATAACTGTAAATAAATATTACGATACGTAGAAGGCAACTGAAAATTCTAATTCAAAATATCTTGAGACGAAACAAAGTCAATGTCCTACCGGGTAAGAAGATATACCTCATTAATCGGTTTTATAACAAGAAAACTATTTTGCTCTACCAACGAGCATTAGTCGAAAAATAAAAATCAACGGTCTGACAAAATGATGATATATAGGCCGATGTATTTTCATAAAAGGTTTTCTGGCTTTACTCTTATTTCATTAGTTCCTGTATTTTAAGATGGATGAAATTTATTGTGGCCATAATGAAAAGGTAGAGTGGTAAACATTTTTTGCACGTAATTTGCTAGTTCCTGACCGTAAATATGTATTCATGTTTATCACAGCGTCAGCCAATTATATGTTTAAAGCACGTATGAACAGAAGAGGTAGAGGTATAAACGACACTAGCCAGAGTTATCTCATCTGAGATTCATGCATTTCATTTTACAATCAAACCCTGTTGATAATGAAATACAGGTGTCATTCGGAGAGTCGAAAGTACACGATTTTCTGAAGGACTGGCATTCTGATAAGTATAATTATAAAAGCTGTGAGAAGACCATGTAAACCAATTCAACTCATCTCACTCAAAAAACATTTTAGAGGTTCAAACCACCTTGTCCGCTGCTTACCTAAAATACAATTTTCATTGCACAACAATTTCAACAGCCAGCATTTTAGTTTAGTGACAAATTGGTTTGAAAATAAGTAATTTTATTAGCCTACCTTGCTTAAGAGAACGCATGAATTGTTCGCTTTCGGAACGTTAAAAAGTCGCATCTGAAAATGCTTATAAAATTGTAATATTCGAACAAGCTGCCTACATAAACACTGATTACAGGCCTAAAACTCTATAAAATCACAGCTATCGGGATCGTAATTTTTCTGCTTATACTTTCGCTACGACAAGTAAGCGATTGCTGTCGCCAAATTATTTTTTATTTATCTCATTCGTACGAATCAGGTGTTAAAAGTTATATTTTTACACTGCCTGTGTAGAAGATATAAATACTGCTTATAAATTTCCCTTTAACTAACAGATCCTTTTTTTTTTTTTTTTATTTAACAGTATAGTTTTCTTTTGCAATCAGTTAATAAATACAATAACTTTAAGCAAATATGAGAAAATCTGAGCAATGTCCTTAGAATTAAAAACACAAACGACACTCAGTAGTGTGTTTGAGAAAGACCAAACTGTGAAAAAACAAAAATATATCTATACAAAATCAAACTTGATGAACCGTGAATCAACATCCCGAAACACAAAGTGTTGAAGTTGGAGATGACAATGACGATGGTAGAGATGAAAAACGACGCCAATTATGAGATGCTGGTGATTAGGAGTTGAAGTAGAAAAGATGAAAAAAAAGAATTTAAATGACTAACAAAATCGTAGAGGTAAGTCCAGTGGTTTAAAGCGTTTCAGTCTGTAAGTACCTTCGCTGTTGTCAAGGAGGCTAATCGCTAATGGATTTTGATGGTGTTCTAGTTTTTGTAAATGTTTTTCGCTATGTTGTTTAATTTCTTCTTTTATGAAGAGCAGGTTTAGGTCATTGTGTAGTATTTCATTTGTTACGTACCATGGGGCTGCAGTGATCAGTCTCAGGCATTTTGATTGAAAGCGCTGCAGTATTTCTATATTTGATGAACTAGCTGTACCCCATAGCTCTAACCCATATGTCCAAATTGGTTTGAGTATTACTTTGTATACGAGTACTTTATTTTCAAGGGAGAGTTGAGACCTACTGCCTAAGAGCCAGAATAATTGACGTAACTTCAGCCCAAGTTGCTTTCGTTTCGCCCATATATGACTTCTCCACGTGAGTCTTCGATCTAGATGTAAACCCAGATATTTAACTTCATCCTTCTGTGGGATTACTGTACCGTTCAAGCTGACCACTGGACATGTTGGTTTCTTTAATGTAAATGTTACGTGTGTTGACTTATCCTCATTAATCTTCACTCTCCATTTCTTACACCATTCGTGAATGTTGTCAAGATGGGTTTGTAACTTCTCCGAGGCACATGTCGGAGAAGCGTCCGTCGCTAAAATCGCTGTGTCATCTGCGAACGTTGCCGTCATTACAGATTCATGTTCTGGAAGGTCGGCTGTGTAAAGCGTATATAAGAATGGGCTCAAAATGCTGCCTTGAGGAACGCCGGAATTTAATAAGTAGAATTTGGAAAAGACATTATCATATTTAACTTGGAAGAAACGATTTAAAAGATAGTTTTTAAAAATCAAGAAGTATGGATATTCTAATTTCATTTTAATTTTGTATAACAGACCTAGATGCCAAACTTTATCGAACGCCTGCTGAATATCCAAGAACACAGCTGAAGTAAACTTCTTCAATTCTAAGCTCTTCTGAATAAGTTTGACTAGTCTGTGGACTTGTTCTACAGCCGAGTGTCGTTCACGAAACCCAAATTGATGATCTGGAATCAGTTTATACTCTTCTATAAAAGGCTTTAAACGATTTAACAACATTTTCTCAAATACTTTAGAGGTAATTGGAAGCAGGCTGATTGGTCTATAGGAGCTCGGTCGTAAAGGATCCTTGCCTGGTTTAAGGATCATAATCACCTGGGCATATTTCCATTGAGCAGGAAAGCATCCGATACGTATAATAGCATTAAAAATCGCTGTAAGTAACAAGAGCGCTTTTTTAGGCAGTTGTTTCAAGATTTCGCCTGTTATTAAGTCGTATCCTGGTGCTTTCTTCCGGTTAAGATTATTTTTGATAGTCCTCCCAATTTCTGCAGGGCTGAATGGTTTGATGGGTGGAGACATCTGGAAGGGCGCCTCTAGATATTCTGTAATTTCGTCAGTAAGATTTTGATTATGAAGTTCGTTCGGCTTGAAGACTTCCACAAGATGCCTAGCAAATATATCAGCCTTTTCTGCTGGAGTTCTTGCCCAGTTTCCGTCTCCGGTATTTAGTGGTGGAACCATCTTCTTTTGTTGTTTCAAAAATTTTGTAGCCTTCCAGAGAGAGTAATCAGATGCGCTGGACGGAGAAAGATTGGATAGTTTTTCTTGGAAGGAGGCGATCTTGATTTCGGAAAGCAACTCTTTTAGTCTTCTCGATGCTCTATTAAATCGTCTTTTATCGTCTGGATGTTTAGTGTTATGCCAAATGCGTCTCAGTCGTCTTTTTTCACCAATTCTTTCCCGGACATTTTCAGGATAAAAATGCTGTCTCGTAGGGTTGTCCTTAACTGGTGTAGATTCCCAGGCTGACTCTTGTATTGTTTCATTGAAATGTTCAATCGCATTTTCAATTTCACTTACCGTTTTCAACGAAACATTTAATGTAATTTTGTTTTCTATTAGCAGTCGGAAATATTGCCAGTCAGTGTGTTTGTTATGTAACGTCGGAGGTGGTTCTTTAACAATGAGCCTCGAATTAATTACTGCTATGACAGGTGTATGATCTGATGATAACTCAAGACTAGCTTCGAGTTGCACTGAATTTTGAGGAACATTTTTTGTGATGAAAAAGTCGAGGAGGTCAGGTCGCCGGTTAGGATCAGACGGCCAGTATGTAGGTTCTCCTGTTGACAATGTATTCAAGTTATTTTGTCGTACTACGTTATAAAGTGATCGGCCTCTAGGATTAGCGAGTCTGGATCCCCACAGTTGGTGCTTGGCATTAAAGTCGCCACCGGCAATAAACCTATTCCCTAAAGAACCAAAGAAATTTGTAAATTCAGCTTCGGGTATCCTATGCCTGGGAGGACAATACACTGCTGACAGTGTGAGAAAACCGTACACGTCTTTCACTGCAACACTAGTAGCTTGCAACGAAGCACTTTCAGACTTCTGAAGCGCATAATGAGTAATATTATTCCTTATAATTACGGCTGTTCCGCCATGTGCTCTTCCGTCGGGGTGATTTGAGTGATACAAAGAATAGCCTGGACAACTAAAGAAACTCTTGTCTGTAAAATGGGTCTCTGAAATTAAAACTATATCAAATTTATTTAAATTAATGAAAGTGATGAATTCATGATAATGTTGAACTAAACCATTAGCGTTCCATAGAGAGATTTTGTACATAAAATCCGGCATTTAGTTTAATTTTGAAGCGATGATGGTGAGAAGATTTAGTAGTGTGGCCATTTGCTCTGCTTGTTTCTCAATAACTTTTCTCAACTCCTCAAAAGAGTTCTGAAAAAATCTCATATGATCATCTTGCATCGCGAAAGTTGTTGGTCGGCGAGTTGTACCTCGGAGTGCATCTGCATAAGTCTCATGAACAGGAGCGTGGGTATCCTGGCTTTTAGTAGGCCCAGTGGTTCGTTCATTTTCAGAAGGTTTAGTCTGCAAAGACGTAATGTTTCGTTCCCGTAAGGGTGGAAATCGTCGTTTCTTTATATCTCTGTAGACCTCACATCCCTTATAATTAGCAGGGTGGACTCCCTGGCATAACGCGCATTTTGCTGGTGTGTCGTTAAGTTTTCTGCATGCGGATGTTTCATGGTTATCGCCACATTTAACACATCGAAATGGCCGCGAGCAATAGGATCTTGAATGACCATATCTCTGGCAGCGTTTACATTGGATTATTTCTCGTTTATTGTATGGAGCTTCAAACTGAATCTTGGCGTTTAGGAGAAATTCAATTTTGTAGACATCCTTATTGTTGCCAGCAGGTTCCAGGTCTACATAAAATAATGATAACGGTTCCTTGGTGACCTTATGAAGTATGTTGCAGATATTCCGTACCTGATGACCGTAACTTTGTAGTTCTTGTTTAATTTCAACCACATCCATCGAGTGATGCACATGTCGTAAAACTACTCGAAATGCGCGATTTTGTTTCAATTGGTATGTGTGAAAATCTATATTTGATTTTCGAAGATTATTAACTATGTGAGAATAAACGTGACTACTATTCGCGTTAATTTTCATATAGTTCCGCGACAATATTTTATATATATAATCCTTCGGATTTACATTATCGCCCTGAATAATTCGTGTCATCTGAGGCACACTACTAATACTCGGAATGAATATGGGAGGAGGTTTCGGTTCAGACGGCGTTAATTCTTCCTCCATGTCAGAGTTATCTGATAATGGATCAAATGAATTTTTCGTGGTAACACAATTTTCTCCAATTTTTTTAAATGCATGCAATTCGTTGGAATGTTTTTCTGCCTTTCGTTTTTTATTCGTTGCTTCCACCGTTTTGAAACTTTCCTGTGCGCTGACAGGTACGTCATCAATTTGGCCCGTTCGTTTATGAGTCACAGTTCGTTGGCTCCGCCGTAATCGTGTATCTTCGGATAAGATCGGAAAGATCTGCTGAGAAGAACCAGCTGATCCAGTGCCTTCTGTATTTCGCAAACCGTTGTCAGGTTGAAGTTGTTCATTTAACACGGCAAAATTTGCCTATGACGTTAAAGAAGAAGAAGAAGAATTCAAAGCCATTACAGAAAAAAATATAACTTAACATATTAAAGTGCTACAAAATAACACAATAGAAAAAAAATGTATATAATAGTCTTTTATGAGAAACAAAAATAAATATAATTAACTCACATTTTAAATTCAAGTAAATAACACTACACGTAGAAAACAAACTGAGTAACAAAGTATTTTGCAATAATGTCAGGAACGATAAACTATGCACTACACCTAACTCGAACCGGAACAGATCCTAAATCAACGAAAAATAGACTTGACAAGACGTTACTAGACAAATCATTTTTGACCTACGCTATTATTGTGTTGAACAGAAACAAAAAAATATGTATCAAAATAAAACTGGTATTCAACAAACGATCTATTAGGGTTGCGTGAGTAAGTCGGGCCAAGTTGAGTGTGATGCGCATGTGACGTCAACGGCTCAGGTAATAATTGCCCAATCAGAGTCTCGTATTTTCGGCCAATAAGAAAGCCCAGTTTTAACCAATCAGATGTCTTCTTTTGCGTCATTTTGATTGGTTAATATTGTCCAATCAGAGAGTTTATATTACTGGACTACGTCACACCGATGTCAACCAATGACAAAGTGTCTTGAGCGTTACGTCATTCGTCAGGATATGCTGCGTTCTGATTGGTCCGTACTGATTCTGGGCGTCACGTCGAGTGTGATTGTAATATAAAGTCCACACCCAATGTCAACTTCTAGTTAACGGTAGGGCAGAACATATGAAGGTAACTTTTAATGAGATTTTAAGTTTCTAGTTAAATATCACTTACGAAATATGTAGTACCATATTGTAGAGATCTTTCGAGTTCTTCAGGAAATTAAAAATTGGTTTCATTTGCTGCTAAATGTTAACACGGTTTTTAAAAAAATCACGAGTGTTCATTCGATACCGACACAAAGAAAAATAAACAAAAGGGAGTTATCTATTTTCCTAGTTGTTCGATTTTTGTAACATAAATTTTGGCCAGTAATGTATCATAGTTTTAAGGGAATGATTTTATATAACTGTAAATAAATATTACAATACGTAGAAGGCAACTGAAAATTCTAATTCAAAATATCTTGAGACGAAACAAAGTCAATGTCCTACCGGGTAAGAAGATATACCTCATTAATCGGTTTTATAACAAGAAAACTATTTTGCTCTACCAACGAGCATTAGTCGAAAAATAAAAATCAACGGTCTGACAAAATGATGATATATAGGCCGATGTATTTTCATAAAAGGTTTTCTGGCTTTACTCTTATTGCATTAGTTCCTGTATTTTAAGATGGATGAAATTTATCGTGGCCATAATGAAAAGGTAGAGTGGTAAACATTTTTTGCACGTAATTTGCTAGTTCCTGACCGTAAATATGTATTCATGTTTATCACAGGGTCAGCCAATTATATGTTTAAAGCACGTATGAACAGAAGAGGTAGAGGTATAAACGACACTAGCCAGAGTTATCTCATCTGAGATTCAAGCATTTCATTTTACAATCAAACCCTGTTGATAATGAAATACAGGTGTCATTCGGAAAGTCGAAAGTACACGATTTTCCGAAGGACTGGCATTCTGATAAGTATAATTATAAACGCTGTGAGAAGACCATGTAAACCAATTCAACTCATCTCACTCAAAAAACATTTTAGAGGTTCAAACCCCCTTGTCCGCTGCTTACCTAAAAAACAATTTTCATTGCACAACAATTTCAACAGCCAGCATTTTAGTTTAGTGAGAAATTGGTTTGAAAATAAGTAATTTTATTAGCCTACCTTGCTTCAGAGAACGCATGAATTGTTCGGTTTCGGAACGTTAAAAAGTCGCATCTGAAAATGCTTATAAAATTGTAATATTCGAACAAGCTGCCTACATAAACACTGATTACAGGCCTAAAACTCTATAAAATCACAGCTATCGGGATCGTGATTTTTCTGCTTATACTTTCGCTACGACATGTAAGCGATTGCTGTCGCCAAATTATTTTTTATTTATCTCATCTGTACGAATCAGGTGTTAAAAGTTATATTTTTACACTGCCTGTGTAGAAGATATAAATACTGCTTATAAATTTCCCTTTAACTAACAGATCCTAAATCAACGAAAAATAGACTTGACAAGACGTTACTAGACAAATCATTTTTGACCTACGCTATTATTGTGTTTAACAGAAACAAAAAAATATGTATCAAAATAAAACTGGTATTCAACAAACGATCTATTAGGGTTGCGTGAGTAAGTCGGGCCAAGTTGAGTGTGATGCGCATGTGACGTCAACGGTTTAGGTAATAATTGCCCAATCAGAGTCTCGTATTTTCGGCCAATAAGAAAGCCCAGTTTTACCTAATCAGATGTCTTCTTTGCGTCATTTTGATTGGTTAATATTGTCCAATCAGAGAGTTTATATTACTGTACTACGTCACACCGATGTCAACCAATGACAAAGTGTCTTGAGCGTTACGTTATTCGTCAGGATATGCTGCGTTCTGATTGGTCCGTACTGATTCTGGGCGTCACGTCGAGTGTGATTGTAATATAAAGTCCACACCCAATGTCAACTTCTAGTTAACGGTAGGGCAGAACATATGAAGGTACCTTTTAATGAGATTTATAGTTTCTAGTTAAATATCACTTACGAAATATGTAGTACCATATTGTAGAGATCTTTCGAGTTCTTCAGGAAATTAAAAATTGGTTTCATTTGCTGCTAAATGTTAACACGGTTTTTTAAAAAATCACGAGTGTTCATTCGATACCGACACAAAGAAAAATAAACAAAAGGGAGTTATCTATTTTCCTAGTTGTTCGATTTTTGTAACATAAATTTTGGCCAGTAATGTATCATGTTTTTAAGGGAATGATTTTATATAACTGTAAATAAATATTACGATACGTAGAAGGCATTTGAAAATTCTAATTCAAAATATCTTGAGACGAAACAAAGTCAATGTCCTACCGGGTAAGAATATATACCTCATTAATCGGTTTTATAACAAGAAAACTATTTTGCTCTACCAACGAGCATTAGTCGAAAAATAAAAATCACCGGTCTGACAAAATGATGATATATAGGCCGATGTATATTCATAAAAGGTTTTCTGGCTTTACTCTTATTGCATTAGTTCCTGTATTTTAAGATGGATGAAATTTATCGTGGCCATAATGAAAAGGTAGAGTGGTAAACATTTTTTGCACGTAATTTGCTAGTTCCTGACCGTAAATATGTATTCATGTTTATCACAGGGTCAGCCAATTATATGTTTAAAGCACGTATGAACAGAAGAGGTAGAGGTATAAACGACACTAGCCAGAGTTATCTCATCTGAGATTCATGCATTTCATTTTACAATCAAACCCTGTTGATAATGAAATACAGGTGTCATTCGGAGAGTCGAAAGTACACGATTTTCCGAAGGACTGGCATTCCGATAAGTATAATTATAAACGCTGTGAGAAGACCATGTAAACCAATTCAACTCATCTCACTCAAAAAACATTTTAGAGGTTCAAACCACCTTGTCCGCTGCTTACCTAAAATACAATTTTCATTGCACAACAATTTCAACAGCCAGCATTTTAGTTTAGTGACAAATTGGTTTGAAAATAAGTAATTTTATTAGCCTACCTTGCTTAAGAGAACGCATGAATTGTTCGGTTTCGGAACGTTAAAAAGTCACATCTGAAAATGCTTATACAATTGTAATATTCGAACAAGCTGCCTACATAAACACTGATTACAGGCCTAAAACTCTATAAAATCACAGCTATCGGGATCGTAATTTTTCTGCTTATACTTTCGCTACGACAAGTAAGCGATTGCTGTCGCCAAATTATTTTTTATTTATCTCATCTGTACGAATCAGGTGTTAAAAGTTATATTTTTACACTGCCTGTGTAGAAGATATAAATACTGCTTATAAATTTCCCTTTAACTAACAGATCCTAAATCAACGAAAAATAGACTTGACAAGACGTTACTAGACAAATCATTTTTGACCTACGCTATTACTGTGTTTAACAGAAACAAAAAAATATGTATCAAAATAAAACTGATATTCAACAAACGATCTATTAGGGTTGCGTGAGTAAGTCGGGCCAAGTTGAGTGTGATGCGCATGTGACGTCAACGGTTTAGGTAAGAATTGCTTAATCAGAGTCTCGTATTTTCGGCCAATAAGAAAGCCCAGTTTTAACCAATCAGATGTCTTCTTTTGCGTCATTTTGATTGGTTAATATTGTCCAATCAGAGAGTTTATATTACTGTACTACGTCACACCGATGTCAACCAATGACAAAGTGTCTTGAGCGTTACGTCATTCGTCAGGATATGCTGCATTCTGATTGGTCCGTACTGATTCTGGGCGTCACGTCGAGTGTGATTGTAATATAAAGTCCACACCCAATGTCAACTTCTAGTTAACGGTAGGGCAGAACATATGAAGGTACCTTTTAATGAGATTTATGGTTTCTAGTTAAATATCACTTACGAAATATGTAGTACCATATTGTAGAGATCTTTCGAGTTCTTCAGGAAATTAAAAATTGGTTTCATTTGCTGCTAAATGTTAACACGGTTTTTTAAAAAATCACGAGTGTTCATTCGATACCGACACAAAGAAAAATAAACAAAAGGGAGTTATCTATTTTCCTAGTTGTTCGATTTTTGTAACATAAATTTTGGCCAGTAATGTATCATATTTTTAAGGGAATGATTTTATATAACTGTAAATAAATATTACGATACGTAGAAGGCAACTGAAAATTCTAATTCAAAATATCTTGAGACGAAACAAAGTCAATGTCCTACCGGGTAAGAAGATATACCTCATTAATCGGTTTTATAACAAGAAAACTATTTTGCTCTACCAACGAGCATTAGTCGAAAAATAAAAATCAACGGTCTGACAAAACGATGATATATAGGCCGATGTATTTTCATAAAAGGTTTTCTGGCTTTACTCTTGTTTCATTAGTTCCTGTATTTTAAGATGGATGAAATTTATTGTGGGTATAATGAAAAGGTAGAGTGGTAAACATTTTTTGCACGTAATTTGCTAGTTCCTGACCGTAAATATGTATTCATGTTTATCACAGCGTCAGCCAATTATATGTTTAAAGCACGTATGAACAGAAGAGGTAGAGGTATAAACGACACTAGCCAGAGTTATCTCATCTGAGATTCATGCATTTCATTTTACAATCAAACCCTGTTGATAATGAAATACAGGTGTCATTCGGAGAGTCGAAAGTACACGATTTTTCGAAGGACTGGCATTCTGATAAGTATAATTATAAACGCTGTGAGAAGACCATGTAAACCATTTCAACTCATCTCACTCAAAAAACATTTTAGAGGTTCAAACCACCTTGTCCGCTGCTTATTTAAATTACAAATTTCATTGCACAAGAATTTCTACAGCCAGCATTTTAGTTTAGTGACAAATTGGTTTGAAAATAAGTAATTTTATTAGCCTACCTTACTTAAGAAAACGCATGAATTGTTCGGTTTCGGAACGTTAAAAAGTCGCATCTGAAAATGCTTATAAAATTGTAATATTCGAACAAGCTGCCTACATAAACACTGATTACAGGCCTAAAACTCTATAAATTCACAGCTATCGGGATTGTAATTTTTCTGCTTATACTTTCGCTACGACAAGTAAGCGATTGCTGTCGCCAAATTATTTTTTATTTTTCTCATCTGTACGAATCAGGTGTTAAAAGTTATATTTTTACACTGCCTGTGTAGAAGATATAAATACTGCTTATAAATTTCCCTTTAACTAACAGATCCTAAATCAACGAAAAATAGACTTGACAAGACGTTACTAGACAAATCATTTTTGACCTACGCTATTATTGTGTTTAACAGAAACAAAAAAATATGTATCAAAATAAAACTGGTATTCAACAAACGATCTATTAGGGTTGCGTGAGTAAGTCGGGCCAAGTTGAGTGTGATGCGCATGTGACGTCAACGGTTTAGGTAATAATTGCCCAATCAGAGTCTCGTATTTTCGGCCAATAAGAAAGCCCAGTTTTACCTAATCAGATGTCTTCTTTTGCGTCATTTTGATTGGTTAATATTGTCCAATCAGAGAGTTTATATTACTGTACTACGTCACACCGATGTCAACCAATGACAAAGTGTCTTGAGCGTTACGTTATTCGTCAGGATATGCTGCGTTCTGATTGGTCCGTACTGATTCTGGGCGTCACGTCGAGTGTGATTGTAATATAAAGTCCACACCCAATGTCAACTTCTAGTTAACGGTAGGGCAGAACATATGAAGGTACCTTTTAATGAGATTTATAGTTTCTAGTTAAATATCACTTACGAAATATGTAGTACCATTTTGTAGAGGTCTTTCGAGTTCTTCAGGAAATTAAAAATTGGTTTCATTTGCTGCTAAATGTTAACACGGTTTTTAAAAAAATCACGAGTGTTCATTCGATACCGACACAAAGAAAAATAAACAAAAGGGAGTTATCTATTTTCCTAGTTGTTCGATTTTTGTAACATAATTTTTGGCCAGTAATGTATCATATTTTTAAGGGAATGATTTTATATAACTGTAAATAAATATTACGATACGTAGAAGGCAACTGAAAATTCTAATTCAAAATATCTTGAGACGAAACAAAGTCAATGTCCTACCGGGTAAGAAGATATACCTCATTAATCGGTTTTATAACAAGAAAACTATTTTGCTCTACCAACGAGCATTAGTCGAAAAATAAAAATCAACGGTCTGACAAAACGATGATATATAGGCCGATGTATTTTCATAAAAGGTTTTCTGGCTTTACTTTTATTTCATTAGTTCCTGTATTTTAAGATGGATGAAATTTATTGTGGGTATAATGAAAAGGTAGAGTGGTAAACATTTTTTGCACGTAATTTGCTAGTTCCTGACCGTAAATATGTAATCATGTTTATCACAGCGTCAGCCAATTATATGTTTAAAGCACGTATGAACAGAAGAGGTAGAGGTATAAACGACACTAGCCAGAGTTATCTCATCTGAGATTCATGCATTTCATTTTACAATCAAACCCTGTTGATAATGAAATACAGGTGTCATTCGGAGAGTCAAAGTACACGATTTTTCGAAGGACTGGCATTCTGATAAGTATAATTATAAACGCTGTGAGAAGACCATGTAAACCATTTCAACTCATCTCACTCAAAAAACATTTTAGAGGTTCAAACCACCTTGTCCGCTGCTTACCTAAAATACAATTTTCATTGCACAACAATTTAAACAGCCAGCATTTTAGTTTAGTGACAAATTGGATTAAAAATAAGTAATTTTATTAGCCTACCTTGCTTAAGAGAACGCTTGTTCGGTTTCGGAACGTTTAAAAGTCGCATCTGAAAATGCTTATAAAATTGTAATATTCGAACAAGCTGCCTACATAAACACTGATTACAGGCCTAAAACTCTATAAAATCACAGCTATCGGGATCGTGATTTTTCTGCTTATACTTTCGCTACGACATGTAAGCGATTGCTGTCGCCAAATTATTTTTTATTTATCTCATCTGTACGAATCAGGTGTTAAAAGTTATATTTTTACACTGCCTGTGTAGAAGATATAAATACTGCTTATAAATTTCCCTTTAACTAACAGATCCTAAATCAACGAAAAATAGACTTGACAAGACGTTACTAGACAAATCATTTTTGACCTACGCTATTATTGTGTTTAACAGAAACAAAAAAATATGTATCAAAATAAAACTGGTATTCAACAAACGATCTATTAGGGTTGCGTGAGTAAGTCGGGCCAAGTTGAGTGTGATGCGCATGTGACGTCAACGGTTTAGGTAATAATTGCCCAATCAGAGTCTCGTATTTTCGGCCAATAAGAAAGCCCAGTTTTACCTAATCAGATGTCTTCTTTGCGTCATTTTGATTGGTTAATATTGTCCAATCAGAGAGTTTATATTACTGTACTACGTCACACCGATGTCAACCAATGACAAAGTGTCTTGAGCGTTACGTTATTCGTCAGGATATGCTGCGTTCTGATTGGTCCGTACTGATTCTGGGCGTCACGTCGAGTGTGATTGTAATATAAAGTCCACACCCAATGTCAACTTCTAGTTAACGGTAGGGCAGAACATATGAAGGTACCTTTTAATGAGATTTATAGTTTCTAGTTAAATATCACTTACGAAATATGTAGTACCATATTGTAGAGATCTTTCGAGTTCTTCAGGAAATTAAAAATTGGTTTCATTTGCTGCTAAATGTTAACACGGTTTTTTAAAAAATCACGAGTGTTCATTCGATACCGACACAAAGAAAAATAAACAAAAGGGAGTTATCTATTTTCCTAGTTGTTCGATTTTTGTAACATAAATTTTGGCCAGTAATGTATCATGTTTTTAAGGGAATGATTTTATATAACTGTAAATAAATATTACGATACGTAGAAGGCATTTGAAAATTCTAATTCAAAATATCTTGAGACGAAACAAAGTCAATGTCCTACCGGGTAAGAATATATACCTCATTAATCGGTTTTATAACAAGAAAACTATTTTGCTCTACCAACGAGCATTAGTCGAAAAATAAAAATCACCGGTCTGACAAAATGATGATATATAGGCCGATGTATATTCATAAAAGGTTTTCTGGCTTTACTCTTATTGCATTAGTTCCTGTATTTTAAGATGGATGAAATTTATCGTGGCCATAATGAAAAGGTAGAGTGGTAAACATTTTTTGCACGTAATTTGCTAGTTCCTGACCGTAAATATGTATTCATGTTTATCACAGGGTCAGCCAATTATATGTTTAAAGCACGTATGAACAGAAGAGGTAGAGGTATAAACGACACTAGCCAGAGTTATCTCATCTGAGATTCATGCATTTCATTTTACAATCAAACCCTGTTGATAATGAAATACAGGTGTCATTCGGAGAGTCGAAAGTACACGATTTTCCGAAGGACTGGCATTCCGATAAGTATAATTATAAACGCTGTGAGAAGACCATGTAAACCAATTCAACTCATCTCACTCAAAAAACATTTTAGAGGTTCAAACCACCTTGTCCGCTGCTTACCTAAAATACAATTTTCATTGCACAACAATTTCAACAGCCAGCATTTTAGTTTAGTGACAAATTGGTTTGAAAATAAGTAATTTTATTAGCCTACCTTGCTTAAGAGAACGCATGAATTGTTCGGTTTCGGAACGTTAAAAAGTCACATCTGAAAATGCTTATACAATTGTAATATTCGAACAAGCTGCCTACATAAACACTGATTACAGGCCTAAAACTCTATAAAATCACAGCTATCGGGATCGTAATTTTTCTGCTTATACTTTCGCTACGACAAGTAAGCGATTGCTGTCGCCAAATTATTTTTTATTTATCTCATCTGTACGAATCAGGTGTTAAAAGTTATATTTTTACACTGCCTGTGTAGAAGATATAAATACTGCTTATAAATTTCCCTTTAACTAACAGATCCTAAATCAACGAAAAATAGACTTGACAAGACGTTACTAGACAAATCATTTTTGACCTACGCTATTACTGTGTTTAACAGAAACAAAAAAATATGTATCAAAATAAAACTGATATTCAACAAACGATCTATTAGGGTTGCGTGAGTAAGTCGGGCCAAGTTGAGTGTGATGCGCATGTGACGTCAACGGTTTAGGTAAGAATTGCTTAATCAGAGTCTCGTATTTTCGGCCAATAAGAAAGCCCAGTTTTAACCAATCAGATGTCTTCTTTTGCGTCATTTTGATTGGTTAATATTGTCCAATCAGAGAGTTTATATTACTGTACTACGTCACACCGATGTCAACCAATGACAAAGTGTCTTGAGCGTTACGTCATTCGTCAGGATATGCTGCGTTCTGATTGGTCCGTACTGATTCTGGGCGTCACGTCGAGTGTGATTGTAATATAAAGTCCACACCCAATGTCAACTTCTAGTTAACGGTAGGGCAGAACATATGAAGGTACCTTTTAATGAGATTTATGGTTTCTAGTTAAATATCACTTACGAAATATGTAGTACCATATTGTAGAGATCTTTCGAGTTCTTCAGGAAATTAAAAATTGGTTTCATTTGCTGCTAAATGTTAACACGGTTTTTTAAAAAATCACGAGTGTTCATTCGATACCGACACAAAGAAAAATAAACAAAAGGGAGTTATCTATTTTCCTAGTTGTTCGATTTTTGTAACATAAATTTTGGCCAGTAATGTATCATATTTTTAAGGGAATGATTTTATATAACTGTAAATAAATATTACGATACGTAGAAGGCAACTGAAAATTCTAATTCAAAATATCTTGAGACGAAACAAAGTCAATGTCCTACCGGGTAAGAAGATATACCTCATTAATCGGTTTTATAACAAGAAAACTATTTTGCTCTACCAACGAGCATTAGTCGAAAAATAAAAATCAACGGTCTGACAAAACGATGATATATAGGCCGATGTATTTTCATAAAAGGTTTTCTGGCTTTACTCTTGTTTCATTAGTTCCTGTATTTTAAGATGGATGAAATTTATTGTGGGTATAATGAAAAGGTAGAGTGGTAAACATTTTTTGCACGTAATTTGCTAGTTCCTGACCGTAAATATGTATTCATGTTTATCACAGCGTCAGCCAATTATATGTTTAAAGCACGTATGAACAGAAGAGGTAGAGGTATAAACGACACTAGCCAGAGTTATCTCATCTGAGATTCATGCATTTCATTTTACAATCAAACCCTGTTGATAATGAAATACAGGTGTCATTCGGAGAGTCGAAAGTACACGATTTTTCGAAGGACTGGCATTCTGATAAGTATAATTATAAACGCTGTGAGAAGACCATGTAAACCATTTCAACTCATCTCACTCAAAAAACATTTTAGAGGTTCAAACCACCTTGTCCGCTGCTTATTTAAATTACAAATTTCATTGCACAAGAATTTCTACAGCCAGCATTTTAGTTTAGTGACAAATTGGTTTGAAAATAAGTAATTTTATTAGCCTACCTTACTTAAGAAAACGCATGAATTGTTCGGTTTCGGAACGTTAAAAAGTCGCATCTGAAAATGCTTATAAAATTGTAATATTCGAACAAGCTGCCTACATAAACACTGATTACAGGCCTAAAACTCTATAAATTCACAGCTATCGGGATTGTAATTTTTCTGCTTATACTTTCGCTACGACAAGTAAGCGATTGCTGTCGCCAAATTATTTTTTATTTTTCTCATCTGTACGAATCAGGTGTTAAAAGTTATATTTTTACACTGCCTGTGTAGAAGATATAAATACTGCTTATAAATTTCCCTTTAACTAACAGATCCTAAATCAACGAAAAATAGACTTGACAAGACGTTACTAGACAAATCATTTTTGACCTACGCTATTATTGTGTTTAACAGAAACAAAAAAATATGTATCAAAATAAAACTGGTATTCAACAAACGATCTATTAGGGTTGCGTGAGTAAGTCGGGCCAAGTTGAGTGTGATGCGCATGTGACGTCAACGGTTTAGGTAATAATTGCCCAATCAGAGTCTCGTATTTTCGGCCAATAAGAAAGCCCAGTTTTACCTAATCAGATGTCTTCTTTTGCGTCATTTTGATTGGTTAATATTGTCCAATCAGAGAGTTTATATTACTGTACTACGTCACACCGATGTCAACCAATGACAAAGTGTCTTGAGCGTTACGTTATTCGTCAGGATATGCTGCGTTCTGATTGGTCCGTACTGATTCTGGGCGTCACGTCGAGTGTGATTGTAATATAAAGTCCACACCCAATGTCAACTTCTAGTTAACGGTAGGGCAGAACATATGAAGGTACCTTTTAATGAGATTTATAGTTTCTAGTTAAATATCACTTACGAAATATGTAGTACCATTTTGTAGAGGTCTTTCGAGTTCTTCAGGAAATTAAAAATTGGTTTCATTTGCTGCTAAATGTTAACACGGTTTTTAAAAAAATCACGAGTGTTCATTCGATACCGACACAAAGAAAAATAAACAAAAGGGAGTTATCTAT
Organism: Catonia carolina; assembly: GCA_035578175.1. Taxonomy (NCBI): domain Eukaryota; kingdom Metazoa; phylum Arthropoda; class Insecta; order Hemiptera; family Achilidae; genus Catonia; species Catonia carolina. Next base: position 23,409,949 of record JAQMRL010000005.1, read on the forward strand.
TTTCCTAGTTGTTCGATTTTTGTAACATAATTTTTGGCCAGTAATGTATCATATTTTTAAGGGAATGATTTTATATAACTGTAAATAAATATTACGATACGTAGAAGGCAACTGAAAATTCTAATTCAAAATATCTTGAGACGAAACAAAGTCAATGTCCTACCGGGTAAGAAGATATACCTCATTAATCGGTTTTATAACAAGAAAACTATTTTGCTCTACCAACGAGCATTAGTCGAAAAATAAAAATCACCGGTCTGACAAAATGATGATATATAGGCCGATGTATATTCATAAAAGGTTTTCTGGCTTTACTCTTATTGCATTAGTTCCTGTATTTTAAGATGGATGAAATTTATCGTGGCCATAATGAAAAGGTAGAGTGGTAAACATTTTTTGCACGTAATTTGCTAGTTCCTGACCGTAAATATGTATTCATGTTTATCACAGGGTCAGCCAATTATATGTTTAAAGCACGTATGAACAGAAGAGGTAGAGGTATAAACGACACTAGCCAGAGTTATCTCATCTGAGATTCATGCATTTCATTTTACAATCAAACCCTGTTGATAATGAAATACAGGTGTCATTCGGAGAGTCGAAAGTACACGATTTTCCGAAGGACTGGCATTCCGATAAGTATAATTATAAACGCTGTGAGAAGACCATGTAAACCAATTCAACTCATCTCACTCAAAAAACATTTTAGAGGTTCAAACCACCTTGTCCGCTGCTTACCTAAAATACAATTTTCATTGCACAACAATTTCAACAGCCAGCATTTTAGTTTAGTGACAAATTGGTTTGAAAATAAGTAATTTTATTAGCCTACCTTGCTTAAGAGAACGCATGAATTGTTCGGTTTCGGAACGTTAAAAAGTCACATCTGAAAATGCTTATAAAATTGTAATATTCGAACAAGCTGCCTACATAAACACTGATTACAGGCCTAAAACTCTATAAAATCACAGCTATCGGGATCGTAATTTTTTTGCTTATACTTTCGCTACAACAAGTAAGCGATTGCTGTCGCCAAATTATTTTTTATTTATCTCATCTGTACGAATCAGGTGTTAAAAGTTATATTTTTACACTGCCTGTGTAGAAGATATAAATACTGCTTATAAATTTCCCTTTAACTAACAGATCCTAAATCAACGAAAAATAGACTTGACAAGACGTTACTAGACAAATCATTTTTGACCTACGCTATTATTGTGTTTAACAGAAACAAAAAAATATGTATCAAAATAAAACTGGTATTCAACAAACGATCTATTAGGGTTGCGTGAGTAAGTCGGGCCACGTTGAGTGTGATGCGCATGTGACGTCAACGGCTCAGGTAATAATTGCCCAATCAGAGTCTCGTATTTTCGGCCAATAAGAAAGCCCAGTTTTAACCAATCAGATGTCTTCTTTTGCGTCATTAAGATTGGTTAATATTGTCCAATCAGAGAGTTTATATTACTGTACTACGTCACACCGATGTCAACCAATGACAAAGTGTCTTGAGCGTTACGTCATTCGTCAGGATATGCTGCGTTCTGATTGGTCCGTACTGATTCTGGGCGTCACGTCGAGTGTGATTGTAATATAAAGTCCACACCCAATGTCAACTTCTAGTTAACGGTAGGGCAGAACATATGAAGGTACCTTTTAATGAGATTTATAGTTTCTAGTTAAATATCACTTACGAAATATGTAGTACCATATTGTAGAGATCTTTCGAGTTCTTCAGGAAATTAAAAATTGGTTTCATTTGCTGCTAAATGTTAACACGGTTTTTTAAAAAATCACGAGTGTTCATTCGATACCGACACAAAGAAAAATAAACAAAAGGGAGTTATCTATTTTTCCTAGTTGTTCGATTTTTGTAACATAAATTTTGGCCAGTAATGTATCATATTTTTAAGGGAATGATTTTATATAACTGTAAATAAATATTACGATACGTAGAAGGCAACTGAAAATTCTAAATCAAAATATCTTGAGACGAAACAAAGTCAATGTCTTACCGGGTAAGAAGATATACCTCATTAATCGGTATTATAACAAGAAAACTATTTTGCTCTACCAACGAGCATTAGTCGAAAAATAAAAATCAACGGTCTGACAAAATGATGATATATAGGCCGATGTATTTTCATAAAAGGTTTTCTGGCTTTACTCTTATTTCATTAGTTCCTGTATTTTAAGATGGATGAAATTTATTGTGGCCATAATGAAAAGGTAGAGTGGTAAACATTTTTTGCACGTAATTTGCTAGTTCCTGACCGTAAATATGTATTCATGTTTATCACAGGGTCAGCCAATTATATGTTTAAAGCACGTATGAACAGAAGAGGTAGAGGTATAAACGACACTAGCCAGAGTTATCTCATCTGAGATTCATGCATTTCATTTTACAATCAAACCCTGTTGATAATAAAATACAGGTGTCATTCGGAGAGTCGAAAGTACACGATTTTCCGAAGGACTGGCATTCTGATAAGTATAATTATAAACGCTGTGAGAAGACCATGTAAACCAATTCAACTCATCTCACTCAAAAAACATTTTAGAGGTTCAAACCACCTTGTCCGCTGCTTACCTAAAATACAATTTTCATTGCACAACAATTTCAACAGCCAGCATTTTAGTTTAGTGACAAATTGGTTTGAAAATTAGTAATTTTATTAGCCTACCTTGCTTCAGAGAACGCATGAATTGTTCGGTTTCGGAACGTTAAAAAGTCGCATCTGAAAATGCTTATAAAATTGTAATATTCGAACAAGCTGCCTACATAAACACTGATTACAGGCCTAAAACTCTATAAAATCACAGCTATCGGGATCGTAATTTTTCTGCTTATACTTTCGCTACGACAAGTAAGCGATTGCTGTCGCCAAATTATTTTTTATTTATCTCATCTGTACGAATCAGGTGTTAAAAGTTATATTTTTACACTGCCTGTGTAGAAGATATAAATACTGCTTATAAATTTCCCTTTAACTAACAGATCCTAAATCAACGAAAAATAGACTTGACAAGACGTTACTAGACAAATCATTTTTGACCTACGCTATTATTGTGTTTAACAGAAACAAAAAAATATGTATCAAAATAAAACTGGTATTCAACAAACGATCTATTAGGGTTGCGTGAGTAAGTCGGGCCAAGTTGAGTGTGATGCGCATGTGACGTCAACGGCTCAGGTAATAATTGCCCAATCAGAGTCTCGTATTTTCGGCCAATAAGAAAGCCCAGTTTTAACCAATCAGATGTCTTCTTTTGCGTCATTTTGATTGGTTAATATTGTCCAATCAGAGAGTTTATATTACTGTACTACGTCACATGGATGTCAACCAATGACAAAGTGTCTTGAGCGTTACGTCATTCGTCAGGATATGCTGCGTTCTGATTGGTCCGTACTGATTCTGGGCGTCACGTCGAGTGTGATTGTAATATAAAGTCCACACCCAATGTCAATTTCTAGTTAACGGTAGGGCAGAACATATGAAGGTACCTTTTAATGAGATTTATAGTTTCTAGTTAAATATCACTTACGAAATATGTAGTACCATATTGTAGAGATCTTTCGAGTTCTTCAGGAAATTAAAAATTGGTTTAATTTGCTGCTAAATGTTAACACGGTTTTTTAAAAAATCACGAGTGTTCATTCGATACCGAAACAAAGAAAAATAAACAAAAGGGACTTATCTATTTTCCTAGTTGTTCGATTTTTGTAACATAAATTTTGGCCAGTAATGTATCATATTTTTAAGGGAATGATTTTATATAACTGTAAATAATTATTACGATACGTAGAAGGCAACTGAAAATTCTAATTCAAAATATCTTGAGACGAAACAAAGTCAATGTCCTACCGGGTAAGAAGATATACCTCATTAATCGGTTTTATAACAAGAAAACTATTTTGCTCTACCAACGAGCATTAGTCGAAAAATAAAAATCAACGGTCTGACAAAATGATGATATATAGGCCGATGTATTTTCATAAAAGGTTTTCTGGCTTTACTCTTATTTCATTAGTTCCTGTATTTTAAGATGGATGAAATTTATTGTGGCCATAATGAAAAGGTAGAGTGGTAAACATTTTTTGCACGTAATTTGCTAGTTCCTGACCGTAAATATGTATTCATGTTTATCACAGGGTCAGCCAATTATATGTTTAAAGCACGTATGAACAGAAGAGGTAGAGGTATAAACGACACTAGCCAGAGTTATCTCATCTGAGATTCATGCATTTCATTTTACAATCAAACCCTGTTGATAATGAAATACAGGTGTCATTCGGAGAGTCGAAAGTACACGATTTTCCGAAGGACTGGCATTCTGATAAGTATAATTATAAACGCTGTGAGAAGACCATGTAAACCAATTCAACTCATCTCACTCAAAAAACATTTAAGAGGTTCAAACCACCTTGTCCGCTGCTTACCTAAAATACAATTTTCATTGCACAACAATTTCAACAGCCAGCATTTTAGTTTAGTGACAAATTGGTTTGAAAATAAGTAATTTTATTAGCCTACCTTGCTTAAGAGAACGCATGAATTGTTCGGTTTGGGAACGTTAAAAAGTCGCATCTGAAAATGCTTATAAAATTGTAATATTCGAACAAGCTGCCTACATAAACACTGATTACAGGCCTAAAACTCTATAAAATCACAGCTATCGGGATCGTAATTTTTCTGCTTATACTTTCGCTACGACAAGTAAGCGATTGCTGTCGCCAATTTATTTTTTATTTATCTCATCTGTACGAATCAGGTGTTAAAAGTTATATTTTTACACTGCCTGTGTAGAAGATATAAATACTGCTTATAAATTTCCCTTTAACTAACAGATCCTAAATCAACGAAAAATAGACTTGACAAGACGTTACTAGACAAATCATTTTTGACCTACGCTATTATTGTGTTTAACAAAAACATAAAAATATGTATCAAAATAAAACTGGTATTCAACAAACGATCTATTAGGGTTGCGTGAGTAAGTCGGGCCAAGTTGAGTGTGATGCGCATGTGACGTCAACGGCTCAGGTAATAATTGCCCAATCAGAGTCTCGTATTTTCGGCTAATAAGAAAGCCCAGTTTTAACCAATCAGATGTCTTCTTTTGCGTCATTTTTATTGGTTAATATTGTCCAATCAGAGAGTTTATATTACTGTACTACGTCACACCGATGTCAACCAATGACAAAGTGTCTTGAGCGTTACGTCATTCGTCAGGATATGCTGCGTTCTGATTGGTCCGTACTGATTCTGGGCGTCACGTCGAGTGTGATTGTAATATAAAGTCCACACCCAATGTCAACTTCTAGTTAACGGTAGGGCAGAACATATGAAGGTACCTTTTAATGAGATTTATAGTTTCTAGTTAAATATCACTTACGAAATATGTAGTACCATATTGTAGAGATCTTTCGAGTTCTTCAGGAAATTAAAAATTGGTTTCATTTGCTGCTAAATGTTAACACGGTTTTTTAAAAAATCACGAGTGTTCATTCGATACCGACACAAAGAAAAATAAACAAAAGGGAGTTATCTATTTTCCTAGTTGTTCGATTTTTGTAACATAAATTTTGGCCAGTAATGTATCATATTTTTAAGGGAATGATTTTATATAACTGTAAATAATTATTACGATACGTAGAAGGCAACTGAAAATTCTAATTCAAAATATCTTGAGACGAAACAAAGTCAATGTCCTACCGGGTAAGAAGATATACCTCATTAATCGGTTTTATAACAAGAAAACTATTTTGCTCTACCAACGAGCATTAGTCGAAAAATAAAAATCAACGGTCTGACAAAATGATGATATATAGGCCGATGTATTTTCATAAAAGGTTTTCTGGCTTTACTCTTATTTCATTAGTTCCTGTATTTTAAGATGGATGAAATTTATTGTGGCCATAATGAAAAGGTAGAGTGGTAAACATTTTTTGCACGTAATTTGCTAGTTCCTGACCGTAAATATGTATTCATGTTTATCACAGGGTCAGCCAATTATATGTTTAAAGCACGTATGAACAGAAGAGGTAGAGGTATAAACGACACTAGCCAGAGTTATCTCATCTGAGATTCATGCATTTCATTTTACAATCAAACCCTGTTGATAATGAAATACATGTGTCATTCGGAGAGTCGAAAGTACACGATTTTCCGAAGGACTGGCATTCTGATAAATATAATTATAAACGCTGTGAGAAGACCATGTAAACCAATTCAACTCATCTCACTCAAAAAACATTTTAGAGGTTCAAACCACCTTGTCCGCTGCTTACCGAAAATACAATTTTCATTGCACAACAATTTCAACAGCCAGCATTTTAGTTTAGTGACAAATTGGTTTGAAAATTAGTAATTTTATTAGCCTACCTTGCTTCAGAGAACGCATGAATTGTTCGGTTTCGGAACGTTAAAAAGTCGCATCTGAAAATGCTTATAAAATTGTAATATTCGAACAAGCTGCCTACATAAACACTGATTACAGGCCTAAAACTCTATAAAATCACAGCTATCGGGATCGTAATTTTTCTGCTTATACTTTCACTACGACAAGTAAGCGATTGCTGTCGCCAAATTATTTTTTATTTATCTCATCTGTACGAATCAGGTGTTAAAAGTTATATTTTTACACTGCCGGTGTAGAAGATATAAATACTGCTTATAAATTTCCCTTTAACTAACAGATCCTAAATCAACGAAAAATAGACTTGACAAGACGTTACTAGACAAATCATTTTTGACCTACGCTATTATTGTGTTTAACAGAAACAAAAAAATATGTATCAAAATAAAACTGGTATTCAACAAACGATCTATTAGGGTTGCGTGAGTAAGTCGGGCCAAGTTGAGTGCGATGCGCATGTGACGTCAACGGCTCAGGTAATAATTGCCCAATCAGAGTCTCGTATTTTCGGCCAATAAGAAAGCCCAGTTTTAACCAATCAGATGTCTTCTTTTGCGTCATTTTGATTGGTTAATATTGTCCAATCAGAGAGTTTATATTACTGTACTACGTCACACCGATGTCAACCAATGACAAAGTGTCTTGAGCGTTACGTCATTCGTCAGGATATGCTGCGTTCTGATTGGTCCGTACTGATTCTGGGCGTCACGTCAAGTGTGATTGTAATATAAAGTCCACACCCAATGTCAACTTCTAGTTAACGGTAGGGCAGGACATATGAAGGTACCTTTTAATGAGATTTATAGTTTCTAGTTAAATATCACTTACGAAATATGTAGTACCATATTGTAGAGATCTTTCGAGTTCTTCAGGAAATTAAAAATTGGTTTCATTTGCTGCTAAATGTTAACACGGTTTTTTAAAAAGTCACGAGTGTTCATTCGATACCGACACAAAGAAAAATAAACAAAAGGGAGTTATCTATTTTCCTAGTTGTTCGATTTTTGTAACATAAATTTTGGCCAGTAATGTATCATATTTTTAAGGGAATGATTTTATATAACTGTAAATATATATTACGATACGTAGAAGGCAACTGAAAATTCTAATTCAAAATATCTTGAGACGAAACAAAGTCAATGTCCTACCAAGTAAGAAGATATAACTCATTAATCGGTTTTATAACAAGAAAACTATTTTGCTCTACCAACGAGCATTAGTCGAAAAATAAAAATCAACGGTCTGACAAAATGAGGATATATAGGCCGATGTATTTTCATAAAAGGTTTTCTGGCTTTACTCTTATTGCATTAGTTCCTGTATTTTAAGATGGATGAAATTTATCGTGACCATAATGAAAAGGTAGAGTGGTAAACATTTTTTTGCACGTAATTTGCTAGTTCCTGACCGTAAATATGTATTCATGTTTTTCACAGCGTCAGCTAATTATATGTTTAAAGCACGTATGAACAGAAGAGGTAGAGGTATAAACGACACTAGCCAGAGTTATCTCATCTGAGATTCATGCATTTCATTTTACAATCAAACCCTGTTGATAATGAAATACAGGTGTCATTCGGAGAGTCGAAAGTACACGATTTTCCGAAGGACTGGCATTCTGATAAGTATAATTATAAACGCTGTGAGAAGACCATGTAAACCATTTCAGTTCATCTCACACAAAAAACATTTTAGAGGTTCAAACCACCTTGTCCGCTGCTTACCTAAAATACAATTTTCATTGCACAACAATTTCAACAGCCAGCATTTTAGTTTAGTGACAAATTGTTTTGAAAATAAGTAACTTTATTAGCCTACCTTGCTTAAGAGAACGCATGAATTGTTCGGTTTCGGAACGTTTAAAAGTCGCATCTGAAAATGCTTATAAAATTGTAATATTCGAACCAGCTGCCTACATAAACACTGATTACAGGCCTAAAACTCTATAAAATCACAGCTATCGGGATCGTAATTTTTCTGCTTATACTTTCGCTACGACAAGTAAGCGATTGCTGTCGCCAAATTATTTTTTATTTATCTCATCTGTACAAATCAGGTGTTAAAAGTTATATTTTTACACTGCCTGTGTAGAAGATATAAATACTGCTTATATATTTCCCTTTAACTAACAGATCCTAAATCAACGAAAAATAGACTTGACAAGACGTTACTAGACAAATCATTTTTGACCTATGCTTTATTGTGTTTAACAGAAACAAAAAAATATGTATCAAAATAAAACTGGTATTCAACAAACGATCTATTAGGGTTGCGTGAGTAAGTCGGGCCAAGTTGAGTGTGATGCGCATATGACGTCAACGGCTCAGGTAATAATTGCCCAATCAGAGTCTCGTATTTTCGGCCAATAAGAAAGCCCAGTTTTAACCAATCAGATGTCTTCTTTTGCGTCATTTTGATTGGTTAATATTGTCCAATCAGAGAGTTTATATTACTGTACTACGTCACACCGATGTCAACCAATGACAAAGTGTCTTGAGCGTTACGTCATTCGTCAGGATATGCTGCGTTCTGATTGGTCCGTACTGATTCTGGGCGTCACGTCGAGTGTGATTGTGTTATAAAGTCCACACCCAATGTCAACTTCTAGTTAACGGTAGGGCAGAACATATGAAGGTACCTTTTAATGAGATTTAAAGTTTCTAGTTAAATATCACTTACGAAATATGTAGTACCATATTGTAGAGATCTTTCGAGTTCTTCAGGAAATTAAAAATTGGTTTCATTTGCTGCTAAATGTTAACACGGTTTTTTAAAAAATCACGAGTGTTCATTCGATACCGACACAAAGAAAAATAAACAAAATGGAGTTATCTATTTTCCTAGTTGTTCGATTTTTGTAACATAAATTTTGGCCAGTAATGTATCTAATTTTTAAGGGAATGATTTTATATAACTGTAAATAAATATTACGATACGCAGAAGGCAACTGAAATTTTAATTCAAAATATCTTGAGACGAAACAAAGTCAATGCCCTTCCGGGTAAGAAGATATACCTCATTAATCGGTTTTATAACAAGAAAACTATTTTGCTCTAGCAACGAGCATTAGTCGAAAAATAAAAATCAACGGTCTGACAAAATGATGATATATAGGCCGATGTATTTTCATAAAAGGTTTTCTGGCTTTACTCTTATTGCATTAGTTCCTGTATTTTAAGATGGATGAAATTTATCGTGGCCATAATGAAAAGGTAGAGTGGTAAACATTTTTTGCACGTAATTTGCTAGTTCCTGACCGTAAATATGTATTCATGTTTATCACAGCGTCAGCCAATTATATGTTTAAAGCACGTATGAACAGAAGAGGTAGAGGTATAAACGACACTAGCCAGAGTTATCTCATCTGAGATTCATGCATTTCATTTTACAATCAAACCCTGTTGATAATGAAATACAGGTGTCATTCGGAGAGTCGAAAGTACACGATTTTCCGAAGGACTGGCATTCTGATAAGTATAATTGTAAACGCTGTGAGAAGACCATGTAAACCAATTCAACTCATCTCACTCAAAAAACATTTTAGAGGTTCAAACCACCTTGTCCGCTGCTTACCTAAAATACAACTTTCATTGCACAACAATTTCAACAGCTAGCATTTTAAATTAGTGACAAATTGGTTTGAAAATAAGTAATTTTATTAGCCTACCTTACTTAAGAGAACGCATGAATAGTTCGGTTTCGGAACGTTATAAAGTCGCATCTGAAAATGCTTATAAAATTGTAATATTCGAACAAGCTGCCTACATAAACACTGATTACAGGCCTAAAACTCTATAAAATCACAGCTTTCTGGATCGTAATTTTTCTGCTTATACTTTCGCTACGACAAGTAAGCGATTGCTGTAGACAAAAGTATTTTTTATTTATCTCATCTGTACGAATCTAGTGTTAAATTACACTGGCGGTGTATTTTTACACTGCCTGTGTAGAAGATATAAATACTGCTTATAAATTTCCCTTTAACTAACAGATCCTAAATCAACGAAAAATAGACTTGACAAGACGTTACTAGACAAATCATTTTTGACCTACGCTATTATTGTGTTTAACAGAAACAAAAAAATATGTATCAAAATAAAACTGGTATTCAACAAACGATCAATTAGGGTTGCGTGAGTAAGTCTAGCCAAGTTGAGTGTGATGCGCATATGTGACGTCAACGGCTCAGGTAATAATTGCCCAATCAGAGTCTCGTATTTTCTGCCAATAAGAAAGCCCAGTTTTAACCAATCAGATGTCTTCTTTTGCGTCATTTTGATTGGTTAATATTGTCCAATCAGAAAGTTTATATTACTGTACTACGTCACACCGATGTCAACCAATGACAAAGTGTCTTGAGCGTTACGTCATTCGTCAGGATATGCTGCGTTCTGATTGGTCCGTACTGATTCTGGGCGTCACGTCGAGTGTGATTGTAATATAAAGTCCACAGCCAATGTCAACTTCTAGTTAACGGTAGAGCAGAACATATGAAGGTACCTTTTAATGAGATTTATAGTTTCTAGTTAAATATCACTTACGAAATATGTAATACCATATTGTAGAGATCTTTCTAGTTCTTCAGGAAATTAAAAATTGGTTTCATTTCCTGCTAAATGTTAACACGGTTTTTTAAAAAATCACGAGTGTTCATTCGATACCGACACAAAGAAAAATAAACAAAAGGGAGTTATCTATTATCCTAGTTGTTCGATTTTTGTAACATAAATTTTGGCCAGTAATGTATCATATTTTTAAGGGAATGATTTTATATAACTGTAAATAATTATTACGATACGTAGAAGGCAACTGAAAATTCTAATTCAAAATATCTTGAGACGAAACAAAGTCAATGTCCTACCGGGTAAGAAGATATACCTCATTAATCGGTTTTATAACAAGAAAACTATTTTGCTCTACCAACGAGCATTAGTCGAAAAATAAAAATCAACGGTCTGACAAAATGATGATATATAGGCCGATGTATTTTCATAAAAGGTTTTCTGTCTTTACTCTTATTTCATTAGTTCCTGTATTTTAAGATGGATGAAATTTATTGTGGCCATAATGAAAAGGTAGAGTTGTAAACATTTTTTGCACGTAATTTGCTAGTTCCTGACCATAAATATGTATTCATGTTTATCACAGGGTCAGCCAATTATATGTTTAAAGCACGTATGAACAGAAGAGGTAGAGGTATAAACGACACTAGACAGAGTTATCTCATCTGAGATTCATGCATTTCATTTTACAATCAAACCCTTTTGATAATGAAATACAGGTGTCATTCGGAGAGTCGAAAGTACACGATTTTCCGAAGGACTGGCATTCTGATAAGTATAATTATAAACGCTGTGAGAAGACCATGTAAACCAATTCAACTCATCTCACTCAAAAAACATTTTAGAGGTTCAAACCACCTTGTCCGCTGCTTACCTAAAATACAATTTTCATTGCACAACAATTTCAACAGCCAGCATTTTAGTTTAGTGACAATTTGGTTTGAAAATAAGTAATTTTATTAGCCTACCTTGCTTAAGAGAACGCATGAATTGTTCGGTTTCGGAACGTTAAAAAGTCGCATCTGAAAATGCTTATAAAATTGTAATATTCGAACAATCTGCCTACATAAACACTGATTACAGGCCTAAAACTCTATAAAATCACAGCTATCGGGATCGTAATTTTTCTGCTTATACTTTCGCTACGACAAGTAAGCGATTGCTGTCGCCAAATTATTTTTTATTTATCTCATCTGTACGAATCAGGTGTTAAAAGTTATATTTTTACACTGCCTGTGTAGAAGATATAAATACTGCTTATAAATTTCCCTTTAACTAACAGATCCTAAATCAACGAAAAATAGACTTGACAAGACGTTACTAGACAAATAATTTTTGACCTACGCTATTATTGTGTTTAACAGAAACAAAAAAATATGTATCAAAATAAAACTGGTATTCAACAAACGATCTATTAGGGTTGCGTGAGTAAGTCGGACCAAGTTGAGTGTGATGCGCATGTGACGTCAACGGCTCAGGTAATAATTGCCCAATCAGAGTCTCGTATTTTCTGCCAATAAGAAAGCCCAGTTTTAACCAATCAGATGTCTTCTTTTGCGTCATTTTGATTGGTTAATATTGTCCAATCAGAGAGTTTATATTACTGTACTACGTCACACCGATGTCAACCAATGACAAAGTGTCTTGAGCGTTACGTCATTCGTCAGGATATGCTGCGTTCTGATTGGTCCGTACTGATTCTGGGCGTCACGTCGAGTGTGATTGTAATATAAAGTCCACACCCAATGTCAACTTCTAGTTAACGGTAGGGCAGAACATATGAAGGTACCTTTTAATGAGATTTATAGTTTCTAGTTAAATATCACTTACGAAATATGTAGTACCATATTGTAGAGATCTTTCGAGTTCTTCAGGAAATTAAAAATTGGTTTCATTTGCTGCTAAATGTTAACACGGTTTTTTAAAAAATCACGAGTGTTCATTCGATACCGACACAAAGAAAAATAAACAAAAGGGAGTTATCTATTTTCCTAGTTGTTCGATTTTTGTAACATAAATTTTGGCCAGTAATGTATCATATTTTTAAGGGAATGATTTTATATAACTGTAAATAATTATTACGATACGTAGAAGGCAACTGAAAATTCTAATTCAAAATATCTTGAGACGAAACAAAGTCAATGTCCTACCGGGTAAGAAGATATACCTCATTAATCGGTTTTATAACAAGAAAACTATTTTGCTCTACCAACGAGCATTAGTCGAAAAATAAAAATCAACGGTCTGACAAAATGATGATATATAGGCCGATGTATTTTCATAAAAGGTTTTCTGGCTTTACTCTTATTTCATTAGTTCCTGTATTTTAAGATGGATGAAATTTATTGTGGCCATAATGAAAAGGTAGAGTGGTAAACATTTTTTGCACGTAATTTGCTAGTTCCTGACCGTAAATATGTATTCATGTTTATCACAGGGTCAGCCAATTATATGTTTAAAGCACGTATGAACAGAAGAGGTAGAGGTATAAACGACACTAGCCAGAGTTATCTCATCTGAGATTCATGCATTTCATTTTACAATCAAACCCTGTTGATAATGAAATACATGTGTCATTCGGAGAGTCGAAAGTACACGATTTTCCGAAGGACTGGCATTCTGATAAGTATAATTATAAACGCTGTGAGAAGACCATGTAAACCAATTCAACTCATCTCACTCAAAAAACATTTTAGAGGTTCAAACCACCTTGTCCGCTGCTTACCTAAAATACAATTTTCATTGCACAACAATTTCAACAGCCAGCATTTTAGTTTAGTGACAATTTGGTTTGAAAATAAGTAATTTTATTAGCCTACCTTGCTTAAGAGAACGCATGAATTGTTCGGTTTCGGAACGTTAAAAAGTCGCATCTGAAAATGCTTATAAAATTGTAATATTCGAACAATCTGCCTACATAAACACTGATTACAGGCCTAAAACTCTATAAAATCACAGCTATCGGGATCGTAATTTTTCTGCTTATACTTTCGCTACGACAAGTAAGCGATTGCTGTCGCCAAATTATTTTTTATTTATCTCATCTGTACGAATCAGGTGTTAAAAGTTATATTTTTACACTGCCTGTGTAGAAGATATAAATACTGCTTATAAATTTCCCTTTAACTAACAGATCCTAAATCAACGAAAAATAGACTTGACAAGACGTTACTAGACAAATCATTTTTGACCTACGCTATTATTGTGTTTAACAAAAACAAAAAAATATGTATCAAAATAAAACTGGTATTCAACAAACGATCTATTAGGGTTGCGTGAGTAAGTCGGGCCAAGTTGAGTGTGATGCGAATGTGACGTCAACAGCTCAGGTAATAATTGCCCAATCAGAGTCTCGTATTTTCGGCCAATAAGAAAGCCCAGTTTTAACCAATCAGATGTCTTCTTTTGCGTCATTTTGATTGGTTAATATTGTCCAATCAGAGAGTTTATATTACTGTACTACGTCACACCGATGTCAACCAATGACAAAGTGTCTTGAGCGTTACGTCATTCGTCAGGATATGCTGCGTTCTGATTGGTCCGTACTGATTCTGGGCGTCACGTCGAGTGTGATTGTAATATAAAGTCCACACCCAATGTCAACTTCTAGTTAACGGTAGGGCAGAACATATGAAGGTACCTTTTAATGAGATTTATAGTTTCTAGTTAAATATCACTTACGAAATATGTACTACCATGTTGTAGAGATCTTTCGAGTTCTTCAGGAAATTAAAAATTGGTTTCATTTCTGCTAAATAATAACACGGTTTTTTAAAAAATCACGAGTGTTCATTCGATACCGACACAAAGAAAAATAAACAAAAGGGAGTTATCTATTTTCCTAGTTGTTCGATTTTTGTAACATAAATTTTGGCCAGTAATGTATCATATTTTTAAGGGAATGATTTTATATAACTGTAAATAATTATTACGATACGTAGAAGGCAACTGAAAATTCTAATACAAAATATCTTGAGACGAAACAAAGTCAATGTCCTACCGGGTAGAAGATATACCTCATTAATCGGTTTTATAACAAGAAAACTATTTTGCTCTACCAACGAGCATTAGTCGAAAAATAAAAATCAACGGTCTGACAAAATGATGATATATAGGCCGATGTATTTTCATAAAAGGTTTTCTGGCTTTACTCTTATTTCATGAGTTCCTGTATTTTAAGATGGATGAAATTTATTGTGGCCATAATGAAAAGGTAGAGTGGTAAACATTTTTTGCACGTAATTTGCTAGTTCCTGACCGTAAATATGTATTCATGTTTATCACAGGGTCAGCCAATTATATGTTTAAAGCACGTATGAACAGAAGAGGTAGAGGTATAAACGACACTAGCCAGAGTTATCTCATCTGAGATTCATGCATTTCATTTTACAATCAAACCCTGTTGATAATGAAATACAGGTGTCATTCGGAGAGTCGAAAGCACACGATTTTCCGAAGGACTGGCATTCTGATAAGTATAATTATAAACGCTGTGAGAAGACCATGTAAACCAATTCAACTCATCTCACTCAAAAAACATTTAAGAGGTTCAAACCACCTTGTCCGCTGCTTACCTAAAATACAATTTTCATTGCACAACAATTTCAACAGCCAGCATTTTAGTTTAGTGACAAATTGGTTTGAAAATAAGTAATTTTATTAGCCTACCTTGCTTAAGAGAACGCATGAATTGTTCGGTTTCGGAACGTTAAAAAGTCGCATCTGAAAATGCTTATACAATTGTAATATTCGAACAAGCTGCCTACATAAACACTGATTACAGGCCTAAAACTCTCTAAAATCACAGCTATCGGGATCGTAATTTTTCTGCTTATACTTTCGCTACGACAAGTAAGCGATTGCTGTCGCCAAATTATTTTTTATTTATCTCATCTGTACGAATCAGGTGTTAAAAGTTATATTTTTACACTGCCTGTGTAGAAGATATAAATACTGCTTATAAATTTCCCTTTAACTAACAGATCCTAAATCAACGAAAAATAGACTTGACAAGACGTTACTAGACAAATCATTTTTGACCTACGCTATTATTGTGTTTAACAAAAACCAAAAAATATGTATCAAAATAAAACTAGTATTCAACAAACGATCTATTAGGGTTGCGTGAGTAAGTCGGGCCAAGTTGAGTGTGATGCGCATGTGACGTCAACGGCTCAGGTAATAATTGCCCAATCAGAGTCTCGTATTTTCGGCCAATAAGAAAGCCCAGTTTTAACCAATCAGATGTCTTCTTTTGCGTCATTTTGATTGGTTAATATTGTCCAATCAGAGAGTTTATATTACTGTACTACGTCACACCGATGTCAACCAATGACAAAGTGTCTTGAGCGTTACGTCATTCGTCAGGATATGCTGCGTTCTGATTGGTCCGTACTGATTCTGGGCGTCACGTCGAGTGTGATTGTAATATAAAATCCACACCCAATGTCAACTTCTAGTTAACGGTAAGGCAGAACATATGAAGGTACCTTTTAATGAGATTTATAGTTTCTAGTTAAATATCACTTACGAAATATGTAGTACCATATTGTAGAGATCTTTCGAGTTCTTCAGGAAACTAAAAATTGGTTTCATTTGCTGCTAAATGTTAACACGGTTTTTTAAAAAATCACGAGTGTTCATTCGATACCGACACAAAGAAAAATAAACAAAAGGGAATTATCTATTTTTCCTAGTTGTTCGTATTTTGTAACATAAATTTTGGCCAGTAATGTGTCATATTTTTAAGGGAATGATTTTATGTAACTGTAAATAAATATTACGATACGTAGAAGGCAACTGAAAATTCTAATTCAAAATATCTTGAGACGAAACAAAGTCAATGTCCTACCGGGTAAGAAGATATACCTCATTAATCGGTTTTATAACAAGAAAACTATTTTGCTCTACCAACGAGCATTAGTCGAAAAATAAAAATCAACGGTCTGACAAAATGATGATATATAGGCCGATGTATTTTCATAAAAGGTTTTCTGGCTTTACTCTTATTTCATTAGTTCCTGTATTTTAAGATGGATGAAATTTATTGTGGCCATAATGAAAAGGTAGAGTGGTAAACTTTTTTTGCACGTAATTTGCTAGTTCCTGACCGTAAATATGTATTCATGTTTATCACAGGGTCAGCCAATTATATGTTTAAAGCACGTATGAACAGAAGAGGTAGAGGTATAAACGACACTAGCCAGAGTTATCTCATCTGAGATTCATGCATTTCATTTTACAATCAAACCCTGTTGATAATGAAATACAGTTGTCATTCGGAGAGTCGAAAGTACACGATTTTCCGAAGGACTGGCGTTCTGATAAGTATAATTATAAACGCTGTGAGACGACCATGTAAACCAATTCAACTCATCTCACTCAAAAAACATTTTAGACGTTCAAACCACCTTGTCCGCTGCTTACCTAAAATACAATTTCCATTGCACAACAATTTCAACAGCCAGCATTTTAGTTTAGTGACAAATTGGTTTGAAAATAAGTAATTTTATTAGCCTACCTTGCTTAAGAGAACGCATGAATTGTTCGGTTTCGGAAGGTTAAAAAGTCGCATCTGAAAATGCTTATAAAATTGTAATATTCGAACAAGCTGCTTACATAAACACTGTTACAGGCCTAAAACTCTAAAAAATCACAGCTATCGGGATCGTAATTTTTCTGCTTATACTTTCGCTACGACAAGTAAGCGATTGCTGTCGCCAAATTATTTTTTATTTATCTCATCTGTACGAATCAGGTGTTAAAAGTTATATTTTTACACTGCCTGTGTAGAAGATATAAATACTGCTTATAAATTTCCCTTTAACTAACAGATCCTAAATCAACGAAAAATAGACTTGACAAGACGTTACTAGACAAATCATTTTTGACCTACGCTATTATTGTGTTTAACAGAAACAAAAAAATATGTATCAAAATAAAACTGGTATTCAACAAACGATCTATTAGGGTTGCGTGAGTAAGTCGGGCCAAGTTGAGTGTGATGCGCATGTGACGTCAACAGCTCAGGTAATAATTGCCCAATCAGAGTCTCGTATTTTCGGCCAATAAGAAAGCCCAGTTTTAACCAATCAGATGTTTTCTTTTGCGTCATTTTGATTGGTTAATATTGTCCAATCAGAGAGTTTATATTACTGTACTACGTCACACCGATGTCAACCAATGACAAAGTGTCTTGAGCGTTACGTCATTCGTCAGGATATGCTGCGTTCTGATTGGTCCGTACTGATTCTGGGCGTCACGTCGAGTGTGATTGTAATATAAAGTCCACACCCAATGTCAACTTCTAGTTAACGGTAGGGCAGAACATATGAAGGTACCTTTTAATGAGATTTATAGTTTCTAGTTAAATATCACTTACGAAATATGTAGTACCATATTGTAGAGATCTTTCGAGTTCTTCAGGAAATTAAAAATTGGTTTCATTTGCTGCTAAATGTTAACACGGTTTTTTAAAAAATCACGAGTGTTAATTCGATACCGACACAAAGAAAAATAAACAAAAGGGAGTTATCTATTTTTCCTAGTTGTTCGATTTTTGTAACATAAATTTTGGCCAGTAATGTATCATATTTTTAAGGGAATGATTTTATATAACTGTAAAAAAATATTACGATACGTAGAAGGCAACTGAAAATTCTAATTCAAAATATCTTGAGACGAAACAAAGTCAATGTCCTACCGGGTAAGAAGATATACCTCATTAATCGGTTTTATAACCAGAAAACTATTTTGCTCTACCAACGAGCATTAGTCGAAAAATAAAAATCAACGGTCTGACAAAATGATGATATATAGGCCGATGTATTTTCATAAAAGGTTTTCTGTCTTTACTCTTATTTCATTAGTTCCTGTATTTTAAGATGGATGAAATTTATTGTGGCCATAATGAAAAGGTAGAGTTGTAAACATTTTTTGCACATAATTTGCTAGTTCCTGACCATAAATATGTATTCATGTTTATCACAGGGTCAGGCAATTATATGTTTAAAGCACGTATGAACAGAAGAGGTAGAGGTATAAACGACACTAGCCAGAGTTACCTCATCTGAGATTCATGCATTTCATTTTACAATCAAACCCTGTTGATAATGAAATACAGGTGTCATTCGGAGAGTCGAAAGTACACGATTTTCCGAAGGACTGGCATTCTGATAAGTATAATTAAAAACGCTGTGAGAAGACCATGTAAACCAATTCAACTCATCTCACTCAAAAAACATTTTAGCGGTTCAAACCACCTTGTCCGCTGCTTACCTAAAATACAATTTCCATTGCACAACAATTTCAACAGCCAGCATTTTAGTTTAGTGACAAATTGGTTTGAAAATAAGTAATTTTATTAGCCTACCTTGCTTAAGAGAACGCATGAATTGTTTGGTTTCGGAACGTTAAAAAGTCGCATCTGAAAATGCTTATAAAATTGTAATATTCGAACAAGCTGCCTACATAAACACTGTTACAGGCCTAAAACTCTAAAAAATCACAGCTGTCGGGATCGTAATTTTTCTGCTTATACTTTCGCTACGACAAGTAAGCGATTGCTGTCGCCAAATTATTTTTTATTTATCTCATCTGTACGAATCAGGTGTTAAAAGTTATATTTTTACACTGCCTGTGTAGAAGATATAAATACTGCTTATAAATTTCCCTTTAACTAACAGATCCTAAATCAACGAAAAATAGACTTGACAAGACGTTACTAGACAAATCATTTTTGACCTACGCTATTATTGTGTTTAACAAAAACCAAAAAATATGTATCAAAATAAAACTGGTATTCAACAAACGATCTATTAGGGTTGCGTGAGTATGTCGGGCCAAGTTGAGTGTGATGCGCATGTGACGTCAACGGCTCAGGTAATAATTGCCCAATCAGAGTCTCGTATTTTCGGCCAAAGAGAAAGCCCAGTTTTAACCAATCAGATGTCTTCTTTTGCGTCATTTTGATTGGTTAATATTGTCCAATCAGAGAGTTTATATTACTGTACTACGTCACACCGATGTCAACCAATGACAAAGTGTCTTGAGCGTTACGTCATTCGTCAGGATATGCTGCGTTCTGATTGGTCCGTACTGATTCTGGGCGTCACGTCGAGTGTGATTGTAATATAAAGTCCACACCCAATGTCAACTTCTAGTTAACGGTAGGGCAGAACATATGAAGGTACCTTTTAATGAGATTTATAGTTTCTAGTTAAATATCACTTACGAAATATGTACTACCATATTGTAGAGATCTTTCGAGTTCTTCAGGAAATTAAAAATTGGTTTCATTTCCTGCTAAATGTTAACACGGTTTTTTAAAAAATCACGAGTGTTCATTCGATACCGACACAAAGAAAAATAAACAAAAGGGAGTTATCTATTTTCCTAGTTGTTCGATTTTTGTAACATAAATTTTGGCCAGTAATGTATCATATTTTTAAGGGAATGATTTTATATAACTGTAAATAAATATTACGATACGTAGAAGGCAACTGAAAATTCTAATTCAAAATATCTTGAGACGAAACAAAGTCAATGTCCTATCGGGTAAGAAGATATACCTCATTAATCGGTTTTATAACAAGAGAACTAATTAGCTCTACCAACGAGCATTAGTCGAAAAATAAAAATCAACGGTCTGACAAAATGATGATATATAGGCCGATGTATTTTCATAAAAGGTTTTCTGGCTTTACTCTTATTTCATGAGTTCCTGTATTTTAAGATGGATGAAATTTATTGTGGCCATAATGAAAAGGTAGAGTGGTAAACATTTTTTGCACGTAATTTGCTAGTTCCTGACCGTAAATATGTATTCATGTTTATCACAGGGTCAGCCAATTATATGTTTAAAGCACGTATTAACAGAAGAGGTAGAGGTATAAACGACACTAGCCAGAGTTATCTCATCTGAGATTCATGCATTTCATTTTACAATCAAACCCTGTTGATAATGAAATACAGGTGTCATTCGGAGAGTCGAAAGCACACGATTTTCCGAAGGACTGGCATTCTGATAAGTATAATTATAAACGCTGTGAGAAGACCATGTAAACCAATTCAACTCATCTCACTCAAAAAACATTTTAGAGGTTCAAACCACCTTGTCCGCTGCTTACCTAAAATACAATTTTCATTGCACAACAATTTCAACAGCCAGCATTTTAGTTTAGTGACAAATTGGTTTGAAAATAAGTAATTTTATTAGCCTACCTTGCTTAAGAGAACGCATGAATTGTTCGGTTTCGGAAGGTTAAAAAGTCGCATCTGAAAATGCTTATAAAATTGTAATATTCGAACAAGCTGCCTACATAAACACTGATTACAGGCCTAAAACTCTATAAAATCACAGCTATCGGGATCGTAATTTTTCTGCTTATACTTTCGCTACGACAAGTAAGCGATTGCTGTCGCCAATTTATTTTTTATTTATCTCATCTGTACGAATCAGGTGTTAAAAGTTATATTTTTACACTGCCTGTGTAGAAGATATAAATACTGCTTATAAATTTCCCTTTAACTAACAGATCCTAAATCAACGAAAAATAGACTTGACAAGACGTTACTAGACAAATCATTTTTGACCTACGCTATTATTGTGTTTAACAAAAACAAAAAAATATGTATCAAAATAAAACTGGTATTCAACAAACGATCTATTAGGGTTGCGTGAGTAAATCGGGCCAAGTTGAATGTGATGCGCATGTGACGTCAACGGCTCAGGTAATAATTGCCCAATCAGAGTCTCGTATTTTCAGCCAATAAGAAAGCCCAGTTTTAACCAATCAGATGTCTTCTTTTGCGTCATTTTGATTGGTTAATATTGTCCAATCAGAGAGTTTATATTACTGTACTACGTCACACCGATGTCAACCAATGACAAAGTGTCTTGAGCGTTACGTCATTCGTCAGGATATGCTGCGTTCTGATTGGTCCGTACTGATTCTGGGCGTCACGTCGAGTGTGATTGTAATATAAAATCCACACCCAATGTCAACTTCTAGTTAACGGTAGGGCAGAACATATGAAGGTACCTTTTAATGAGATTTATAGTTTCTAGTTAAATATCACTTACGAAATATGTAGTACCATATTGTAGAGATCTTTCGAGTTCTTCAGGAAATTAAAAATTAGTTTCATTTCCTGCTAAATGTTAACACGGTTTTTTAAAAAATCACGAGTGTTCATTCGATACCGACACAAAGAAAAATAAACAAAAGGGAATTATCTATTTTTCCTAGTTGTTCGATTTTTGTAACATAAATTTTGGCCAGTAATGTGTCATATTTTTAAGGGAATGATTTTATGTAATTGTAAATAAATATTACGATACGTAGAAGGCAACTGAAAATTCTAATTCAAAATATCTTGAGACGAAACAAAGTCAATGTCCTACCGGGTAAGAAGATATACCTCATTAATCGGTTTTATAACAAGAAAACTATTTTGCTCTACCAACGAGCATTAGTCGAAAAATAAAAATCAACGGTCTGACAAAATGATGATATATAGGCCGATGTATTTTCATAAAAGGTTTTCTGGCTTTACTCTTATTTCATTAGTTCCTGTATTTTAAGATGGATGAAATTTATTGTGGCCATAATGAAAAGGTAGAGTGGTAAACTTTTTTTGCACGTAATTTGCTAGTTCCTGACCGTAAATATGTATTCATGTTTATCACAGGGTCAGCCAATTATATGTTTAAAGCACGTATGAACAGAAGAGGTAGAGGTATAAACGACACTAGCCAGAGTTATCTCATCTGAGATTCATGCATTTCATTTTACAATCAAACCCTGTTGATAATGAAATACAGGTGTCATTCGGAGAGTCGAAAGTACACGATTTTCCGAAGGGCTGGCATTCTGATATGTATAATTATAAACGCTGTGAGAAGACCATGTAAACCAATTCAATTCATCTCACTCAAAAAACATTTTAGACGTTCAAACCACCTTGTCCGCTGCTTACCTAAAATACAATTTCCATTGCACAACAATTTCAACAGCCAGCATTTTAGTTTAGTGACAAATTGGTTTGAAAATAAGTAATTTTATTAGCCTACCTTGCTTAAGAGAACGCATGAATTGTTCGGTTTCGGAAGGTTAAAAAGTCGCATCTGAAAATGCTTATAAAATTGTAATATTCGAACAAGCTGCCTACATAAACACTGTTACAGGCCTAAAACTCTAAAAAATCACAGCTGTCGGGATCGTAATTTTTCTGCTTATACTTTCGCTACGACAAGTAAGCGATTGCTGTCGCCAAATTATTTTTTATTTATCTCATCTGTACGAATCAGGTGTTAAAAGTTATATTTTTACACTGCCTGTGTAGAAGATATAAATACTGCTTATAAATTTCCCTTTAACTAACAGATCCTAAATCAACGAAAAATAGACTTGACAAGACGTTACTAGACAAATCATTTTTGACCTACGCTATTATTGTGTTTAACAGAAACAAAAAAATATGTATCAAAATAAAACTGGTATTCAACAAACGATCTATTAGGGTTGCGTGAGTAAATAGGGCCAAGTTAAGTGTGATGCGCATGTGACGTCAACGGCCCAGGTAATAATTGCCCAATCTGAGTCTCGTATTTTCGGCCAATAAGAAAGCCCAGTTTTAACCAATCAGATGTCTTTTTTGCGTCATTTTGATTGGTTAATATTGTCCAATCAGAGAGTTTATATTACTGTACTACGTCACACCGATGTCAACCAATGACAACTTGTCTTGAGCGTAACGTCATTCGTCAGGATATGCTGCGTTCTGATTGGTCCGTACTGATTCTGGGCGTCACGTCGAGTGTGATTGTAATATAAAGTCCACACCCAATGTCAACTTCTAGTTAACGGTAGGGCAGAACATATGAAGGTACCTTTTAATGAGATTTATAGTTTCTAGTTAAATATCACTTACGAAATATGTAGTACCATATTGTAGAGATCTTTCGAGTTCTTCAGGAAATTAAAAATTAGTTTCATTTGCTGCTAAATGTTAACACGGTTTTTTAAAAAATCACGAGTGTTCATTCGATACCGACACAAAGAAAAATAAACAAAAGGGAATTATCTATTTTTCCTAGTTGTTCGATTTTTGTAACATAAATTTTGGCCAGTAATGTGTCATATTTTTAAGGGAATGATTTTATATAACTGTAAATAAATATTACGATACGTAGAAGGCAACTGAAAATTCTAATTCAAAATATCTTGAGACGAAACAAAGTCAATGTCTTACCGGGTAAGAAGATATACCTCATTAATCGGTTTTATAACAAGAAAACTATTTTGCTCTACCAACGAGCATTAGTCGAAAAATAAAAATCAACGGTCTGACAAAATGATGATATATAGGCCGATGTATTTTCATAAAAGGTTTTCTGGCTTTACTCTTATTTCATTAGTTCCTGTATTTTAAGATGGATGAAATTTATTGTGGCCATAATGAAAAGGTAGAGTAGTAAACTTTTTTTGCACGTAATTTGCTAGTTCCTGACCGTATATATGTATTCATGTTTATCACAGGGTCAGCCAATTATATGTTTAAAGCACGTATGAACAGAAGAGGTAGAGGTATAAACGACACTAGCCAGAGTTATCTCATCTGAGATTCATGCATTTCATTTTACAATCAAACCCTGTTGATAATGAAATACAGGTGTCATTCGGAGAGTCGAAAGTACACGATTTTCCGAAGGACTGGCATTCTGATAAGTATAATTATAAACGCTGTGAGAAGACCATGTAAACTAATTCAACTCATCTCACTCAAAAAACATTTTAGAGGTTCAAACCACCTTGTCCGCTGCTTACCTAATATACAATTTTCATTGAACAACAATTTCAACAGCCAACATTTTAGTTTAGTGACAAATTGGTTTGAAAATAAGTAATTTTATTAGCCTACCTTGCTTAATAGAACGCATGAATTGTTCGGTTTCGGAACGTTAAAAAGTCGCATCTGAAAATGTGTATAAAATTGTAATATTCCAACAAGCTGCCTACATAAACACTGATTACAGGCCTAAAACTCTATAAAATCACAGCTATCGGGATCGTAATTTTTCTGCTTATACTTTCGCTACGACAAGTAAGCGATTGCTGTCGCCAAATTATTTTTTATTTATCTCATCTGTACGAATCAGGTGTTAAAAGTTATATTTTTACACTGCCTGTGTAGAAGATATAAATACTGCTTATAAATTTCCCTTTAACTAACAGATCCTAAATCAACGAAAAATAGACTTGACAAGACGTTACTAGACAAATCATTTTTGACCTACGCTATTATTGTGTTTAACAGAAACAAAAAAATATGTATCAAAATAAAACTGGTATTCAACAAACGATCTATTAGGGTTGCGTGAGTAAATCGGGCCAAGTTAAGTGTGATGCGCATGTGACGTCAACGGCTCAGGTAATAATTGCCCAATCTGAGTCTCGTATTTTCGGCCAATAAGAAAGCCCAGTTTTAACCAATCAGATGTCTTCTTTTGCGTCATTTTGATTGGTTAATATTGTCCAATCAGAGAGTTTATATTACTGTACTACGTCACACCGATGTCAACCAATGACAACGTGTCTTGAGCGTAACGTCATTCGTCAGGATATGCTGCGTTCTGATTGGTCCGTACTGATTCTGGGCGTCACGTCGAGTGTGATTGTAATATAAAGTCCACACCCAATGTCAACTTCTAGTTAACGGTAGGGCAGAACATATGAAGGTACCTTTTAATGAGATTTATCGTTTCTAGTTAAATATCACTTACGAAATATGTAGTACCATATTGTAGAGATCTTTCGAGTTCTTCAGGAAATTAAAAATTAGTTTCATTTGCTGCTAAATGTTAACACGGTTTTTTAAAAAATCACGGGTGTTCATTCGATACCGACACAAAGAAAAATAAACAAAAGGGAATTATCTATTTTTCCTAGTTGTTCGATTTTTGTAACATAAATTTTGGCCAGTAATGTGTCATATTTTTAAGGGAATGATTTTATATAACTGTAAATAAATATTACGATACGTAGAAGGCAACTGAAAATTCTAATTCAAAATATCTTGAGACGAAACAAAGTCAATGTCCTACCGGGTAAGAAGATATACCTCATTAATCGGTTTTATAACAAGAAAACTATTTTGCTCTACCAACGAGCATTAGTCGAAAAATAAAAATCAACGGTCTGACAAAATGATGATATATAGGCCGATGTATTTTCATAAAAGGTTTTCTGGCTTTACTCTTATTTCATTAGTTCCTGTATTTTAAGATGGATGAAATTTATTGTGGCCATAATGAAAAGGTAGAGTGGTAAACTTTTTTTGCACGTAATTTGCTAGTTCCTGACCTTAAATATGTATTCATGTTTATCACAGGGTCAGCCAATTATATGTTTAAAGCACGTATGAACAGAAGAGGTAAAGGTATAAACGACACTAGCCAGAGTTATCTCATCTGAGATTCATGCATTTCATTTTACAATCAAACCCTGTTGATAATGAAATACAGGTGTCATTCGGAGAGTCGAAAGTACACGATTTTCCGAAGGACTGGCATTCTGATAAGTATAATTATAAACGCTGTGAGAAAACCATGTAAACCAATTCAACTCATCTCACTCAAAAATCATTTTAGAGGTTCAAACCACCTTGTCCGCTGCTTACCTAAAATACAATTTCCATTGCACAACAATTTCAACAACCAGCATTTTAGTTTAGTGACAAATTGGTTTGAAAATAAGTAATTTTATTAGCCTACCTTGCTTAAGAGAACGCATGAATTGTTCGGTTTCGGAACGTTAAAAGTCGCATCTGAAAATGCTTATAAAATTGTAATATTCGAACAAGCTGCCTACATAAACACTGTTACAGGCCTAAAACTCTAAAAAATCACAGCTATCGGGATCGTAATTTTTCTGCTTATACTTTCGCTACGACAAGTAAGCGATTGCTGTCGCCAAATTATTTTTTATTTATCTCATCTGTACGAATCAGGTGTTAAAAGTTATATTTTTACACTGCCTGTGTAGAAGATATAAATACTGCTTATAAATTTCCCTTTAACTAACAGATCCTAAATCAACGAAAAATAGACTTGACAAGACGTTACTAGACAAATCATTTTTGACCTACGCTATTATTGTGTTTAACAGAAACAAAAAAATATGTATCAAAATAAAACTGGTATTCAACAAACGATCTATTAGGGTTGCGTGAGTAAATCGGGCCAAGTTAAGTGTGATGCGCATGTGACGTCAACGGCTCAGGTAATAATTGCCCAATCTGAGTCTCGTATTTTCGGCCAATAAGAAAGCCCAGTTTTAACCAATCAGATGTCTTCTTTTGCGTCATTTTGATTGGTTAATATTGTCCAATCAGAGAGTTTATATTACTGTACTACGTCACACCGATGTCAACCAATGAAAACGTGTCTTGAGGGTAACGTCATTCGTCAGGATATGCTGCGTTCTGATTGGTCCGTACTGATTCTGGGCGTCACGTCGAGTGTGATTGTAATATAAAGTCCACACCCAATGTCAACTTCTAGTTAACGGTAGGGCAGAACATATGAAGGTACCTTTTAATGAGATTTATAGTTTCTAGTTAAATATCACTTACGAAATATGTAGTACCATATTGTAGAGATCTTTCGAGTTCTTCAGGAAATTAAAAATTAGTTTCATTTGCTGCTAAATGTTAACACGGTTTTTTAAAAAATCACGAGTGTTCATTCGATACCGACACAAAGAAAAATAAACAAAAGGGAATTATCTATTTTTCCTAGTTGTTCGATTTTTGTAACATAAATTTTGGCCAGTAATGTGTCATATTTTTAAGGGAATGATTTTATATAACTGTAAATAAATATTACGATACGTAGAAGGCAACTGAAAATTCTAATTCAAAATATCTTGAGACGAAACAAAGTCAATGTCCTACCGGGTAAGAAGATATACCTCATTAATCGGTTTTATAACAAGAAAACTATTTTGCTCTACCAACGAGCATTAGTCGAAAAATAAAAATCAACGGTCTGACAAAATGATGATATATAGGCCGATGTATTTTCATAAAAGGTTTTCTGGCTTTACTCTTATTTCATTAGTTCCTGTATTTTAAGATGGATGAAATTTATTGTGGCCATAATGAAAAGGTAGAGTGGTAAACTTTTTTTGCACGTAATTTGCTAGTTCCTGACCGTAAATGAGGAGGTAACAAGCAAACCGTGTTTTGTCACAATAATGTCATTTTACACTAAGACCAAAAAACTGTTGTTTTGATTTTACTGCAGATTTAATACGGGGTTTAGCTACCAGCATTTAAAGGATGATAAAAAACGCTAAATAAACAATTTTTGAAAATATTGATGTGGGAAAAGTGTTCAAAAACATTATTTTAAATTTGGACAAAACACGTTCTGCATGAAAATAATGGACATAACTTGGTTTGAGTGGAAATTATGTAGACAAAGTTTTTTGTAATGGACTTATTTATTATTTTAAGACAGTATAAAAATTTAAAGTTACTTATAATTCATAAAAATTATAAGAAGACATATTGAAACTAATTAATAATAAATATTAAAAAATGATACACTAAAAAAATGATATTTTATAATGAATTTTTATGATAATTTTTTATATGATATATTAAAAAATGATATACTGAATGTAGGCTACCTATTAAAAAATTATTAAAAATATTATACGAAGTCTTATAATAAAAATAATAAAAGTAATAATGATTCAAAAGTTTAAATCCGAATATCACATCTTTCTTCTTCAAGACAGTCACAGAAGATGACCTGTGCTTCACACTTTGCTGACAGCTCTTCGAATATCAATGATGAATACCATTTAAGGCGGTGATCAGATGATGTTACCCAGTCATCACCAAACATCTTTTTCAATAATTAATCTATATAACTTTTTTTTCACTAAACAATTTAAGCAAAGTCTTGCCTTTAAATTCAACTGTTGAGAAATGGTTGTACAGTGTGGATGATACCTCAACATTATTATAGAATGGTAAAAGTGTGAAATAATGAGAATGCATTCCACACAGCTGATTGGTAGACTGAAGCGCTCTTATTGGTCAGATGGACAAAACACTTTTTGACTGAATCTTGATGATGGACAAAACATGTTCTGCACAAAACAGTAATTTTTAATATGCTTTTAACATTGGACAAAATTTTATTTGATTGAAAACACAGCTAAATATAATGTATTTCATGCAGGAGAATGCAATGGCGGCCCTAACTCAATTTTTATTTTTTGTGACACAACACGTTTTGCATGTAACCTCCTCAAATATATATTCATGTTTATCACAGGGTCAGCCAATTATATGTTTAAAGCAGGTATTAACAGAAAAGGTAGAGGTATAAACGACACTAGCCAGAGTTATCTCATCTGAGATTCATGCATTTCATTTTACAATCAAACCCTGTTGATAATGAAATACAGGTGTCATTCGGAGAGTCGAAAGTACACGATTTTCCGAAGGACTGGCATTCTGATAAGTATAATTATAAACGCTGTGAAAAGACCATGTAAACCAATTCAACTCATCTCACTCAAAAAACATTTTAGAGGTTCAAACCACCTTGTCCGCTGCTAACCTAAAATACAATTTTCATTGAACAACAATTTTAACAGCCAACATTTTAGTTTAGTGACAAATTGGTTTGAAAATAAGTAATTTTATTAGCCTACCTTGCTTAATAGAACGCATGAATTGTTCGGTTTCGGAACGTTAAAAAGTCGCATCTGAAAATGTTTATAAAATTGTAATATTCCAACAAGCTGCCTACATAAACACTGATTACAGGCCTAAAACTCTATAAAATCACAGCTATCGGGATCGTCATTTTTCTGCTTATACTTTCGCTACGACAAGTAAGCGATTGCTGTCGCCAAATTATTTTTTATTCATCTCATCTGTACGAATCAGGTGTTAAAAGTTATATTTTTACACTGCCTGTGTAGATGGTATAAATACTGCTTATAAATTTCCCTTTAACTAACAGATCCTAAATCAACGAAAAATAGACTTGACAAGACGTTACTAGACAAATCATTTTTGACCTACGCTATTATTGTGTTTAACAGAAACAAAAAAATATGTATCAAAATAAAACTGGTATTCAACAAACGATCTATTAGGGTTGCGTGAGTAAGTCGGGCCAAGTTGAGTGTGATGCGCATGTGACGTCAACGGCTCAGGTAATAATTGCCCAATCAGAGTCTCGTATTTTCGGCCAATAAGAAAGCCCAATTTAACCAATCAGATGTCTTCTTTTGCGTCATTTTGATTGGTTAATATTGTCCAATCAGAGAGTTTATATTACTGTACTACGTCACACCGATGTCAACCAATGACAAAGTGTCTTGAGCATTACGTCATTCGTCAGGATACGCTGCGTTCTGATTGGTCCGTACTGATTCTGGGCGTCACGTCGAGTGTGATTGTAATATAAAGTCCACACCCAATGTCAACTTCTAGTTAACGGTAGGGCAGAACATATGAAGGTACCTTTTAATGAGATTTATAGTTTCTAGTTAAATATCACTTACGAAATATGTAGTACCATATTGTAGAGATCTTTCGAGTTCTTCAGGAAATTAAAAATTGGTTTCATTTGCTGCTAAATGTTAACACGGTTTTTTAAAAAATCACGAGTGTTCATTCGATACCGACACAAAGAAAAATAAACAAAAGGGAATTATCTATTTTTCCTAGTTGTTCGATTTTTGTAACATAAATTTTGGCCAGTAATGTGTCATATTTTTAAGGGAATGATTTTATATAACTGTAAATAAATATTACGATACGTAGAAGGCAACTGAAAATTCTAATTCAAAATATCTTGAGACGAAACAAAGTCAATGTCCTACCGGGTAAGAAGATATACCTCATTAATCGGTTTTATAACAAGAAAACTATTTTGCTCTACCAACGAGCATTAGTCGAAAAATAAAAATCAACGGTCTGACAAAATGATGATATATAGGCCGATGTATTTTCATAAAAGGTTTTCTGGCTTTACTCTTATTTCATTAGTTCCTGTATTTTAAGATGGATGAAATTTATTGTGGCCATAATGAAAAGGTAGAGTGGTAAACTTTTTTTGCACGTAATTTGCTAGTTCCTGACCGTAAATGAGGAGGTAACAAGCAAACCGTGTTTTGTCACAATAATGTCATTTTACACTAAGACCAAAAAACTGTTGTTTTGATTTTACTGCAGATTTAATACGGGGTTTAGCTACCAGCATTTAAAGGATGATAAAAAACGCTAAATAAACAATTTTTGAAAATATTGATGTGGGAAAAGTGTTCAAAAACATTATTTTAAATTTGGACAAAACACGTTCTGCATGAAAGTAATGGACATAACTTGGTTTGAGTGGAAATTATGTAGACAAAGTTTTTTGTAATGGACTTATTTATTATTTTAAGACAGTATAAAAATTTAAAGTTACTTATAATTCATAAAAATTATAAGAAGACATATTGAAAATAATTAATAATAAATATTAAAAAATGATACACTAAAAAAATGATATTTTATAATGAATTTTTATGATAATTTTTTATATGATATATTAAAAAATGATATACTGAATGTAGGCTACCTATTAAAAAATTATTAAAAATATTATACGAAGTCTTATAATAAAATAATAGAAGTAATAATGATTCAAAAGTTTAAATCCGAATATCACATCTTTCTTCTTCAAGACAGTCACAGAAGATGACCTGTGCTTCACACTTTGCTGACAGCTCTTCGAATATCAATGATGAATACCATTTAAGGCGGTGATCAGATGATGTTACCCAGTCATCACCAAACATCTTTTTCAATAATTAATCTATATAACTTTTTTTTCACTAAACAATTTAAGCAAAGTCTTGCCTTTAAATTCAACTGTTGAGAAATGGTTGTACAGTGTGGATGATACCTCAACACTATTATAGAATGGTAAAAGTGTGAAATAATGAGAATGCATTATACACAGCTGATTGGTAGACTGAAGCGCTCTTATTGGTCAGATGGACAAAACACTTTTTGACTGAATCTTGATGATGGACAAAACATGTTCTGCACAAAACAGTAATTTTTAATATGCTTTTAACATTGGACAAAATTTTATTTGATTGAAAACACAGCTAAATATAATGTATTTCATGCAGGAGAATGCAATGGCGGCCCTAACTCAATTTTTAACTTTTTGTGACACAACACATTTGCATGTAACCTCCTCAAATATATATTCATGTTTATCACAGGGTCAGCCAATTATATGTTTAAAGCACGTATGAACAGAAAAGGTAGAGGTATAAACGACACTAGCCAGAGTTATCTCATCTGAGATTCATGCATTTCATTTTACAATCAAACCCTGTTGATAATGAAATACAGGTGTCATTCGGAGAGTCGAAAGTACACGATTTTCCGAAGGACTGGCATTCTGATAAGTATAATTATAAACGCTGTGAAAAGACCATGTAAACCAATTCAACTCATCTCACTCAAAAAACATTTTAGAGGTTCAAACCACCTTGTCCGCTGCTTACCTAAAATACAATTTTCATTGAACAACAATTTTAACAGCCAACATTTTAGTTTAGTGACAAATTGGTTTGAAAATAAGTAATTTTATTAGCCTACCTTGCTTAAGAGAACGCATGAATTGTTCGGTTTCGGAACGTTAAAAAGTCGCATCTGAAAATGCTTATAAAATTGTAATATTCGAACAAGCTGCCTACATAAACACTGATTACAAGCCTAAAACTCTATAAAATCACAGCTATCGGGATCGTAATGTATCTGCTTATACTTTCGCTACGGCAAGTAAGCGATTGCTGTAGCCAAATTATTTTTTATTTATCTCATCTGTACGAATCAGGTGTTAAAAGTTATATTTTTACACTGCCTGTGTAGAAGATATAAATATTGCTTATAAATTTCCCTTTAACTAACAGATCCTAAATCAACCTAAAATAGACTTGACAAGACGTTACTAGACAAATCATTTTTGACCTACGCTATTATTGTGTTTAACAGAAACAAAAAAATATGTACCAAAACAAAACTGGTATTCAACGAACGATCTATTAGGGTTGCGTGAGTAAGTCGGGCCAAGTTGAGTGTGATGCGCATGTGACGTCAACGGCTCAGGTAATAATTGCCCAATCAGAGTCTCGTATTTTCGGCCAATAAGAAAGCCCAGTTTTAACTAATCAGATGTCTTCTTTTGCGTCATTTTGATTGGTTAATATTGTCCAATCAGAGAGTTTATATTACTGTACTACGTCACACCGATGTCAACCAATGACAAAGTGTCTTGAGCGTTACGTCATTCGTCAGGATATGCTGCGTTCTGATTGGTCCGTACTGATTCTGGGCGTCACGTCGAGTGTGATTGTAATATAAAATCCACACCCAATGTCAACTTCTAGTTAACGGTAAGGCAGAACATATGAAGGTACCTTTTAATGAGATTTATAGTTTCTAGTTAAATATCACTTACGAAATATGTAGTACCATATTGTAGAGATCTTTCGAGTTCTTCAGGAAACTAAAAATTGGTTTCATTTGCTGCTAAATGTTAACACGGTTTTTTAAAAAATCACGAGTGTTCATTCGATACCGACACAAAGGAAAATAAACAAAAGGGAATTATCAATTTTCCTAGTTGTTCGATTTTTGTAACATAAATTTTGGCCAGTAATGTATCATATTTTTAAGGGAATGATTTTATATAACTGTAAATAAATATTACGATACGTAGAAGGCAACTGAAAATTCTAATTCAAAATATCTTGAGACGAAACAAAGTCAATGTCCTACCGGGTAAGAAGATATACCTCATTAATCGGTTTTATAACAAGAAAACTATTTTGCTCTACCAACGAGCATTAGTCGAAAAATAAAAATCAACGGTCTGACAAAATGATGATATATAGGCCGATGTATTTTCATAAAAGGTTTTCTGGCTTTACTCTTATTTCATTAGTTCCTGTATTTTAAGATGGATGAAATTTATTGTGGCCATAATGAAAAGGTAGAGTGGTAAACATTTTTTGCACGTAATTTGCTAGTTCCTTACCGTAAATATGTATTCATGTTTATCACAGGGTCAGCCAATTATATGTTTAAAGCACGTATGAACAAAAGAGGTAGAGGTATAAACGACACTAGCCAGAGTTATCTCATCTGAGATTCATGCATTTCATTTTACAATCAAACCCTGTTGATAATGAAATACAGGTGTCATTCGGAGAGTCGAAAGTACACGATTTTCCGAAGGACTGGCATTCTGATAAGTATAATTATAAACGCTGTGAGAAGACCATGTAAACCAATTCAACTCATCTCACTCAAAAAACATTTTAGAGGTTCAAACCACCTTGTCCGCTGCTTACCTAAAATACAATTTTCATTGAACAACAATTTCAACAGCCAACATTTTAGTTTAGTGACAAATTGGTTTGAAAATAAGTAATTTTATTAGCCTACCATGTTTAAGAGAACGCATGAATTGTTCGGTTTCGGAACGTTAAAAAGTCGCATCTGAAAATGCTTATAAAATTGTAATATTCGAACAAGCTGCCTACATAAACACTGATTACAAGCCTAAAACTCTATAAAATCACAGCTATCGGGATCGTAATGTATCTGCTTATACTTTCGCTACGACAAGTAAGCGATTGCTGTAGCCAAATTATTTTTTATTTATCTCATCTGTACGAATCAGGTGTTAAAAGTTATATTTTTACACTGCCTGTGTAGAAGATATAAATATTGCTTATAAATTTCCCTTTAACTAACAGATCCTAAATCAACGAAAAATAGACTTGACAAGACGTTACTAGACAAATCATTTTTGACCTACGCTATTATTGTGTTTAACAGAAACAAAAAAATATGTATCAAAATAAAACTGGTATTCAACAAACGATCTATTAGGGTTGCGTGAGTAAGTCGGGCCAAGTTGAGTGTGATGCGCATGTGACGTCAACGGCTCAGGTAATAATTGCCCAATCAGAGTCTCGTATTTTCGGCCAATAAGAAAGCCCAGTTTTAACCAATCAGATGTCTTCTTTTGCGTCATTTTGATTGGTTAATATTGTCCAATCAGAGAGTTTATATTACTGTACTACGTCACACCGATGTCAACCAATGACAAAGTGTCATGAGCGTTACGTCATTCGTCAGGATATGCTGCGTTCTGATTGGTCCGTACTGATTCTGGGCGTCACGTCGAGTGTGATTGTAATATAAAGTCCACACCCAATGTCAACTTCTAGTTAACGGTAGGGCAGAACATATGAAGGTACCTTTTAATGAGATTTATTAATTCTAGTTAAATATCACTTACGAAATATGTAGTACCATATTGTAGAGATCTTTCGAGTTCTGCAGGAAATTAAAAATTGGTTTCATTTGCTGCTAAATGTTAACACGGTGTCACCGCCACCCTTTCTAATTATTCATTTACTGTGTTGCCGGCTTTGAGTACTTCTTCCGGCCTTTGTCGGCGCGATGGGCCCTTTAGCGGCGAAGCGACAAAGCCTTTAGCGGTGCCCGACAATCCTTTCGGCTCCTGTCCGCTAAAGGGCTTTGTTGCCAAGGCCGAGCGACTCACCGGTCCCTACCACAGCGCTCTTAGTAGCTATAAAAGCGCAGTGCACTGAGCCGCTTTTGATTGCGCTCTACATCTCCGACGAGGATCGACCGACTATATCCACGAGTGAAAGAAGGAAGATGCTCTGGGACTTGCAGCAGCCAGCAACGCAGCAGCCGTCGCCGCAACTCTCGCAGCCGCCGCCGCCGCAGCAGTCGCAGCCACACGCTGCCTACACTGGTCTCCTTCGAGACCAGCACAACGGTCCTTCTCAGGACCAATTTAACAAGGTTTTAACCGGCCCATCTCAGGGCCATCAACCGGAGCCACGGCTCTCTTCGCAGCCACGCGCTGCTTACGCCGGTCTCCTTCGAGACCAGCACAACGGTCCTTCTCAGGTCCAATTTAATAAGGTTTTAACCGGCCCTTCTCAGGGCCATCAACCTGAGCTATGGCTCTCGTCGCAGCCACGCGCTGCCTACACCGGTCTCCTTCGAGACCGGCACAACGGTTCTTTTCAGGACCAATTTAATAAGGTTTACACCGGCCCTTTTCAGGGCCACCAAAATGATAAGGTTAGCCACGTAATGTCACCATCCGGTGACAAGTGGCGCCCGAACGTGGGGCAAAGATATGATAATGTATTTCATACCGGACAAGCACCTGAGAAAATAGAAAAAATGGCGCCCAACACAACAAATCCGTTTCTACAGGACGACTGCAGCTCGAACGCTTTAGACAGCTTTGTAAACGCTCTAAGTGCAGCAATCAAGTCGGCTACGGCCCCCGCACCGGCAGTAACAGCAGTTTTTTCGGGGATGCCACACGAGATGCCGGAAGAATTTATAAGCAGAATAACCAGCCAGCTCCAAGCCAGCCGTGCTACCTACGAAGAGTGGGCCAGCATATTACTTCGGCAGCTACGAGGGGAAGCAGAAAAGTGGGCTTCCAGTCACCTCACCGAAAATCTGCAATACACAGAGATCTGCAGCTTGTTAGAAAAAAGGTTTGACAACACAACGGTGAAGAATACCCTGCTCGCCGATTTTTATGGCAGAAAACAGAGAAATGAACCAGCCGATATTTTCATCCTCGGGAAAAAGAAACTAATGCACAGACTACTGCCCGAGTTCACCGAAGAAGCCATTCTCCTGATGCTGTTAGAACAACTACGGCCAGAGTTAAGAATGTGTCTACGGTTTCCACCGCCTTCAACACTGGAAGAGTTGATAGAAAGGGCCGCAACCATAGAAGAGGACATCAAGCAGGCACACATATCTAGTTCGGCGAGGAAAGAAGATGCTCGTAGGGGCAGTGAAGCACCGCGATGTCATTTCTGCCCAGGACGACACTTCCACCGAGACTGCCCGGTAAAGAAACAACAGACGGGAAACGCCTAAGCGGCTCGGTCGAAACTCCGCGACCGGGCCAACTCAACCAACTTGGAGGAGATTTACCGAGAATTATCGTAAACATCGCCGGGAAGACAGTCCGAGCGGCCATAGATTCAGCGGCCAACTATAACTTTATCCGTGAGGGTCTTGTTAATGGACCATTAACCGGCACACCGACTGACATTCGTCTCGCTCTAGCTGACCAGCGATGCCGAACGAAGGGATCAATGAAGCTCGATGTCGCGATCAGCGGAGAACTACACCAGCTGGAAGCAATGGTCGTAACCGGCCTCCAAGAAGAACTGCTCTTGGGTTACAAGTGGTTACAACAAGCAGAAGCGGTGATGGATTTTCGAAGGGGCTGCCTGCACATCGGCAATAACACCCGAAAAACAATATTCTGGGAGGACCGAGCGCCAACAGCAGCACCAGAACTGAACCCAGCTCAGATCAAGACGACTGCAGACCTATACACGAAGCAGCGCCTCATAGAAGTACTTGACCGTCACCGAGAGCTGTTCCACGCCGGGAAGCTGAAGACAACAAACATGATGAACCATGAAATCAAATTGAAACCAGACAGTAAACCGTTCCGAGTACCAATGTACCGTAACTCCGACGAAAAGAAGAGAGTCATCCGCGAGCAAGTTGAAGAGATGCTCCGCCAGCAGGTGATCGAGCCCACAACGTCTCCCTACAGCTCACCGGTGGTCATCGTTAAAAAGAAAGATTCCACGCCACGATTCTGCGTCGACTACCGGAGACTAAATGAAATCACTGAAGACGGGGACTCACCACTGCCGCTCATCTACGAGACCATCAAGGACCTCGGCGGAGCTAAGGTGTTCTCGACACTTGATCTTAAGTCTGGGTACTGGCAGATACCCCTCGAGGAAGAAGCCAAGCGGTACACGGCGTTTTCCGTACCTGATGGAGGAAGATATCAATTTCGAGTAATGCCTTTTGGACTAAAGAACGCACCAAGTACTTTCCAGCGGATGATGCAAGACGTTCTCACGGGCATGCTAAGGAGGTTTTGCCTCGTGTGCCTCGACGACATCATTGTGTTTTCACCAGACTGGAAGACACACTTGCAACACCTGGACTTGGTTTTGGAACGACTACAGCTCCACCAACTGACCTGCTCATTGGAGAAGTGCCACTTCGGGAAGGAAAAGGTATCGTTTCTGGGCCACATTATTACACCGAAGGCTAACAGCCCACAGAAGACCCATCTCACCGCCATCTGCCAACAATCGGTCCCGCAGTCAAAGAAAGACGTGCAAAAGTTCCTGGGCTCCTGCAACTGGCTACGAGAGTACGTTCCTCATTTCACCCAGCTATCGACACCGCTCTCCGATCTTCTAAAGAGCAAGAGGTGGCAGTGGTCACCAGAAGCAGAGAAGTCTTTCAACGACATTAAGGCAGCATTCAGTAAGCCGTTAGCTTTGTCACGGCCAGATTCATCCCTCGAGATGTGCCTTCAGACAGACGCAAGCATGAAGGGGCTAGGAGCGGTGCTCTATCAGAAAGGACTCGACGGGGAGAAAAAAATAATTTCATACGCCAGTGCCAAACTGTCTGACACTGAAAAGAAGTACCACTCCAACGAGTTGGAATGCCTAGCTGTTGTCTGGGCGATCAGAAAATATCGCCCTTACCTAGAAGACCGACATTTCACACTGATCACCGACAACAAGGCCCTGACTTGGCTGAGACAGGCGTCCAACCAGAAGGCGAAGTACGCGAGATGGGCCCTGCTCATTCAGAGTTTCAAATTCACTATGATACACTGCCCCGGCAAAGACAATGAGCTGCCTGATTTGCTTTCCCGAGAGCCCGGCGAAGAGAACACAGATGGAGTAAGAGAAGAGCCTCGGCTACAACCACAACATCAGCCGCCCCCGCAGCAGAAACAAGATGTTCTTACGGTACAGGTCATCACCGGGGAAGGTATCCATCGGTTGGTTCAAGAGGCACAAGAAGAAGACGAACTATGTCACCGCTGGAGACAAAACGCTGGAGAAGCAGCTGAAGCGGGTGTCCGAGTAGACGAAGACGGACGAGTTTGGATGCTAAAGCAAGCAGCTAGGATGTACGTCCCACCGAGCGCCCGGAAAGAAGTAATTCGGCACTACCATGATTCACAGGACGCTGGCCATCCGGGCGCCGAAGAAACGTTCCGGGCCATCGGTACGCGATATGGTTGGGTAGGCCTCACCACCGAAGTCCGCCAGTTTGTAAGAAGCTGCAGAGTGTGCTCCACCTGCAAGCGAGGGAGAAATCCACCAAACGACCGCCAGAGACCTCACATACCGAAGCGCTGTTGGAACACCATTGGACTGGACGTAATGGGCCCGTATCCAGCTACAGAACAAGGGAACCGGTTCATCATCGTGGTCACTGACTTGATGTCCCGCTGGGTGGAAGCTAAGGCAACCCCAAAGGCCGACGCAGCTACACTTGTTGCTTACCTAGAAGACGACATATTCCCTCGTTGGGGGTACCCAGAGGCGATACTGACGGACAACGGGAGAGCTATGGTGGGAACTAGATGGAAAAGGATGTGCGATCGACTACACATTAAGCAGTGGACAACCGCCAACTACCACCCACGGGCTAATCCAACGGAGAGAAGAAATGGCGAGATTAAGAGAGCTCTTCGTATTCAACTACAGGGGTCCGAACACGATCAGTGGGACCGACGGTTACCAAGAGTACTCTTTGCTTTAAGAAACAGGGCCAACACGGCGACCGGAGTACCACCAAGCGTTCTCGTCATGGGACGGGAACTGCAACGGCCGGGCGACTGGAGTCACCCGGCAGATGATCAAGTCATCGCGGTTGAAGAAAGGGAGAATGCAGCGAGAAGACGACAGAAGACCTACCAGGAGAAGAAGTTTCCACGGCAGCCAGATGGCCAACAACTACGGGACGGACAAGCTGTCTGGATACGGCATCATCCAAACACGGCGAGAGACCGGCGTTGCGTTGGATTTGAACCAGTATACGAGGGCCCATGGACTGTAGCAAGACATCTCGGGGGCCAAATTTATGAAGTGGACCGGAATGGAACTGCCTACATGGTTCACATAAAGGACACGAAAATCGCCGAGGATGAGCAGCTGGACGCTGCGAATCAAAGCACCGAAGAGGAACAACCATCAAGCACAGACAACAGTAGCAGCACTGACAATGAGAACACCAACGCTGATGAAACACAGCTGGCAGAAGAGGTGGAAGTCGATGGACCTGTCGCCAGTCGCCTTCGAGCACGACACTAGAAGCTCACCCGGCAGCACAGTTCTTGGAGGGGGGGAATTGTCACCGACACCCTTTCTAATTAATCATTTACTGTGTTGCCGGCTTTGAGTACTTCTTCCGGCCTTTGTCGGCGCGATGGGCCCTTTAGCGGCGAAGCGACAAAGCCTTTAGCGGTGCCCGACAATCCTTTCGGCTCCCTTCCGCTAAAGGGCTTTGTTGCCAAGGCCGAGCGACTCACCGCCCCCTACCACAGCGCTCTCAGTAGCTATAAAAGCGCAGTGCACTGAGCCGCTTTTGATTGCGCTCTACATCTCCGACGAGGATCGACCGACTACATCCACGAGAGAAAGAAGGAAGATGCTCTGGGACTTGCAGCAGCCAGCAACGCAGCAGCCGTCGCCGCAACTCTCGCAGCCGCCGCCGCCGCAGCAGTCGCAGCCACACGCTGCCTCCACTGGTCTCCTTCGAGACCAGCACAACGGTCCTTCTCAGGACCAATTTAACAAGGTTTTAACCGGCCCTTCTCAGGGCCATCAACCGGAGCCACGGCTCTCTTCGCAGCCACGCGCTGCTTACGCCGGTTTCCTTCGAGACCAGCACAACGGTCCTTCTCAGGTCCAATTTAATAAGGTTTTAACCGGCCCTTCTCAGGTATATCAACCTGAGCTATGGCTCTCGTCGCAGCCACGCGCTGCCTACACCGGTCTCCTTCGAGACCGGCACAACGGTTCTTTTCAGGACCAATTTCATAAGGTTTACACCGGCCCTTTTCAGGGCCACCAAAATGATAAGGTTAGCCACGTAATGTCCCCATCCGGTGACAACGGTTTTTTAAAAAATCACTAGTGTTCATTCGATACCGACACAAAGAAAAATAAACAAAAGGGAGTTATCTATTTTCCTAGTTGTTCGATTTTTGTAACATAAATTTTGGCCAGTAATGTATCATATTTTTAAGGGAATGATTTTATATAAGTGTAAATAAATATTACGATACGTAGAAGGCAACTGAAAATTCTAATTCAAAATATCTTGAGACGAAACAAAGTCAATGTCCTACCGGGTAAGAAGATATACCTCATTAATCGGTTTTATAACAAGAAAACTATTTTGCTCTACCAACGAGCATTAGTCGAAAAATAAAAATCAACGGTCTGACAAAATGATGATATATAGGCCGATGTATTTTCATAAAAGGTTTTCTGGCTTTACTCTTATTTCATTAGTTCCTGTATTTTAAGATGGATGAAATTTATTGTGGCCATAATGAAAAGGTAGAGTGGTAAACATTTTTTGCACGTAATTTGCTAGTTCCTGACCGTAAATATGTATTCATGTTTATCACAGGGTCAGCCAATTGTATGTTTAAAGCACGTATGAACAGAAGAGGTAGAGGTATAAACGACACTAGCCAGAGTTATCTCATCTGAGATTCATGCATTTCATTTTACAATCAAACCCTGTTGATAATGAAATAAAGGTGTCATTCGGAGAGTCGAAAGTACACGATTTTCTGAAGGACTGGCATTCTGATAAGTATAATTATAAACGCTGTGAGAAGACCATGTAAACCAATTCAACTCATCTCACTCAAAAAACATTATAGTGGTTCAAACCACCTTGTCCGCTGCTTACCTAAAATACAATTTTCATTGCACAACAATTTCAACAGCCAGCATTTTAGTTTAGTGACAAAATGGTTTGAAAATAAATAATTTTATTAGCCTACCTTGCTTAAGAGAACGCATGAATTGTTCGGTTTCGGAACGTTAAAAAGTCGCATCTGAAAATGCTTATAAAATTGTAATATTCGAACAAGCTGCCTACATAAACACTGATTACAGGCCTAAAACTCTATAAAATCACAGCTATCAGGATCGTAATTTTTCTGCTTATACTTTCGCTACGACAAGTAAGCGATTGCTGTCGCCAAATTATTTTTTATTTATCTCATCTGTACGAATCAGGTGTTAAAAGTTATATTTTTACACTGCCTGTGTAGAAGATATAAATACTGCTTATAAATTTCCCTTTAACTAACAGATCCTAAATCAACGAAAAATAGACTTGACAAGACGTTACTAGACAAATCATTTTTTACCTACGCTATTATTGTGTTTAACAGAAACAAAAAAATATGTATCAAAATAAAACTGGTATTCAACAAACGATCTATTAGGGTTGCGTGAGTAAGTCGGGCCAAGTTGAGTGTGATGCGCATGTGACGTCAACGGCTCAGGTAATAATTGCCCAATCAGAGTCTCGTATTTTCGGCCAATAAGAAAGCCCAGTTTTAACCAATCAGATGTCTTCTTTTGCGTCATTTTTATTGGTTAATATTGTCCAATCAGAGAGTTTATATTACTGTACTACGTCACACCGATGTCAACTATTTACAAAGTGTCTTGAGCGTTACGTCATTTGTCAGGATATGCTGCGTTCTGATTGGTCCGTGCTGATTCTGGGCGTCACGTCGAGTGTGATTGTAATATAAAGTCCACACCCAATGTCAACTTCTAGTTAACGGTAGGGCAGAACATATGAAGGTACCTTTTAATGAGATTTATAGTTTCTCGTTAAATATCACTCACGAAATATGTAGTACCATATTGTAGAGATCTTTCGAGTTCTTCAGGAAATTAAAAATTGGTTTCATTTGCTGCTAAATGTTAACACGGTTTTTTAAAAAATCACGAGTGTTCATTCGATACAGACACAAAGAAAAATAAACAAAAGGGAGTTATCTATTTTTCCTAGTTGTTCGATTTTTGTAACATAAATTTTGGCCAGTAATGTATCATATTTTTAAGGGAATGATTTTATATAACTGTAAATAAATATTACGATACGTAGAAGGCAACTGAAAATTCTAATTCAAAATATCTTGAGACGAAACAAAGTCAATGTCCTACCGGGTAAGAAGATATACCTCATTAATCGGTTTTATAACAAGAAAACTATTTTGCTCTACCAACGAGCATTAGTCGAAAAATAAAAATCAACGGTCTGACAAAATGATGATATATAGGCCGATGTATTTTCATAAAAGGTTTTCTGGCTTTACTCTTATTTCATTAGTTCCTGTATTTTAAGATGGATGAAATTTATTGTGGCCATAATGAAAAGGTAGAGTGGTAAACATTTTTTGCACGTAATTTGCTAGTTCCTGACCGTAAATATGTATTCATGTTTATCACAGGGTCAGCCAATTATATGTTTAAAGCACGTATGAACAGAAGAGGTAGAGGTATAAGCGACACTAGCCAGAGTTATCTCATCTGAGATTCATGCATTTCATTTTACAATCAAACCCTGTTGATAATGAAATACAGGTGTCATTCGGAGAGTCGAAAGTACACGATTTTCCGAAGGACTGGCATTCTGATAAGTATAGTTATAAACGCTGTGAAAAGACCATGTAAACCAATTCAACTCATCTCACTCAAAAAACATTTTAGAGCTTCAAACCACCTTGTCCGCTGCTTACCTAAAATACAATTTTCATTGCACAACAATTTCAACAGCCAGCATTTTAGTTTAGTGACAAATTAATTTGAAAATAAGTAATTTTATTAGCCTACCTTGCTTAAGAGAACGCATGAATTGTTCGGTTTCGGAACGTTAAAAAGTCGCATCTGAAAATGCTTATAAAATTGTAATATTTGAACAAGCTGCCTACATAAACACTGATTACAGGCCTAAAACTCTATAAAATCACAGCTATCGGGATCGTAATTTTTCTGCTTATACTTTCACTACGACAAGTAAGCGATTGCTGTCGCCAAATTATTTTTTATTTATCTCATCTGTACGAATCAGGTGTTAAAAGTTATATTTTTACACTGCCTGTGTAGAAGATATAAATACTGCTTATAAATTTCCCTTTAACTAACAGATCCTAAATCAACGAAAAATAGACTTGACAAGACGTTACTAGACAAATCATTTTTGACCTACGCTATTATTGTGTTTAACAGAAACAAAAAAAATATGTATCAAAATAAAACTGGTATTCAACAAACGATCTATTAGGGTTGCGTGAGTAAGTCGGGCCAAGTTGACTGTGATGCGCATGTGACGTCAACGGCTCAGGTAATAATTGCCCAATCAGAGTCTCGTATTTTCGGCCAATAAGAAAGCCCAGTTTTAACCAATCAGATGTCTTCTTTTGAGTCATTTTGATTGGTTAATATTGTCCAATCAGAGCGATCCATTTAAGCACGTATGAACAGAAGAGGTAGAGGTATAAACGACACTAGCCAGAGTTATCTCATCTGAGATTCAACGAAAAATAGACTTGACAAGACGTTACTAAACAAATCATTTTTGACCTACGCTATTATTGTGTTATTTATCTCATCTGTACGAATCAGGTGTTAAAAGTTATATTTTTACACTGCCTGTGTAGAAGATATAAATACTGCTTATAAATTTCCCTTTAACCCTGATTCGCTACGACAAGTAAGCGACACCTTATTAGATAAACACTTATTAGAGGTTGTTTTATAACAAGAAAACTATTTT
Organism: Catonia carolina; assembly: GCA_035578175.1. NCBI lineage: Eukaryota > Metazoa > Arthropoda > Insecta > Hemiptera > Achilidae > Catonia > Catonia carolina. Next base: position 23,454,765 of record JAQMRL010000005.1, read on the forward strand.
GCTGCTAAATGTTATGAGTGTGATTGTAACGAGATTCAAAATATCTTGAGACGAAACAAAGTCAATGTATGTAAATTCCTGTATTTAAAGAATTGTAGAGGTATAAACGACACTAGCCAGTGTTATCTCATCTGAGATTCATGCATTTCATTTTACAATTTAACCCTGTTGATAATGAAATAAAGGTGTCATTCGGAGAGTCGAAAGTACACGATTTTCCGAAGGACTGGCATTCTGATAAGTATAATTATAAACGCTGTGAGAAGACCATGTAACACTAATGTAAGACGTTAGACACTAGCCAGTGTTACCATCAAATAAATGATGGTAGAGAGTTTATATTACTGTACTACGTCACACCGATGTCAACCAATGACAAAGTGTCTTGAGCGTTACGTCATTCGTCAGGATATGCTGCGTTCTGATTGGTCCGTACTGATTCTGGGCGTCACGTCGAGTGTGATTGTAATATAAAGTCCACACCCAATGTCAACTTCTAGTTAACGGTAGGGCAGAACATATGAAGGTACCTTTTAATGAGATTTATTAATTCTAGTTAAATATCACTTATGAAATATGTAGTACCATATTGTAGAGATCTTTCGAGTTCTTCAGGAAATTAAAAATTGGTTTCATTTGCTGCTAAATTTTAACACGGTTTTTTAAAAAATCACGAGTGTTCATTCGATACCGACACAAAGAAATATAAACAAAAAGGAGTTATCTATTTTTTCTAGTTGTTCGATTTTTGTAACATAAATTTTGGCCAGTATTGTATCATATTTTTAAGGGAATGATTTTATATAACTGTAAATAAATATTACGATACGTAGAAGGCAACTGAAAATTCTAATTCAAAATATCTTGAGACGAAACAAAGTCAATGTCCTACCGGGTAAGAAGATATACCTCATTAATCGGTTTTATAACAAGAAAACTATTTTGCTCTACCAACGAGCATTAGTCGAAAAATAAAAATCAACGGTCTGACAAAATGATGATATATAGGCCGATGTATTTTCATAAAAGGTTTTCTGGCTTTACTCTTATTTCATGAGTTCCTGTATTTTAAGATGGATGAAATTTATTGTGGCCATAATGAAAAGGTAGAGTGGTAAACATTTTTTGCACGTAATTTGCTAGTTCCTGACCGTAAATATGTATTCATGTTTATCACAGGGTCACCCAATTATATGTTTAAAGCACGTATGAACAGAAGAGGTAGAGGTATAAACGACACTAGACAGTGTTATCTCATCTGAGATTCATGCATTTCATTTTACAATTTAACCCTGTTGATAATGAAATAAAGGTGTCATTCGGAGAGTCGAAAGTACACGATTTTCCGAAAGACTGGCATTCTGATAAGTATAATTATAAACGCTGTGAGAAGACCATGTAAACCAATTCAACTCATCTCACTCAAAAAACATTTTAGAGGTTCAAACCACCTTGTCCGCTGCTTACCTTAAATACAATTTTCATTGCACAAAAATTTCAACAGCCAGCATTTTAGTTTAGTGACAAATTGGTTTGAAAATAAGTAATTTTATTAGCCTACCTTGCTTAAGAGAACGCATGAATTGTTCGGTTTCGGAACGTTAAAAAGTCGCATCTGAAAATGCTTATAAAATTGTAATATTCGAACAAGCTGCCTACATAAACACTGATTACAGGCCTAAAACTCTATAAAATCACAGCTATCAGGATCGTAATTTTTCTGCTTATACTTTCGCTACGACAAGTAAGCGATTGCTGTCGCCAAATTATTTTTTATTTATCTCATCTGTACGAATCAGGTGTTAAAAGTTATATTTTTACACTGCCTGTGTAGAAGATATAAATACTGCTTATAAATTTCCCTTTAACTAACAGATCCTAAATCAACGAAAAATAGACTTGACAAGACGTTACTAGACAAATCATTTTTGACCTACGCTATTATTGTGTTTAACAAAAACAAAAAAATATGTATCAAAATAAAACTGGTATTCAACAAACGATCTATTAGGGTTGCGTGAGTAAGTCGGGCCAAGTTGAGTGTGATGCGCATGTGACGTCAACGGCTCAGGTAATAATTGCCCAATCAGAGTCTCGTATTTTCGGCCAATAAGAAAGCCCAGTTTTAACCAATCAGATGTCTTCTTTTGCGTTATTTTGATTGGTTAATATTGTCCAATCAGAGAGTTTATATTACTGTACTACGTCACACCGTTGTCAACCAATGACAAAGTGTCTTGAGCGTTACGTCATTCGTCAGGATATGCTGCGTTCTGATTGGTCCGTACTGATTCTGGCCGTCACGTCGAGTGTGATTGTAATATAAAGTCCACACCCAATGTCAACTTCTAGTTAACGGTAGGGCAGAACATATGAAGGTACCTTTTAATGAGATTTATAGTTTCTAGTTAAATATCACTTACGAAATATGTAGTACCATATTGTAGAGATCTTTCGAGTTCTTCAGGAACTTAAAAATTAGTTTCATTTGCTGCTAAATGTTAACACGGTTTTTAAAAAATCACGAGTGTTCATTCGATACCGACACAAAGAAAAATAAACAAAAGGGAGTTATCTATTTTTCCTAGTTGTTCGATTTTTGTAACATAAATTTTGGCCAGTAATGTATCATATTTTTAAGGGAATGATTTTATATAACTGTAAATAAATATTACGATACGTAGAAGGCAACTGAAAATTCTAATTCAAAATATCTTGAGACGAAACAAAGTCAATGTCCTACCGGGTAAGAAGATATACCTCATTAATCGGTTTTATAACAAGAAAACTATTTTGCTCTACCAACGAGCATTAGTCGAAAAATAAAAATCAACGGTCTGACAAAATGATGATATATAGGCCGATGTATTTTCATAAAAGGTTTTCTGGCTTTACTCTTATTTCATTAGTTCCTGTATTTTAAGATGGATGAAATTTATTGTGGCCATAATGAAAAGGTAGAGTGGTAAACATTTTTTGCACGTAATTTGCTAGTTCCTGACCGTAAATATGTATTCATGTTTATCACAGGGTCAGCCAATTATATGTTTAAAGCACGTATGAACAGAAGAGGTAGAGGTATAAACGACACTAGCCGGAGTTATCTCATCTGAGATTCATGCATTTCATTTTACAATCAAACCCTGTTGATAATGAAATACAGGTGTCATTCGGAGAGTCGAAAGTACACGATTTTCTGAAGGACTGGCATTCTGATAAGTATAATTATAAACGCTGTGAGAAGACCATGTAAACCAATTCAACTCATCTCACTCAAAAAACATTTTAGAGATTCAAACCACCTTGTCCGCTGCTTACCTAAAATACAATTTTCATTGCACAACAATTTCAACAGCCAGCATTTTAGTTTAGTGACAAATTGGTTTAAAAATAAGTAATTTTATTAGCCTACCTTGCTTAAGAGAACGCATGAATTGTTCGGTTTCGGAACGTTAAAAAGTCGCATCTGAAAATGCTTATACAATTGTAATATTCGAACAAGCTGCCTACATAAACACTGATTACAGGCCTAAAACTCTATAAAATCACCGCTATCGGGATCGTAATTTTTCTGCTTATACTTTCGCTACGACAAGTAAGCGATTGCTGTCGCCAAATTATTTTTTATTCATCTCATCTGTACGAATCAGGTGTTAAAAGTTATATTTTTACACTGCCTGTGTAGAAGATATAAATACTGCTTATAAATTTCCCTTTAACTAACAGATCCTAAATCAACGAAAAATAGACTTGACAAGACGTTACTAGACAAATCATTTTTGACCTACGCTATTATTGTGTTTAACAGAAACAAAAAAATATGTATCAAAATAAAACTGGTATTCAACAAACGATCTATTAGGGTTGCGTGAGTAAGTCGGGCCAAGTTGAGTGTGATGCGCATGTGACGTCAACGGCTCAGGTAATAATTGCCCAATCAGAGTCTCGTATTTTCGGCCAATAAGAAAGCCCAGTTTTAACCATTGAGATGTCTTCTTTTGCGTCATTTTGATTGGTTAATATTGTCCAATCAGAGAGTTTAGATTACTGTACTACGTCACACCGATGTCAACCAATGACAAAGTGTCTTGAGCGTTACGTCATTCGTCAGGATATGCTGCGTTCTGATTGGTCCGTACTGATTCTGGGCGTCACGTCGAGTGTGATTGTAATATAAAGTCCACACCCAATGTCAACTTCTAGTTAACGGTAGGGCAGAACATATGAAGGTACCTTTTAATGAGATTTATAGTTTCTAGTTAAATATCACTTACGAAATATGTAGTACCATATTGTAGAGATCTTTCGAGTTCTTCAGGAACTTAAAAATTAGTTTCATTTGCTGCTAAATGTTAACACGGTTTTTAAAAAATCACGAGTGTTCATTCGATACCGACACAAAGAAAAATAAACAAAAGGGAGTTATCTATTTTTCCTAGTTGTTCGATTTTTGTAACATAAATTTTGGCCAGTAATGTATCATATTTTTAAGGGAATGATTTTATATAACTGTAAATAAATATTACGATACGTAGAAGGCAACTGAAAATTCTAATTCAAAATATCTTGAGACGAAACAAAGTCAATGTCCTACCGGGTAAGAAGATATACCTCATTAATCGGTTTTATAACAAGAAAACTATTTTGCTCTACCAACGAGCATTAGTCGAAAAATAAAAATCAACGGTCTGACAAAATGATGATATATAGGCCGATGTATTTTCATAAAAGGTTTTCTGGCTTTACTCTTATTTCATTAGTTCCTGTATTTTAAGATGGATGAAATTTATTGTGGCCATAATGAAAAGGTAGAGTGGTAAACATTTTTTGCACGTAATTTGCTAGTTCCTGACCGTAAATATGTATTCATGTTTATCACAGGGTCAGCCAATTATATGTTTAAAGCACGTATGAACAGAAGAGGTAGAGGTATAAACGACACTAGCCGGAGTTATCTCATCTGAGATTCATGCATTTCATTTTACAATCAAACCCTGTTGATAATGAAATACAGGTGTCATTCGGAGAGTCGAAAGTACACGATTTTCTGAAGGACTGGCATTCTGATAAGTATAATTATAAACGCTGTGAGAAGACCATGTAAACCAATTCAACTCATCTCACTCAAAAAACATTTTAGAGATTCAAACCACCTTGTCCGCTGCTTACCTAAAATACAATTTTCATTGCACAACAATTTCAACAGCCAGCATTTTAGTTTAGTGACAAATTGGTTTAAAAATAAGTAATTTTATTAGCCTACCTTGCTTAAGAGAACGCATGAATTGTTCGGTTTCGGAACGTTAAAAAGTCGCATCTGAAAATGCTTATACAATTGTAATATTCGAACAAGCTGCCTACATAAACACTGATTACAGGCCTAAAACTCTATAAAATCACCGCTATCGGGATCGTAATTTTTCTGCTTATACTTTCGCTACGACAAGTAAGCGATTGCTGTCGCCAAATTATTTTTTATTCATCTCATCTGTACGAATCAGGTGTTAAAAGTTATATTTTTACACTGCCTGTGTAGAAGATATAAATACTGCTTATAAATTTCCCTTTAACTAACAGATCCTAAATCAACGAAAAATAGACTTGACAAGACGTTACTAGACAAATCATTTTTGACCTACGCTATTATTGTGTTTAACAGAAACAAAAAAATATGTATCAAAATAAAACTGGTATTCAACAAACGATCTATTAGGGTTGCGTGAGTAAGTCGGGCCAAGTTGAGTGTGATGCGCATGTGACGTCAACGGCTCAGGTAATAATTGCCCAATCAGAGTCTCGTATTTTCGGCCAATAAGAAAGCCCAGTTTTAACCATTGAGATGTCTTCTTTTGCGTCATTTTGATTGGTTAATATTGTCCAATCAGAGAGTTTACATTACTGTACTACGTCACACCGATGTCAACCAATGACAAAGTGTCTTGAGCGTTACGTCATTCGTCAGGATATGCTGCGTTCTGATTGGTCCGTACTGATTCTGGGCGTCACGTCGAGTGTGATTGTAATATAAAGTCCACACCCAATGTCAACTTCTAGTTAACGGTAGGGCAGAACATATGAAGGTACCTATTAATGAGATTTATAGTTTCTAGTTAAATATCACTTACGAAATATGTAGTACCATATTGTAGAGATCTTTCGAGTTCTTCAGGAAATTAAAAATTGGTATCATTTGCTGCTAAATGTTATCACGGTTTTTTAAAAAATCACGAGTGTTCATTCGATACCGACACAAAGAAAAACAAACAAAAGGGAGTTATCTATTATTCCTAGTTGTTCGATTTTTGTAACATAAATTTTGGCCAGTAATGTATCATATTTTTAAGGGAATGATATTATATAACTGTAAATAAATATTACGATACGTAGAAGGCAACTGAAAATTCTAATTCAAAATATCTTGAGACGAAACAAAGTCAATGTCCTACCGGGTAAGAAGATATACCTCATTAATCGGTTTTATAACAAGAAAACTATTTTGCTCTACCAACGAGCATTAGTCGAAAAATAAAAATCAACGGTCTGACAAAATGATGATATATAGGCCGATGTATTTTCATAAAAGGTTTTCTGGCTTTACTCTTATTTTATTAGTTCCTGTATTTTAAGATGGATGAAATTTATTGTGGCAATAATGAAAAGGTAGAGTGGTAAACATTTTTTGCACGTAATTTGCTAGTTCCTGACCGTAAATATGTATTCATGTTTATCACAGGGTCAGCCAATTATATGTTTAAAGCACGTATGAACAGAACAGGTAGAGGTATAAACGACACTAGCCAGAGTTATCTCATCTGAGATTCATGCATTTCATTTTACAATCAAACCCTGTTGATAATGAAATACAGGTGTCATTCGGAGAGTCGAAAGTACACGATTTTCCGAAGGACTGGCATTCTGATAAGTATAATTATAAACGCTGTGAGAAGACCATGTTAACCAATTCAACTCATCTCACACAAAAAACATTTTAGAGGTTCAAACCACCTTGTCCGCTGCTTACCAGCCAGGTAATAACACAACAATCTCATTGCACAATTTTCATTGCACAACAATTTCAACAGCCAGCATTTTAGTTTAGTGACAAATTGGTTTAAAAATAAGTAATTTTATTAGCCTACCTTGCTTAAGAGAACGCATGAATTGTTCGGTTTCGGAACGTTAAAAAGTCGCATCTGAAAATGCTTATAAAATTGTAATATTCGAACAAGCTGCCTACATAAACACTGATTACAGGCCTAAAACTCTATAAAATCACAGCTATCGGGATCGTAATTTTTCTGCTTATACGTTCGCTACGAGAAGTAAGCGATTGCTGTCGCCAAATTATTTTTTTTTTATCTCATCTGTACGAATCAGGTGTTAAAAGTTATATTTTTACACTGCCTGTGTAGAAGATATAATTACTGCTTATAAATTTCCCTTTAACTAACAGATCCTAAATCAACGAAAAATAGACTTGACAAGACGTTACTAGACAAATCATTTTTGACCTACGCTATAATTGTGTTTAACAGAACCAAAAACATATGTATCAAAATAAAACTGGTATTCAACAAACGATCTATTAGGGTTGCGTGAGTAAGTGGGGCCAAGTTGAGTGTGATGCGCATGTGACGTCAACGGCTCAGGTAATAATTGCCCAATCAGAGTCTCGTATTTTCGGCCAATAAGAAAGCCCAGTTTTAACCAATCAGATGTCTTCTTTTGCGTCATTTTGATTGGTTAATATTGTCCAATCAGAAAGTTTATATTACTGTACTACGTCACACCGATGTCAACCAATGACAAAGTGTCTTGAGCGTTACGTCATTCGTCAGGATATGCTGCGTTCTGATTGGTCCGTACTGATTCTGGGCGTCACGTCGAGTGTGATTGTAATATAAAGTCCACACCCAATGTCAACTTCTAGTTAACGGTAGGGCAGAACATATGAAGGTACCTTTTAATGAGATTTATAGTTTCTAGTTAAATATCACTTACGAAATATGTAGTACCATATTGTAGAGATCTTTCGAGTTCTTCAGGAAATTAAAAATTGGTTTCATTTGCTGCTAAATGTTAACACGGTTTTTTAAAAAATCACGAGTGTTCATTCGATACCGACACAAAGAAAAATAAACAAAAGGGAGTGATCTATTTTTACTAGTTGTTCGATTTTTGTAACATAAATTTTGGCCAGTAATGTATCATATTTTTAAGGGAATGATTTTATATAACTGTAAATAAATATTACGATACGTAGAAGGCAACTGAAAATTCTAATTCAAAATATCTTGAGACGAAACAAAGTCAATGTCCTACCGGGTAAGAAGATATACCTCATTAATCGGTTTTATAACAAGAAAACTATTTTGCTCTACCAACGAGCATTAGTCGAAAAATAAAAATCAACGGTCTGACAAAATGATGATATATAGGCCGATGTATTTCCATAAAAGGTTTTCTGTCTTTACTCTTATTTCATTAGTTCCTGTATTTTAAGATGGATGAAATTTATTGTGGCCATAATGAAAAGGTAGAGTGGTAAACATTTTTTGCACGTAATTTGCTAGTTCCTGACCGTAAATACGTATTCATGTTTATCACAGGGTCAGCCAATTATATGTTTAAAGCACGTATGAACAGAAGAGGTAGAGGTATAAACGACACTAGCCAGAGTTATCTCATCTGAGATTCATTGATTTCATTTTACAATCAAACCCTGTTGATAATGAAATACAGGTGTTATTCGGAGAGTCGAAAGTACACAATTTTCCGAAGGACTGGCATTCTGATAAGTATAATTATAAACGCTGTGAGAAGACCATGTAAACCAATTCAACTCATCTCACACAAAAAACATTTTAGAGGTTTAAACCACCTTGTCCGCTGCTTACCTAAAATACAATTTTCATTGCACAACAATTTCAACAGCCAACATTTTAGTTTAGTGACAAATTGGTTTGAAAATAAGTAGTTTTATTAGCCTACATTGCTTAAGAGAACGCATGAATTGTTCGGTTTCGGAACGTTAAAAAGTCGCATCTGAAAATGCTTATAAAATTGTAATATTCGAACAAGCTGCCTACATAAACACTGATTACAGGCCTAAAACTCTATAAAATCACAGCTATCGGGATCGTAATTTTTCTGCTTATACTTTCGCTACGACAAGTAAGCGATTGCTGTCGCCAAATTATTTTTTATTTATCTCATCTGTACGAATCAGGTGTTAAAAGTTATATTTTTACACTGCCTGTGTAGAAGATATAAATACTGCTTATAAATTTCCCTTTAACTAACAGATCCTTTTTTTTTTTTTTTTATTTAACAGTATAGTTTTCTTTTGCAATCAGTTAATAAATACAATAACTTTAAGCAAATATGAGAAAATCTGAGCAATGTCTTTAGAATTAAAAACACAAACGACACTCAGTAGTGTGTTTGAGAAAGACCAAACTGTGAAAAAACAAAAATATATCTATACAAAATCAAACTTGATGAACCGTGAATCAACATCCCGAAACACAAAGTGTTGAAGTTGGAGATGACAATGACGATGGTAGAGATGAAAAACGACGCCAATTATGAGATGCTGGTGATTAGGAGTTGAAGTAGAAAAGATGAAAAAAAAGAATTTAAATGACTAACAAAATCGTAGAGGTAAGTCCAGTGGTTTAAAGCGTTTCAGTCTGTAAGTATCTTCGCTGTTGTCAAGGAGGCTAATCGCTAATGGATTTTGATGGTGTTCTAGTTTTTGTAAATGTTTTTCGCTATGTTGTTTAATTTCTTCTTTTATGAAGAGCAGGTTTAGGTCATTGTGTAGTATTTCATTTGTTACGTACCATGGGGCTGCAGTGATCAGTCTCAGGCATTTTGATTGAAAGCGCTGCAGTATTTCTATATTTGATGAACTAGCTGTACCCCATAGCTCTAACCCATATGTCCAAATTTGTTTTTAGTATTACTTTGTATACGAGTACTTTATTTTCAAGGGAGAGTTGAGACCTACTGCCTAAGAGCCAGAATAATTGACGTAACTTCAGCCCAAGTTGCTTTCGTTTCGCCCATATATGACTTCTCCACGTGAGTCTTCGATCTAGATGTAAACCCAGATATTTAACTTCATCCTTCTGTGGGATTACTGTACCGTTCAAGCTGACCACTGGACATGTTGGTTTCTTTAATGTAAATGTTACGTGTGTTGACTTATCCTCATTAATCTTCACTCTCCATTTCTTACACCATTCGTGAATGTTGTCAAGATGGGTTTGTAACTTCTCCGAGGCACATGTCGGAGAAGCGTCCGTCGCTAAAATCGCTGTGTCATCTGCGAACGTTGCCGTCATTACAGATTCATGTTCTGGAAGGTCGGCTGTGTAAAGCGTATATAAGAATGGGCTCAAAATGCTGCCTTGAGGAACGCCGGAATTTAATAAGTAGAATTTGGAAAAGACATTATCATATTTAACTTGGAAGAAACGATTTAAAAGATAGTTTTTAAAAATCAAGAAGTATGGATATTCTAATTTCATTTTAATTTTGTATAACAGACCTAGATGCCAAACTTTATCGAACGCCTGCTGAATATCCAAGAACACAGCTGAAGTAAACTTCTTCAATTCTAAGCTCTTCTGAATAAGTTTGACTAGTCTGTGGACTTGTTCTACAGCCGAGTGTCGTTCACGAAACCCAAATTGATGATCTGGAATCAGTTTATACTCTTCTATAAAAGGCTTTAAACGATTTAACAACATTTTCTCAAATACTTTAGAGGTAATTGGAAGCAGGCTGATTGGTCTATAGGAGCTCGGTCGTAAAGGATCCTTGCCTGGTTTAAGGATCATAATCACCTGGGCATATTTCCATTGAGCAGGAAAGCATCCGATACGTATAATAGCATTAAAAATCGCTGTAAGTAACAAGAGCGCTTTTTTAGGCAGTTGTTTCAAGATTTCGCCTGTTATTAAGTCGTATCCTGGTGCTTTCTTCCGGTTAAGATTATTTTTGATAGTCCTCCCAATTTCTGCAGGGCTGAATGGTTTGATGGGTGGAGACATCTGGAAGGGCGCCTCTAGATATTCTGTAATTTCGTCAGTAAGATTTTGATTATGAAGTTCGTTCGGCTTGAAGACTTCCACAAGATGCCTAGCAAATATATCAGCCTTTTCTGCTGGAGTTCTTGCCCAGTTTCCGTCTCCGGTATTTAGTGGTGGAACCATCTTCTTTTGTTGTTTCAAAAATTTTGTAGCCTTCCAGAGAGAGTAATCAGATGCGCTGGACGGAGAAAGATTGGATAGTTTTTCTTGGAAGGAGGCGATCTTGATTTCGGAAAGCAACTCTTTTAGTCTTCTCGATGCTCTATTAAATCGTCTTTTATCGTCTGGATGTTTAGTGTTATGCCAAATGCGTCTCAGTCGTCTTTTTTCACCAATTCTTTCCCGGACATTTTCAGGATAAAAATGCTGTCTCGTAGGGTTGTCCTTAACTGGTGTAGATTCCCAGGCTGACTCTTGTATTGTTTCATTGAAATGTTCAATCGCATTTTCAATTTCACTTACCGTTTTCAACGAGACATTTAATGTAATTTTGTTTTCTATTAGCAGTCGGAAATATTGCCAGTCAGTGTGTTTGTTATGTAACGTCGGAGGTGGTTCTTTAACAATGAGCCTCGAATTAATTACTGCTATGACAGGTGTATGATCTGATGATAACTCAAGACTAGCTTCGAGTTGCACTGAATTTTGAGGAACATTTTTTGTGATGAAAAAGTCGAGGAGGTCAGGTCGCCGGTTAGGATCAGACGGCCAGTATGTAGGTTCTCCTGTTGACAATGTATTCAAGTTATTTTGTCGTACTACGTTATAAAGTGATCGGCCTCTAGGATTAGCGAGTCTGGATCCCCACAGTTGGTGCTTGGCATTAAAGTCGCCACCGGCAATAAACCTATTCCCTAAAGAACCAAAGAAATTTGTAAATTCAGCTTCGGGTATCCTATGCCTGGGAGGACAATGCACTGCTGACAGTGTGAGAAAACCGTACACGTCTTTCACTGCAACACTAGTAGCTTGCAACGAAGCACTTTCAGACTTCTGAAGCGCATAATGAGTAATATTATTCCTTATAATTACGGCTGTTCCGCCATGTGCTCTTCCGTCGGGGTGATTTGAGTGATACAAAGAATAGCCTGGACAACTAAAGAAACTCTTGTCTGTAAAATGGGTCTCTGAAATTAAAACTATATCAAATTTATTTAAATTAATGAAAGTGATGAATTCATGATAATGTTGAACTAAACCATTAGCGTTCCATAGAGAGATTTTGTACATAAAATCCGGCATTTAGTTTAATTTTGAAGCGATGATGGTGAGAAGATTTAGTAGTGTGGCCATTTGCTCTGCTTGTTTCTCAATAACTTTTCTCAACTCCTCAAAAGAGTTCTGAAAAAATCTCATATGATCATCTTGCATCGCGAAAGTTGTTGGTCGGCGAGTTGTACCTCGGAGTGCATCCGCATAAGTCTCATGAACAGGAGCGTGGGTATCCTGGCTTTTAGTAGGCCCAGTGGTTCGTTCATTTTCAGAAGGTTTAGTCTGCAAAGACGTAATGTTTCGTTCCCGTAAGGGTGGAAATCGTCGTTTCTTTATATCTCTGTAGACCTCACATCCCTTATAATTAGCAGGGTGGACTCCCTGGCATAACGCGCATTTTGCTGGTGTGTCGTTAAGTTTTCTGCATGCGGATGTTTCATGGTTATCGCCACATTTAACACATCGAAATGGCCGCGAGCAATAGGATCTTGAATGACCATATCTCTGGCAGCGTTTACATTGGATTATTTCTCGTTTATTGTATGGAGCTTCAAACTGAATCTTGGCGTTTAGGAGAAATTCAATTTTGTAGACATCCTTATTGTTGCCAGCAGGTTCCAGGTCTACATAAAATAATGATAACGGTTCCTTGGTGACCTTATGAAGTATGTTGCAGATATTCCGTACCTGATGACCGTAACTTTGTAGTTCTTGTTTAATTTCAACCACATCCATCGAGTGATGCACATGTCGTAAAACTACTCGAAATGCGCGATTTTGTTTCAATTGGTATGTGTGAAAATCTATATTTGATTTTCGAAGATTATTAACTATGTGAGAATAAACGTGACTACTATTCGCGTTAATTTTCATATAGTTCCGCGACAATATTTTATATATATAATCCTTCGGATTTACATTATCGCCCTGAATAATTCGTGTCATCTGAGGCACACTACTAATACTCGGAATGAATATGGGAGGAGGTTTCGGTTCAGACGGCGTTAATTCTTCCTCCATGTCAGAGTTATCTGATAATGGATCAAATGAATTTTTCGTGGTAACACAATTTTCTCCAATTTTTTTAAATGCATGCAATTCGTTGGAATGTTTTTCTGCCTTTCGTTTTTTATTCTTTGCTTCCACCGTTTTGAAACTTTCCTGTGCGCTGACAGGTACGTCATCAATTTGGCCCGTTCGTTTATGAGTCACAGTTCGTTGGCTCCGCCGTAATCGTGTATCTTCGGATAAGATCGGAAAGATCTGCTGAGAAGAACCAGCTGATCCAGTGCCTTCTGTATTTTGCAAACCGTTGTCAGGTTGAAGTTGTTCATTTAACACGGCAAAATTTGCCTATGACGTTAAAGAAGAAGAAGAAGAATTCAAAGCCATTACAGAAAAAAATATAACTTAACCTATTAAAGTGCTACAAAATAACACAATAGAAAAAAAATGTATATAATAGACTTTTATGAGAAACAAAAATAAATATAATTAACTCACATTTTAAATTCAAGTAAATAACACTACACGTAGAAAACAAACTGAGTAACAAAGTATTTTGCAATAATGTCAAGAACGATAAACTATGCACTACACCTAACTCGAACCGGAACAGATCCTAAATCAACGAAAAATAGACTTGACAAGACGTTACTAGACAAATCATTTTTGACCTACGCTATTATTGTGTTGAACAGAAACAAAAAAATATGTATCAAAATAAAACTGGTATTCAACAAACGATCTATTAGGGTTGCGTGAGTAAGTCGGGCCAAGTTGAGTGTGATGCGCATGTGACGTCAACGGCTCAGGTAATAATTGCCCAATCAGAGTCTCGTATTTTCGGCCAATAAGAAAGCCCAGTTTTAACCAATCAGATGTCTTCTTTTGCGTCATTTTGATTGGTTAATATTGTCCAATCAGAGAGTTTATATTACTGTACTACGTCACACCGATGTCAACCAATGACAAAGTGTCTTGAGCGTTACGTCATTCGTCAGGATATGCTGCGTTCTGATTGGTCCGTACTGATTCTGGGCGTCACGTCGAGTGTGATTGTAATATAAAGTCCACACCCAATGTCAACTTCTAGTTAACGGTAGGGCAGAACATATGAAGGTACCTTTTAATGAGATTTATAGTTTCTAGTTAAATATCACTCACGAAATATGTAGTACCATATTGTAGAGATCTTTCGAGTTCTTCAGGAAATTAAAAATTGGTTTCATTTGCTGCTAAATGTTAACACGGTTTTTAAAAAAATCACGAGTGTTCATTCGATACCGACACAAAGAAAAATAAACAAAAGGGAGTTATCTATTTTCCTAGTTGTTCGATTTTTGTAACATAAATTTTGGCCAGTAATGTATCATATTTTTAAGGGAATGGTTTTATATAACTGTAAATAAATATTACGATACGTAGAAGGCAACTGAAAATTCTAATTCAAAATATCTTGAGACGAAACAAAGTCAATGTCCTACCGGGTAAGAAGATATAGCCTACCTCATTAATCGGTTTTATAACAAGAAAACTATTTTGCTCTACCAACGAGCATTAGTCGAAAAATAAAAATCAACGGTCTGACAAAATGATGATATATAGGCCGATGTATTTTCATAAAAGGTTTTCTGGCTTTACTCTTATTTCATTAGTTCCTGTATTTTAAGATGGATGAAATTTATTGTGGCCATAATGAAAAGGTAGAGTGGTAAACATATTTTGCACGTAATTTGCTAGTTCCTGACCGTAAATATGTATTCATGTTTATCACAGGGTCAGCCAATTATATGTTTAAAGCACGTATGAACAGAAGAGGTAGAGGTATAAACGACACTAGCCAGAGTTATCTCATCTGAGATTCATGCATTTCATTTTACAATCAAACCCTGTTGATAATGAAATACAGGTGTCATTCGGAGAGTCGAAAGTACACGATTTTCCGAAGGACTGGCATTCTGATAAGTAAAATTATAAACGCTGTGAGAAGACCATGTAAACCAATTCAACTCATCTCACTCAAAAAACATTTTAGAGGTTCAAACCACCTTGTCCGCTGCTTACCTAAAATACAATTTTCATTGCACAACAATTTCAACAGCCAGCATTTTAGTTTAGTGACAAATTGGTTTGAAAGTAAGTAATTTTATTAGCCTACCTTGCTTAAGAGAACGCATGAATTGTTCGGTTTCGGAAGGTTAGAAAGTCGCATCTGAAAATGCTTATAAAATTGTAATATTCGAACAAGCTGCCTACATAAACACTGATTTCAGGCCTAAAACTCTAAAAAATCACAGCTATCGGGATCGTAATTTTTCTGCTTATACTTTCGCTACGACAAGTAAGCGATTGCTGTCGCCAAATTATTTTTTATTTATCTCATCTGTACGAATCAGGTGTTGAAAGTTATATTTTTACACTGCCTGTGTAGAAGATATAAATACTGCTTATAAATTTCCCTTTAACTAACAGATCCTAAATCAACGAAAAATAGACTTGACAAGACGTTACTAGACAAATCATTTTTGACCTACGCTATTATTGTGTTTAACAGAAACAAAAAAATATGTACCAAAATAAAACTGGTATTCAACAAACGATCTATTAGGGTTGCGTGAGTAAGTCGGGCCAAGTTGAGTGTGATGCGCATGTGACGTCAACGGCTCAGGTAATAATTGCCCAATCAGAGTCTCGTATTTTCGGCCAATAAGAAAGCCCAGTTTTAACCAATCAGATGTCTTCTTTTGCGTCTTTTTGATTAGTTAATATTGTCCAATCAGAGAGTTTATATTACTGTACTACGTCACACCGATGTCAACCGATGACAAAGTGTCTTGAGCGTTACGTCATTCGTCAGGATATGCTGCGTTCTGATTGGTCCGTACTGATTCTGGGCGTCACGTCGAGTGTGATTGTAATATAAAGTCCACACCCAATGTCAACTTCTAGTTAACGGTAGGGGAGAACATATGAAGGTACCTTTTAATGAGATTTATAGTTTCTAGTTAAATATCACTGACGAAATATATAGTACCATATTGTAGAGATCTTTCGAGTTCTTCAGGAAATTAAAAATTGGTTTCATTTGCTGCTAAATGTTAACACGGTTTTTAAAAAAATCACGAGTGTTCATTCGATACCGACACAAAGAAAAATAAACAAAAGGGAGTTATCTATTTTCCTAGTTGTTCGATTTTTGTAACATAAATTTTGGCCAGTAATGTATCATAATTTTAAGGGAATGATTTTATATAACTGTAAATAAATATTACAATACGTAGAAGGCAACTGAAAATTCTAATTCAAAATATCTTGAGACGAAACAAAGTCAATGTCCTACCGGGTAAGAAGATATACCTCATTAATCAGTTTTATAACAAGAAAACTATTTTGCTCTACCAACATGCATTAGTCGAAAAATAAAAATCAACGGTCTGACAAAATGATGATATATTCCGATGTATTTTCATAAAAGGTTTTCTGGCTTTACTCTTGTTTCATTAGTTCCTGTATTTTAAGATGGATGAAATTTATTGTTGCCATAATGAAAAGGTAGAATGGTAAACATTTTTTGCACGTAATTTGCTAGTTCCTGACCGTAAATATGTATTCATGTTTATCACAGGGTCAGCCAATTATATGTTTAAAGCACGTATGAACAGAAGAGGTAGAGGTATAAACGACACTAGCCAGAGTTATCTCATCTGAGATTCATGCATTTCATTTTACAATCAAACCCTGTTGATAATGAAATACAGGTGTCATTCGGAGAGTCGAAAGTACACGATTTTCCGAAGGACTGGCATTCTGATAAGTATAATTATAAACGCTGTGAGAAGACCATGTAAACCAATTCAACTCATCTTACTCAAAAAACATTTTAGAGGTTCAAACCACCTTGTCCGCTGCTTACCTAAAATACAATTTTCATTGCACAACAATTTCAACAGCCAGCATTTTAGTTTAGTGACAAATTGGTTTGAAAATTAGTAATTTTATTAGCCTACCTTGCTTTAGAGAACGTATGAATTGTTCGGTTTCGGAACGTTAAAAAGTCGCATCTGAAAATGCTTATAAAATTGTAATATTCGAACAAGCTGCCTACATAAACACTGATTACAGGCCTAAAACTCTATAAAATCACAGCTATCGGAATCGTAATTTTTCTGCTTATACTTTCGCTACGACAAGTAAGCGATTGCTGTCGCCAAATTATTTTTTATTTATCTCATCTGTACGAATCAGGTGTTAAAAGTTATATTTTTACACTGCCTGTGTAGAAGATATAAATACTGCTTATAAATTTCCCTTTAACTAACAGATCCTAAATCAACGAAAAATAGACTTGACAAGACTTTACTAGACAAATCATTTTTGACCTACGCTATTATTGTGTTTAACAGAAACAAAAAAATATGTATCAAAATAAAACTGGTATTCAGCAAACGATCTATTAGGGTTGCGTGAGTAAGTCGGGCCAAGTTGAGTGTGATGCGCATGTGACGTCAACGGCTCAGGTAATAATTGCCCAATCAGAGTCTCGTATTTTCGGCCAATAAGAAAGCCCAGTTTTAACCAATCAGATGTCTTCTTTTGCGTCATTTTGATTGGTTAATATTGTCCAATCAGAGAGTTTATATTACTGTACTACGTCACACCGATGTCAACCAATGACAAAGTGTCTTGAGCGTTACGTCATTCGTCAGGATATGCTGCGTTCTGATTGGTCCGTACTGATTCTGTGCGTCACGTCGAGTGTGATTGTAATATAAAGTCCACACCCAATGTCAACTTCTAGTTAACGGTAGGGCAGAACATATGAAGGTACCTTTTAATGAGATTTATAGTTTCTAGTTAAATATCACTCACGAAATATGTAGTACCATATTGTAGAGATCTTTCGAGTTCTTCAGGAAATTAAAAATTGGTTTCATATGCTGCTAAATGTTAACACGGTTTTTTAAAAAATCACGAGTGTTCATTCGATACCGACACAAAGAAAAATAAACAAAAGGGAGTTATCTATTTTCCTAGTTGTTCGATTTTTGTAACATAAATTTTGGCCAGTAATGTATCATATTTTTAAGGGAATGATTTTATATAACTGTAAATAAATATTACGATACGTAGAAGGCATTTGAAAATTCTAATTCAAAATATCTTGAGACGAAACAAAGTCAATGTCCTACCGGGTAAGAAGATATACCTCATTAATCGGTTTTATAACCAGAAAACTATTTTGCTCTACCAACGAGCATTAGTCGAAAAATAAAAATCAACGGTCTGACAAAATGATGATATATAGGCCGATGTATTTTCATAAAAGGTTTTCTGTCTTTACTCTAATTTCATTAGTTCCTGTATTTTAAGATGGATAAAATTTATTGTGGCCATAATGAAAAGGTAGAGTGGTAAACATTTTTTGCACGTAATTTGCTAGTTCCTGACCATAAATATGTATTCATGTTTATCACAGGGTCAGGCAATTATATGTTTAAAGCACGTATGAACAGAAGAGGTAGAGGTATAAACAACACTAGCCGGAGTTATCTCATCTGAGATTCATGCATTTCATTTTACAATCAAACCCTGTTGATAATGAAATACAGGTGTCATTCGGAGAGTCGAAAGTACACGATTTTCCGAAGGACTGGCATTCTGATAAGTATAATTATAAACGCTGTGAGAAGACCATGTAAACCAATTCAACTCATCTCACTCAAAAAACATTTTAGAGGTTCAAACCACCTTGTCCGCTGCTTACCTAAAATACAATTTCCATTGCACAACAATTTCAACAGCCAGCATTTTAGTTTAGTGACAAATTGGTTTGAAAATAAGTAATTTTATTAGCCTACCTTGCTTAAGAGAACGCATGAATTGTTCGGTTTCGGAAGGTTAAAAAGTCGCGTCTGAAAATGCTTATAAAATTGTAATATTCGAACAAGCTGCCTACATAAACACTGTTACAGGCCTAAAACTCTAAAAAATCACAGCTATCGGGATCGTAATTTTTCTGCTTATACTTTCGCTACGACAAGTAAGCGATTGCTGTCGCCAAATTATTTTTTATTTATCTCATCTGTACGAATCAGGTGTTAAAAGTTATATTTTTACACTGCCTGTGTAGAAGATATAAATACTGCTTATAAATGTCCCTTTAACTAACAGATCCTAAATCAACGAAAAATAGACTTGACAAGACGTTACTAGACAAATCATTTTTGACCTACGCTATTATTGTGTTTAACAGAAACAAAAAAATATGTATCAAAATAAAACTGGTATTCAACAAACGATCTATTAGGGTTGCGTGAGTAAGTCGGGCCAAGTTGAGTGTGATGCGCATGTGACGTCAACGGCTCAGGTAATAATTGCCCAATCAGAGTCTCGTATTTTCGGCCAATAAGAAAGCCCAGTTTTAACCAATCAGATGTTTTATTTTGCGTCATTTTGATTGGTTAATATTGTCCAATCAGAGAGTTTATATTACTGTACTACGTCACACCGATGTCAACCAATGACAAAGTGTCTTGAGCGTTACGTCATTCGTCAGGATATGCTGCGTTCTGATTGGTCCTTACTGATTCTGGGCGTCACGTCGAGTGTGATTGTAATATAAAGTCCACACCCAATGTCAACTTCTAGTTAACGGTAGGGCAGAACATATGAAGGTACCTTTTAATGAGATTTATAGTTTCTAGTTAAATATCACTTACGAAATATGTAGTACCATATTGTAGAGATCTTTCGAGTTCTTCAGGAAATTAAAAATTGGTTTCATTTGCTGCTAAATGTTAACACGGTTTTTTAAAAAATCACGAGTGTTCATTCGATACCGACACAAAGAAAAATAAACAAAAGGGAGTTATCTATTTTTCCTAGTTGTTCGATTTTTGTAACATAAATTTTGGCCAGTAATGTATCATATTTTTAAGGGAATGATTTTATATAACTGTAAATAAATATTACGATACGTAGAAGGCAACTGAAAATTCTAATTCAAAATATCTTGAGACGAAACAAAGTCAATGTCCTACCGGGTAAGAAGATATACCTCATTAATCGGTTTTATAACCAGAAAACTATTTTGCTCTACCAACGAGCATTAGTCGAAAAATAAAAATCAACGGTCTGACAAAATGATGATGTATAGGCCGATGTATTTTCATAAAAGGTTTTCTGTCTTTACTCTTATTTCATTAGTTCCTGTATTTTAAGATGGATGAAATTTATTGTGGCCATTATGAAAAGGTAGAGTGGTAAACATTTTTTGCACGTAATTTGCTAGTTCCTGACCATAAATATGTATTCATGTTTATCACAGGGTCAGGCAATTATATGTTTAAAGCACGTATGAACAGAAGAGGTAGAGGTATAAACGACACTAGCCAGAGTTACCTCATCTGAGATTCATGCATTTCATTTTACAATCAAACCCTGTTGATAATGAAATACAGGTGTCATTCGGAGAGTCGTAAGTACACGATTTTCCGAAGGACTGGCATTCTGATAAGTATAATTATAAACGCTGTGAGAAGACCATGTAAACCAATTCAACTCATCTCACTCAAAAAACATTTTAGAGGTTCAAACCACCTTGTCCGCTGCTTACCTAAAATACAATTTCCATTGCACAACAATTTCAACAGCCAGCATTTTAGTTTAGTGACAAATTGGTTTAAAAATAAGTAATTTTATTAGCCTACCTTGCTTAAGAGAACGCATGAATTGTTCGGTTTCGGAAGGTTAAAAAGTCGCATCTGAAAATGCTTATAAAATTGTAATATTCGAACAAGCTGCCTACATAAACACTGTTACAGGCCTAAAACTCTAAAAAATCACAGCTATCGGGATCGTAATTTTTCTGCTTATACTTTCGCTACGACAAGTAAGCGATTGCTGTCGCCAAATTATTTTTTATTTATCTCATCTGTACGAATCAGGTGTTAAAAGTTATATTTTTACACTGCCTGTGTAGAAGATATAAATACTGCTTATAAATTTCCCTTTAACTAACAGATCCTAAATCAACAAAAAATAGACTTGACAAGACGTTACTAGACAAATTATATTTGACCTACGCTATTATTGTGTTTAACAGAAACAAAAAAATATGTATCAAAATAAAACTGGTATTCAACAAACGATCTATTAGGGTTGCGTGAGTAAGTCGGGCCAAGTTAAGTGTGATGCGCATGTGACGTCAACGGTTTAGGTAATAATTGCCCAATCAGAGTCTCGTATTTTCGGCCAATATAAAAGCCCAGTTTTACCCGATCAGATGTCTTCTTTTGCGTCATTTTGATTGGTTAATATTGTCCAATCAGAGAGTTTATATTACTGTACTACGTCACACCGATGTCAACCAATGACAAAGTGTCTTGAGCGTTACGTTATTCGTCAGGATATGCTGCGTTCTGATTGGTCCGTACTGATTCTGGGCGTCACGTCGAGTGTGATTGTAATATAAAGTCCACACCCAATGTCAACTTCTAGTTAACGGTAGGGCAGAACATATGAAGGTACCTTTTAATGAGATTTATAGTTTCTAGTTAAATATCACTTACGAAATATGTAGTACCATATTGTAGAGATCTTTCGAGTTCTTCAGGAAATGAAAATTGGTTTCATTTGCTGCTAAATGTTAACACGGTTTTTTAAAAAATCACGAGTGTTCATTCGATACCGACACAAAGAAAAATAAACAAAAGGGAGTTATCTATTTTCCTAGTTGTTCGATTTTTGTAACATAAATTTTGGCCAGTAATGTATCATATTTTTAAGGGAATGATTTCATATAACTGTAAATAAATATTACGATACGTAGAAGGCATTTGAAAATTCTAATTCTAAATATCTTGAGACGAAACAAAGTCAATGTCCTACCGGGTAAGAATATATACCTCATTAATCGGTTTTATAACAAGAAAACTATTTTGCTCTACCAACGAGCATTAGTCGAAAAATAAAAATCAACGGTCTGACAAAATGATGATATATAGGCCGATGTATTTTCATAAAAGGTTTTCTGGCTTTACTCTTATTTCATTAGTTCCTGTATTTTAAGATGGATGAAATTTATTGTGGCCATAATGAAAAGGTAGAGTGGTAAACATTTTTTGCACGTAATTTGCTAGTTCCTGACCGTAAATATGTATTCATGTTTATCACAGGGTCAGCCAATTATATGTTTAAAGCACGTATGAACAGAAGAGGTAGAGGTATAAACGACACTAGCCAGAGTTATCTCATCTGAGATTCATGCATTTCATTTTACAATCAAACCCTGTTGATAATGAAATACAGGTGTCATTCGGAGAGTCGAAAGTACACGATTTTCCGAAGGACTGGCATTCTGATAAGTATAATTATAAACGCTGTGAGAAGACCATGTAAACCAATTCAACTCATCTCACTCAAAAAACATTTTAGAGGTTCAAACCACCTTGTCCGCTGCTTACCTAAAATACAATTTTCATTGCACAACAATTTCAACAGCCAGCATTTTAGTTTAGTGACAATGTGGTTTGAAAATAAGTAATTTTATTAGCCTACCTTGCTTCAGAGAACGCATGAATTGTTCGGTTTCGGAACGTTAAAAAGTCGCATCTGAAAATGCTTATAAAATTGTAATATTCGAACAAGCTGCCTACATAAACACTGATTACAGGCCTAAAACTCTATAAAATCACAGCTATAAGGATCGTAATTTTTCTGCTTATACTTTTGCTACGACAAGTTAGCGATTGCTGTCGCCAAATTATTTTTTATTTATCTCATCTGTACGAATCAGGTGTTAAAAGTTATATTTTTACACTGCCTGTGTAGAAGATATAAATACTGCTTATAAATTTCCCTTTAACTAACAGATCCTAAATCAACGAAAAATAGACTTGACAAGACGTTACTAGACAAATCATTTTTGACCTACGCTATTATTGTGTTTAACAGAAACAAAAAAATATGTATCAAAATAAAACTGGTATTCAACAAACGATCTATTAGGGTTGCGTGAGTAAGTCGGGCCAAGTTGAGTGTGATGCGCATGTGACGTCAACGGCTCAGGTAATAATTGCCCAATCAGAGTCTCGTATTTTCGGCCAATAAGGAAGCCCAGTTTTAACCAATCAGATGTCTTCTTTTGCGTCATTTTGATTGGTTAATATTGTCCAATCAGAGAGTTTATATTACTGTACTACGTCACACCGATGTCAACCAATGACAAAGTGTCTTGAGCGTTACGTCATTCGTCAGGATATGCTGCGTTCTGATTGGTCCGTACTGATTCTGGGCGTCACGTCGGGTGTGATTGTAATATAAAGTCCACACCCAATGTCAACTTCTAGTTAACGGTAGGGCAGAACATATGAAGGTACCTTTTAATGAGATTTATAGTTTCTAGTTAAATATCACTTACGAAATATGTAGTACCATATTGTAGAGATCTTTCGAGTTCTTCAGGAAATAAAAAATAGGTTTCATTTGCTGCTAAATGTTAACACGGTTTTTTAAAAAGTCACGAGTGTTCATTCGATACCGACACAAAGAAAAATAAACAAAAAGGAGTTATCTATTTTCCTTGTTGTTCGATTTTTGTAACATAAATTTTGGCCAGTAATGTATCATATTTTTAAGGGAATGATTTTATATAACTGTAAATAAATATTACGATACGTAGAAGGCAACTGAAAATTCTAATTCAAAATATCTTGAGACGAAACAAAGTCAATGTCCTACCGGGTAAGAAGATATACCTCATTAATCGGTTTTATAACAAGAAAACTATTTTGCTCTACCAACGAGCATTAGTCGAAAAATAAAAATCAACGGTCTGACAAAATGATGATATATAGGCCGATGTATTTTCATAAAAGTTTTTCTGGCTTTACTCTTATTTCATTAGTTCCTGTATTTTAAGATGGATGAAATTTATTGTGGCCATAATGAAAAGATAGAGTGGTAAACATTTTATTCACGTAATTTGCTAGTTCCTGACCGTAAATATGTATTCATGTTTATCACAGGGTCAGCCAATTTTATGTTTAAAGCACGTATGGACAGAAGAGGTAGAGGTATAAACGACACTAGCCAGAGTTATCTCATCTGAGATTCATGCATTTCATTTTACAATCAAACCCTGTTGATAATGAAATACAGGTGTCATTCGGAGAGTCGAAAGTACACGATTTTCCGAAGGACTGGCATTCTGATAAGTATAATTATAAACGCTGTGAGAAGACCATGTAAACCAATTCAACTCATCTCACTCAAAAAATATTTTAGAGGTTCAAACCACCTTGTCCGCTGCTTACCTAAAATACAATTTTCATTGCACAACAATTTCAACAGCCAGCATTTTAGTTTAGTGACAAATTGGTTTGAAAATAAGTAATTTTTTTAGCCTACCTTGCTTAAGAGAACGCATGCATTGTTCGGTTTCGGAACGTTAAAAAGTCGCATTTGAAAATGCTTATAAAATTGTAATATTCGAACAAGCTGCCTACATAAACACTGATTACAGGCCTAAAACTCTATAAAATCACAGCTAACGGGATCGTAATTTTTCTGCTTATACTTTCGCTACGACAAGTTAGCGATTGCTGTCGCCAAATTATTTTTTATTTATCTCATCTGTACGAATCAGGTGTTAAAAGTTATATTTTTACACTGCCTGTGTAGAAGATATAAATACTTCTTATAAATTTCCCTTTAACTAACAGATCCTAAATCAACGAAAAATAGACTTGACAAGACGTTACTAGACAAATCATTTTTGACCTACGCTATTATTGTGTTTAACAGAAACAAAAAAATATGTATCAAAATAAAACTGGTATTCAACAAACGATCTATTAGGGTTGCGTGAGTAAGTCGGGCCAAGTTGAGTGTGATGCGCATGTGACGTCAACGGCTCAGGTAATAATTGCCCAATCTGAGTCTCGTATTTTCGGCCAATAAGAAAGCCCAGTTTTAACCAATCAGATGTCTTCTTTTGCGTCATTTTGATTGGTTAATATTGTCCAATCAGAGAGTTTATATTACTGTACTACGTCACACCGATGTCAACCAATGACAAAGTGTCTTGAGCGTTACGTCATTCGTCAGGATATGCTGCGTTCTGATTGGTCCGTACTGATTCTGGGCGTCACGTCGAGTGTGATTGTAATATAAAGTCCACACCCAATGTCAACTTCTAGTTAACGGTAGGGCAGAACATATGAAGGTACCTTTTAATGAGATTTATAGTTTCTAGTTAAATATCACTCACGAAATATGTAGTACCATATTGTAGAGATCTTTCGAGTTCTTCAGGAAATTAAAAATAGGTTTCATTTCCTGCTAAATGTTAACACGGTTTTTTAAAAAATCACGAGTGTTCATTCGATACCGACACAAAGAAAAATAAACAAAAGGGAGTTATCTATTTTTCCTAGTTGTTCGATTTTTGTAACATAAATTTTGGCCAGTAATGTATCATATTTTTAAGGGAATGATTTTATATAACTGTAAATAAATATTACGATACGTAGAAGGCAACTGAAAATTCTAATTCAAAATATCTTGAGACGAAACAAAGTCAATGTCCTACCGGGTAAGAAGATATACCTCATTAATCGGTTTTATAACAAGAAAACTATTTTGCTCTACCAACGAGCATTAGTCGAAAAATAAAAATCAACGGTCTGACAAAATGATGATATATAGGCCGATGTATTTTCATAAAAGGTTTTCTGTCTTTACTCTTATTTCATTAGTTCCTGTATTTTAAGATGGATGAAATTTATTGTGGCCATAATGAAAAGGTAGAGTGGTAAACATTTTTTGCACGTAATTTGCTAGTTCCTTACCGTAAATATGTATTCATGTTTATCACAGGGTCAGCCAATCATATGTTTAAAGCACGTATGAACAGAAGAGGTAGAGGTATAATCGACACTAGCCAGAGTTATCTCATCTGAGATTCATGCATTTCATTTTACAATCAAACCCTGTTGATAATGAAATACAGGTGTCATTCGGAGAGTCGAAAGTACACGATTTTCCGAAGGACTGGCATTCTGATAAGTAAAATTATAAACGCTGTGAGAAGACCATGTAAACCAATTCAACTCATCTCACACAAAAAACATTTTAGAGGTTCAAACCACCTTGTCCGCTGCTTACCTAAAATACAATTTTCATTGCACGACAATTTCAACAGCCAGCATTTTAGTTTAGTGACAAATTGGTTTGAAAATAAGTAATTTTATTAGCCTACCTTGCTTAAGAGAACGCATGAATTGTTCGGTTTCGGAACGTTAAAAAGTCGCATCTGAAAATGCTTATAAAATTGTAATATTCGAACAAGCTGCCTACATAAACACTGATTACAGGCCTAAAACTCTAAAAAATCACAGCTATCGGGATCGTAATTTTTCTGTTTATACTTTCGCTACGACAAGTAAGCGATTGCTGTCGCCAAATTATTTTTTATTTATCTCATCTGTACGAATCAGGTGTTAAAAGTTATATTTTTACACTGCCTGTGTAGAAGATATAAATACTGCTTATAAATTTCCCTTTAACTAACAGATCCTAAATCAACGAAAAATAGACTTGACAAGACGTTACTAGACAAATTATTTTTGACCTACGCTATTATTGTGTTTAACAGAAACAAAAAAATATGTATCAAAATAAAACTGGTATTCAACAAACGATCTATTAGGGTTGCGTGAGTAAGTCGGGCCAAGTTGAGTGTGATGCGCATGTGACGTCAACGGCTCAGGTAATAATTGCCCAATCAGAGTCTCGTATTTTCGGCCAATAAGAAAGCCCAGTTTTAACCAATCAAGTGTCTTCTTTTGCGTCATTTTGATTGGTTAATATTGTCCAATCAGAGAGTTTATATTACTGTACTACGTCACACCGATGTCAACCAATGACAAAGTGTCTTGAGCGTTACGTCATTCGTCAGGATATGCTGCGTTCTGATTGGTCCGTACTGATTCTGGGCGTCACGTCGAGTGTGATTGTAATATAAAGTCCACACCCAATGTCAACTTCTAGTTAACGGTAGGGCAGAACATATGAAGGTACCTTTTAATGAGATTTATAGTTTCTAGTTAAATATCACTTACGAAATATGTAGTACCATATTGTAGAGATCTTTCGAGTTCTTCAGGAAATTAAAAATTAGTTTCATTTGCTGCTAAATGTTAACACGGTTTTTTAAAAAATCACGAGTGTTCATTCGATACCGACACAAAGAAAAATAAACAAAAGGGAGTTATCTATTTTTCCTAGTTGTTCGATTTTTGTAACATAAATTTTGGCCAGTAATGTATCATATTTTTAAGGGAATGATTTTATATAACTGTAAATAAATATTACGATACGTAGAAGGCAACTGAAAATTCTAATTCAAAATATCTTGAGACGGAACATTGTCAATGTCCTACCGGGTAAGAAGATAAACCTCATTAATCGGTTTTATAACCAGAAAACTATTTTGCTCTACCAACGAGCATTAGTCGAAAAATAAAAATCAACGGTCTGACAAAATGATGATATATAGGCCGATGTATTTTCATAAAAGGTTTTCTGTCTTTACTCTTATTTCATTAGTTCCTGTATTTTAAGTTGGATGAAATTTATTGTGGCCATGATGAAATGTAGAGTGGTAAACATTTTTTGCACGTAATTTGCTAGTTCCTGACCATAAATATGTATTCATGTTTATCACAGGGTCAGGCAATTATATGTTTAAAGCACGTATGAACAGAAGAGGTAGAGGTATAAACGACACTAGCCAGAGTTACCTCATCTGAGATTCATGCATTTCATTTTACAATCAAACCCTGTTGATAATGAAATACAGGTGTCATTCGGAGAGTCGAAAGTACACGATTTTCCGAAGGACTGGCATTCTGATATGTATAATTATAAACGCTGTGAGAAGACCATGTAAACCAATTCAACTCATCTCACTCAAAAAACATTTTAGAGGTTCAAACCACCTTGTCCGCTGCTTACCTAAAATACAATTTTCATTGCACGACAATTTCAACAGCCAGCATTTTAGTTTAGTGACAAATTGGTTTGAAAATAAGTAATTTTATTAGCCTACCTTGCTTAAGAGAACGCATGAATTGTTCGGTTTCGGAACGTTAAAAAGTCGCATCTGAAAATGCTTATAAAATTGTAATATTCGAACAAGCTGCCTACATAAACACTGATTACAGGCCTAAAACTCTAAAAAATCACAGCTATCGGGATCGTAATTTTTCTGCTTATACTTTCGCTACGACAAGTAAGCGATTGCTGTCGCCAAATTATTTTTTATTTATCTCATCTGTACGAATCAGGTGTTAAAAGTTATATTTTTACACTGCCTGTGTAGAAGATATAAATACTGCTTATAAATTTCCCTTTAACTAACAGATCCTAAATCAACGAAAAATAGACTTGACAAGACGTTACTAGACAAATTATTTTTGACCTACGCTATTATTGTGTTTAACAGAAACAAAAAAATATGTATCAAAATAAAACTGGTATTCAACAAACGATCTATTAGGGTTGCGTGAGTAAGTCGGGCCAAGTTGAGTGTGATGCGCATGTGACGTCAACGGCTCAGGTAATAATTGCCCAATCAGAGTCTCGTATTTTCGGCCAATAAGAAAGCCCAGTTTTAACCAATCAGATGTCTTCTTTTGCGTCATTTTGATTGGTTAATATTGTCCAATCAGAGAGTTTATATTACTGTACTACGTCACACCGATGTCAACCAATGACAAAGTGTCTTGAGCGTTACGTCATTCGTCAGGATATGCTGCGTTCTGATTGGTCCGTACTGATTCTGGGCGTCACGTCGAGTGTGATTGTAATATAAAGTCCACACCCAATGTCAACTTCTAGTTAACGGTAGGGCAGAACATATGAAGGTACCTTTTAATGAGATTTATAGTTTCTAGTTAAATATCACTTACGAAATATGTAGTACCATATTGTAGAGATCTTTCGAGTTCTTCAGGAAATTAAAAATTAGTTTCATTTGCTGCTAAATGTTAACACGGTTTTTTAAAAAATCACGAGTGTTCATTCGATACCGACACAAAGAAAAATAAACAAAAGGGAGTTATCTATTTTTCCTAGTTGTTCGATTTTTGTAACATAAATTTTGGCCAGTAATGTATCATATTTTTAAGGGAATGATTTTATATAACTGTAAATAAATATTACGATACGTAGAAGGCAACTGAAAATTCTAATTCAAAATATCTTGAGACGGAACAATGTCAATGTCCTACCGGGTAAGAAGATAAACCTCATTAATCGGTTTTATAACCAGAAAACTATTTTGCTCTACCAACGAGCATTAGTCGAAAAATAAAAATCAACGGTCTGACAAAATGATGATATATAGGCCGATGTATTTTCATAAAAGGTTTTCTGTCTTTACTCTTATTTCATTAGTTCCTGTATTTTAAGTTGGATGAAATTTATTGTGGCCATGATGAAATGTAGAGTGGTAAACATTTTTTGCACGTAATTTGCTAGTTCCTGACCATAAATATGTATTCATGTTTATCACAGGGTCAGGCAATTATATGTTTAAAGCACGTATGAACAGAAGAGGTAGAGGTATAAACGACACTAGCCAGAGTTACCTCATCTGAGATTCATGCATTTCATTTTACAATCAAACCCTGTTGATAATGAAATACAGGTGTCATTCGGAGAGTCGAAAGTACACGATTTTCCGAAGGACTGGCATTCTGATATGTATAATTATAAACGCTGTGAGAAGACCATGTAAACCAATTCAACTCATCTCACTCAAAAAACATTTTAGAGGTTCAAACCACCTTGTCCGCTGCTTACCTAAAATACAATTTCCATTGCACATAATTTCAACAGCAAGCATTTTAGTTTAGTGACAAATTGGTTTGAAAAAAAGTAATTTTATTAGCCTACCTTGCTTAAGAGAACGCAAGAATTGTTCGGTTTCGGAAGGTTAAAAAGTCGCATCTGAAAATGCTTATAAAATTGTAATATTCGAACAAGCTGCCTACATAAACACTGTTACAGGCCTAAAACTCTAAAAAATCACAGCTATCGGGATCGTAATTTTTCTGCTTATACTTTCGCTACGACAAGTAAGCGATTGCTGTCGCCAAATTATTTTTTATTTATCTCATCTGTACGAATCAGGTGTTAAAAGTTATATTTTTACACTGCCTGTGTAGAAGATATAAATACTGCTTATAAACTTCCCTTTAACTAACAGATCCTAAATCAACAAAAAATAGACTTGACAAGACGTTACTAGACAAATTATTTTTGATTTACGCTATTATTGTGTTTAACAGAAACAAAAAAATATGTATCAAAATAAAACTGGTATTCAACAAACGATCTATTAGGGTTGCGTGAGTAAGTCGGGCCAAGTTAAGTGTGATGCGCATGTGACGACAACGCCTCAGGTAATAATTGCCCAATAAGAGTCTCGTACTTTCGGCCAATAAGAAAGCCCAGTTTTAACCAATCAGATGTCTTCTTTTGCGTCATTTTGATTGGTTAATATTGTCCAATCAGAGAGTTTATATTACTGAACTACGTCACACCGATGTCAACCAATGACAAAGTGTCTTGAGTGTTACGTCATTCGTCAGGATATGCTGCGTTCTGATTGGTCCGTACTGATTCTGGGCGTCACGTCGGGTGTGATTGTAATATAAAGTCCACACCCAATGTCAACTTCTAGTTAACGGTAGGGCAGAACATATGAAGGTACCTTTTAATGAGATTTATAGTTTCTAGTTAAATATCACTTACGAAATATGTAGTACCATATTGTAGAGATCTTTCGAGTTCTTCAGGAAATTAAAAATTAGTTTCATTTGCTGCTAAATGTTAACACGGTTTTTTAAAAAATTACGAGTGTTCATTAGAGACCGACACAAAGAAAAATAAACAAAAGGGAGTTATCTATTTTTCCTAGTTGTTCGATTTTTGTAACATAAATTTTGGCCAGTAATGTATCATATTTTTAAGGGAATGATTTTTATATAACTGTAAATAAATATTACGATACGTAAAAGGCAACTGAAAATTCTAATTCAAAATATCTTGAGACGAAACAAAGTCAATGTCCTACCGGGTAAGAAGATATACCTCATTAATCGGTTTTATAACAAGAAAACTATTTTGCTCTACCAACGAGCATTAGTCGAAAAATAAAAATCAACGGTCTGACAAAATGATGATATATAGGCCGATGTATTTTCATAAAAGGTTTTCTGTCTTTACTCTTATTTCATTAGTTCCTGTATTTTAAGATGGATGAAATTTATTGTGGCCATAATGAAAAGGTAGAGTGGTAAACATTTTTTGCACGTAATTTGCTAGTTCCTGACCGTAAATATGTATTCATGTTTATCACAGGGTCAGCCAATTATATGTTTAAAGCACGTATGAACAGAAGAGGTAGAGGTATAAACGACACTAGCCAGAGTTATCTCATCTGAGATTCATGCATTTCATTTTACAATCAAACCCTGTTGATAATGAAATACAGGTGTCATTCGGAGAATCGAAAGTACACGATTTTCCGAAGGACTGGCATTCTGATAAGTATAATTATAAACGCTGTGAGAAGACCATGTAAACCAATTCAACTCATCTCACTCAAAAAACATTTTAGTGGTTCAAACCACCTTGTCCGCTGCTTACCTAAAATACAATTTCCATTGCACAACAATTTCAACAGCCAGCATTTTAGTTTAGTGACAAATTGGTTTGAAAATAAGTAATTTTAATAGCCTACCTTGCTTAAGAGAACGCATGAATTGTTCGGTTTCGGAACGTTAAAAAGTCGCATCTGAAAATGCTTATAAAATTGTAATATTCGAACAAGCTGCCTACATAAACACTGATTACAGGCCTAAAACTCTATAAAATCACAGCTATCGGGATAGTAATTTATGTGCTTATACTTTCGCTACGACAAGTAAGCGAATGCTGTCGCCAAATTATTTTTTATTTATCTCATCTGTACGAATCAGGTGTTAAAAGTTATATTTTTACACTGCCTGTGTGGAAGATATAAATACTTCTTATAAATTTCCCTTTAACTAACAGATCCTAAATCAACGAAAAATAGACTTGACAAGACGTTACTAGACAAATCATTTTTGACCTACGCTATTATTGTGTTTAACAGAAACAAAAAAATATGTATCAAAATAAAACTGGTATTCAACAAACGATCTATTAGGGTTGCGTGAGTAAGTCGGGCCAAGTTGAGTGTGATGCGCATGTGACGTCAACGGCTAAGGTAATAATTGCCCAATCTGAGTCTCGTATTTTCGGCCAATAAGAAAGCCCAGTTTTAACCAATCAGATGTCTTCTTTTGCGTCATTTTGATTGGTTAATATTGTCCAATCAGAGAGTTTATATTACTGTACTACGTCACACCGATGTCAACCAATGACAAAGTGTCTTGAGCGTTACGTCATTCGTCAGGATATGCTGCGTTCTGATTGGTCCGTACTGATTCTGGGCGTCACGTCGAGTGTGATTGTAATATAAAGTCCACACCCAATGTCAACTTCTAGTTAACGGTAGGGCAGAACATATGAAGGTACCTTTTAATGAGATTTATAGTTTCTAGTTAAATATCACTTACGAAATATGTAGTACCATATTGTAGAGATCTTTCGAGTTCTTCAGGAAATTAAAAATTGGTTTCATTTCCTGCTAAATGTTAACACGGTTTTTTAAAAAATCACGAGTGTTCATTCGATACCGACACAAAGAAAAATAAACAAAAGGGAGTTATCTATTTTTCCTAGTTGTTCGATTTTTGTAACATAAATTTTGGCCAGTAATGTATCATATTTTTAAGGGAATGATTTTATATAACTGTAAATAAATATTACGATACGTAGAAGGCAACTGAAAATTCTAATTCAAAATATCTTGAGACGAAACAAAGTCAATGTCCTACCGGGTAAGAAGATATACCTCATTAATCGGTTTTATAACAAGAAAACTATTTTGCTCTACCAACGAGCATTAGTCGAAAAATAAAAATCAACGGTCTGACAAAATGATGATATATAGGCCGATGTATTTTCATAAAAGGTTTTCTGGCTTTACTCTTATTTCATTAGTTCCTGTATTTTAAGATGGATGAAATTTATTGTGGCCATAATGAAAAGGTAGAGTGGTAAACATTTTTTGCACGTAATTTGCTAGTTCCTGACCGTAAATATGTATTCATGTTTATCACAGGGTCAGCCAATTATATGTTTAAAGCACGTATGAACAGAAGAGGTAGAGGTATAAACGACACTAGCCAGAGTTATCTCATCTGAGATTCATGCATTTCATTTTACAATCAAACCCTGTTGATAATGAAATACAGGTGTCATTCGGAGAGTCGAAAGTACACGATTTTCCGAAGGACTGGCATTCTGATAAGTAAAATTATAAACGCTGTGAGAAGACCATGTAAACCAATTCAACTCATCTCACTCAAAAAACATTTTAGAGGTTCAAACCACCTTGTCCGCTGCTTACCTAAAATACAATTTTCATTGCACACCAATTTCAATAGCCAGCCTTTTAGTTTAGTGACAAATTGGTTCGAAAATAAGTAATTTTATTAGCCTACCTTGCTTAAGAGAACGCATGAATTGTTCGGTTTCGGAAAGTTAAAAAGTCGCATCTGAAAATGCTTATAAAATTGTAATATTCGAACAAGCTGCCTACATAAACACTTATTACAGGCCTAAAACTCTATAAAATCACAGCTATCGGGATCGTAATTTTTCTGCTTATACTTTCGCTACGACAAGTAAGCGATTGCTGTCGCCAAATTATTTTTTATTTATCTCATCTGTACGAATCAGGTGTTAAAAGTTATATTTTTACACTGCCTGTGTAGAAGATATAAATACTGCTTATAAATTTCCCTTTAACTAACAGATCCTAAATCAACGAAAAATAGACTTGACAAGACGTTACTAGACAAATCATTTTTGACCTACGCTATTATTGTGTTGAACACAAACAAAAAAATATGTATCAAAATAAAACTGGTATTCAACAAACGATCTATTAGGGTTGCGTGAGTAAGTCGGGCCAAGTTGAGTGTGATGCGCATGTGACGTCAACGGCTCAGGTAATAATTGCCCAATCAGAGTCTCGTATTTTCGGCCAATAAGAAAGCCCAGTTTTAACCAATCAGATGTCTTCTTTTGCGTCATTTTGATTGGTTAATATTGTCCAATCAGAGAGTTTATATTATTGTACTACGTCACACCGATGTCAACCAATGACAACGTGTCTTGAGCGTTACGTCATTCGACAGGATATGCTGCGTTCTGATTGGTCCGTACTGATTCTGGGCGTCACGTCGAGTGTGATTGTAATATAAAGTCCACACCCAATGTCAACTTCTAGTTAACGGTAGGGCAGAACATATGAAGGTACCTTTTAATGAGATTTATAGTTTCTAGTTAAATATCACTTACGAAATATGTAGTACCATATTGTAGAGATCTTTCGAGTTCTTCAGAAAATTAAAAATTGGTTTCATTTGCTGCTAAATGTTAACAAGGTTTTTTAAAAAATCACGAGTGTTCATTCGATACAGACACAAAGAAAAATAAACAAAAGGGAGTTATCTATTTTTCCTAGTTGTTCGATTTTTGTAACATAAATTTTGGCCAGTAATGTATCATATTTTTAAGGGAACGATTTTATATAACTGTAAATAAATATTACGATACGTAGAAGGCAACTGAAAATTCTAATTCAAAATATCTTGAGACGAAACAAAGTCAATGTCCTACCGGGTAAGAAGATATACCTCATTAATCGGTTTTATAACCAGAAAACTATTTTGCTCTACCAACGAGCATTAGTCGAAAAATAAAAATCAACGGTCTGACAAAATGATGATATATAGGCCGATGTATTTTCATAAAAGGTTTTCTGTCTTTACTCTTATTTCATTAGTTCCTGTATTTTAAGATGGATGAAATTTATTGTGGCCATAATGAAAAGGTAGAGTGGTAAACATTTTTTGCACGTAATTTGCTAGTTCCTGACCGTAAATATGTATTCATGTTTATCACAGGGTCAGCCAATTATATGTTTAAAGCACGTATGAACAGAAGAGGTAGAGGTATAAACGACACTATCCAGAGTTACCTCATCTGAGATTCATGCATTTCATTTTACAATCAAACCCTGTTGATAATGAAATACAGGTGTCATTCCGATAGTCGAAAGTACACGATTTTCCGAAGGACTGGCATTCTGATAAGTATAATTATAAACGCTGTGAGAAGACCATGTAAACCAATTCAACTCATCTCACTCAAAAAACATTTTAGAGGTTCAAACCACCTTGTCCGCTGCTTACCTAAAATACAATTTCCATTGCACAACAATTTCAACAGCCAGCATTTTAGTTTAGTGACAAATTGGTTTGAAAATAAGTAATTTTATTAGCCTACCTTGCTTAAGAGAACGCATGAATTGTTCGGTTTCGGAACGTTAAAAAGTCGCATCTGAAAATGCTTATAAAATTGTAATATTCGAACAAGCTGCCTACATAAACACTGTTACAGGCCTAAAACTCTAAAAAATCACAGCTATCGGGATCGTAATTTTTCTGCTTATACTTTCGCTACGACAAGTAAGCGATTGCTGTCGCCAAATTATTTTTTATTTATCTCATCTGTACGAATCAGGTGTTAAAAGTTATATTTTTACACTGCCTGTGTAGAAGATATAAATACTGCTTATAAATTTCCCTTTAACTAACAGATCCTAAATCAACAAAAAATAGACTTGACAAGACGTTACTAGACAAATTATTTTTGACCTACGCTATTATTGTGTTTAACAGAAACAAAAAAATATGTATCAAATAAAACTGGTATTCAACAAACGATCTATTAGGGTTGCGTGAGTAAGTCGGGCCAAGTTAAGTGTGATGCGCATGTGACGACAACGCCTCAGGTAATAATTGCCCAATAAGAGTCTCGTACTTTCGGCCAATAAGAAAGCCCAGTTTTAACCAATCAGATGTCTTCTTTTGCGTCATTTTGATTGGTTAATATTGTCCAATCAGAGAGTTTATATTACTGAACTACGTCACACCGATGTCAACCAATGACAAAGTGTCTTGAGTGTTACGTCATTCGTCAGGATATGCTGCGTTCTGATTGGTCCGTACTGATTCTGGGCGTCACGTCGGGTGTGATTGTAATATAAAGTCCACACCCAATGTCAACTTCTAGTTAACGGTAGGGCAGAACATATGAAGGTACCTTTTAATGAGATTTATAGTTTCTAGTTAAATATCACTTACGAAATATGTAGTACCATATTGTAGAGATCTTTCGAGTTCTTCAGGAAATTAAAAATTAGTTTCATTTGCTGCTAAATGTTAACACGGTTTTTTAAAAAATTACGAGTGTTCATTCGATACCGACACAATGAAAAATAAACAAAAGGGAGTTATCTATTTTTCCTAGTTGTTCGATTTTTGTAACATAAATTTTGGCCAGTAATGTATCGTATTTTTAAGGGAATGATTTTATATAACTGTAAATAAATATTACGATACGTAGAACGCAACTGAAAATTCTAATTCAAAATATCTTGAGACGAAACAAAGTCAATGTCCTACCGGGTAAGAAGATATACCTCATTAATCGGTTTTATAACAAGAAAACTATTTTGCTCTACCAACGAGCATTAGTCGAAAAATAAAAATCAACGGTCTGACAAAATGATGATATATAGGCCGATGTATTTTCATAAAAGGTTTTCTGGCTTTACTCTTATTTCATTAGTTCCTGTATTTTAAGATGGATGAAATTTATTGTGGCCATAATGAAAAGGTAGAGTGGTAAACATTTTTTGCACGTAATTTGCTAGTTCCTGACCGTAAATATGTATTCATGTTTATCACAGGGTCAGCCAATTATATGTTTAAAGCACGTATGAACAGAAGAGGTAGAGGTATAAACGACACTAGCCAGAGTTATCTCATCTGAGATTCATGCATTTCATTTTACAATCAAACCCTGTTGATAATGAAATACAGGTGTCATTCGGAGAGTCGAAAGTACACGATTTTCCGAAGGACTGGCATTCTGATAAGTATAATTATAAACGCTGTGAGAAGACCATGTAAACCAATTCAACTCATCTCACTCAAAAAACATTTTAGAGGTTCAAACCACCTTGTCCGCTGCTTACCGAAAATACAATTTTCATTGCACAACAATTTCAACAGCCAGCATTTTAGTTTAGTGACAAATTGGTTTGAAAATAAGTAATTTTATTAGCCTACCTTGCTTAAGAGAACGCATGAATTGTTCGGTTTCGGAACGTTAAAAAGTCGCATCTGAAAATGCTTATAAAATTGTAATATTCGAACAAGCTGCCCACATAAACACTGATTACAGGCCTAAAACTCTATAAAATCACAGCTATCGGGATCGTAATTTATGTGCTTATACTTTCGCTACGACAAGTAAGCGATTGCTGTCGCCAAATTATTTTTTATTTATCTCATCTGTACGAATCAGGTGTTAAAAGTTATATTTTTACACTGCCTGTGTAGAAGATATAAATACTGCTTATAAATTTCCCTTTAACTAACAGATCCTAAATCAACGAAAAATAGACTTGACAAGACGTTACTAGACAAATCATTTTTGACCTACGCTATTATTGTGTTTAACAGAAACAAAAAAATATGTATCAAAATAAAACTGGTATCCAACAAACGATCTATTAGGGTTGCGTGAGCCTAAATCGGGCCAAGTTAAGTGTGATGCGCATGTGACGTCAACGGCTCAGGTAATAATTGCCCAATCAGAGTCTCGTATTTTCGGCCAATAAGAAAGCCCAGTTTTAACCAATCAGATGTCTTCTTTTGCGTCATTTTGATTGGTTAATATTGTCCAATCAGAGAGTTTATATTACTGTACTACGTCACACCGATGTCAACCAATGACAAAGTGTCTTGAGCGT
The DNA here is from genome assembly GCA_035578175.1 of Catonia carolina. Classification (NCBI taxonomy): domain Eukaryota; kingdom Metazoa; phylum Arthropoda; class Insecta; order Hemiptera; family Achilidae; genus Catonia; species Catonia carolina. The sequence goes on from JAQMRL010000005.1 coordinate 23,493,132, forward strand.
TACGTCAATCGTCAGGATATGCTGCGTTCTGATTGGTCCGTACTGATTCTGGGCGTCACGTCGAGTGTGATTGTAATATAAAGTCCACACCCAATGTCAACTACTAGTTAACGGTAGGGCAGAACATATGAAGGTACCTTTTAATGAGATTTATAGTTTCTAGTTAAATATCACTTACGAAATATGTAGTACCATATTGTAGAGATCTTTCGAGTTCTTCAGGAAATTAAAAATTAGTTTCATTTGCTGCTAAATGTTAACACGGTTTTTTAAAAAATCACGAGTGTATATTCGATACCGACACAAAGAAAAATAAACAAAAGGGAATTATCTATTTTTCCTAGTTGTTCGATTTTTGTAACAGAAATTTTGGCCAGTAATGTGTCATATTTTTAAGGGAATGATTTTATATAACTGTAAATAAATATTACGATACGTAGAACGCAACTGAAAATTCTAATTCAAAATATCTTGAGACGAAACAAAGTCAATGTCCTACCGGGTAAGAAGATATACCTCATTAATCGGTTTTATAACAAGAAAACTATTTTGCTCTACCAACGAGCATTAGTCGAAAAATAAAAATCAACGGTCTGACAAAATGATGATATATAGGCCGATGTATTTTCATAAAAGGTTTTCTGGCTTTACTCTTATTTCATTAGTTCCTGTATTTTAAGATGGATGAAATTTATTGTGGCCATAATGAAAAGGTAGAGTGGTAAACATTTTTTGCACGTAATTTGCTAGTTCCTGACCGTAAATATGTATTCATGTTTATCACAGGGTCAGCCAATTATATGTTTAAAGCACGTATGAACAGAAGAGGTAGAGGTATAAACGACACTAGCCAGAGTTATCTCATCTGAGATTCATGCATTTCATTTTACAATCAAACCCTGTTGATAATGAAATACAGGTGTCATTCGGAGAGTCGAAAGTACACGATTTTCCGAAGGACTGGCATTCTGATAAGTATAATTATAAACGCTGTGAGAAGACCATGTAAACCAATTCAACTCATCTCACTCAAAAAACATTTTAGAGGTTCAAACCACCTTGTCCGCTGCTTACCTAAAATACAATTTTCATTGCACAACAATTTCAACAGCCAGCATTTTAGTTTAGCGACAAATTGGTTTGAAAATAAGTAATTTTATTAGCCTACCTTGCTTAAGAGAACGCATGAATTGTTCGGTTTCGGAACGTTAAAAAGTCGCATCTGAAAATGCTTATAAAATTGTAATATTCGAACAAGCTGCCTACATAAACACTGATTACAGGCCTAAAACTCTATAAAATCACAGCTATCGGGATCGTAATTTATGTGCTTATACTTTCGCTACGACAAGTAAGCGATTGCTGTCGCCAAATTATTTTTTATTTATCTCATCTGTACGAATCAGGTGTTAAAAGTTATATTTTTACACTGCCTGTGTAGAAGATATAAATACTGCTTATAAATTTCCCTTTAACTAACAGATCCTAAATCAACGAAAAATAGACTTGACAAGACGTTACTAGACAAATCATTTTTGACCTACGCTATTATTGTGTTTAACAGAAACAAAAAAATATGTATCATAATAAAACTGGTATTCAACAAACGATCTATTAGGGTTGCGTGAGTAAGTCGGGCCAAGTTGAGTGTGATGCGCATGTGACGTCAACGGCTCAGGTAATAATTGTTTCAGAGTCTCAGAGAATAAAAGTTTCAGAGTCTCGTATTTTCGGCCAATAAGAAAGCCCAGTTTTAACCAATCAGATGTCTTCTTTTGCGTCATTTTGATTGGTTAATATTGTCCAATCAGAGAGTTTATATTACTGTACTACGTCACACCGATGTCAACCAATGACAAAGTGTCTTGAGCGTTACGTCATTCGTCAGGATATGCTGCGTTCTGATTGGTCCGTACTGATTCTGGGCGTCACGTCGAGTGTGATTGTAATATAAAGTCCACACCCAATGTCAACTTCTAGTTAACGGTAGGGCAGAACATATGAAGGTACCTTTTAATGAGATTTATAGTTTCTAGTTAAATATCACTTACGAAATATGTAGTACCATATTGTAGAGATTTTTCGAGTTCTTCAGGAAATTAAAAATTAGTTTCATTTGCTGCTAAATGTTAACACGGTTTTTTAAAAAATCACGAGTGTTCATTCGATACCGACACAAAGAAAAATAAACAAAAGGGAATTATCTATTTTTCCTAGTTGTTCGATTTTTGTAAAATAAATTTTGGCCAGTAATGTGTCATATTTTTAAGGGAATGATTTAATATAACTGTAAATAAATATTACGATACGTAGAAGGCAACTGAAAATTCTAATTCAAAATATCTTGAGACGAAACAAAGTCAATGTCCTACCGGGTAAGAAGATATACCTCATTAATCGGTTTTATAACAAGAAAACTATTTTGCTCTACCAACGAGCATTAGTCGAAAAATAAAAATCAACGGTCTGACAAAATGATGATATATAGGCCGATGTATTTTCATAAAAGGTTTTCTGGCTTTACTCTTATTTCATTAGTTCCTGTATTTTAAGATGGATGAAATTTATTGTGGCCATAATGAAAAGGTAGAGTGGTAAACATTTTTTGCACGTAATTTGCTAGTTCCTGACCGTAAATGAGGAGGTAACAAGCAAACCGTGTTTTGTCACAATAATGTCATTTTACACTAAGACCAAAAAACTGTTGTTTTGATTTTACTGCAGATTTAATACGGGGTTTAGCTACCAGCATTTAAAGGATGATAAAAAACGCTAAATAAACAATTTTTGAAAATATTGATGTGGGAAAAGTGTTCAAAAACATTATTTTAAATTTGGACAAAACACGTTCTGCATGAAAGTAATGGACATAACTTGGTTTGAGTGGAAATTATGTAGACAAAGTTTTTTGTAATGGACTTATTTATTATTTTAAGACAGTATAAAAATTTAAAGTTACTTATAATTCATAAAAATTATAAGAAGACATATTGAAACTAATTAATAATAAATATTAAAAAATGATACACTAAAAAAATGATATTATATAATGAATTTTTATGATAATTTTTTATATGATATATTAAAAAATGATATACTGAATGTAGGCTACCTATTAAAAAATTATTAAACATATTATACGAAGTCTTATAATAAAAATAATAAAAGTAATAATGATTCAAAAGTTTAAATCCGAATATCACATCTTTCTTCTTCAAGACAGTCACAGAAGATGACCTGTGCTTCACACTTTGCTGACAGCTCTTCGAATATCAATGATGAATACCATTTAAGGCGGTGATCAGATGATGTTACCCAGTCATCACCAAACATCTTTTTCAATAATTAATCTATATAACTTTTTTTTCACTAAACAATTTAAGCAAAGTCTTGCCTTTAAATTCAACTGTTGAGAAATGGTTGTACAGTGTGGATGATACCTCAACACTATTATAGAATGGTAAAAGTGTGAAATAATGAGAATGCATTCCACACAGCTGATTGGTAGACTGAAGCGCTCTTATTGGTCAGATGGACAAAACACTTTTTGACTGAATCTTGATGATGGACAAAACATGTTCTGCACAAAACAGTAAATTTTAATATGCTTTTAACATTGGACAAAATTTTATTTGATTGAAAACACAGCTAAATATAATGTATTTCATGCAGGAGAATGCAATGGCGGCCCTAACTCAATTTTTAATTTTTTGTGACACAACACGTTTTGCATGTAACCTCCTCAAATATGTATTCATGTTTATCACAGGGTCAGCCAATTATATGTTTAAAGCACGTATGAACAGAAGAGGTAGAGGTATAAACGACACTAGCCAGAGTTATCTCATCTGAGATTCATGCATTTCATTTTACAATCAAACCCTGTTGATAATGAAATACAGGTGTCATTCGGAGAGTCGAAAGTACACGATTTTCCGAAGGACTGGCATTCTGATAAGTATAATTATAAACGCTGTGAGAAGACCATGTAAATCAATTCAACTCATCTCACTCAAAAAACATTTTAGAGGTTCAAACCACCTTGTCCGCTGCTTACCTAAAATACAATTTTCATTGCACAACAATTTCAACAGCCATCATTTTAGTTTAGTGACAAATTGGTTATAAAATAAGTAATTTTATTAGCCTACCTTGCTTAAAAGAACGCATGAATTGTTCGGTTTCGGAACGTTAAAAAGTCGCATCTGAAAATGCTTATAAAATTGTAATATTCGAACAAGCTGCCTACATAAACACTGATTACAGGCCTAAAACTCTTTAAAATCACAGCTATCGGGATCGTAATTTTTCTGCTTATACTTTCGCTACGACAAGTAAGCGATTGCTGTCGCCAAATTATTTTTTATTTATCTCATCTGTACGAATCAGGTGTTAAAAGTTATATTTTTACACTGCCTGTGTAGAAGATATAAATACTGCTTATAAATTTCCCTTTAACTAACAGATCCTAAATCAACGAAAAATAGACTTGACAAGACGTTACTAGACAAATCATTTTTGACCTACGCTATTATTGTGTTTAACAGAAACAAAAAAATATGTACCAAAATAAAACTGGTATTCAACAAACGATCTATTAGGGTTGCGTGAGTAAGTCGGGCCAAGTTAAGTGTGATGCGCATGTGACGTCAACGGCTCAGGTAATAATTGCCCAATCAGAGTCTTGTATTTTCGGCCAATAAGAAAGCCCAGTTTTAACCAATCAGATGTCTTCTTTTGCGTCATTTTGATTAGTTAATATTGTCCAATCAGAGAGTTTATATTACTGTACTACGTCACACCGATGTCAACCAATGACAAAGTGTCTTGAGCGTTACGTCATTCGTCAGGATATGCTGCGTTCTGATTGGTCCGTACTGATTCTGGGCGTCACGTCGAGTGTGATTGTAATATAAAGTCCACACCCAATGTCAACTTCTAGTTAACGGTAGGGCAGAACATATGAAGGTACCTTTTAATGAGATTTATAGTTTCTAGTTAAATATCACTTACGAAATATGTAGTACCATATTGTAGAGATCTTTCGAGTTCTTCAGGAAATTAAAAATTGGTTTCATTTGCTGCTAAATGTTAACACGGTTTTTTAAAAAATCACGAGTGTTCATTCGATACCGACACAAAGAAAAACAAACAAAAGGGAGTTATCTATTTTTCCTAGTTGTTCGATTTTTGTAACATAAATTTTGGCCTGTAATGTATCATATTTTTAAGGGAATGATTTTATATAACTGTAAATAAATATTACGATACGTAGAAGGCAACTGAAAATTCTAATTCAAAATATCTTGAGACGAAACAAAGTCAATGTCCTACCGGGTAAGAAGATATACCTCATGAATCGGTTTTATAACAAGAAAACTATTTTGCTCTACCAACGAGCATTAGTCGAAAAATAAAAATCAACGGTCTGAAAAAATGATGATATATAGGCCGATGTATTTTCATAAAAGGTTTTCTGGCTTTACTCTTATTACATTAGTTCCTGTATTTTAAGATGGATGAAATTTATTGTGGCCATAATGAAAAGGTAGAGTGGTAAACATTTTTTGCACGTAATTTGCTAGTTCCTTACCGTAAATATGTATTCATGTTTATCACAGGGTCAGCCAATTATATGTTTAAAGCACGTATGAACAGAAGAGGTAGAGGTATAAACGACACTAGCCAGAGTTATCTCATCTGAGATTCATGCATTTCATTTTACAATCAAACCCTGTTGATAATGAAATACAGGTGTCATTCGGAGAGTCGAAAGTACACGATTTTCCGAAGGACTGGCATTCTGATAAGTATAATTATAAACGCTGTGAGAAGACCATGTAAACCAATTCAACTCATCTCACTCAAAAAACATTTTGGAGGTTCAAACCACCTTGTCCGGTGCTTACCTAAAATACAATTTTCATTGAACAACCATTTCAACAGCCAACATTTTAGTTTAGTGACAAATTGGTTTGAAAATAAGTAATTTTATTAGCCTACCTTGCTTAAGAGAACGTATGAATTGTTCGGTTTCGGAACGTTAAAAAGTCGCATCTGAAAATGCTTATAAAATTGTAATATTCGAACAAGCTGCCTACATAAACACTGATTACAAGCCTAAAACTCTATAAAATCACAGCTATCGGGATCGTAATGTATCTGCTTATACTTTCGCTACGACAAGTAAGCGATTGCTGTCGCCAAATTATTTTTTATTTATCTCATCTGTACGAATCAGGTGTTAAAAGTTATATTTTTACACTGCCTGTGTAGAAGATATAAATACTGCTTATAAATTTCCCTTTAACTAACAGATCCTAAATCAACGAAAAATAGACTTGACAAGACGGTACTAGACAAATCATTTTTGACCTACGCTATTATTGTGTTTAACAGAAACAAAAAAATATGTATCAAAATAAAACTGGTATTCAACAAACGATCTATTAGGGTTGCGTGAGTAAGTCGGGCCAAGTTGAGTGTGATGCGCATGTGACGTCAACGGCTCAGGTAATAATTGCCCAATCAGAGTCTCGTATTTTCGGCCAATAAGAAAGCCCAGTTTTAACCAATCAGATGTCTTCTTTTGCGTCATTTTGATTGGTTAATATTGTCCAATCAGAGAGTTTATATTACTGTACTACGTCACACCGATGTCAACCAATGACAAAGTGTCTTGAGCGTTACGTCATTCGTCAGGATATGCTGCGTTCTGATTGGTCCGTACTGATTCTGGGCGTCACGTCGGGTGTGATTGTAATATAAAGTCCACACCCAATGTCAACTTCTAGTTAACGGTAGGGCAGAACATATGAAGGTAACTTTTAATGAGATTTATAGTTTCTAGTTAAATATCACTTACGAAATATGTAGTACCATATTGTAGAGATCTTTCGAGTTCTTCAGGAAATTAAAAATTGGTTTCATTTGCTGCTAAATGTTAACACGGTTTTTTAAAAGATCACGAGTGTTCATTCGATACCGACACAAAGAAAAATAAACAAAAGGGAGTTATCTATTTTTCCTAGTTGTTCGATTTTTGTAACATAAATTTTGGCCAGTAATGTATCATATTTTTAAGGGAATGATTTTATATAACTGTAAATAAATATTACGATACGTAGAAGGCAACTGAAAATTCTAATTCAAAATATCTTGAGACGAAACAAAGTCAATGTCCTACCGGGTAAGAAGATATACCTCAATAATCGGTTTTATAACCAGAAAACTATTTTGCTCTACCAACGAGCATTAGTCGAAAAATAAAAATCAACGGTCTGACAAAATGATGATATATAGGCCGATGTATTTTCATAAAAGGTTTTCTGTCTTTACTCTTATTTCATTAGTTCCTGTATTTTAAGATGGATGAAATTTATTGTGGCCATAATGAAAAGGTAGAGTGGTAAACATTTTTTGCACGTAATTTGCTAGTTCCTGACCGTAAATATGTATTCATGTTTATCACAGGGTGAGCCAATTATATGTTTAAAGCACGTATGAACAGAAGAGGTAGAGGTATAAACGACACTAGCCAGAGTTATCTCATCTGAGATTCATGCATTTCATTTTACAATCAAACCCTGTTGATAATGAAATACAGGTGTCATTCGGACAGTCGAAAGTACACGATTTTCCGAAGGACTGGCATTCTGATAAGTATAGTTATAAACGCTGTGAGAAGACCATGTAAACCAATTCAACTCATCTCACTCAAAAAACATTTTGGAGGTTCAAACCACCTTGTCCGGTGCTTACCTAAAATACAATTTTCATTGAACAACAATTTCAACAGCCAACATTTTAGTTTAGTGACAAATTGGTTTGAAAATAAGTAATTTTATTAGCCTACCTTGCTTAAGAGAACGTATGAATTGTTCGGTTTCGGAACGTTAAAAAGTCGCATCTGAAAATGCTTATAAAATTGTAATATTCGAACAAGCTGCCTACATAAACACTGATTACAAGCCTAAAACTCTATAAAATCACAGCTATCGGGATCGTAATGTATCTGCTTATACTTTCGCTACGACAAGTAAGCGATTGCTGTCGCCAAATTATTTTTTATTTATCTCATCTGTACGAATCAGGTGTTAAAAGTTATATTTTTACACTGCCTGTGTAGAAGATATAAATACTGCTTATAAATTTCCCTTTAACTAACAGATCCTAAATCAACGAAAAATAGACTTGACAAGACGGTACTAGACAAATCATTTTTGACCTACGCTATTATTGTGTTTAACAGAAACAAAAAAATATGTATCAAAATAAAACTGGTATTCAACAAACGATCTATTAGGGTTGCGTGAGTAAGTCGGGCCAAGTTGAGTGTGATGCGCATGTGACGTCAACGGCTCAGGTAATAATTGCCCAATCAGAGTCTCGTATTTTCGGCCAATAAGAAAGCCCAGTTTTAACCAATCAGATGTCTTCTTTTGCGTCATTTTGATTGGTTAATATTGTCCAATCAGAGAGTTTATATTACTGTACTACGTCACACTGATGTCAACCAATGACAAAGTGTCTTGAGCGTTACGACATTCGTCAGGATATGCTGCGTTCTGATTGGTCCGTACTGATTCTGGGCGTCACGTCGAGTGTGATTGTAATATAAAGTCCACACCCAATGTCAACTTCTAGTTAACGGTAGGGCAGAACATATGAAGGTAACTTTTAATGAGATTTATAGTTTCTAGTTAAATATCACTTACGAAATATGTAGTACCATATTGTAGAGATCTTTCGAGTTCTTCAGGAAATTAAAAATTGGTTTCATTTGCTGCTAAATGTTAACACGGTTTTTTAAAAAATCACGAGTGTTCATTCGATACCGACACAAAGAAAAATAAACAAAAGGGAGTTATCTATTTTTCCTAGTTGTTCGATTTTTGTAACATAAATTTTGGCCAGTAATGTATCATATTTTTAAGGGAATGATTTTATATAACTGTAAATAAATATTACGATACGTAGAAGGCAACTGAAAATTCTAATTCAAAATATCTTGAGACGAAACAAAGTCAATGTCCTACCGGGTAAGAAGATATACCTCATTAATCGGTTTTATAACAAGAAAACTATTTTGCTCTACCAACGAGCATTAGTCGAAAAATAAAAATCAACGGTCTGACAAAATGATGATATATAGGCCGATGTATTTTCATAAAAGGTTTTCTGTCTTTACTCTTATTTCATTAGTTCCTGTATTTTAAGATGGATGAAATTTATTGTGGCCATAATGAAAAGGTAGAGTGGTAAACATTTTTTGCACGTAATTTGCTAGTTCCTGACCGTAAATATGTATTCATGTTTATCACAGGGTGAGCCAATTATATGTTTAAAGCACGTATGAACAGAAGAGGTAGAGGTATAAACGACACTAGCCAGAGTTATCTCATCTGAGATTCATGCATTTCATTTTACAATCAAACCCTGTTGATAATGAAATACAGGTGTCATTCGGACAGTCGAAAGTACACGATTTTCCGAAGGACTGGCATTCTGATAAGTATAGTTATAAACGCTGTGAGAAGACCATGTAAACCAATTCAACTCATCTCACTCAAAAAACATTTTGGAGGTTCAAACCACCTTGTCCGGTGCTTACCTAAAATACAATTTTCATTGAACAACAATTTCAACAGCCAACATTTTAGTTTAGTGACAAATTGGTTTGAAAATAAGTAATTTTATTAGCCTACCTTGCTTAAGAGAACGTATGAATTGTTCGGTTTCGGAACGTTAAAAAGTCGCATCTGAAAATGCTTATAAAATTGTAATATTCGAACAAGCTGCCTACATAAACACTGATTACAAGCCTAAAACTCTATAAAATCACAGCTATCGGGATCGTAATGTATCTGCTTATACTTTCGCTACGACAAGTAAGCGATTGCTGTCGCCAAATTATTTTTTATTTATCTCATCTGTACGAATCAGGTGTTAAAAGTTATATTTTTACACTGCCTGTGTAGAAGATATAAATACTGCTTATAAATTTCCCTTTAACTAACAGATCCTAAATCAACGAAAAATAGACTTGACAAGACGGTACTAGACAAATCATTTTTGACCTACGCTATTATTGTGTTTAACAGAAACAAAAAAATATGTACCAAAATAAAACTGGTATTCAACAAACGATCTATTAGGGTTGCGTGAGTAAGTCGGGCCAAGTTGAGTGTGATGCGCATGTGACGTCAACGGCTCAGGTAATAATTGCCCAATCAGAGTCTCGTATTTTCGGCCAATAAGAAAGCCCAGTTTTAACCAATCAGATGTCTTCTTTTGCGTCATTTTGATTGGTTAATATTGTCCAATCAGAGAGTTTATATTACTGTACTACGTCACACTGATGTCAACCAATGACAAAGTGTCTTGAGCGTTACGTCATTCGTCAGGATATGCTGCGTTCTGATTGGTCCGTACTGATTCTGGGCGTCACGTCGAGTGTGATTGTAATATAAAGTCCACACCCAATGTCAACTTCTAGTTAACGGTAGGGCAGAACATATGAAGGTAACTTTTAATGAGATTTATAGTTTCTAGTTAAATATCACTTACGAAATATGTAGTACCATATTGTAGAGATCTTTCGAGTTCTTCAGGAAATTAAAAATTGGTTTCATTTGCTGCTAAATGTTAACACGGTTTTTTAAAAAATCACGAGTGTTCATTCGATACCGACACAAAGAAAAATAAACAAAAGGGAGTTATCTATTTTTCCTAGTTGTTCGATTTTTGTAACATAAATTTTGGCCAGTAATGTATCATATTTTTAAGGGAATGATTTTATATAACTGTAAATAAATATAACGATACGTAGAAGGCAACTGAAAATTCTAATTCAAAATATCTTGAGACGAAACAAAGTCAATGTCCTACCGGGTAAGAAGATATACCTCATTAATCGGTTTTATAACAAGAAAACTATTTTGCTCTACCAACGAGCATTAGTCGAAAAATAAAAATCAACGGTCTGACAAAATGATGATATATAGGCCGATGTATTTTCATAAAAGGTTTTCTGGCTTTACTCTTATTTCATTAGTTCCTGTATTTTAAGATGGATGAAATTTATTGTGGCCATAATGAAAAGGTAGAGTGGTAAACATTTTTTGCACGTAATTTGCTAGTTCCTGACAGTAAATATGTATTCATGTTTATCACAGGGTGAGCCAATTATATGTTTAAAGCACGTATGAACAGAAGAGGTAGAGGTATAAACGACACTAGCCAGAGTTATCTCATCTGAGATTCATGCATTTCATTTTACAATCAAACCCTGTTGATAATGAAATACAGGTGTCATTCGGAGAGTCGAAAGTACACGATTTTCCGAAGGACTGGCATTCTGATAAGTATAGTTATAAACGCTGTGAGAAGACCATGTAAACCAATTCAACTCATCTCACTCAAAAAACATTTTAGAGGTTCAAACCACCTTGTCCGCTGCTTACCTAAAATACAATTTTCATTGCACAACAATTTCAACAGCCAGCATTTTAGTTTAGTGACAAATTGGTTTGAAAATAAGTAATTTTATTAGCCTACCTTGCTTAAGAGAACGCATGAATTGTTCGGTTTCGGAACGTTAAAAAGTCGCATCTGAAAATGCTTATAAAATTGTAATATTCGAACAAGCTGCCTACATAAACACTGATTACAGGCCTAAAACTCTATAAAATCACAGCTATCGGGATCGTAATTTTTCTGCTTATACTTTCGCTACGACAAGTAAGCGATTGCTGTCGCCAAATTATTTTTTATTTATCTCATCTGTACGAATCAGGTGTTAAGTTATATTTTTACACTGCCTGTGTAGATGATATAAATACTGCTTACAAATTTCCCTTTAACTAACAGATCCTAAATCAACGAAAATAGACTTGACAAGACGTTACTAGACAAATCATTTTTGACCTACGCTATTATTGTGTTTAACAGAAACAAAAAAATATGTACCAAAATAAAACTGGTATTCAACAAACGATCTATTAGGGTTGCGTGAGTAAGTCGGGCCAAGTTGAGTGTGATGCGCATGTGACGTCAACGGCTCAGGTATTAATTGCCCAATCAGAGTCTCGTACTTTCGGCCAATAAGAAAGCCCAGTTTTAACCAATCAGATGTCTTCTTTTGCGTCATTTTGATTGGTTAATATTGTCCAATCAGAGAGTTTATATTACTGTACTACGTCACACCGATGTCAACCAATGACAAAGTGTCTTGAGCGTTACGTCATACGTCAGGATATGCTGCGTTCTGATTGGTCCGTACTGATTCTGGGCGTCACGTCGAGTGTGATTGTAATATAAAGTCCACACCCAATGTCAACTTCTAGTTAACGGTAGGGCAGAACATATGAATGTACCTTTTAATGAGATTTATAGTTTCTAGTTAAATATCACTTACGAAATATGTAGTACCATATTGTAGAGATCTTTCGAGTTCTTCAGGAAATTAAAAATTGATTTCATTTGCTGCTAAATGTTAACACGGTTTTTTAAAAAATCACGAGTGTTCATTCGATACCGACACAAAGAAAAATAAACAAAAGGGAGTTATCTATTTTCCTAGTTGTTCGATTTTTGTAACATAAATTTTGGCCAGTAATGTATCATATTTTTAAGGGAATGATTTTATATAACTGTTAATAAATATTACGATACGTAGAAGGCAACTGAAAATTCTAATTCAAAATATCTTGAGACGAAACAAAGTCAATGTCCTACCGGGTAAGAAGATATACCTCATTAATCGGTTTTATAACAAGAAAACTATTTTGCTCTACCAACGAGCATTAGTCGAAAAATAAAAATCAACGGTCTGACAAAATGATGATATATAGGCCGATGTATTTTCATAAAAGGTTTTCTGTCTTTACTCTTATTTCATTAGTTCCTGTATTTTAAGATGGATGAAATTTATTGTGGCCATAATGAAAAGGTAGAGTGGTAAACATTTTTTGCACGTAATTTGCTAGTTCCTGACAGTAAATATGTATTCATGTTTATCACAGGGTGAGCCAATTATATGTTTAAAGCACGTATGAACAGAAGAGGTAGAGGTATAAACGACACTAGCCAGAGTTATCTCATCTGAGATTCATGCATTTCATTTTACAATCAAACCCTGTTGATAATGAAATACAGGTGTCATTCGGAGAGTCGAAAGTACACGATTTTCCGAAGGACTGGCATTCTGATAAGTATAGTTATAAACGCTGTGAGAAGACCATGTAAACCAATTCAACTCATCTCATTAAAAAAACATTTTAGAGGTTCAAACCACCTTGTCCGCTGCTTACCTAAAATACAATTTTCATTGCACAACAATTTCAACAGCCAGCATTTTAGTTTAGTGACAAATTGGTTTGAAAATAAGTAATTTTATTAGCCTACCTTGCTTAAGAGAACGCATGAATTGTTCGGTTTCGGAACGTTAAAAAGTCGCATCTGAAAATGCTTATAAAATTGTAATATTCGAACAAGCTGCCTACATAAACACTGATTACAGGCCTAAAACTCTATAAAATCACAGCTATCGGGATCGTAATTTTTCTGCTTATACTTTCGCTACGACAAGTAAGCGATTGCTGTCGCCATTTTATTTTTTATTTATCTCATCTGTACGAATCAGGTGTTAAGTTATATTTTTACACTGCCTGTGTAGATGATATAAATACTGCTTACAAATTTCCCTTTAACTAACAGATCCTAAATCAACGAAAATAGGCTTGACAAGACGTTACTAGACAAATCATTTTTGACCTACGCTATTATTGTGTTTAACAGAAACAAAAAAATATGTACCAAAATAAAACTGGTATTCAACAAACGATCTATTAGGGTTGCGTGAGTAAGTCGGGCCAAGTTGAGTGTGATGCGCATGTGACGTCAACGGCTCAGGTATTAATTGCCCAATCAGAGTCTCGTACTTTCGGCCAATAAGAAAGCCCAGTTTTAACCAATCAGATGTCTTCTTTTGCGTCATTTTGATTGGTTAATATTGTCCAATCAGAGAGTTTATATTACTGTACTACGTCACACCGATGTCAACCAATGACAAAGTGTCTTGAGCGTTACGTCATACGTCAGGATATGCTGCGTTCTGATTGGTCCGTACTGATTCTGGGCGTCACGTCGAGTGTGATTGTAATATAAAGTCCACACCCAATGTCAACTTCTAGTTAACGGTAGGGCAGAACATATGAAGGTACCTTTTAATGAGATTTATAGTTTCTAGTTAAATATCACTTACGAAATATGTAGTACCATATTGTAGAGATCTTTCGAGTTCTTCAGGAAATTAAAAATTGATTTCATTTGCTGCTAAATGTTAACACGGTTTTTTAAAAAATCACGAGTGTTCATTCGATACCGACACAAAGAAAAATAAACAAAAGGGAGTTATCTATTTTCCTAGTTGTTCGATTTTTGTAACATAAATTTTGGCCAGTAATGTATCATATTTTTAAGGGAATGATTTTATATAACTGTTAATAAATATTACGATACGTAGAAGGCAACTGAAAATTCTAATTCAAAATATCTTGAGACGAAACAAAGTCAATGTCCTACCGGGTAAGAAGATATACCTCATTAATCGGTTTTATAACAAGAAAACTATTTTGCTCTACCAACGAGCATTAGTCGAAAAATAAAAATCAACGGTCTGACAAAATGATGATATATAGGCCGATGTATTTTCATAAAAGGTTTTCTGGCTTTACTCTTATTTCATTAGTTCCTGTATTTTAAGATGGATGAAATTTATTGTGGCCATAATGAAAAGGTAGAGTGGTAAACATTTTTTGCACGTAATTTGCTAGTTCCTGACAGTAAATATGTATTCATGTTTATCACAGGGTGAGCCAATTATATGTTTAAAGCACGTATGAACAGAAGAGGTAGAGGTATAAACGACACTAGCCAGAGTTATCTCATCTGAGATTCATGCATTTCATTTTACAATCAAACCCTGTTGATAATGAAATACAGGTGTCATTCGGAGAGTCGAAAGTACACGATTTTCCGAAGGACTGGCATTCTGATAAGTATAGTTATAAACGCTGTGAGAAGACCATGTAAACCAATTCAACTCATCTCATTAAAAAAACATTTTAGAGGTTCAAACCACCTTGTCCGCTGCTTACCTAAAATACAATTTTCATTGCACAACAATTTCAACAGCCAGCATTTTAGTTTAGTGACAAATTGGTTTGAAAATAAGTAATTTTATTAGCCTACCTTGCTTAAGAGAACGCATAAATTGTTCGGTTTCGGAACGTTAAAAAGTCGCATCTGAAAATGCTTATAAAATTGTAATATTCGAACAAGCTGCCTACATAAACACTGATTACAGGCCTAAAACTCTATAAAATCACAGCTATCGGGATCGTAATTTTTCTGCTTATACTTTCGCTACGACAAGTAAGCGATTGCTGTCGCCAAATTATTTTTTATTTATCTCATCTGTACGAATCAGGTGTTAAAAGTTATATTTTTACACTGGCTGTGTAGAAGATATAAATACTGCTTATAAATTTCCCTTTAACTAACAGATCCTAAATCAACGAAAAATAGACTTGACAAGACGTTACTAGACAAATCATTTTGACCTACGCTATTATTGTGTTTAACAGAAACAAAAAAATATGTATCAAAATAAAACTGGTATTCAACAAACGATCTATTAGGTTTGCGTGAGTAAGTCGGGCCAAGTTGAGTGTGATGCGCATGTGACGTCAACGGCTCAGGTAATAATTGCCCAATCAGAGTCTCGTACTTTCGGCCAATAAGAAAGCCCAGTTTTAACCAATCAGATGTCTTCTTTTGCGTCATTTTGATTGGTTAATATTGTCCAATCAGAGAGTTTATATTACTGTACTACGTCACACCGATGTCAACCAATGACAAAGTGTCTTGAGCGTTACGTCATTCGTCAGGATATGCTGCGTTCTGATTGGTCCGTACTGATTCTGGGCGTCACGTCGAGTGTGATTGTAATATAAAGTCCACACCCAATGTCAACTTCTAGTTAACGGTAGGGCAGAACATATGAAGGTACCTTTTAATGAGATTTATAGTTTCTAGTTAAATATCACTTACGAAATATGTAGTACCATATTGTAGAGATCTTTCGAGTTCTTCAGGAAATTAAAAATTGGTTTCATTTGCTGCTAAATGTTAACACGGTTTTTTAAAAAATCACGAGTGTTCATTCGATACCGACACAAAGAAAAATAAACAAAAGGGATTTATCTATTTTTCCTAGTTGTTCGATTTTTGTAACATAAATTTTGGCCAGTAATGTATCATATTTTTAAGGGAATGACGTTATACAACTGTAAATATATATATATATATGCATATATAAGTATCTTATGTATTTAAAAGTACACCAGAAATTTGATCGGCACAATCGAAACTTTAATTCAATTATTTTGTTATTTACTTCAGAAAATTAATTAATGGCTTTCAAATTTTCATTTTCCGATTGTTTGCAGAGTTTTTAAAGTTCTCTATTTACAATTATGGGAAAAATTTAAACTCTGCGTTTAAGAGCAAACAGGATCTCCATTTAAAAAAAGTTGCAGATTTTGTTTTGAATATTTATAAAGTTATGGAAAAAGATGAACAAACTCTTTATTAACTTATATAATATGATGTATCCACTATTATATATTATAAGAGGTGTGATAAAAAACTAGGGTGCATAATTTTATACGAACAAAGTAATTAGCTTACATCAAATTTGAATTAATCTTTTTCAAAGTACTCTCCTTGGCTAGCAATGCACTAACCTGAATTTTGATTGAATTTTTTGAAGCATTTCTGGTACGCTTCGTTCGGAAGGGCCTGTAGCTGCTCTGTCGAGGCCCTTTCAATGTCGGGAATGGTGTCAAAATGTTTTCCTTCCAGCACAGTTTTTATTTTTGGGAAGGGCTAGAAGTCACATGGTGCTAAAATCTGAAGAGTAAGGTGGATATGGATAGACAGGAATCTTTTTTAGCCGAAAAATCTGTATCAAGAAGTGAGGTGTGGCAAGAGCATCAAAAGTCGGTGAACGAATTTCACACTCGCTCGTCTCATTTGCAAATTATCGATTAAAAATGCTTTGTTCGGACTCATACGAGATGTTCAGTTCTTCAGTAAGCTTTTGAATAGTCAATGGGATGTTTGAACGAACCAGTTTTACCACTTTCTGCATGTTTTTGTCTGCTTTTGATTTCAAAGGACATCCTGACCATTCCTCGTCTTCAATAGACCCATTTCTGCTTTTAAATAGCTTATACCACTTTAGAACAGTCTTCAGCGTTATCATAATATCACCGTACGCTAGTTTTAACATTTCATGAGCTTCTATGCCAATTTCTTGGAACTTATAACAAAATTTATGTTAACGCGATGTTCGAAATCCATTATGCATATCAGACACGGTAAACATGACCTCACTCTTCCGGCTCTGGAAGCCAACTGACAAGTCGCAACTTGTTCAAACCTAATACTTATTATTTCAAAGAACGAGGCTACTGAATTTTTTACTTCAAATGTACTTAGTGTCTGCAGTTCATTCGTAGTAAAAACATTCCCCGTATTTTTCGATCGCACCTCGTATAAATGTAATTAATTCGTGTGAGAACTGAAGACACTCGTAAAAAGCTGAATCTTCAAGAAATGTACTAGGGAATATGAATATACCCAAATGATAGACAAGTAAAACATTATTTACATTTGCTTTTCTTTTATCTAGTTGTATTTTGGAAGGTTTAGTATATGCAACACTTAGGTCCCTTTATTTTAGTTTTTTCCAAATTCTTAAATAGATGACGGATCTAGGGTTACATTAAAAAGTACTTATGAGTTTTCAAACCATTCTAACGATGAGAAATAATCATAATGAATTTTTAAGAATAAAGAATAAACTATGTCGCTTTAAACTAGTTGGGTCTTATCACTGAACAGGGTTATGTGATTGTTACATATTCTTCTAAATCAACACATAATGGTAATGGTTTCCTGGCATTTCTCCCACCACCTCCCCTCCAATTGGACCTGGAGGCCGTTCCTAAGAACTCTTATGAAACTTTGTGACGGCGACAGTCACCTTGCATAAATCAACACATAAGTAATAAGTAATATTTTTTACTTTATTAAAAAAAATAACTCATTTTTAGTCTTGGTACCCTTATAGCACCTAATGACAATAATTTTGACGAAATTATTAATACATATATATATATATATATTTAAAAAAAATAAAATCTTATTCCTAATTGTTTAAATATTGAGCATAATTAGAGTTAACCATTCTAGTAGGCTACTAGAAATTTTTTTTTGGGAAGACCTTATTAACCTTGGAAAAGGTCTGCAGACTAATAGCTTATTAAAATTTCTTCAAATTCATTACTAATTATTGTTAAAATAAAATGTTCTTTTGGCAATATTACCTTTTATAAACATGATTACACTTATTGATATACTCGTATACTGATGGTTATTTCAATTTATAACTGTACATTAAAACATTTAGCTAACTTAAAAACAGTCTCTTGACATTTGTTTGTTAATGCACTTTTTTTATATTTAGTTGTTTATTAAATTAAATTTTTGGTTATTTGATTATATGTTTTGTTCGAACTTTTATATCCATGCAATTGCAACTTTATTTCCAGGCTTTTAGTTTATTTTGTTCCGCCTCAGCCAACCTTTCGCCCGTGTGTGAGGTTAGGTGGGCGCACCAGCGAAGGCGGTGATTTCATCCTTCACCGTCTGCGTTAGCAGACGGTGAAGATTGCAGAAGAGTCGGGCACTTGGTAAAAAAACAATAAACGGTTAGGTAGATACTAGTGAGACTGATAGTGAAGACGCCGGTGACAGCTAGTAAAGAAGGGGATTAATTCGTAGAAAATTTTGTTCCAATTGAATAAGGTAGCTGGTAATTACAGTAAAGCTAACATTTCTAGTCATGTAATTATAGGCAATATTACAGGTCTCATTTATTGCTTATTATGTTTATGAAGATAACATTTTCTAAGAATAAACTACAGCTTACAAAATATATGTAGAAACTGCATTATAATGAAATGTACTAGTAGTGTCTCATTGTTGAGGTTGGCAGCACTGCAAATATTTACTTCCCTTCCTCACAGCCCATCCATGCGTAAAAGGCAATCTCGTGACTTCAGTATCTATACTAGAGAACCCGACACGAACATTATCATCAAAATCAGTCAACTGAAAGTAGTAGTTTATTCGTGTAATAATTCACTTTTTTGCGAGTTTTTCAAAAACGGCTTCTTTAATTTTTTTAAAATAGCCTCATTTACTACATATTTTATCTTTTACAAGGTAGGGTAGGCCCCATATCTGCTGAAGTTCTTGGGGAGGCTGTGCTCTCGTAGAAAAAGTGTTTATTTTTAAAATTGCGGTCTTAATGTGCATTTTAGGGTAAAAGTGTATACTATAATATAAGTTGTAGACTATTTAAAAATCTACAAAATTTATTACAAACATTTCTTTGTATGTAACGCTTAGTTTTGCGGTAATTAGTGATTTTCTGTTTTTTTATGATAATCTGTAAAAATTTGATTTTTTTAAATATTTCACCCTTAGTATGGATTTTACGACAAAAGTGTATAATATAATCAAATTTATCAGAAATTAAAAGACCAACAACTTTTATGCTAAGCTTTTTTCAACAAAGCATAGTTTAGCGTCAAAGAGCAATTTTCCGTATCATTAAGCCAAACTAAGGTTGGTTTTCATTTTGCATCATTAACTCATGATTAAAATGAGGTTGTATTTGACGTTAGTTTTTTGTTTATTACTAATATTAGTACAGTATTAGTTATAATGTTACAATATTGTATTATTGTACATTATTTGTATTGGCAAGAAAAAGCTCTGTGAGTGTTTCACATCAGATTTTTGCTCAGGTTAAGTGTTTTCATAGTCACTCGAATTTAATTTTTTTTATTTGGAAAATTGGTATAAAAATTTGTAAAAAAAGAAACTATTTTCCTTAGAAATGATTTATAAAATGAATTAAAATTTGTAATCAGTTTACATATTGTTCTTTTATGTTATATTCTGTTAATACATTTTTTCGACAAGACGGTAATTTGGTATGGTACCGACTAGCTACTTCTAGTGGTTTCTGTAGCTGCGTAGTAATGTTTTCAGATCTGATTCGTAAATTCATATGTTAAATTATACTTACCTAGTCGGTAACTTTTGCTTAACCTTCTTCTTTTTGCTTTATAAACAAAATTGTTTTCTTGATCAGTGATTAACTGGTTGTAGTATTGACTTGTACCCTTTTATTTATTAAATTCCAGGGTTCAAGCTCCACGAATGTTAAGTTTGATACCTAAAGGTTGACGTAAATAAGAAAATTTGCGAAGGTTTAAGCAAATTATGAAGCTGTTATTGAAAGAAAATCGATCGTAATTCGAAATTTTGGAGCATACATACATAAGAAATTTTAAAAATGGAAAAGTCTCGATTCGTTTTGAACAGACGCTTCTTAAGCCAGTCATCCTACTGACATGCTATTTAATTTGACATTATTTTAAAACCAGTTTGTTGATATATCCGGCCGGGTGTTTGTAAATAAGCTCAATTTTAATGTAAAGTACATAGGTAGTATTTAAAAATTGTAAAAAGCAATTTACTTATAAATTAGTTTTAGAATACTCAATCGATTTGATAAATTCTATTTTTCAAATTTATATTAATATTAATTTTAAACTTGATTTGCTCTTTTCTTGCCATGCACAATTTTCTTCAATCTTCAATTCAGTAACTTCTTGATAACATAAATCCACCATTATATCTATCATTAACCTATAATTACCTATATCTATACCTATCATTATACCTAACATTAATCCACCATTATACCTACGAATGGATATTTAATGATAAAAGTTAATTGTTCGGTATTTTTTAAAAATTGTTTACTGGATTCACTAAGAATTTTTTGTTTATATTGTTTGAGTTGATATAAATTTTTTTAAATTATTTAATTCCAGGCGTATCCTTTAATTGGGGCAACGTCAGGGAAGGATTTCCTGTGTGCAGCCATTTTGGGGAACCAAAATGGGTCTAAGTTGGATATTCAAAATTTCTGATCCAAATACCTCTACGCGTCAGTTTCTTCTTAAAGAAAAGTATATGCCTCGTGAATCGATTACCTATATACCTATCGCTGTTTTGAGCCAGCGCTACAACCACACAAAAATGTGTTCAGAATGTTTTTCAGAACTACGGTACATTCTGGCATTAGTCGAATCTCAAAACAATATAGGTATATTTAACTTTTTCTTCCTGTACATAATTCTTTTCATAAATTAATTTTCTACGTGAAACTTAATTAAATATTAAACTAAGTTATTTCACGTTAAAACTAACAAATTATATTTATTTTCAACCCCTAATTTTTGTGTTTTGTCGGGTATTTATAAAACTGGTATATAAGATAGTACCGGACCTTTTCAATTATATTTTTCAGGTCTTAAACAATAAGATACGTCCAAGTTGTTTGAACCATAAAGGCGCAAAAATATCAGTTTGGCCTCATTGAAGTGAAATAACTGAATTGTAAGCGAAATCTTTCGCCATCCGTAATTCGTTAACAAAGCGTTTCCAGAGACATGAACATTTTTTTACTCTTTGGTATTAAATTTTGATCTCCACGTATATTAAAAAGTGTAGGTGATATTCCACACCATTGTGTGACACCTATAGCCTAGTGGTACAACTGTATTGTACCTATAAACTTTCTACTGATTAAAGTTTTAGGAATAATTATTTTTTTTAAATTACATGTATAGTAATTTAAATTATATATAGTGGTTTAGTGTAAAAATGTGCATGTGCGACGATTGCAGATTGTACCTCTTTCGTAGTTTTATTAAGAACTTCACTGTAAAACCATCCCTAAATGATAAACCCAACGGTTCTAAACTGGACTGTTGTTCAAGAAGTACAACTAAATGTTTTTCTATTAAAAAGGTTTAATTTAAATAAAATACTTTCATGACAAAAGTATGCAATCAAATTTATAAGAAATTGAAATACCTACAACTTTTATTTAGATCATTTTTCTCTTCAGAACCTAGTTTAGCGTGAGAGAGTGATTTTTCGTATTCTGAAGCCCAACTGAGGATGATTTTCATTTCGCGTCTTTCACTCATGATTAAAATAAGATTATGTTTTTGAGGTTAGTTTTTCTGTTTATTTCTAATATTTCGTGACTAATGATAGGTTATCTTAATTATTTGCATTGACAAGAGAAAGTTGTGTGAGTGTTTCACACCTGATTTTTTTTTTGTTTATTTAAAGTCGCATCAACAGCTTGATCATTAGCGACTGCGGTGAGTTAAGAAACTGTAATGATGGGTTTTGGCACGTAATAATTTCTAAACCCAAGCCGAGAATCGAACCCGGGGCCTTCGCTTTGTAGGCTAGCGTGCTATCTACTGCTTCACGGAGGCAGACATATATCAATTTTTTTACGATGTTTAATAATCTTAGGTTATAGGGGGTCAATATTTGCATTGGCACGAAAAATTCATTTGAGTGTTTCACATCAGATATTTTTCACCACTTTTTATATTTTTGTGGGAACGGCTGCAAACGTTGCATTCCTCTAAAACCGTACTGGTTCTTGGTCAGGACCTTTTGAGTCACAAAACTTATTCGAGTGTTTGAGACATGTAACATAATTATTATGCGGCTATTTAATAACGAGACTGACGTTGTAAAAAATTTTATTTTTATTTTATACATAATCACTTATTGTCACCTTCAATATACACTCCTTCTCTAACCCTACAACGCTCCATGCAAATCTTCCATTGTTGGAAACAGTGCTGAAAGTCATCTTCTACCAGCTCCTTTAGGAAACGTGCCGCTTTCTCTTTTACAGCTTCCACAGACTCAAATCTTGTCCCTTTTAATGCAGATTTCACCTTAGGGAACAAGTAGAAGTCACATGGTGCAAGATCTGGTGAATAAATAAAGTGGATGTTCTAACACTGAGATGCTGTACTTGGCTAGGAACCTCTTGACGGATAACGCGGAATGAGCTGGCGCTTTGTCTTGATGGAGAACTCATGATTTGTCCTTCCACATTTCGGGGCGTTTACTCCTTGCTCTTTGACGTAGTTTTGAAAGTACCTCAAGGTAGTAATATTGATTAATTTTTTGAACTTCAGGAACCCAGTTAAGGTATAAAATCCTATGGATATAAAAAAAACAATCATCATTGCTTTAAATTTTGACTTGCAGTGCGTGGATTGGCGCTTCGTTTCCGGATCGTAAGTAAAAAACTGCCCATAGCAGACAGGTGGAGTGTCAAATTATTTACACTCAATCTGTTAGTTGCAGGGCTAAAATAAATAGTTCTGTTTCTTGTCACATGGTCAGCCAATTAAATGACTGAATCATTTAAGAACAGAAGAGGTAGAGGTGTAAAAGACACTAATCAGAGTTATCTTCTTTGAAAGTAATGAATTTCATTATACAGCCAGACCCTGTGGTGAATGAAGTGAAGGTGTCATTTGCAGAGTGGAAAATATGTGCTTTTCAGAGGGCCCGGCATGCTGATAAGTGAACTTTTCCATTCAGTGAGGAAGGCAATGGTAAACCACCTCACTCCTCGTTTTACTTAGTAAAACCTCTACAGGTTCAAACCAGCCTTTCGGCTGATGACCTAAACAACAAGAAGTAAAAAACCACGTTTCAACACATGTTATTATCTTCTACCTGTTTCCTAAAGTGAAATCTGCATTAAAAGGGATAATATTTGAGTCTGTGGAAGCTTTAAAAGAGAAAGCGGCACGTGTCCTGAAGGAGCTGACAGAAGATGACTTCCAGCACTGTTTCTAGCAACGGAAAATTCGCATGGAGCGTTGTAGGGATAGAGAAAGAGTGTACATTGAAGGTGACAATAAGTGATTATATATAAAATAAAAATAAAATTTTTTACTATGTCAGTCTCGTTATTTTATAGCCACACCTCGTATTATTTCGTAAATATAAATTATACCTTCTGGTGAACTGGACGCAGTGACGATTGTAAAAAAAAATTTTTAACATCATATTTTTGGTTTCTTTTTTATTAAAATAAATTACATTACCTGTATCTCACGTAAAATTTAATAATTTATTCAGAACCACCAGATTTTAACTGTTTATAGTAACTGTAGACAACCAATACAATATATACATAGAATACTGAAACAAAGCAATTTAAACATTTTTAATTGGCTTATTTGTATTAGTGTTTCTAAAATATATTACAACAAATTTTCTTAAATCAGAAAAATGGCAAAGCGCTGACTTTTATTTCCAAGTTCCCATATCCGATCTCGCTAGATAACACATTTTTTATCGTTTTGTTACTTGTAGACTACTTATTACTTTCTCTTGCCTAGACAAGGCTGTAAATTTAGTAGTGAGACTGATTTTTTAAAATTTGTTTATCCAAATATAATTTACAATTTTATATTTTCACCCTCAAATTAACTTCCTTCTGAAGCTACACAGCGCTGGAGACGGTTCTTCCACTCCTTATAGCAATGCTGGAACTCCGATACTGGAATACCCTTCATCTAGTCAGTTACAGCTGTTTCCATGTTTCGAGGAAAAAGTCACAAGGACTCACGTCAGGCAAACAAGGAGGCTGAGGAGCTACAGGAATTTTTTACTGGCCAAAAACTCGTTTATTTGCTGTGTGACAAAGAGCATTATCACGATGCAACACCCAGTTTCTCATCCCCAATACACTGGTCAAAATCTGATGAACGGTGGTATAAGTCAAATTTATCTCTTACCCGATCATTCTGACTGTCTATCGACGATCTGAACGCACAAGATTCCGGATTCTGTCGACATTTTTATCGGTTCTTAAAATGATGGCCTTCCGCTTCGTGGTTCATCTTCAATCTTCTCTCTTTCTTCTAAAAATGCATTAACCACTGAAAATCTGGGCTCTTGACAAAACACTATCTCCATAAGTCTGATGAAGTTTAGCAAGAGTTTCCGTTGCACTGTGCCCAAGTCTGAAGCTAAACCTGATAGCACACCGTTGCTCGAAATTGATGTCACTCATTTTTAGAACGTAATAGAAAAAACTTTTTCACAAAAAATCAGCTACAGACAACCAAATGACTCGAGCGAGTTCAAACTTTTACTGAAGGCGGATCACTCATGTTCCCCTGTCTCCCCTGCAAACCGGGAGCCTCCAGTGTTGCCAGATCGAACGCTACGTTGCCAGTCTCATTAATTAATTTACAGACCTCGTATTTTTATGTAGGAAGGAAAGTATTACCTTTATGTCGATTTTCAAAATCGAGTTTTCAGACCCCTTGAACCTCAAAAAACATGTTTTTTTGTGATTAGTCTGTGTGTGTGAACAAAATATCTCAAGAACGGAATATTGTACAAACTTGAAACTTGAAAAGTAAATTAGGTACTACTAGAGAACCCGACTCGAACATTTTCATCAAAATCGGTCAACCGGAAGTTTATTCGTGTAATTTTTCACTTTTTTGCGATTTTCTCAAAAACGGCTAAACGATTTTTTTTAAATTCTCTGTATTTACTACATTTTTTATGCTCTACATGATAGAGTAGGCGCCATGTCTGCTAAAATTCTTGGAAGGGCTGTGCTCTCGTGAAAAGTGTTTTTTTTTATTGCGGCCTTAAAATGTATTTTAGGGCAAATGTGTATATCACCAAAGTTGTACAACATTTAAAACCCTACAATTTTATTAAAAAAATTTTTTTTTATTAAGCTTAGTTTAGTGGTAATTAGTCATTTCGGTTTTTTCATGAAAAATTTGTAAAAATGTATATTTTAAGATTTCAGCCTTAGTATGCATTTTACGACACAAGTGTTTTATCAAATTTATAGGAAATTAAAAGGTCCACAACTTTCATTCTAGAATTTTTCTTTACACAACCTAGTTTAGCGTCAAAGAGTGATTGCCCGTAATATTAAATCAAACTATGGTTGATTTTCATTTTGCATCACTCATGATTAAAATAAGGTTATGGTTTTTTAGGTTAGTTTTTTGTTTATTTCTAATGTTTTATTACTAATATTAGGTTATATTGTTCATTATTTGCACTGGCAAGAGAAAGTTGTGAGTGTTTCATACAAAATATTTTGCTTTAAATTTAGTATCGTTAAGACTACGGAAAAGTGTTATTTCTGGGAAATATAATGAAGAAAACTTTCATGAAATTAAAAAATTGAATTGGCAAAACTTCAGGATAAAATTTTACAAAATTAAGAAATTTCAGTGCTTAGAGAATTTCTTACCACAATATTGTAATTGTTGACTCCATAAGAGAACGGATTTAATTACGATATATAAAATTCTTTGCCAATATAAAGTTATTAAAGGATAATTCTACCAGGTGAGGCAAAAGTCTGGAAACCTATTCAAAATTGAACAGCGTTAGATGGCGACTAGAAATTTTTGGGACGGGTTATGGGGTACCTACGTAGCAAGAATTTCATAAAGCTAATGTGTTCCTAAAAAGCTAATATTCATCCTCATTTAGGAAATGTTTAAGAAGTAATTCTTGTAGTTGAACATAGTTGAACTATAAGCAACATCTTTACGATTATCAGCCATATAGCTTGTCCGGAACTTAGCAAACGGAAAATATAGGTTTAAGGGTTTAATACTTTTTTCAACCTCTTACGGTGGAATGTTGAAATCATTAATGTTTTACTTTTCTATTTACTCTAAAGGGAATATTCCCTCCGAATCTTAGCTTTCTAGCTATTGTGCAAGTAGGAGAATTATAATATTTTTTAAAGCTGAACCTACGCATTGGCTCCTACCCTCTTCATAGCTAGCCGATGACTTGCCAGCAACGTTGCCAATACCTGCTCTTGTAGCTCTGTTTATATTTCGTCAGCTGTATTTTTGTCTTTCAATAAAAATTATAACCTGCCGGCCGCATTGGCGCAGTTGGTAACGTGCTCGCTTCTCATCATGCGGTCCTGGGTTCGAATCCCACTCGGGCAGGGCATATTTTCATACGTTACAAAAAATCATTTCATCCTCCATTAAACAAAAGTTACACCCCACCGTCGTCGCTAATGACCTCAGTAGTTGATGCGACGTTAAATAAATAAATAAAAAAAAAATATAACCTATGAGCATACAACTGACTGATTATATTATAAAGTTTTGCATGTTAACCCTTCTAGACCAGATAGCCCTTATACGGTTGTTAGATGACGAGTGTGTAAGTGCTCAACATTTTGTGTAATAGTGAAGGTAAATGTACGCGCACACCAGTAAACATTATAGTTAAATTGTAGCTGAACGTATGAGGAAGAAAGGATTTAGAACCAGGTTAGTGGGATTTCTATTGATTTGTGAATGTTGGGATAACACTCGATTCCGGTTTTTTTAAGGAAACCGTGTAAAAGCCGTATCTAATTTAAAAATAGAGTTATAACCGCGTTTGAAAGCTTGAATGGTAAAGGCAGGTAAATTCTTCAATCTTGCTTTTATAGCAAAACCGGTTGAATTAAATATGAATTGTAAAATGGAATAAACGCTGCGAAATTCGTAGCGTTTCAGACCCATTTTCAGGCCCATTTTCAGACATTCTTCTCAATGAAACTAAAATGTTCCAATATTATCTTTAATAATTTTTTTCAACATGCACGTGTTCACAAAATTCCGTGTTCACTAAATATAATAACGTATGTCATATAAAGAACTGTAGGAATGGGTCAATGATATCCGATCAAAGAGAGACAATTTTACGGCCTGAATTTTACCACAAAATCCATATTCCTTTGACTCTTACATACGCTTGAATAGTCGTATAGTGAAGTAAGCGAGGGCGTTCCATACATCAAATTTTTTGCTAGACAATTTTCTATAATACCAGACTAAAAAAAATTAAAAAAGAACAATATTTATTGCCAAATTTTGACAAAAACGCACGACAAATTTTTGGTAAATTCACTGGAACTGGCTTACAAAAAACGGAGTTTCATGGTTGTTTTTTTAAAACATCTCTCGAAGTTTTCTTAACGTCTCATAAAAATTTTAAATGTGTTGGATGAAAGATGGATAAAAAAGCCACGTCTATCGGCGCGATCTCGGAATCAGGGTTCGAAGAGTTAATATTTTAAAACCTATCAGTCGCAGAAGGGTTAACGCGCTCTATAAATCGATGTGTCAAGTACAAAATACTAGACACGAGTGAGCCAATACGGCTCTTATACGAATGCGCGCGTAATCTTTGTCAAGCTGTTACATTTGTACAATCTGAAAACGCTGACAAACGTTCTGATTGGTCTAAACGCGTGGAACAGCAAAGTTCATCAACCGTGAAAAGCATTACAGTGATCAGTGAGAGAGGGTCAGTCAGCCGGTGAGGTCTTTGTCATTTATACATACGGATAGTTCATAAATCAATTAAGTCTATTTTATAAGTAGCCATAAAGTGCTAAACATGTACACAAGTGCTCGTACAGTGTTTAGAACTGACTTGAATTAGGACGACTTCAAAAGTAACTAGACAAATTACAACCATCCCTCAATCTTGCTATCAATACATTTGGATTGTGTTTTATATAAAATTGTAGAGCCATTCAAGGCGCATAATTTGATATATGAACCGTACAAATTGCTTCATAAATACTTTTTCTATAGGCTTTTAAAGCTGGTAACTACCAGGGCAACTGAGATTGCCTCCCGTAGCAGAAGGGTTAAATCTAAAATTTTGTATTTTATAACGAAATAATAAAACAATATGTCATTGATTTCAAAAAAAGTTATTCGTTGTCAAACGCAACAAATTCTGCAAAATTTAGGTTGCCAATAACTTTCATATGCGTGCAACTGATCTACAGATCACAACACAATAATAATATTATGTAGTAAATAAAATACAATTCATTAGAAACCCACAGTATTTTTTCCGAATTTTTTTGTTAAAATAAGAGTTTAAGACGGCTAGTTAGAGTAACCTTTAAAATTCTCGCCGACTTGAATGATAGGGCAAGCAGTGATCTAGCAACCATGCTTCAACTACAGTATCGGACCAGTTTCGCGCGGTTTATTAGAGTGAATACAGTCAAACTTCTACTAACGGACAATTCCTAATAGCGGACAATTTTAAAAGTACCGGCATTTTCCCGTAAGACACAATACTAAAATATTTCGTAATAACGGACCTTTCACATAACGGACGCGGATAGTTAATTTGTATGATTTTGAAAATTAAATTTCTGGAAAGCGGACAAAACTTGTCCACAAAAAAATTTTAGTAAAATGTATGTAATACATTTTCAAAAATTTTCAAAAATACATAAAAAAAATTTTTGTTTTATTTATTTATTTAACGTCGCATCAACTGGTGTGGTCATTAGCGACGACGTTGGGGTGTAACTGTGCGGAATGAGGATGAAATGAATTTTTTGTAACGTATAAAAATATGCCGTGCCTAATTGGGAATCGAACCCAGGACCGCATGATGAGAGGCGAGTACGTTTCCAACTACGCCATGCCACCGGCTATATAATAAAAAAATGATTTTATTACTACAGGTATTGTGTGAATTGTGTAATCAACTTATGTATAATCCTGAAATACAAACATAAGTTATGTTGGATTACTTGTAAGTACTGTCATGCATGCATTTTTTTTTAATGTTTCATATTAGATAATACGTTTCTTTTTTGGTAATTTTATATACGAGGTGTGGCTATTAAATAATGAGACTGACGTTGTAAAAATTTTTTTTTTTACACATAATCTTTTATTGTCACCTTCAATATAATACACTCCTTCTCTATCCCTACAACGCTCCACGCGAATTTTCCATTGTTGGAAACAGTGCTGGAAGTCATCTTCTGTCAGCTCCTTCAGGACACGTGCCGCTCAAAAACGTTTGAAATGAAGCTCGCAAAAATGTTTGTACTGACACTTTGTACGCGATTGAAAATTACCCAAATTTTTTGAAAACAATAATAATATGTGATGAAACGTGGTTTTTACTTATGATCTGAAAACGAAGCGCCAATCCATGCACTGGAAGAGCCGAACTTCACCGAGAGCCCAAAAAGCTCGAATGAGCAAGTCAGAATTTAAAGCAATGATGATTGTTTTTTTTATATCCATGGGATTGTGTACCTTCACTGGGTTCCTGAAGATCAAACAATCAATTAATATTACTACCTTGAGGTACTTTCTAAACTACGTCAAAGATTAAGGAAAAAACACCACGAAATGTGGAAGGACAAATCATGGGTTCTCTACCAAGACGATGCGCCACCTCATTCCGCGTTATCTGTCAAGAGGTTCCTAGCCAAGTACAGCATCTCAATGTTAGAATATTCACCTTATTCACTAGATCTTGCAACATGTGACTTGTACCTGTTCCCTAAGATGAAATCTGCATTAAAAAAGACAAGATTTGAGTCTGTGGAAGCTGTAAAAGAGAAAGCGGCACGTGTACTGAAGGAGCTGAGAGAAGATGACTTCCAGCACTGTTTCCAACAATGTAAAATGCGCATGGAGCGTTGTAGGGATAGAAAAGGAGTGTATATTGATGGTGATAATAAGTGTATACAGTATAATAAAATATATAAAGTTTTTAACAACATCAGTCTCGTTATTTAATAGCCACACCTCGTACATGTAAGTTACGAGTACTATATACCACAAACTTATGTATTTTTTTTTCATTGCATAAATGTACATAGTGTGTATTTTATATATTATTGTTTAATACGTTGTATTACGCAATACATAATGTAAATACAGAAAATTGTGTTGTACACATTTGTATCATTAGCGGACATTTCTTAATAGCGGACAAATTTTTTGGTCTCGCGATTGTCCGTTTTTCAGAAGGTTGACTGTATAAGTAACGAAAGCGCAATTGAGAGCTAAGTGGATGAAGGTGCTATATGTAACATTTTTTTCAAAAATTAATTTTTTTGATTTCTGAATAAGTTAAGTGTATACTTAGTTACGTAGATGACAAAGGACGCCGTTTATCTACCGTTAACGGAAACATATTATGGGGATTAGCTGACTATGTACAGCTTATTTCAAGGCTTGTAGAGGAATAATATGTTAGATCATTTGATATACCTTCTACCAGAATTCACTACAACCTAATAGACATCTTTTTAGAGTAATGACAGTTAAATGTAGTTATAAACACCTATCATCATCATTAATATGCATTGTGTGTTCCTTTAAAAAGTCTCTTACAAAGATCTTTACGAGTGCCTATTTTGTGTTATTAAATTACCGTTAATCCATTTATACAGGGTTTCTCACGAGTATCTCACGAGTTTCTCACGAGGATAGGCCTTAGTACTTTCATAGTAATTTCAACTAAACTATAATTTTATTATATAGCAACTTCATCCACTAAGCTCTTCAATTATTCTGTGTAAGCAAATTTTATTTTGTATAAGTATGAATTCTTTACTTACATATACAGAGAAGATTGAAAATTATAAGTAAAATTTTTGACTCTTCATGGCCAAGTGCTAGGGAAATGATAGTTAATAGATAATAAGCAACGAGAAAAATTGTGAAAAGCACGACCCAAATTATAACACAAATTTTTTTCTCCTGTTGAAAGTCAATAAAAAAATTGGTGATAATTATCTTAAAATAGAAATATTTTCATATTTTAATGGCTATTAATTAATAAAAAATTTTGTTTTGTTTTAGTTTTATCACACTATAGTATAACTCATAGAACCATGCAGCAGATATAAGCAGACCACGGGTTGAAAGTCAGTAAAAAGGATGCGTAATCATGTCTCACTCTACCAACGCCTTCGGTCAAAACAACCGGGGACAGACAGGATGTTTTATAATAAGTCTACTGTATGAATTCTGTTTACTAGTACTGTTGTATTTTGTATTTAGCATTTATATCTTTTGTATCTATTGTGCAGTCGGTACTAACGTACGGTATAATTGGGTGGGGTGGTACCAATTATGTCTTCTTTGGACTCCGTACAAAAGGTGCAGAAGTTGATCTTACGAATAATCAATAAAAGACAACCAAGGTATCCATCGGAACACTTTTTCTAGAACTCAACGTACTTGACATCCCCCAAATATTTGCAAGAGAAGCTCTTATTTTCGCGTGTAAAAATATAAACTATTTTACTACAAGATCACACCATTATAGTACCAGGAACAAGGATCCCTTACTTATACACAAGGCTTCAAAAAATTTATACCAAAAGCATTTCTGCTATTTAGCACCTAAACTGCTCAATCTGCTCCCCTTACCAATTAAAAATATACCGGACATCATAAGGTATAAAAAAGCAGTAACCATTTGGCTATTGAAAGTAGAAGAAGAAGCTATAAAAAAGATGGTTACTCCTGGAAACATATAGTTTTGTGAGCTCGTCTACCAGTTTCGATTTTAGTTTTCTATTTTTAAATAAATTCTTTTGTTTTGCATATTTTATTGTTTGTTTTTGTTTTGTCATTTGTACATGTAAGTACTATACAATAATAGCATATTTTTTTAATAAAAATGTCTTAGTAGTTTAATTAGTAATTAAGTAACTAACATGTAGCTGTAACTATTAATACACTAATAGATTCCCGTAGTAGTTGTAGTAGTTAATAAACAAAGAAGCACTGAATTGATCTACCCTTGAACATAGGAAACCATAGTTGGGTGGATTAATTTTCCCACTACGAATTAAAATACAATAGTTTTGGATTTTCAAAGTATAATTAAGGAAATTAACATTTATATTGTAATGATATTTTCTTGTAAGCAAAGGGGAAATAAATAAATAAATAATAAATAAAAATATGTTTCAATTAGCAAGTTTAATCTGATAAACAAAGAACCTTTTTTACGACTCGAATAAATCGCGCTAAGTTCAATCACATTTTATAATACATTTATGTTTTGACGTGCTGCAAGGTTCCATGGGATAGAGTATAGAGATAACCACAATTATTTAATATAAATGTTTAAATAGAATGAATTGGGTTGATGGCGTTAATTCTGATTAATAGAGCCGACGCCAAACAATCTTGCTGGTGTAACTGCGAGAACAGTTCGGATTCAGTCGGTAGATTTCGTGTCTCAGCACCGACCTGCCTATAAAATCACAGGCGCTGAACGATGTGATGGTAATCTATTAGCGACATTAAAAGCATCCAGGTTAGCGATATTGTCGCCAACTGCCAGAAAGTTTCCGTGCGTCTTAAAAGCTCCACTATTGCAATTTGTATGTTACTGTTTAAAAGTGGCTTTTTTGATTAAACCCACGTTTCTGGATATCATTCCCTGTGCTTAGTGATAGGATATCAGCCACTAAGAACTTCTTTTAGCCTCTGTTTTTCTCCTTCTTCTTCTTCCTCTTCTGCCTTTCAAGGATTAGGCATCTCTGCCATTTCAGAACCTCTCAAATCTGCCCATCTCTTTCTCGGGTGCCCTCATTATCTCCTGCCCACCGGCTTACAACCCAGTGTCTGCTTAGGTATCCTATCCTCCCTCATTCTGTTCACATGCTCTAACCACTGCGTTTTGTTCTCAGATACCTTGTCGTTTATAGAGAAAATGTTGAGTTGTTTCCTTATCTCGGTATTCCTGTAACGATCTTCTCTACTACACCCATACTTATGTCAAAGAAATTTCATTTCAGATGCTTGCAATCTACTATACTCTCGCTTTGATAACACCCAAGTTTCACTGCCGTAGAGTAGGGTTGGCGCTGCTATTGTTTTATAAAATCTACCCTTGTGTTTTTGCTAGTGCTATTTTTTAAGGTGCGGTGGATGATTCCGCATATTTGCTAAAATCGGTGCATCAGATTGTAAGCATCTTTATCCTGTTGGAATGTAATGCTGCAACTTAGATACTGAAAGTGGGATATCTGTTCCAAAATATTATAAATTAATCTATAACGATTCTGCTTCTGACTGGTTCCTTTCCTCGAATGCCATTACCTTTGTCTTCTTCGTCGAAACTGTCAACTTTGCAAAATATTTTTCTTCTTTAGTAAATGTAAGTTCTAGCTGTCTCTGATAAAGCACTTCACAGCAGCCAACCGGTGATATCAATGCCGGTATAGTATTTTTTGTCGCAATATTCTTGTAATGTTTAGTTAGTACATGATTAACCCGTGTTATCATTTTATTTATGTACGACAAAAATCAGTAACCTTGAACCATTTCAAAACCACGGACTTTGCTTTTAGTATAGAATTTGTTTTAAATCACCCAGTGCTACGATTGCCGAAACGCCACTTACTTTTTCAATGAATCCAATATAGCAGACATGAATACTTTTAATAAGTCGGAACAGGTTGGAGGCCCGCCAACCTTTTCCACAAAAGAAAGAAGAAGATAAAACCCCATATTAATAGCTTACAATGTCCATAACGGGTAGCCGGAATCTTAAATTAATAGCACTCCATCTGCAGTTTCCAGGGCTATAAAAAATTGTTCAGTTTCCTATCACGTAGTTGGCCAATTTTAATATGACTGAACTATTTAAGAACAGAAGAGGTGAGGTGTGAAAGACACTAGTCAGAGTTATCTCCTCTGAGAGTAATGAATTTCACTATACAGCAGACCCTGTGGTGAATGAAGTGACGGTGTCATTTTCAAGGTAAAAAGTAGGTGCTTTTCAGAGGGCCTGGCATGTTCATAAGCATACTCTTTCAACTCAGTGAAGAAGGCAGTTGTAAACCACCTTACTTCTCGTTTTACTTAGTAAAACCTCTAGAGGTTCAAACCAGCCTCTCAGCTGTTGTCCTAAACAACAATAGCTTATAAGTTATAAGCAAATTTCTGTAATACCAATTAATTTGACCATGTAACCATACTGTAGAGTAAAACGCTTGCTAAACTTGGAAAGAGGTACAAATTTTTATAACTTATTTAATGCGGTAGACTTTCCGGAGAACCAGGGTGATTTATTACGGTCTGCACCCAAGACCAATGTATGAGAATTAACACAAAACGTGATGCACTGCGGTAAACGTAAATTAAACGGGGAAAAGTAAGGATAGAAGCAAACAAAATTATTAATATAGGAAATAGAACGAATGAGGAAGAACAAGTTAAATAGCCTAAACTCAGATTATTTATGCAGCGACTTACCAGAAATTATAGCGTCGATGACCAACGTAGCCTTTGGAACGGGACCAGACGCCGGTTGATTGTTGACAGCCTTTGAAATTGTCACGAAGCAGAATAAAACACTAAGCATTGATACACAAAACACAACATAAAGAGTCCAAATTTATTCGGTCGAAATAATGCTCACAAGTGTCACAAGTGTTGAAACAAGATCACAAGTGTTGGAAGGAAGCGGGAACGAACGGAAATAGGTGGAGTGGAAGGATGTATGAGGTGACGCAGTATTGCATCACGTGGTCAATTAGCGCAAATCGGAACTAACATTAAATGAAATTAAGAGACACAAGGCGCGTACATTTGAAGAACGGCAATAGATAAGAGCGGCAATAGAAAACAAGTTAACCTTGATGAAAGTGCCTTAAGGAGGTAGTCAACCCAAAAACTGAAAATCAAAACTAGTGGCTATAATTTATCATTGTACACTTAAACCAGGCCAAAAAATTAATTACAGCCCGTAATATAATGATGGGAGTGGAAAAGCAGGCTTTTACGGGGAATCAAATATCTCAAGAACCGAGAAGGATATCAAAATGATTCTTGTGCCAAAAAATACAGAAAATTGCTTTCTATTATCTGTTGTATGCTCTTGTATGTAGCTTTTCGTAAAAGAAATTAATTGAAGAAAAACCATATTTTAAAAAACATTCTTTTTATGTTGTCACAAATAATTTTTTAACTGAATCCCTATTAAGATTTTTTTGTAATAATTATTTAACAGATAATAGAATAAGAAATTATGAACATTTAAAAAAAATCTTCCAAATATTTCCAATAAAAACCAAAATATTTAATTCCCAAAAATGTACAATATACATAATAAACCGTGGCTATAACGACAAAACAAGTACCATATTTTTAAAACAGATGTTTTGTTTATAATAACCTTTTGTCAACGTACGAACAAAATAAACAAATGCTGTGATTCAGAATTTTTTTTTAATTTTTCTAATAATGTATTATGTGTACGTTGCAATCTGCTCAATTCAGACCAATAAGCAATCCCATGACCCAATGAGATGAGGATGATGTGTATGATGTGTAAATGAGGCGTAGTCTTGTACAGACCCAGGTCGACCATTCCTGAGAAAATTTTTAACTTCAAATAAATGCAAAAAAAGAAATCTAACTTTAAAAAAAATCATTTTCTTGAGTTGACTACCCCCTTAACACCTTCAATGTCTACCCATTCAGACTAGCGGTGTATTTATTCTTCATGGATAAAAGGTTTGATGAATATCTTATAGAAACAACCTTGAATAGGAACGAGCAGTGAGTCTCAAAAATAGTATTGTCAATTAATTACAAAATTTCTAATGAAAGAGAAATTAATATTTTTCTCTTTGGAAGTTACCTTGATTTCTAACAATCCAATGAAAGAAGATATAAACAGGGTATTCTTAGAAGTAATTAATGGAAAACTGGATTCTGGCAGCTATGAACTACAATCAAGAGTACTGTTATCTGAAAATTCCTCACACATTCTTTCTTCTTCCCCTCTGTTCCACCGAAAATTGATTTTCAGTGTTTTGCTAATTAAATAATTTCCATAGGCTAGTAATTTAAGTATAGCTCGTTATATTACAAACTGAAAATTGAGATTAGCTCGTTTATCTGTACCTTGTAACGCTCACATTCCAACTTTTTTTTATATAGCAAGCCGTCCAAATAACTCCGTAGCAAAAAACATACATTAAATTTGGACGTGTGTCAAAATTTTTCACTCGGTAATGAAGACTTAAACGGTAGCTTTTCCTAGCGTTAAACAGACGCTATAGCTTCGATAAACATAATTTCAATTCAATATGTATTTGTAGAGTCTTGGTACTACTAGAATGATTTTAGATTACTTTTAGGTACCATTATTGATGTAAACTTACCTTGTAAGCTCCGATAAGTAACACAACTCCCAACGCTATGGCGAATATACATAGGATAAATAAAACCCATATCTCTGCTCCACTTTTCCCAGCTAAGAAAAACATAAATAATACAACACGGTAAAATTTAGCCAGTGCCATTCATTTTATTCTAGGATTAACACATAATTAGCATATTAAATGGTCAGAAGCATTATTACTTTCACTTGCCTAAATGAATATATAGGAAGGAAAGTATTGTTTTCATGACGATTTTTCGAAATCGAGTTTTCACCGGATTATCACGTTTTCAGACCCCGTGAACCCAAAAAACGTGTTTTTAGCGATTGGTGTGGGTGTGTTTGAAATTGAGAAAATTGTAATTAGTGTGTTGTCACAGTCATTTCTGTTGATTAGGTACTGTGCTGCCGGCTATCAAAGCTTCCGACTTAGCGACAGAGGGAACCGCCAATTGTTCCAAAAGGGGCGGTAGGCTTATATCGGCACTGCAAAGGGCTTGTAACCACTCTGTACACTGGAGACTATGTAAAGAGCGCTCCACTAAGCCCGAGGTGATTCGTTTCCAATCCACTCTACAGCAGACGAGACATCCACCATCGGCACACGGCTACCGAACTCCAACGAAGACTCATAGACGACCCTGAAAGAGAGAAGATGATGCTTCCGCTCGCCAATCCGACACTGTTAGCCGTTACTTGGGCCGACATCGTCCGCTGCCCACAGCGGTCCCTCGACCGTGCGTCCCCCGGATCCCGACGAAGCAGCCATCGACGCACTATTGCGAGGAAAGAAGATGACGTCTCCACTGGAACAGACTCCGTGTCTACATCCAGTGACAGTGTTATTTATTGTAAGTAATTTAATTATAGTAATATTTTAATTGTAATTTATAATGCTTAATAAATATTTGTTTGTGATTTTAAACGATAGTTTTTTAATGATTTAATTTACCCAGATCCCGAAACGGGCCTTAGAGATAAGTGTCACTATATAAAAGGTATCCGTTAAGCATATAACCGGAATCGTGAACCGGTATTCGTCTTGCAAGAGCCGGAAAAACCCTGAACTGTGAGCGAAAAAAGTTTACGCTATGTGGTAGTGATGGGCATTATTAAAATAACAGGATTAATAACATGGTTACTGGATTAAACCAGTTATCGTGATAACAGGTTACTAAAAACACCCTGTTATTTTAATTACACCCTGTTAGGTGTTGCTTTTTAACACTTTGGTTCAAAGCCGTTTAGTAAACTGATGTACGAATGACGTTTGTCTGACTGTCGTAACAGCATAAGACTGTTAAACCTAAATTAAAATATCAATAACCTTTTTTTTCTAATAACATCAATTTTTAAGTTAACTACGTTATAAAACTCTTATTAATACAAACACAAGGGTGGCAAATCTTGCTGAATCTCTTACGGACATAAAGACAAACAACGCTATTTCCTTTAACCAAGTACAACCACGGCAAACTAAACGCAATTTTTCGCTAATACAAGGGTTTATAGTTGCAATGAAACTTTCACGGATACAAAGCGTGGCAACTAATTACTCCTTTTTTCATAACTAACTTTTTCAGCACAGGATTTTATACTTGGGTTGTGGTTACTATCTATCTATTGCCTATTATTTCAGGTTCATAAAAAATATGATTATCTGTTAGTTTTGATTTTAAATCTCCGTTTTAAGAAAAATGTAAGTGTATTTATACTATTGACTAATATTTTTCTATCTCATATAATTAGATGTACTACCAACAGTGTCCGCGCTACATCCGATCGTATGCACCCGATTGTATATACAGCGAGCCGAGAAGTCAACAGCCATGGATCTATATAGTCGACGGCAGATCTAAGTAAGTCATTACTCAAAACAACCTGTCCAGAGACTCATTGTGCCGCCTCTGGACGGTTTAATGTGACTACCATTTTATGTTCCAATAAAGAAGGCAATACTTTGTACAGGTTACTGATAACAGGGCAATTCTCTTCTGTTCCGCATGTGTCGAGCTATTACTACTTTGTGTTGTAAGCAGGACGTTAACTGTGTTACTTTAGAAACAGGTAACAAACCCTGTTATCGATCAGGCTGTTAATTTTGATAATAGGTTATCAAAGAATGGCTTGCTTTATTTCCCGTCATTACTATGTGGGCGGGGACTCGACACCAACTTAGATTTAACTTGTCGTTTAAAAGGTTAGTAATAAGGTTAAACAGTAGGGAGTTAATTAATAGTAATGCAAGTATTTCAATAATTAAATTGTAAATTGTGGAATAATTGAAATAAGTTTATTCACCCAACAAGCCCCTTAAGCAATATGTTAAATTTAAACACTTAAAGACTTTTCAAATCAGTGGTTAACAAAACTTATTTTGTATTCTTTTGTTTCAGTACCAGCCGTTTTTACTCCCTTTTGAACTTAAATAAAAATTACAGGATTAATAACAGGGTTACTGGATTGAGCCAGTTATCATGATAACAGGTTATTAAACACACTCTGTTATTATAATAACACCCTGTTAGCTGTTACTTTATAACACTGTGATTCAATCCCGTTTAATAAACTGATGTATGAATGACGTTTGTCTGACTGTTATAAAACTAAGGACTGTTATAACAGTATAAGACTGTTAAAACTAAATCAAATTATAAATAACCTTTTCGTCTAATACCAATTTTAAGTTTAACTACGTCATAATACTGCTATTAAAACAAACACAAAGGTGGCAAATCTTACTGACTCTCTCACGGGTATTATTTCATGTAACCAAATACAACAATTGCAAATCAAACGTATTTTTTCACGAACACAAGGGAGGCCAGTCACACTGAATCTTTCACGGACACACAGCATGACACTATAGTTACTATACATTGTACATGCGTACTTTCCTATCCGTTGCCGGACACCCCTCGGCCAGCCACGCCCATTCCGAGTGGAATTTAAGCAGCATAGTGGCTCCGGAGAGCTCTCCAGCTCCACCACAACCCCTGAGAGTCCTACTCTTACTGAGTGGGGACGGTCACGTCCGCAGGGCGTCCCACTCCCCTTAGTACCCGTGTAAACTTTGGACGGGTCGCTGTCGAGCTCGTTACGCCGCTAAAATGCTTTGCACGTGGCTCTACCACACATGGAAGTACTACGCACTACGAATAGCACACGGAGGTGCTACAGCCGGCCCCTGTTGCCTAAAAAGCTTGCAGACTAGGATTGGGTAGCCTAAACTGCAGTTTTATGGGCACGCTCTGTGTGGTCTGGAGCGTGCCCCCACTATACATTGTACACAGAGCCGAGAAGCAACAGTCATAAAGGCTTCAACAGGATTAAAGCAAGTGAGTATTAAAAACGAACCGTCCAGCGATTCATGTCGCCGCCGGATGGTTTGTATTGACTACCATTTTTTGTACCAATAAACCATAGTACAAAGAAATCTATCTTTTAGTGAATAATTTTTCATTTCTTTTCCGCATGTGTCGATTCCTATTACTTATTACTACATTTTATTGTAGGCTGGACGATAACAATGTTATTTTATAAACAGGTTATAGAATCCTGTTATTGAGGAGGCAGGTCTTTTCCGTTTTCTGTATTCCACAACCAGATCCGAAAACCCTGAAGGGTGTACACTTGCTCATTACTCCCACTCCCTGCCTTAGAGAATACTGCCTATTCCTAAGCTTTGAGGAGCTGAGAGGAATGCATTACGTCACTACAACTGTGAGAGATTGCGTTAGTAGAAGTAACGTTTTACTAGTACAATGCTTGTAGTAGTCACGGGTACTATCTAAACATATATTCTGTGTCGCCGTCTACAGCGAATAGTCAAAATAACACCCACGTATGTCACCGCACTAGGCAGCCTACTGCCTAGCGATTAGCAATGAGATGATTAGTAGAGTGTTATGACGTAGCAGCAGTCTGGTACTTCGTCTGTCCCTTTCATCCCGCAGCTGCACAAAGCTTAAGATTCATACGTACTTGACTGAGTAAGACACTGACAGACGCGTACACACGTCCTTCCCAGTAACAGTAAATAGTACTACTATGTTACACGTTCATTTTATTGTACACTCATTTTATTGTTCATTTTATAGTATTAGTAGAACTATCACTATTTCTAATTGTTTTATTTTGTTATTACAACATTAGTATTACGTTATATTTTTTATTTATTTACATTGGGAAGAGAAAGTCGTGTGAGTGTTTCACACATACGTTTTTAGTTTTCACATCTTCCGGGATTATGTAACACCCCCTTTCCCTGAAGGAACTCTGCAGTATCATCCTCCGTCCGAATATTATTGAGTGATTCTACAAAATTCATAGCAGACTGTGTAGTAACTAACTGTGAAATCGGAGTGGAGTTAACACAACGCAGGAATGATGCTCGTCAGATGGGCGCGCTAGACGCAGGAAAGGGAGATTGTGTAAACCTTCAGGGAATTCGGATTTGGTAGTGGCATACAGAAAACGGAAAAGACCCGAGCAGGCTATTATTTTCAGTAATACGTTATAAAAAAAATAGCTTTATCTCCCATCACTATTACTACCTAGTACAATAATAAAGAAAACGTGGCGGCCACATTGGCGCAGTTGGTAACGTGCTCGCCTCTCATCATGCGGTCCTGGGTTCGAATCCCACTCAGGCACGGCATATTCTCATACGTTACAAAAAATCATTTCATCCTCCATTGTAAACAGTTACACCCCAACGTCGTCGCTAATGATCGTTGTAGTTGATGCGACGTTAAATAAATAAATAAATAAATAAATAAATAAAAAAGAAAACGTGGATGTGATAGTAATTGCTAAAAAAAATTAGTACAAACTGACATGTTTGCTTTTCTATCTCATAGTCTCCTCCTTCTTCTCCTCCTCCTCCTTCTTCTTTGTCTATACTACCCGTGGACTCTAAGAGCAATACAATGGCAACTAAGCAAAAATATACCTAAAACAAGAAACATTAATGTAAATTCTTTCAGATGAAATTTGACTTAAGTTATTACTATAGTATGAACAAATACAGATGGTTCTTCTTACATGGTATCCTCGCTATATTGTCTGTGTTCAGGAGAACACATGCCTACAACTGTAATAGCGTGTGTTCCAAAAGGTATATCATGTATTCAAGCAAAATTCTTCACGTCTTACCTTGGTATGATACCGTTCGTATTAACGGACGTTTTATCACATATCTGTTACGAGATAAAATTATACACATAAATAAATAAGTTCAATGGAAACACATGGTAAACAACAAAAGGAGGCTAATTATTACAGTCAGTAGTTATTTTATATTGGCATAAACACTTTTTTACTTTCTCTTGCCTATATGAATATATAGGAAGGAAAGTATTGTTTTCATGTCGATTTTTCGAAATCGAGTTTTCACCGGATCTATACGTTTTCAGACCCCCTGAACCCAAAAAACATGTTTTTAGCGATTGGTCTGTGTGTGTGTGCGTGCGCGTGTGCGTGTGCGTGCGTGCGTGAGTGTGTGTGTGTGTGTGTGGGTATGCGCGCGCGCGCGCGCGCGTGTGTGTGTGTGTGTGTGTGTGTGTGTGTGTGTGTGTGTGTATGTGTGTGTGTGTGAACAGAATATCTCAAGAACGGAACACCGTACGAACTTGAAACTTAAGTTACATACCACTACCGGACCCGACATGAACATTTTCATCAAAATCGGTCAACCGGAAGTAGTAGTTTATTCGTATAATTTTTCACTTTTTTGCAATTTTCTCAAAAACTAGTTCTACGATTTTTTTTAAATCGCCTCATTTACTTTATTTTTATCTCTACAAGATAGGGTAGGCGCCATGTTTGCTGAAATTCTTGGTGAGGGTGTTTTCTCGTAAAAACGTGGTTTTTTTAAGATTACGGCTTAAATATGCATTTTAGCGCAAAAATTTGTACAATAAAAGTTGTAGAGAATTAAAAACCCTACAACTTTTATTTCAAACATTTTTTTTATAACACTTAGTTTAGCAGTAATTAGCAATTTTCTAATTTTTTCTCACGAAAACGTGTGAAAAATCGCTTTTATTAAGATTTCGGCCTTAGAATGCATTTTACGACAAAAGTGTATATAATCAATTTTATAGTAAATTAAAAGATCTATAACTTTTAATTAAAGCATTTTTTTTACACAGCCTAGTTGAGCGTGAAAGATTGATTTTCCATATTTTTAAGCCAAACTGAGGTTGATTTTCATTTTGCGTCTTTCACTCATGATTAAAATAAGGTTATGTTTATTGAGGTTGGTTTTTGTTTATTTTTTCATGTTTTATTACTATTGTTAGGTTTATTGTTAATTATTTGCATTGGCAAGAAAAGTTGTGTGTTTCACACCTGATTTTTTTATTTAAGCTAAGAATACTTTAAATTAGCTTACTATTAGTTTCACTTGAATAAACTTTTCGTACATTAGACAAGGTTTTTGTTGGTGATAACACATTCATTAACACTTTATTTAGGAATTGTTGCAATAGACGCGTTATTTTTATTTTGTTGATTAAATTCTTTGACTTACTTTATAGTCTGTGTTCATATTTTTGCAAATTAAACCATAATGTTATTAAATATAAACACCTCGAAAATGTATGAGTTGATTGAGAAAAGAGTTGATTGGGTATTGTTATTCCGATAAAGATATTTTGAGAAGAGGTTGTTTGGAATTGCACGGTTTATCAAGACTGTAAAAAGTGATTTTTTCAATGTATTACAGATACAAAATGCCAAACCTGACCGGGAATCAAACCCGGGACACCGGCATAGAAACCAGTTATGCTGACCACTAGGCATACACACTAAAAGGGCCGGCTATTTAAAATGGCTTTTGATCTGACAAGGCGAATGAAATAGGTCCCAAAACTTTACCTCCTACGGTTTTCGAAAACAATATAAAAAATGGAGTCCAAAAACACTGTTTTTAGTTTTGACGTAGTACAATAACTTTATTAATTTGGAAGTAACCAATAGTTTATCTTACATTTTTCATCTCGATTTGTTCGATCAAAACCTTATAAAACAACTAAATTTACCCACTCATTGTGGTCCTAGTAATTTCAATATAGCTTCATTTAGCTGGGGTAGCTGAAATCCCGGCGAAACGTTTCGCTACTTCAGCTTCCAAGAGATTGCTACAGTTGAGAATCATACTAACTACTATATTACGTCATCGATATTTAGTGACATAATGACACATAAATTATAATATAATGATAAAAATTAGGTAATTTTTTGTCTTAATTACTAGACAGTTTAGATCCTTCCCAAAAACGAACTGTTATTGATTTAAATGACA
This sequence comes from Catonia carolina, assembly GCA_035578175.1. Taxonomy (NCBI): domain Eukaryota; kingdom Metazoa; phylum Arthropoda; class Insecta; order Hemiptera; family Achilidae; genus Catonia; species Catonia carolina. The sequence continues at coordinate 23,537,527 of JAQMRL010000005.1, forward strand.
AAAATATCACGTTAGCTTTACTTACGACCTGAATCCATCCGATGATTTTAGTTCCTGTACGTAAAGAACAGCAACCACAACAACTTTGGAGTAAACACATGTTTTACTAAAATTTATCTGTAACATAAAGAGTAATTTACTAAGTTAATTACTAAGTAAACAATTCAAGATTATTAGAAAAAATTTAAGATTGAGGAACGTTTATAAAATCGTTTCTTTTCTTCTTTTGTTTAGACTTCATTACTGGCACCTAGAATAATAGACCATCCATAAAAAATTGCTTCAACTTTTGAAAATGTGGACATTTTGTAGCCTATTTTAATTAATTATACAATATACAAATTGACTACGCACATAACGGGCAGGCGGGGTATTAAATTATTTGCACTCGATTTGTTGGTTCCAGGGCTACAAAAAATTTATCTGTTTATTATAACATAGCCTGCCAATTATATGACTGAACTATTTAAGAACAGAAGAGATAGAGGTGTAAAAAACACCTCTACCTCAGAGTTATCTCCTCTGAGAGTAATGAATTTTACTGTACAGCCAGACCCTGTGGTGAATGAAGTAAAGGTATCATATTTGCAGAGTGGAAATTGTTTATTTTTCAGAGGGCCTGGCATGCTGAGAAGCATACTTTTTCAACTAAGTGAGGAAGGCAATAGTAAACCTTCTCACTCCTCGTTTTTACTTAGTAAAACCTGTAAAAGTTCAAACCAGCCTTTCGGCTGTTGACCGAAACAACAACAACAACAACAACAACAACAGTTACACCGAATGATTCTAAATTGCACGGCAATCTCTAAAGAGATAATTCTATAAGTAAAAAAAGAAAAAAATGTATATTATAAACGTAGCTCCGAAAATGCATCGTTAGCAAATTATGTCTGGCGAAAGATTTCGCCATGATTTCTAGGCAAAGAGTGAAATAAGGCCATACTGAAGTTCTGAGAAGGTAAATTGAGGGGAAATTTTAGTGGTTTTTTATGATTTATGAACTAGGAAATTTAATAAAATTACTCCTGGAACTGTATCGCTTATAGGTTTTAAGAAAACTACGTGAAAGCATTAAAAATATGGTTAGAAAATAAACTTTCATAACTTCAGCGTAAAATAACTTTGTTAAATTGAGAATAAACACACAAAACGGTTTAATAGAAATTGTAAGGAAATTTTATTTTAAAAATATTATATGAATAACGTCTATGAAAATAAACTCATTAAAACGTTTTGTGTACTTAATCAATACATAACAAAACTTATTTTACACTGAACTTAAAAAGTGTACTTTGAACAATACTGTGACACTTATCGCTAAGGTCCGTTTCGGGATCTAGGTTATTAAATAATTATTACACTAAAGTTTACAATTACAAATATTTATTACAATAAACGATTTACAAAATAAATAATAAACTAATTATAATAAAGTTATACAATAAATAACTTAATAATTTACTTAAAATAAATAATAAACAATAAATAATTTAATAATTTACTTAGCACTACTTACAATCAATTTTTTAGAACACACAAACATACAAAACACAGAAACTGAATTCACAAAAACTGCACATTTACTTTACACAATACACACACATACACACACACACACACACACACACACACACACAAACACACACACACACACACACACACACACAAAGACGGTATAACAATACCTCGGAACCGTTAACCTGAAATAACGCCCCGATAATCGCTCGTCAAAGATCAAACGAATAGGCATACTTTTATTGTCACTATTGTCCTACTGTCGCTTATTGTTACTATTTCACTCTATTATCCTTTCTTTACTATTTTCGTGAATGAAATTCTAGAACCTTCGCGAACCATGTCTTTTCGATATTGTCACATTGCCCCCTTCTTAAGGCTGCTCGTCCCGAGTAGCCCCTAAGTACGGTGCCAATTGATCGAAATGAACTACCACCTTCTTGGTCCCTGGGCGTCGCTGTACTCGGTAGACCACGTCGTAATGTTAATTAACCAAAGACAGCATACGGGCCTTCCCATTCATTTTCCAGCTTAGGGCACCTCCTTCTCTTCCTTCTCGGTCTGTAGAGCCATACACAGTCACCAGGTTGAAATCCCGCGGAGTTAGCCATTAAGTCGTATCTTGCCTTCATTCGGTCACAGGCTACTTGCAGATGTTGCCGTGCATACTCGTGGATTTCGTGGATACTTGCTACCAATTCTGCGGTGTACTGTTGCGCTGGTCATTCCTTGTCAGGCGGGAAGCCGAACAGCAGGTCACAGGGCAACCGTAGTTCACGGCCGAACATCATCTTGGCGGGTGTCAAGCCGGTGGTTTCATGTATCGCCGCTCTGTAAACCATCAAGAATAGAGGAAGCTTCTGGTCCCAGTCTCGTTGGTTCTTGGAGTCTACCTTGCGCAGATGCTCTTCAACTGTCTTGATGTGGCGCTCAACCATTCCATCCGACTGCGGGTGTAATGCTGTCGTCCTTGTCTTATGGACGCCTAAACGTTCCAGTACTTCTTGAAGTAGCTGCTATTCGAAGTTCCGCCCGTGATCACTGTGTAGCTCTCTCGGTACTCCGAATCGGGAGAACAGCTCGTTCACTAAGGTTTCCGTCACAGTAGCCGCCTCTTGGTTCGGGATGGCGTATACTTCCGGCCACTTAGTGAAGTTATCCATGGTCACTAACAGATACTTGTTTCCGCTGTCTGTCACGGGAAACGGACCAGCGACGTCAATAGCGATGCGATCGAATGGAGCTCCCACATTGTACTGCCGCATTTGTCCTTTACTTCGAGTCCAGGGCCCTCGACTAGCCGCACAGGTATCACACAACTTGCAGAAATTCTCGACGTCGTTCTGTAAGTGGAGCCAGTAGTAGCGCTGACAAATTTTCTCCATAGTCTTTTTGACGCTGAGGTGTCCACCTGAATTGCCACTGTGTAGTTCTGACATAACCTCCTTGGTCTTCGTGCGCGGAATGACTAGCTGCGGGACGCGCTTACTGCCATCCACTGACTGCCACTCCCTATACAGCAAGCCGTCACTTCCGGAGAATGAGTCCCACTGCGCCCAAAAGCTTTTATATTTCGGGCTTCTCAAGCTGATGTCTTCCCATGATGGTCGTTGGCCTGACTCCTTCTCGTTGATCAGGGCTCCTATGTTTGGGTCCGGCCGCTGCTCCTCGCAAAGATCGTCGTCGCTCTAGCCATCTGCTCCCACCGTCGTAATTATCCGTACCTCAGCCTCGTCACCTCACTGCTCGATTTTCTGGCAGTGCTTACAGTCCTGAGCACACGGCCTTCTTGACAAGGCGTCCGCGTTCGAGTGTTTTTTCCCAGGGCGATGCTCGGCTTTGTAGCTGTACTCCTGTAAGCGCTCGACCCAGCGCGCGGTTTGACCTTCCAAGTTCTTGAAGTTAAGAAGCCATGTCTGCGCTGAATGATCAGTCTGTAGTGTGGACTCCCTCCCGTATAGATATTTCCGGAAGTGTTCAATCGTCTTGACGACCGCTAACTGCTCACGTCTCGTCACGCAGTAGTTTCTCTCCGGTCGCGACAGAGTTCTGCTAAAATAGTCGATAACCTTCTCTTCGCCTCCTTGGACTTGAGAGAGTACGCCTCCGATTCCAACGTTGCTGGCATCCGTGTCGACGATGAAACGGTCTTCTGAGTTCGGGTAGCTCAAGATTGGCGCGGAGTATAGTTTGTCTTTCAGCCGCTTAAAGGACTCTTCTTCCTCTCGTCCCCACTGATAATTCTTCTTGTCTTCTGTCAGGCGTGTCAAAGGCTTCGCAATGTTGGAGAAGCCCTCAATGAACCGGCGGTAGTACGTGCACAGTCCTAGGAAACTTCGGACTTCGTGGTTGTTTCGTCGTGTAGGCCACTCCTTCACTGCTTTCAGTTTGTCGGTGTCTGCGACGACACCTGCTGCTGATACGACATGGCCCAGGTACTGTACTTCTCGCCGAAACAGATTACATTTCTTCGGGTTCAGCTTCAACCCGACGCCTCGCAGCCACTGGAACACTTTTCTTAGATTTTGCAGCTGTTCTTCTTCTGTGCGCCCTAGCACAATGATGTCGTCTAAATAAACGAGGCACGATTCAAACGTCAATCCTCGTAGAACTGACTCCATCAACTTCTCGAAAGTGGCCGGCGCGTTGCATAGTCCGAACGGCATCACTGTGAACTGCCAAAGCCCTCGTCCAGTCGAAAACGCAGTCTTCTCCTTGTCTTCTGGATGAACCGCAACCTGCCAGTACCCACTTTTCAAGTCGAGTGTAGAAAACCATTTCGCTCCTTCAAGAGTGTCTAGTGTACCGTCGATCCGGGGAAGAGGAAAGCAATCCTTCTTGGTTACATCATTTAACTGCCTGTAGTCAACGCAGAATCGTAACTTGCCGTTCTTCTTCCTTACTAATACTACAGGTGACGACCAAGGGCTGTCGGACTCTTCGATGACGCCTTGCCTTCTCATGTCTTCCACCATCTTATCAACCTCTTCCTGTTTTGCTAGCGGTAGTCGTCTCGGCGGCTGGCGTATCGGTTGAGCATCTCCAGTATCGATTCGATGGTACACTTGATTAGTACGGCCGTATCCTTCTTCTTCGGTCGCGAATATATCTTGGAAGTCCCTGATTAGGTTGTGAAGTCCCTTCCGTGTATTATCGCTGAGCTCAACGCCGGCTGCCGCTGTCAGTTGCTGTAATTCCAGGTTCTTCCATCGCCGTTCCTGATTTAGTGAACTTGGCAGTTCAGATGTCCAAGTCACTGGTTCGAAGTTACCAAGAACAGTTCCCTTCGGTAGTACCTCCGAAGGAATTTGGATCCGAGGAATCCAAATTCGCTACTCGGACGGAAATCGTCTTGCTGTTCGGTACTACAGCTCGTCCGATGATCACTCCTTCCTTTCCGGTGATTTTACCAGCTTCCGTAACGCCGCTGTTGGTGCCCAGATTCTTTGACAGTGTGGCCGTTACAATCCTCTCACATCGGGCAGGTATCACCTCGTCCGCCTTTAGTAGAACTTCAGCACTGCTGGGCTTGAAGCGAGGACTCCGTAGCGCTACTTCACTCTGCCCCATCTTCAGCAAGTGGCGTCCGATATCTACTGCAGCATCCTGCGATCTCAGTATGTCAAGCCCTAATATGAATTCGTCCAAGATGTCAGCGACAAACACCCAGGCTTGTAGTTTGTAACACCCGAGTGTTATATTAATTAAGGCTTCGTTCTTAATAGGCAGTATGCTGCCCGAAGCGGTCTGCACGGCGTACTTCTGGTTTACTTTTCTCTTCTTGCTACAGGTCGCCTTGTCCGGCCGGATTACTGAAATTGAGGCTCCCGTGTCCACGGTAATAGAGTATGGCCTGTTATTAATAATCCGTCGGCGATGAGACTGTCTGACCCTCCTCGTACGATGGCTAAACTGACGATAGCTGGAGGGGAAGAGATCTTCGGCGCCGGTGGTCCCCTCTTATCGTCGTTTCCCTGGTCGGGTGTCGGCTTATTTTCTTTGCAGTTTCTTCTTAAGTGGTCGTGGTTCCCATATTGCCAGCACAGCTGCTTTTCATTTGTCGGTGTCCGTCGATGGTTTTGACCCGGCGTGCTTCGGTTAGGCCGAGCCTCAAATTTATTTGAGTCGTTATACTCGTCGGCAGTCACCCTCCGTATTTTCGCCGGTGTGTCAGTAGATGCGGTGACGGCTTCTATGCTTAGGGCCTGAGTGAGAGCCTCACTGAGTTTTTTTTTTGTTTTTCTGAGTGTCTTATGGCCTTGGAGAATCAGGAGTTTCTTCATTTCGGCGTCTCGAACCCCATTGCCGAAACACTGCGCCGCTTGTTCCTGGATAAACCCGACAGGCTGTTCTGGAAAAGCCTTCTGCGCGAGTTGTTCAATATCCAGGGCGAATTCTTGTAAGGTTTCGCCGGGCTTCTGTCTTCGTCCCTGTAACTCGCACTTGTAGGTGGCCGCCAAGTTATGCTCGCCGTATCGCCCTTCCAGAGCTGCGACGATTTCTTCGTATCCTGCGGTCGCCGGTACAGCGCGTAGAACTTCCGCTGCCTAGCCCTGTAGCGAAGTCATTAGTACTGTTGTTTTCTCTGGCGGTGACCATGTGTTGAAGTCAGCCGCTGCCTCGAACTGTCGTCGAAAGACTTGCCACGAAGAACTCCCGTCAAATTTTGGTGCTTTTACACTAATTCCGCGCCCGGACGATGAACTGTCGGCGTGAATTACCGAGCCGCGATTTTAAGTTGATTTCACTGTTTTAATAATGTCCTTGAACCTAATATCTAAAGTCTTATCTATTTCTTCTAACCTAGTGTCCATTAATTCATTATTTTCTTTTAACCTAGATTTTACAAATTCTACAACTTTTTTTCTCACTTTTTTAACATTTTCTTCTAACTGAAATTCTACTGAATCTGCCCTATCATTTAAAGTATCTACATTATCCCTAATTTTTCCTAACTCTACTTTGAATTCTGTCTTTACCTCATCATTACCTGACTGAATTTTATCATCAATTGCCTGTATTTTATTATTAATTAAATGTATTTGGTTATTGGTTTCCTGTACGTTATTATTGGTTTTTTCATTACTTGCCTTAATCTCATCATTATTTGCCTTATTCATTTAACATTTGCATTAATAAAGTCATGCCTACAGAACCCGCCGTTTTAACTAACAATTTACAATTAATTACAAAAAATTAGCAACTTGTAGTCTACTGATAAAAAAATTAATAATAGAAAGCAAAACAGAACTATTACAACATATATAATGATATTTATGAAACAGTTTACAAGCAATGACAAGATATTCTACAAACTAAATAACTTACTAAGTACGCAAAACTGTAAACACTAAATCTTAAAAACACAACACTAATTTACTATACCCTAAATTTTATACGTTTAACTTAAATTAACTTTTACTTACAATTAATCAAAGACGCTAGATGCCGCACTTCTGACACCAATGTGACACTTATCGCTAAGGTCCGTTTCGGGATCTAGGTTATTAAATAATTATTACACAAAAGTTTACAATTACAAATATTTATTACAATAAACGATTTACAAAATAAATAATAAACTAATTATAATAAAGTTATACAATAAATAACTTAATAATTTACCTAAAATAAATAATAAACAATAAATAATTTAATAATTTACTTAGCACTACTTACAATCAATTTTGTAGAATACACAAACATACAAAACACAGAAACTGAATTCACAAAAACTGCACATTAACTTTACACAATACACACACACACACACTTACACACACACACTTACACACACACACACACACACACACACACACACACAAAGACGGTATAACAATACCTCGGAACCGTTAACCTGAAATAACGCCCCGATAATCGCTCGTCAAAGATCAAACGAATACTAACTCTGACCGCGCTCGGGGTCTCCTTATATACTCATTCAAAGAGATAATTCCAGAAAAGCAGATAAACTTCATGCAAACAATAAAGCACAAAAAATAACCCTTTATAAATGAGTGCTAGAAAAATCTATTGTAAACAAGTCAACAATAGGTCTTATTGTAAATAGAATAAAAGTTGTTACGGGTCCCTTTCATAACACTTGTACAATACCCGACCTTTTATCCTACACAATAGCGCAGTTATTTCAAACAATTTTCATGAATAGCATACTTTTATTGTCACTATTGTCCTATTGTCGCTTTTGTTACTATTTCACTCTATTATCCTCTTTTTACTATTTTCATGAATGAAATTCAAGAACCTTCGTGAACCATGTCATTTCGATATTGTCACAATACATTTAAATGTTATTACGTAGTTTTCCTTAAAACTAAAAGCGATACAATTCTAGGACATATTCTCATAAGTTTCCTATGTTAAAAACCATAAGAAATCACTAAAATTTTGTCTTAATTAACCTCTGAATTTTAGTATGGCTTTATTATTATTTCACTCTATACCCATGAATCATGGCGAAATCTTTCGCTAGGCACAACTCGCTTACTAAACATTTCCTGACCTATGTTTATAATTATTTACTTTTTTCTTAATTTTAGCTGTAGAATCATCTTCCTAGAGATTGTCGTGCAATTTATAATCACTCTGTTTATAATAAATTTCTATTAATTTATTATAAGAATAAATATTAAAATTTTTATTCTTCTAAACACAAAAATTTGCATTTCAGATATCACAATGAGAAAAATAAATATGAAACCATAATGTCCGTTGTATTAGTGAATACATACTCTTAAATCTTTGAAATAAAATACTTCAATTTTTTGTTTAGTGGTTAGGTTTCCCAGTAGTTGTCTTTCTCTTTGTGATACGAGGTTGCTTTTTTAAAATGTATTCCAACAAATCTTCACTGTTATAATTTTCTTGATCAGTGTCTGTATTTTTTAATGTATTAATTTATCACAAATTTAAACCATAATAGCAACATTTTAATTTTGTAACCACTAAAAGTTTTTCCTCATTGAACTATCATGTGTAAACACTTGTTTAATGTACATTAAAAACATATGATTTTTTTATTCTTATTCATGATTATTATTATTATTATTATTACTATCGTGCCTAGCGAAAGATTTCGCCATGATTCATGGGCATAGAGTGAAATAAAAATAAAACCATACTAAAATTCAGAGGTTAATTAAGGCAAACTTTTAGTGATTTCTTATAATTTTTAACATGGGAAACTTATGAAAATATGTCCTAGAATTGTATCGCTTTTAGTTTTTAGGAAAACTACGTAAACACATTTAAATGTATTGTGACAATATCGAAAAGACATGGTTCGCGAAGGTTTTAGAATTTCATTCATGAAAATAGTAAAGATTATGAATAATAAATAAATAAATAATAATAAATTCACGTTGGCGAACGGGCGTAGTGGGAGCATGTAACTACCGCTTAACCTTCTTTCAGTTGTCGTTATTCAACATGAGTTCCAGTAGCAGCAGAGATGATGAATTATTTCTTATGGAAAATGTTTCCACGAAATTATTATTTAAAGAAGATACCGTTAGTGACATTAATAAAAACAGAAATTGTTCGGCATAATCATCTTTTTCCGCAATTAAAAAAAGATTGAGACAGGTTTTCTTTAAATGCATGAGAATGACCCTGAAAACGTTTAATTTTATATTGTCTAAAGAAGAACTCGTTTTCAAAAATAATGGTGCAACTTGCTCAAGCAACCAATATTACCGGAAGAAAGATTTGTGATTACTTTGAAATACCGTACGTTTTTTGAACACTTTGACGACCGATATTCAATATAATAAAGCATTGTTTGGCCGGTAGTAATCTTTTATACCTATGTTATAATTAATTAAAAAGATGTTATTTATGAATACGTTTTATACGACACAGAGAACAATTAGTAACCTGCTAGCAAGCAGCAGGCAGTTTATGCAAAACAATCCAGTGAGCTGATGACCAATGCGCAGCTTTCTCCACCAGCGTGTACTGTGAGACGTCCGATTAAAATATAATGGGCTATTCCTACTAGCAGGCTCCCGCTTGTAAGCGACCAGCGTTCACTTCACTGTGCGCTTACCCTAAGAGTATATCAGTCAACCAGTACGTCAAACAAAATTACTTGATTTTTAGCTTAAAAACCCGTAGTAATATTGTAACGTTTATTCCAGGTGCTTTTTGTATCTGTTATTAAAGGTAATGATGGAAAACTTCTTTCAAGCTTATAACTATTTGTTTGGGACTTATAGATTTTATGTCTGGTTATTTTATTCAATTGATCAGTTTGTTCGTGTACAATATTGTAAGTTATCATTTATTGGTCTCAACCAATGAGGATTCATTTCTACCTACACTTACTAACCAGTTTTAAATTGAACAAGACAGTCGCGCGCTAAAGCACGGGTCACACTACGCTGATTGCAGCCGCGAATTAAAGGAAGCCGCTACTATCAGCTTGATATGACCACAGAACCCGCAGCTGGTGCTACCAGCCGGCGAGTATTTGTCAGCGGCTGGCGAAGTTGGACATGTTCAACTTTTTGTCGCAGGTAGCGGCAACTAGCAGGTCACGTGATTCATTCGCACAAGCTGGCGCCAGCTTGCAGCGCAGTCTGACCACCCCAGTAGCGTGTCAGCGGCGAGTAAACTACACGTGGTTTTGTGTTTACATCTTTTGTTTTTTTCATTGAGTTGTTTAACTACTGCTGTTTCGTAGGTAACTGTTAATTTATACTGTAAAAATGGCTGAGTGAAGTGGTCGGGGAAGCAGGTCATTGAATTTTTGAATTTATTTCAAAATTTCAAAACTTGATTTTACACGGAAGCGCCTGTCTGAACTTGGTATTTTGTTTTTTTAATCAACGGTTCAACTAATTCCAGCAATTCTTGGAATTTAGGAGCTGACATTCGTAAAACATTTCTGTATGTTTCTGGGTCCTCTTCTTGTAACTCTTGGAAAAGTCTTGCAGATGCTCCTAATTCTTCTCTTCTCATAATCCAAGGTCTACTCCACCAACGTCTCTTCTTGCGGTTAAGCATTTTAACACAAAGCTCCTTCACACACGTCCTTAATAATCGCTTAATTACTCGCTTACGTGGACTCACAGACGACATGCTGACTAGAACTAGAACCAGGCGAGTTAAAAGCGAAATGTGACCGGGTTGCCAGCCGCTGCTTGCTGGCGCTACTGCCAGCGGCTGACAATCAGCCTAGTGTGACCCGTGCTTAACTAGGTACACGAATAGACGCTTTTTTATACAGTCATATCCGCGATCGCAATAGCTATCGTTAATTCACGCACCGCAATAAATTTATGCACTGGAGATACCCCAGAATACTAACCTCGCAAATACAGTCCACTATTTCAAGGTCTTCGGCAGCTCAACACTCATCGATGAGCCAAAAAAGAAGAAAAATCGATGAGCCACTGGTACCGGCTGGTAAGTATGGTAAATCAAAATAGTTCAGTCTACCGCCAACACAAATTAATCCATCGTTGGAGATGAAAGGAAATAAGTTTTTCCAGCGAGAAGATAATTGTTTTCCAGTGTCAAAAATGTTTCTCTAAAAACATGTTTTTGAACATTTTCATAGACTAGTATCGCAGCGTTTTTCAATTCATTAAATGAAATATAAGTCTTGAAAATCCGTTAATTTTTAAATAACACCAATTTAATGCGTACGCGAGAGCGGTGGTATTATTAATAAATGTAAAACATAAGCTTAAATTTTAAGTAAATAAGACCACGAAGAAAATTTATCGAATATTTCGTTGCTATCTATAGCAGTGGCAACGAGACAATACTGTTGTGTAGTCTTGGTTTCAGGTAGATCTTCAAATTTAAGTGGATGAAATTTATTTTCAGGTCAGATGTTTTGCGATCAGCTAAGAAACTGTAGGTCTCCCCACCATAAATGATGTGAGTAAAGGTGCGTAGGAGGTGTATCTCTTGAAGCTATATTCGCGTGGTTTTGAATTCCTGTAACGTGATCTCAAATGTTAGGTTGGGTGGTCAGTCTTTGAATTTCAGCAACGCGATTGGTGACAAAGGTATTCAGTTTTTAAGTTTCAGTACGAATCCATGAGAGAGTGACTGTGCTGTCAGTCCAAGCAAATAAGTTTACAATATTAAAATGTGGCAAGATTAATTTTAATGTATAATCTATTAGACGGACTGACAGTTCAGCAGCACAAAGCTCCAGTCTAGGACGAGATAATTTTTTAAACGGTGCCAAACGAGTCTTAGTAATTAATAAGCTAACAATAATACTATTAGCAGACATTTCATTTCTTAAATAAATAACAGAAGCAAATACTTTTTAGATGCATCACAAAAGGAATGCAGTAACAGACGTGAGTTGTCATTAATACATATGAAACGAGGTATTTTTTTATTTCACAAATAGCTGGTAAATCAGAAATAAAATTGTTCCATCTTGATAACAGAGCAGTTGGAAGAGGATTGTCCCAACTAACGGCGCGTGTCCTAAGCGATTGCATGACACATTTAGCGTAGAAAGTAACTGGGTTTAAAAATTCAGTTTGTTTTGTCATCAGTCTCTCGACTGGTTTGATGCAGTTCTCCAAGCTGTTCTATCTTGCGCAAGTCGTTTCATATCTACATACCTGTAACACCCTACATCTTTTGTAATTTGCTTTATACTCTAATCTTTGCCTGCCCCTACAATTTACTCCGTCAATATTACCCTCTATTTTTGATAGCCCAATACCTGGATGTCTTAAGATATGCCCCACTAGCCTACTGCTTTTTCTAGTAAGATGCTTCCATATACTTCTTTTCTCATCCACTCGCCTAAAAACCTCTAAATTACTTATTTTGTCCACCCACCTAATCTTTAACATTTTCCTATAACACCACATTTCAAAAGCTACTATCCTCTTCCTTTCTGCAGCTCCTCTCACCCACGTTTCACTCCCGTATAATACTACACTCCAAACATAGTGTTTTAAGAATTTTTTCCTAATCTGTAAATCAATGTCTGTAGTCAGTAAGCTGTTTTTCATTTCAAAGGCTTTTCTAGCTTGAGCAATTCTACTTCTGATATCACTTGTGCTTCTACCATCCTTTGTTATTATTACTCCCTAGATAGCAGAATTCCCCAACTTTCTGTATGTTTTCGTTGCCTACTTTTAAATTTCCCATCTCTTCTAAACCCCTGTTGCTGCTACACAACACTTTCGTTTTATTCTTATTAATTTTCATATTGTAATCTTTTCTCGAGATCTCATCCATTCCATTTAAGACATCCTCTAGTTCTTTCTTTGTCTCGGGTAATACTACTATATCATAGGCGAATCTCAGCATTTTTATTGTTTCTCCTTGAATTTTTATTCCTGCGTCAAATTTCTCCTTCACTTCATTTATAGCCTTTTCTATATACAAGTTAAAAGGAGTAGTGAACAAGTAGAAAAAATTCAGTAAGATCATAAAATTTGAGTGATAATAGACAAAATTTGTGTTTAAGTAGGCGTTACAATAAAATTGTGTTCAGAAACATAAGAAAAACAATCATTAACAGGAGACCAAAGGACAACAACTACACTAAATATTGTGGTTCTTGGAAAGCAGTAAAATTAAGCGGTTTTTCATAATAATCAGCTGGTAAATTTGACATCAAAGCTTTTGAGTTAGAACACCACTTGCGTAATTCGGAACCATCTAGTTTTATGAGTTTAATTAAATCTCGTATAAGTTTTAAAATATCAATCCGAGTAGAAGCGCCAGCGAATAAATTGTCGACGAAGATAAATTTTTTAAGTACCCTAGCTGCTTTGGGTTCAGGGGGTCTGTAATCGTGTAATATCCGGTGAAAACTCGATTTCGAAAAATTGATATAAAACAATTCTTTTTTTCCTATAGTATAATCATATTATACTTTAGTTTGCGTTATTAATATTGCCTATATTATAGGCAAGAGAAAGTACAAATTCTATAACTTTTACTTAAAACACTTTTTCTATAACACTTAGTTTAGCGTCCATTCGTGATATCGTGTAATTTGCTCACCAAAAACGGTAAAAATGGGATTTTTCAGATTGCGACCTTAGTATGCATTTAACGACAAGGTGTACAAGGTGTAAAAGTTAGAGGAGTTTCAAAAATCGACAATTTAGTAATATACAGTCCTCTGTCTAGCATGGTGTGTTCGCTAGTGGTTTCTCGTTTCATCCGCAAGATCGCGTGGACCTCTTCCCGTTGCCATCAGCGGATGATTCTTACGGTCTCTGCTGAACTTTTCTGATATAACTTGTACGACTTGTCTTGTACCGTAAGCATGTAATATTTTTATGCTTTGCAATATATTTTATAAGTCATTTTACCATATAATTAAAGTTTTCTACTATTATTTTTACTTACCTTGCCTATATGAATATATAGGAAGGAAAGTACAGTTTTCATGTTGATTTTTTGAAATAAAGTTTTCACCGGATCTACACGTTTTTAGACCCCCTGAGCCCAAAAAACGTGTTTTTAACAATTGTCTGTGTGAAACCCGAATATCTCAAGAACGGAACATCGTACGGACTTGAAACTTGAAACTTAAGTTAAATACTACTACCGGACCCGACACAAACATTTTCATCAAAATCGGTCAGCCGGAAGTAGTAGTTTATTCGTGTCATTTTTCACTTTTCTGCGATTTTCTCAAAAACGGCTCCTAATTTTTTTTAAATCGCCTCATTTACTACTTTTTTATGCTCTACAAGGTAGGGTAGGCGCCATGTTTGCCAAAATTCTTGGGGAGGTTGTTTTCTTGTAAAAATATTGTTTTTTAAGATTGCGGCTTTAATGTGGATTTTAGCGCAAAAATGTATAATAAAATTTTACAAAATTTAAAGATCTACAACTTTTATTTAGAGGATTTTTCTTTACAGAGCTTTTAGCGTGAAAGAGTGATTTTCCATATTTTTAAGCCAAACTGAGGTTGATTTTCATTTTATGTCTTTCACTGATGATTAAAATTAGGTTATTTTTATTGAGGTTAGTTTTTTGTTTGTTTCTAATGTTTTATTACTAATGTTAGGTTATATTGTTAATTATTTGCATTGGCAAGAGAAAGTTGTGTGAATATTTCACACCAGATTTTTTTTTTTTGGTCGACATCCCAGTTACAGGATCTCGCACACCGGTGCGAAACATTCGCAGAATTAGCGATAGCGAGGATTTCGCGTTGGCTGCGGCAGCGAAATTCGCGTCACCCCTCAGACTGGTGCCTTAATCGCAACAGTAGCTAAAACGGTTCTGGAGTAAAAAAGTAAGGAAGATTTAGAAAAATTACCCGTAAAAGATGTACGAGTAGTACAAAAAACAATATTTTACAAAAAAATTAATATAAATTTATGAAAGAAGACACTGTTAGTGATATTTTATTTTACCAAATAATTTTTTTTATTTCCTTTTAATATTGATAATTAAGCGTAAAACTCGTTCTACTTAAGTGTTTTCTTTTTTATTATATTTGTATGTATGTATATTTATTATATTTATATAGTATGTAATATCTAAACAGTAAATAAAATATTAAAATATAGAGTTAATGATTTTGTCAGTTTTGTTACTAAACTGTTCACTTCTAAACAAAATAATTATCCAATTCCGAGCGGTAACAATTTTTTTTCTCGTCATTTCCCCATCTTGCAGTGAAAAATTATACATTTAAACAAATTTTTATTGTTTTCTAACCAAAAAAATCTTAAATTAGCCCTATTTTTATATAGGTATACATATTTTTTTTAAACTATCAAAGTTGACAATTCGGTGTGGTAAAAGGTTCGATTCAAATTTAAAAACGTCATTTACTCGGTAGTGAATAAGATGGACATTCCTTCTTTTTCCTCTGTACCATTCTATTTCAGTTTCTGACATTTTGGTACTTTGCGAAATCGTTATTGTTGCGAAAGTAAACGCTGTTGACTGTTTACTGAATTCGCAACGAATAAGAACGCTGCACATTTACGCGAAATCTTTTTCAAGGTCGCGTGGTGTGGGCTGGATCATGTATTTCGCCATTACCGTAAACGAAAGCCGTCGCTTACACAACTAATATTTCGCTACTTCTGCGAATATTTCGCACCGGTATTTGGAATCCTTAACGCTGTAAAGTTATACTTCTTAGTTCTTGCAATAGTTTAAATGATTTTATTGCCACTCGAATTAAAATTTTCTTATTAGGAAAATCATTAAGAAAACAATTTTGAAAAAAACAAAATAAAACTATAGTTTTTTTGGAAACGTTTTGTAACTGCTTTGAATTTAAATGTGAAATCAGTTAAAGTAAAATTTTAACAAGGCAGTGATGTAATATTGTACTAATAGCTACTTCTAGGCGTTTCTGTAACTCAGTAACTGTGTAGGAATGTATTAGATCTGATCCATAAATTCATTTATGATGAATAATATTCCTACTAGCCTTATAGGTAACTTTTGCTTAACCTTATTGTTTTTGGCTTTATAAAAAATGTTTTTCTTCTAATAGTGATTAACTGTTTGTGATACTGACTTGTAACCTTTGGTCATTTGTTATTCCAGAGTTCAAGGCTTCCCGAATGTTCTACTATCGGTTTCATAATCATAGACACCCGACTTTCAATCCATGCATCTCCAAAACTATGAGTCAGATTTCAACATATTTTACATCAAAATTTAGCTCATTTTATTCTTCGTTGAACCTTAATAATCTTTTAATATATAATATTTTTTATAGTACTTTATAGTATAAAATTTTATAAAATTTTTATAGTATTTTTTTTAAATATAGTATTTTTAATGTTGTTTAAAAATTGCCATATCGTGGTTGAAAGACAAAAAGACCCAGTCTTTTGCTACCGCAACAAATTTCATGCGTTTAGAGGCGTGTAACTCGATAATTATTTGACGGAAAAGTTTTAAATTTTAACACAATATAGACAATCGTATTCTTACAACGTGTACGAAATTTCAAATTCGTACGTTATTTGAATTTTGATTTATTAACAATATTCTGAACCCTTGCTACCTAGGTAACCGCTCGAACGTTCGGCACGGACAAACTATTGTTTTATTCAGCGTAAAAAACTTAGTACAAATATGTTAATAACATAAAATATTAATTGCCCAATGTTGTGGTAGAATTTTTAAAAATAGACTGGGTAATGCGGTGGGTAGGTGATACTATCCATGTTGCCAGGTTGTCTACGTGAAATCCTGTCGGACTGTCTACCTGAATTGACAGACTGAATTGTCAATTCAGGTAGACAGTCAGATTCAGGCAACATGGGTAGTAGCGCCCACCCCCCGCATTACCGAGTATATTTTTCAAATTTTAAAAATTCTACCACAACATTTGCCTTTCAATATTTCATGTTATCAACATATTTGTGCTAAGTTTTTTACGCTGAATAAAACGATTGTTTGCCCGTGCCGAATGATCGAGTGGTTACCGAGATAGCAAGGGTTCAGAATATTGTTAATAAATCCAAATTTAAATAACTTACGAATTTGAAATTTCGTACACGCTATAAGAATATAATTGTCTATGTTGTGTTAAAATTTCAAACTTGTCGGTCAAATAATTATCGATTTACAAGCTTCTAAATGTATGAAATTTGTTGCGGTAGCAAAAATCCGGGTCTTTTTGTCTACCAACCACGATATGACAATTTTTGAACGACATTAAAAATATAGGTATATTATAGGTCAATGCAAAATAAATTCAGCTAAATTTTGATGTTAAAGATATTGAAATCCGACTCATAGTTTTGGAGATGCAAGGGTTGAAACTCGGGTGTCTATAATTATGAAACCGATAGTAGTGTCAGTCACCTAATGGATGACTTGTTGCTTAGGTAAACAGCAGAAAGGCTGGTTTGAACCTCTAGAGGTTTTACTGAGAAAAACGAGGAGTGAGGTGGGTTACCTGCCTTTCTCACTGAGTACAAAAGTAGCCTATGCTTATCAGCATGTCAGACCCTTTAACAAAACATGCAGCAGCATGGATTTAAGAGAACAAAACAATATCATTAAAGGTTTAATCTAGAATAAAGAAACAATGATTACACAGGTAGAGTAAATGCGAAACGTGGTGAAGACTCACCCCACCGTTCAAATGAACTATTAACTGATTTGGCGGTGGGAGAGGTGGACTGACTCATAAGTTTCGGAAAAAAGTCTATTTTTTATAACTTGTGTTTACTTACCTTTCTGGAAATATCAGTCGCCTTTGATTATCATCGATTTGTTCTAATTGCAAACGTATCCAAATTGTTTTAAAGGGAGAAAAATAAAATTTTGTCAGTACGCGGACAAAACAGTTGAAGTAGTTCTATTGTGTATTCTAATTTTGCCAGTATTTTTATTAATTGTTTGTTAAATTTCGTAGTACAATAGTTAAAAATAGTGTAGTTAGATGAAGATTGTGTTTGGTTGTGCGTAATGTACGAGTAGTTTTTAGCATATGCACATGCACATGGTTTTTTGTTTTGAAGTAATCAGAACACTACTAAAAATTGAAAAAAAATCTAACGTGAAACATTTACATGACTTTCTCTCTAATGAAAAATATAACTATAATCATAAGTAAAATATGTAAACTATAAAACAACCTAATTTTTTTTCTTTGTTTACTTAACGTCGCATCAACTACAATGGTCATTAGCGACGACATTGGGTAGTAACTGTGAAAGATGAATTATGTTTTGTAACGTATGAAAATATGGCGTGCCTGAGTGGGATTCAAACCCAAGACCGCATGATGAGAAACCTAATTTTAATCATAAGTGAATGACACTATTAAAAATCAACCTCTGTAGGGCTTCAAAATATAGAAAATCACTGATTGACCCTAAACTAGGCTCTGGAGAAAAAATGCTTGAAATAAAATGTGTCGAGGTTTTTATTTCCTAAATCAACTATTTGATTATATTTATATATTTATCGTAAAATGCATAAAGCTGTAATTAACTGTTAAAAAAATCCCATATTTTAATGATTTTGATTAGCAAAACACAGAAAATTAATTGACGCAAAACTAAGCGTTGTAGAAATTTTTTTTGAAATAAATGTTTTGAAAAGTTTTTAATTAACTACAACCTTAAATAAAAATGCTTTTACCCTAAAATGCATATAGAGGCCACAATATTAAAAAGTAATTTTTACCACGATTTAGAAGACGTGGCGTTTACCTTTTCTAGTAGAGCATAAAAATATAGTAAATAATCCGATTTTAAAAATAACCATAGGAACTGTTTTAGAGAAAATTGCAGAAAGTGAATGAACTACTACTTCCAGTTTAGTGAATTTAATAAAAGTGTTCGGGTTGGGTCCCTTTGTGGTATCTAATTTATGTTCCAAACGCACACGCATACACACACAAACCATTTGCTAAAAATATGTTTCTTTGGATTCAGAGGGCTTTTTTTTGTTTTATGTCTGTCTGTTTTGCAAATTCTGCTAATACAGACGGTGGAGAATGATGATACATAAAAGATGGGTGATGAAAAAATGCCACAACTGACCGGGAATCGAACTCGGCACCTCGGCGTAGGAGTTAGTTGCACTAACCACTACGCCAACGGGCTGGCCGATTCAGAGGGCCTGAAAACTCGATTTGAAAACAATTTTCTCCATTAATATAGCTATTCATATAGGGAAACAAATAAAATTATAAAAGGTAAAATTAAAATCCACAGTCACACAAGAAATTCAGAGGGCCTTTTTTTTGTTTTACGTCGGACTTTTTTGCGAATTCTGCTAATGCAGACCTCCACCGTCTGCACTAACAGAACTTTCAGCTGTGGACAAACAGAAATTTTAATCTTTGGTATTTTCTCTGTTTTACGTTTGACTATTTTGCAATTTCTGCTAATCCAGATGGTGGAGAATGATGATACATGAATGATGAGTGATGAAAAAATGCCAGACCTGACCGGAAATTGAACCCAGGACCCCGGCATAGAAGCCAGTTGTGCTAACCACTACGCCAACGGGCTGGCCGATTCAGAGGGCCTGAATACGTGAATTTTCGATGAAAACTCGATTTCCAAACTTCGATTTGAAAACAATATTGTCCTTTATACGTAGCTATTCATACAAGAAAAAATAGAAATATAAAAGGTAAAATTAAAATCCACTGTCACTCATGAGAACTTATTAGAAATTTATGTACGTTTTGAAAAGAACTGAGCGAGGGAGTAATTTTGTTTACAAAATTATAAGAAGTAATATTTACGTATGGGTATTTACCTAAACCAACCCAGAATCAATAGATGATTTCTTTACATCGAAAAAAGACTAGAGTGGAATCTACAAAGCAAGTTAGAATTATGTAATAGATGTGTTTTCGTATCATTATGATGATGTTTTTTGTTTGGTGTTGTTTTTGTTCAATAGTAGTGTCTTTTCTTCTCCACTCAGTCATACGATGCTTCTCCTGTAAACTTCACCACGTTTCATATGCAACGTATCAATATATTAAGATCTTTATTTAAATGTAACAAAAAGTTTTACAATTTTTGAGGCACAAAAAAATTGTGTTGTACCACAGTAACAAGTAGGCCTAAGTTTAGTTACTAAATGCATTACAATTAATAAATACAGTTAAAGTACTACATAAGTTTACTTAACCGATATTAATGAATGTCATTCTTTGTAACTAGACAGAATAGCTATTAATTTTCTTGCAAGGTATTTTTATTCAGACTTATCGGGATTGTTCCATGGCTGGACTTGAGCAGAACCGAAAATGACGTATATGGTAGTAGTGACTGCAACTACACCGAATATCACCCAAAATACTAGTCTCCATTCTCCCAAGGTATTCTGTGTAAAATATCATAAGTTTTAGTTATTCTTAATTATGAGCCAATGCTCGGTTCATCGTAAGAAAGGTATCTCGAGTAAACAAAGAGCAGTTACCGAATCAGCTGATAAAGCGGTAACTCAGAAAAAATGCAACACTTTTAACGAAAACATCACAATGCTAAATGATTTGTGCTTTTAACTATATGCAGAATTAAACGATAAATAGAATTGAAAAAACCAAAAAATACCACAGCACTAAATTCCTATTGAAAATAAATTATAGTGCACGTAAGAACGATGCGAGACAATACGATGTCAAAAGCGAACTGGTAGTATAATATAACGACATGTTCTTTGTCAAAAATGTGGAGAAAGATTTATGGGTTTGGATAAGTCATCGTCAAATTCAGTTGTGCAATAACGAGTGACTAAACTAATATTAGATGACTATCATTAAAATAAAAATGATTACTTTTAAAGTTCTCTTGTTTCGTCATAGAGATCAGAGGTAAAACGTATACTATTTAACCACATTTATTTAAGAAAAAGAATGGAAATAAAGTATAGGCCTAACGCTTTTATACATTTATTGATCAATACTTAAAACATCAGTCATGATATATATGATGAAGGCCTAACAGTTTCATTCATAAAAATACTTTTAAAAGTATTTTATACTTAAATACTTTTGAAAGTATTTTGTTGTTACTTTTTAATCAGCGCGTACACATATTTAAATAATGCATATGCTCAGTGACGTCATTATTTGTTTACTTGAGATAAGCTTTCTTACGATGAACCGAATATAGAGAATATAATAGTTGTACAATGTGTGGAACTCTAGCTTGGCACACGACTATGTGTACGCCGTACTGGGCGGGAGGTGGGGAAGTCATGCATTTCCGAAAACATGAGTCGCACTTCACTGTTCTCTTAAAATCTGTCAACACACGCTGTTCGCGTTCGAGTAAATTATTAACTGATTATATCGTATGTCACACATAAAAATATAAACAAAGTAAGAATTGATAACAACAGTAGAATGTTCATGTTAACTGATTTTATTACTCTGAGTATTACTTTGATACAGTAATAGTGTTAAATTACTTTAACATCAGTTGTAATGACGATATCGTAGGCCTATGATTCCTTTCTCTCGCATTTTCATTGTAGGGTTTCTAAAAGTGATTGTTTACGTGTGTTTTGGGTGAGTATAAAATGTCAATTGCGTGGTCCTTTTTTTAATTCACTTTTTTACACAAAATGTCGGAAAAAATGTAAATCGCAAGTTCGGTAGTTTTATAATTAGAGCGCCGACCTAATCGATTTGCAAGATTTTTTCAGTTATAAAACTAAATTAAATTTAAACAGTAGGGCTACTTTATGTAAATATTTTTTTCTCTTTAATTCTTTATTTACAACTGTAAAATTTTACAACAAGCAAATATGATGATTATGATATTTATGTAACTGACATAATAAGCATGAGAGGGGTAGGGCCCCTATTGGTGCCTCCCCAAGAATGAAATTTGTACATCAAATTAGCAGGTCTCTACTCCAGCGTCTTTTAAGGCGTCTAGGGGGATTATCAGGTAAATGGACGGTGGAAAGTGAACGCACCAGGGGGTTCTCATGTTGGTGTAACTTGTCGTGAAAGCGGTCGTACAGGTATTCGATGGAATTTTGTACAAGTGTTGTTTTCAAATCTGTATGTAAGGTTTTGTTGCTAAAGTGAAGAGGTGCATTTGCTATAAGGCGTAATGTTCTTGACTCGAATGCTTGAATTCGTTGCAAGTTAGAGGGTTTGGTTGAACCGTAAATTCGGGACCCGTAGGTCCACATAGGTTTCAAAAGAGAACAATATATGCGTAATTTTTGTGCCATTGGTATTTTTGATCGTTTGTGAAGTAAGGAATATAGAAGTTTAAGTCGGGAATTCAATGTAAATATTTAATTTTGTTTGTTTGCAATTGACCACACGTATTAATCGATTAATTTTAACAAAAAGTAACTGAGTGTAAATATTAAAGTTAATGAAACAAATAAGCATTAGTTTAAAGTGATATGTTTCAGAAAATGCTTAGGCTTTTGTATTATGTGGAGTCAATGTTTTCCGAGAGACTAGTATGGCTACGGCCGCGCTGCGCCGAGTTGCAGTTTCACACACTGTCAAGTTGGTGGAAGAATAAGAATCAATTTTCAGATTGATAATGGTGTAAACATTCCGCTTAGTGTTTTTAACTCCTCAAAATCATAAAACAAAGGTATCAAATTCTAATTACACGCAATGTTGTGTTCTAATGTTTGTAAGTATCTTTACAATTTATTTTTTTTGTAATCTTTATTTATTTACTTTGCTGAACGTAAATAAAAATCACAAGAACAACAAACAAAATGACGTAGTAGTAGTATCTGAATCGGTCATTCCAGAAAGCACAGAAACTCAAAGAATCTAACTTTTGGAAAAATTGAAAAACTTGTAATTTACGTGGTGTGGCTAATAATAACGAGGCTGACCTAAAAAATTTTTTTTTATTTTATACATAATCACTTATGTCACCTTTAATATACACTCCTTCTCTAACCCTACAACGCTCCATGCAAATTTTCCATTGTTGGAAACAGTGCTGGAAGTCATCTTCTGCCAGCTCCTTCAGGAAACGTGCCGCTTTCTCTTTTACAGCTTCCACAGACTCAAATCTTGTCCCTATTAATGCAGATTTCACCTTAGGGAACAAGTAGAAGTCACATGGTGCAAGATCTGGTGAATAAATAAAATGGATGTTCTAACACTGAGATGCTGTACTTGGCTAGGAACCTCTTGACGGATAACGCGGAATGAGCTGGCGCATTGTCTTGATGGAGAACTTATGATTTGTCCTTCCACATTTCGGGGCGTTTACTCCTTACTCTTTGACGTAGTTTTGAAAGTACCTCAAGGTAGTAATATTGATTAATTGTTTGACCTTCAGGAACCCAGAGAAGGTACACAATCCCATGGATGTCAAAAAGCAAACAATCATAATTGCTTTAAATTTTGACTTGCTCATTCGAGCTTTTTTGGCTCTCGGTGAAGTTCGGCTCTTCCAGTGCAAGGATTGGCGCTTCGTTTCCGGATCATAAGTAAAAAACCACATTTTATCACATGTTATTATCTTCTACCTGTTTTCTAAGGTGAAATTTGCATTAAAAGGGACAAGATTTGAGTCTGTGGAAGCTGTAAAAGAGAAAGCGGCTCGTGTCCTGAAGGAGCTAACAGAAGATGACTTCCAGCACTGTTCCCAACAATGGAAAATTCGCATGAGCGTTGTAGGGGTAGAGAAGGAGTGTATATTGAAGGTGACAAAAAGTGATTATGTATAAAATAAAAATTAATTTTTTTACAACGTCAGTCTCGTTATTTAATAGTCACACCTACTATTATAGTACATCAATAATAAAAAAAAAATTTAAATAATATGTTCAAAGGTCTGTCGCCTTTAAATAAAATCCTTATTTTATCTTTTTAAAAATAAACCACTTCTTAAAAAAATTTTAAAATTTTGACTAAAGGTGTTTTTGAAATAAATTTGAATAAAATACTAACTTACGTTGTTTTCTGTAAAATACGGTGTTGGATGAGAAGAAAATTGTGTTGTACATTAGTATTTATTTGTTTATTTCACTAGTTTATATTATGACTAAAAATAGCTTTCACAATAATACAAATTGAAATTGTAAAACTTTATTTTGAAATAAATTTATGTAATTAATTATTATACTCACATTCGGTATTAAAAATCCAACTAATATAGGTGATATTATTCCAGAGATAGATCCAATTCCATTCACAAGAGCCATTGTCGTACCTGAATAATTTGGACTCAAATCTATGGAATTTACCTTTAAACTTGAGTAAAAGAAACCCATTGTAGCCATACCAATTACGAATAGAAAAACTACAAGTTCTCTATTACATCCGGCATATGAGGCAGCAACACCTCCAATGGCTGGACCAAATGCAGCTTAACAAAGTAAATCAAAAGGTTATATTAGTTTTTAGTTATAATAAATTCATCATCAGCTTCATACAGTAATTAAATTAAAAAATATGGTAATCCTTTTCATTGGACATTGTTTCTTCTTTTGAGACCGCAATGGATCACTTGAGTCAATTTTTTCACTCTCCTTTTTTGGCACTCTCTTCTGGTTCCTTTCTTTGATTTTCCTCCAGTATTTTTTCATTCTGGCAAATCTTCTTTGCCTTTCTGCTTCTAAAAAGATCACTTTTCTACTTCCTCTTTTCTTTAATTTTCCTTGGAATCTAATATTTTCATCTTTTAATAGTTTCAGCTGTTCAGTTTTATTTTCTTGAACTTCGAAAGTGATGCCTAATTCTTCCATATATTTCTTGATTTCTCTTAACCATATTACTTCTGTCTTTTTCTGGTAGAGTTTTCTGACTATTTAGTTTGTGATTCTATCTTTGGGTGTTCTAATTATTACGTCCAAAGAAGGATATTCGCTTTTTCCTCATTGTTTCTATTACCGATTCGGTCTCCTGGCAGACCTGTTCATTTGGTAGTCATTTATATTCTCCATCTACTTGGTGTCTCTTTCCGATGCAGGTATAAGGATCCTCCTTTCAAGTTTTTGGATTTTATCTATTTTGTTTTCCTGGTTTAATTTGAATAGAGTTTCGCACCCATGTGTTATCTTTTGTACGACCGGTTTTTAGTGTTTTATTTTGGTTTTGATTGATAGGCATTTCTTACTGTAGGTGTTTTTGGTGATCAGTTGTGATGTTAGTTTCGTGGTTCTTTCCTCCCATGCTTCCTTTTCGTTGTGGTAAGTGATGATTTCTCCCAAGTATTTAAAGGGTTCTACGAGTTCTATATTGTATATTGTCGTTAATTTGGACCTCGTTTATACATAGCTGGTCTGTTGTATTTTGTTTTTTTCAAATGAAATTTTGAGGCCGAGTTTACCTGCTATTTGTCCTAGCGTTGTAAGTTGGTTCCTAGCCTCTGCGATGTCATTACACGTTATTACATATTTCCAGTAATTTTTGTCATTTAACATAAATTAATTTCTTCTATTACTATAACATATTTTTACTTGCTTGTGCCCTGTATGGATATATAGGGAACAATAGTATTGGTTATATGTCGATTTTTGGGAATCGAGTTTGCACCGGAAATACGAGTACATTTTCAGGCCTCTTGAACCCAAAAACATATTTTCAGTGGTTGGTCAGTGTGCCTACGAGCCTCTTTTTATGCGTGCGTGTGTTTGCGAACAAAATATTTCAAGAACGGAATAGCGTACAGAGTTAAAACTTAGAACTGAAGTTAGGTACCATAAGTGGACTCTACACAAATAATTTTATCAGAATAGGTCAGCTGGAAGTAGTAGCGTATTCGTGCGATTTTCTTAAAAACGACTCGTACGATTTTAATTAAAATCGCCTCATTTAATACATAACACTACATTAGTTTTATGCTCTACAATATAGAAGATGCTCATAAGCAGTATTGTGTGGGCAAATTCATACGGAGCTGTGCTGTCTTCGTAAAATATTTTTATAAGATTGCGTCCCTAATAATTTAAGGGGCGCTACACGTTTATGCAATGTACAACTCTATGCAATCTACAAGTTTTTGCAATTCAGGACAAAAGTATACATAATTAAAATTATGAAAAATTAAAATAGTACGTTTATTTCGAGCGGTCTTCTCTGTAGTTTATAATAAATATGGTTTTCTCTTATTTTTCTCATTAAAATCGGTAAAAAATTAATTTCTTGTGAACTTAATATGCATTTTACAGCAAATTCATATGTCATTAAAATGATAGAAAATTAAAAACCCTGTAAATTTTGCTAAAGCTTTTTTTGACAGTCCTTAGTTAATTTATTTGCTTATTTATTTTACCCGTTTAAATTTAAGACCTAGAGATGTTAATTTTCATCTAATACAGCATTCACTATGATTAAAATCATGTTATGTTTTTCATTTTACATTGTTATCTCCCGGTTAAACATAAGTTATACAGATATTTCATTATTTAAATTGGCAGGAGAAAGTCACGTTTAAATTACACATCACATGTTTGTAGTTACTATTGTGTTATTTACTTTCTCTTAAATACTAGATTTCATTTAAATTTGTATTGTATGACGTTGTCGACAACTCATAAATTTTATCTTAAATAATAGAAACCTTGTTAACCAAAACTTAGAACTACGTCAAACCTACAGAATTATTTTAAATTACTGAACTTACCGATAGAACTAAAAATTTTCCTTTGGGCACCAATTGTAAGATATTCCCTTGTAATCAGACAATCAGATAGAAAACCAACTACTACTGATACAATGTACATACTAAGGAAAGGCAAGGCACTTAAGAATCCATTCTGTTGGCAATAGAAATAATTATACAAATACTTGCTTACAATTATGCGTCATGACTATGGTTAGAAATTATAACAAAGATTTCTAATGAAGAATTAATTTCTTGACTCATTTCTACCAGATACACGTGACACATGTGATCATTGTGTTGTTTTGGTCAACAGCCGAAAGACAGGGTTGAACCTTTAGAGGTTTTACTAAGTAAAACGAGGAGTGAGGTGGTTTACTATTGCCTTCCTCACTGAATGGAAAAGAATGCTTATCAGCATGCCAGGCCCTCCGAAAAGCACCAACTTTCCATCCTGCAAATGACACCTTTACTTCATTCACCACAGAATCTGGCTGTATAATGAAATTCATTATTCTCAGAGATAACTCTGTTTAATATTGTTTACACCTCTACCTCTTTTAATCTTAAATAGTTCAGTCATATAACTGGCTGACTATGAGGATAAGAAACGTAACTATTATTTTTTGTAGCCATGTAACCAGTAGATCGAGTGTAGTTAATTTAACACACCACCTACCCGCTATAGGCATAATGTGATAATTATCAGTGTGAATTAAAATGTGAAAATCAGGTAAATCCATCTGAATTGGAAGCTCATAAAAACGATGCTAACGATGCTTAACGAATTAAGGTATTAATTAAAAAGACAAGACAAAAGGGAAGCAGGTCTCAGTAGTTTAAAACTAGTTGTGATGGCTGACTTACAGCAGGGTTTTCCAAATTTAACAAATCCACAAAGCTTCTGTCTACGTAAGCTGTGGACTCTCAATTATAGTATGCTACATAGTTCATAGGAGTCTTGGTGTAAGATTTGGGATGAAGCAACTGCAGGCCGAGGAGGTAACAAAATGTCTTCATGCTTCTTTACGTGGGCAATGATTAGTTATTTAATAAAAATTCAAAAAACAAACAAAAAATTAAATAAAAAATTGAACATTTGCCAGACTGGATGGATAGTTGCCCCAAACATTTAATCATGGCACTTATGTACATGTACCAACTTAATTCGTCCAACTACCTCAAGCAGATAGGCCATAAACATCTTTTGAGGTGCAATGATTGGGTTCTAATATATTTTTGTATTACTTTTGAAATTGTGCCGTTTTGTTTTCTTCGTTTAGTCTCTTAGTTTGATCTGGTTGCCTGCGCCGTCGCTTCGCCCGCTAGTTTGTTCGTCTGCTGACCGTTGCACGTTGCGTTTCTGTCTGTCTGTTATCTGACCGCATCGCAGAAACATGCATTAATTATGCTTGGTTAAAATGAAATACGTTCTTATGTAACAATTTGTAAAATAATTATTTTATTTTTATAAAAATGTAATTTGGATAATTATCATATAGCAAAATTTCTTTCTTTTCCGCTTTTTTACCTTGAGCTAAGACACGTTGTTTTTTTCTTTAAATAAGTTACTTGAATTAAATTTTGTTTAATATCATGTACCAGGAAAGTTTGATTATAAATTAAAGTTTTAAAAGACATAAAAAAATATAAAAATTATTATGCTTTGTTTGTTTTTTGGATGGAACATCTTAAATGGTTCATTATTTGTTTTCTTCATTTATTCGAAATAACTAATTTAACTAGTTTTTTGTCTAGTTATTTCCTGGTAGAATTTTCTAGACTAAAATTTTGTTATTGAAGTCATGTAATGGTGAATTGTTTTAATTCCAGCTTCATGTACTTGTATTCGGATCCGATACTTTGATTTAAATTTTTTTGTGTTTTTCAATTTGTTTTTTTTCTTTGGTGATCTGTACATATCTGCTAAAATCTACTACACCTTTTGTTTGTGGATTTTTAGGGGGTCTAGGATTATAATGAAATTCAAAATTAATAATGAAATTCAAGATCAATAATGAAGTTACCTTTTAAAACAAATATATTATGCTAATTACTGGTTTTTCTTATTTTTTTAAAATTTTGAAAAATACAAGACCCAGCTGGTGTATACAAAACTTGCTAATATTGTTATTCTAAATATTTTTTTATTGCAATTGTCTGTTTCTGCATTCTGAGACCGTTTTTATTATCTTTAGGGTTTATATTTACTAAAATACTTTGTCTAAAAAAAAATCTCTCGTATGTATCTTAATAATATTTTTTTGGTGCCGAAACTTCATATTCTTTGATAATATAAATCCCTAGCAAACAAATTTTGGCGAATTGAGGTAACGGCAAGTCCTGATACGTTGCGTACGCTTTCGGCCTTGAATAGTTTTTTTATGCCACGTAGTAGCATATGTAGCAAAATATTGCAATAAATATTTTATTTATGAAATACTTGTATTTTTTAAGACACAAAAAGGGTGATTACAAAAAAGAAAATGGACTTACTACTGTTTGGATCCTTTGTCAAACTACAGCAATCTGGAAGTATTCAGAGCCAAAAAGTAATAAGTCAATTTTTTAGGAAACTAACGAAAACACTTTTAATAACAAGAGTATTATTATAAACAACTTATACCAACTAACTTACCAACTAACCAACTAACCGACAACTGCAGACTGACAGACTAGCATTAAAGATTTACATGCAACTGCTAAAATACTGTTCTTATTTTCTAGAACCATTAATTAATTATTTATATAAAATTAAAATATTTCTACAACAAACGTGATTAGGCTTTTCCCACTCGTCTAACGTACGCAGCTTCTCTCTCTTCCCCTCTCCCTCCCTACCTGCATTCTCTCTCTCTTATACACACACACACACACACATTATAATAAACAAATTTTTAATATTCGTTTTTACTAGAACTCTCTGAAATCTACTACTACTTATTTTAAGAGAAAAAACAATCTTGAAAAAGTTGTATGGTCTGAACAAAAAATTAAATTAACATTTTAGGTTAATAAGTAATAATACGTTATATATTTTATAATGGGGAAATAAAAAAGATAACAGGCTGTATGAAAAAACAGAAATACCTGTTGTGTGGCATTTCTATAAAATGGACCAGAAAGGTTTTATCCTGCAGTAATTTGATAGAGAAAAAATTTTCAAATAAATATAAGATAGTTCGTAGAAACTGAAAGAGATATGAAGGTGATGACAATTAGAGGAAAAAAGTAAAATTAGAAAGAAAGCTAAGGTTTTTAGTTTCATTGTTGAATTAATTCTGTTCAAAATAATATTCTCGAAAATCCTTATGTAATGAATGCAAAAGGACCCAATAAGCATGTCTTTAAAATTTGAACTTAAACTCTTACATTGAAGCTGAGAAAAGTTACATTATGTCCTAAGAAAGACAATTTAAAAAAAACACAAAAATAACAGAGACAAAGTACAAAAACTGCTTCTAAAACTGTAAACAGTCAACATAACATCATATAAAATAGTGTTTTGGAAATAAACCAGGTTGAATACCAGATTCAGCGTAAAATTTACTTATAGTAAACAAAAAATTACCTTTCTATTTCTATATAATTCAAATTGAAAAAAATCTTAATTTTATTCTTAATGTTGAACAATTTTTGCGTGTACAAGGATTTCAAAAAATATATAAAACATATTTTAAAGCAATAAACTCGAATAAATTTTCTTAAAGATAAAGAAAGCTAATAGACAAATAAATAAAAGTACAGAAGTAAACAAGCTAATAAAATAATATTGGAAATTTATTTTTAAAAGCCGGGTTGCCTTAAAGAAATTGGGAGATTCCAAGACAAAGAGAAGATGACAAAAAATAAAAACAAAAAATGAAGAAAGAGTTTACTAAAAAAGTTAATAAGGCTCAATAAAGGACCATTAAGCAATGAGAATGAAAAAAAAATTCACTTCGAGACCTTCAACACTTACATTACTACACAATTAAAACGAAGTAATATTTACTGCTACGAAGAGATTAGAAAAGTAAAGTTTCAAGAAATTAAAACGTTGAGGTTTTTAAAAATACATACCTCTTTAGTAGAATATTTCAGGACACTCTTCATGTATTTTGGGAGATCAACTTGTATAGTAAACAGACTCCAATCGTGCCCGACCTGTCCTAAAATCAGTGCCCACAGTGGTATAGATGTTAGTATCCTGAATATTGGAAGAGGTGGTAAATCCTGAAATAAATTACAAAAGTAACTTAAGAGACATTTCATAAAAAACCCAGCAATCTCCGTTTAACTAAAATTTTTAGGACATCCAAAAAATTGTCACTCATGTTTACAGCCGTAAACTAACAAAAAATTATGTACGAGTTGTGGCTATTAAATAACGAGACTGACGTTGTAAGCAATTCTATTTTTATTTTATACATAATCACTTATTGTCACCTTCAATATACACTCCTTCTCTATCCCTACAACACACTCCATGCGAATTTTCCATTGTTGGAAACAGTGCTAGAAGTCATCTTCTGTCAGCTCCTTCATGACACGTGCCGCTTTCTCTTTTACAGCTTCCACAGACTCAAATCTTGTCCCTCTTAATTCAGATTGCACCTTAGGAAACAGGTGGAAGTCACATGGTGCAAGATCTGGTGAATGTGGTGGATGTTCTAACACTGAGACGCTGTACTTGGCGTTTCTAGTCCATGAATTGGCACTTTGTGTCCGGATCTTAACTAAAAAACCGCGTTTCGTCACATGTTATTATCGTTTACAAAAAATTTAGGTAATTTTCAATCGCGTACAAAGTGTCAGTACAAACATTTTTGCGAGCTTCATTTCAAACATTTTTGAGTGGCACGTGTCCTGAAGAAGCCGACAGAAGATGACTTCCAGCACTGTTTCCAACAATGGAAAATTTGCATGGAGCATTGTAGGGATAGAGAAGGAGTGCATATTGAAGGTAACAATAAGTGATTATGTATAAAATAAAAACAAAATTTTTTGCAACGCCAGTCTCGTTTTTTTATAGCCACACCTCGTATGAACTGCTTAATGCTGATTTAGAATATTACATTTAAAAATATTCTTAGTATTAGCTGTGATGTTATTTTAATATTGGAAATAGCGAACTTTTTTGTAATTTAGAGGAGACTGCTGTCTTTGTTTTATCCCAAAATGGATGTTGTTGAATTTGTTACAATCTGATAACTTTCGAGATTGTAGACTGTTGTATTTTTATCGGGTATGTCTTTGGCTGAAACGTAGAATTTGTTACATTAAAATATAAATGTGTGCTTGTTAATATTAACAAATCATTTAAATTTTCTTAATATGATCTGGAGCCTTCATTTTTGAGACTAGGTGATAAATTAAACAAAATAATTTACTGTGGAAAAGCATTTTAAAATTTTTTATTGCCGTGTCACCGGATGGCGACATTAAGTGGCGAGTTGAAACCTTTGCATTTTTGTTGGCCCTGAAAAGGGCTGTTTAAGCGGTGGTCGTCTTGATGGGAAGCGTCTGTCGTAGTCGTCGTGACGTTCGAGGAGCTGTGTGACATGGCGTGTCGTCGTCCAGCGGAGTCATCGATGGCTGCTTCGTCGGGTCCAGTGGGCGTAAGGCTCGGTCGAGGGACCGCTGTGGGCATCGCTCATGTTAGCGGGCGATGATGGTCGACGGCTTACGGTAACGGGTCGGTGAGCGGAAGCATCATCTTCTCTCATGCGGGGTCGTCGATTAGTCTTCGCTGGAGTCCGGTGGCCGTGTTGCCGATGGTGGACGTCTTGTCTGCTGCCTGGATCGGAATTGAATCTCCCTGTTGAGTGTAGCGCTGTTTATATAGTTGCCGAGAGCGCTGTGGTAGAGGGCGGTTACTGGCTCGGCCTTGATAACAAAGGCCTTTGTCGGTACGCCGACAAAGCCTACCTCCCCTCTCGGAACTATTGACGGCTCCCTCTGTCGCTAAGTCGGAAGCTTTGTAGTCGGCAGCACAGTACTTAATCAAAGAGGACGACGGTGACAGCCGATTCAAATTTTACTAAAAACACAAATTACAAGACTGTAAAATAGTTACTGCAAAACATAAGATCTATGTAGCTTAAAACACTAGGGCTAGCAGTTCTTTCCTTAAACACCACAATAACTCGTTGGTAGAACAATCCATATTTAAAATTATACGAACGACAATTGATAAAATTTAATCGATGTAAATAGTTCGGCTACGATTACAATATTTAAATTATAATTTTTTGTCGTCAGTCTCTCGACTCGTTTTATGCAGTTCTCCAAGCTGTACTATCTTGCGCAAGTCGTTTCATATCTTCTGTAATTTGTTTTATATATTCTAACCTTTACCTCCCCTATAATTAACTCCCTCAGTATTACCCTCCATTATTGATAGACCAATACCTGGGTGTCTTAAGTTATGTCCCACTAGTGTATCCCTTCTTCTAGTAAGATGTTTCCATATACTTCTTTTTTCATTCACTCGCCTAAGAGACTCTAAATTACTTATTTTGTCCACTCACCTAATCTTTAGCATTTTCCTAAAACACCACATTTCAAAAGCTTCTATCCTCTTCTTTTCTACAGCCCATATCACCCACGTTTCACTCCCGTATAATATTACTCTCCAAACAAATAGTGTTTTAAGAAAAGTTCCTAATCTGTAAGTCAATGGCTGTAGTCAGTAAGCTATTTTTCATTTCAAAGGCTTTTATAGGTTGAGCAGTCCTACTTTTGATATCACTAGTGCTTCTACTATCCTTTGTTATTTTACTCCCTAGATAGCAGAATTCCCCAACTTCCTGTATGTTTTCGTTGCCTACTTTTAAATTTTCCATCTTTTCTAAGCCATTCTTGCTGCTACACAATACTTTCGTTTTATTCCTATTAATTTTCATGAAGTAATTCTTTCTCATTATCTCATCCATGAAAAAATTAAAATAAGTTATAATATCAGTATAACAAATTATAATATTAATTTAATAGAAGTAATAAAGTTCACACGCTTTATCAAAACGAAAATCATACATAACCTATAAATTACGAGCACGTCGTCCTAATGATGGAATCTGATTGGTTGAAATGGAGATTGCCGACTCTGTTATGAACTTTTTGTGTATATTGTAACCTTTGTTGTAACAACTCAATTTAGTGTTTAATTTTGAAACTGGAGACTTTTGTTGCAATTGGGATTCAGGACATAAAATACTAGCTTACTAGAATCAGTTAAAAAGTGGAGAATGCTAAATCTTTTTTGTTTTTTTTTGTTATAAGAGGCCTCCATCAGACCTGCGTGGCGTAGTGGCTAGCGCGTTAGCCTACAAAGCGAAAGGTCTGGAGTATTATTCCCAGCTAAGGTCTGAAAATGTTACCACCTCAACCCCCAGTGATACATTATCACAACCAACAATAGCCCCTGATAATTAAGCTGTCGATGAGACTTAAAAAACTCTTTAAGAAATTCACTTTTTATATTATTCTACTGAGCCACGTTGTGGTGTTGGGGTCAGGCCAACTGGCTTAAACCAATACTTTCTGTTTACTAAGTTCCAGACGAGCTAGATGGCTGAATATAGGTGATGTTATTTACAGTGGAACTAAAAAATTATCTCTTATTTATTTCCGAAATTTACCGCTAAAAGAATGAAAAGGCGTATCCAACCCTTAAACCAATATTTGTATTTATCAAGCTCCAGACAAACTTTAAGGGTTGAATACCCTTTTCAATTCCTTACAAGCAATTTTTTGAAATCGTTGGGGTTTAATTTCTTTAGCATCACTGTAAGTAAAATCCGAGTTTCAGCCATCTAACTCGTCCAGAGGTTTATTTTTATCCGAGGCGGCGGGAAAAACTCATGTTCACTCCCTCACGATAGGGGAAGTAGTGTTGGACTCAATTGAGGCGTCCTCGTCCAGCCGCAAGGAGGCCGCAACCACCTTACCAACCAAAAACTCGCCGCCTGGCCACTTGATGTCTGATCAAGTGGCCAGGAAGCGGGTTTTTGGTTGGTATTGTATATTTATAACATCAATTTTTTTCAAATCAGAATCTTGTTTTTGATTTATTTATAATTGAATTTTAAATGTATTAAATAAAACAAAATTATACTCAGGTAAAGCCGGGTCGGAAACCTAATTTATATAGTAATACTTGCATTAGGAATAAGTTTTATTCGTATTTTCCGCTTAAGCTGTCTTTTTTGGTTGTCTATCACTCGGCCCGTGCTCCTTTTATGACGGGTAATTGGGATTTTACTAAATCACTCGTACATTGTTTATAATAATATTCAAGGAGAATTGTATAACAGTACAGCTATCAGCGTACAGGTAATATATTCCACTTTGAAACTACCGTATTTAATAGAGTACCTCGCAATTGTTTTCGCGGATTAGAGAAGAAAAAAGATAGGGTGCGGGTCTTACTCGAACCCGGTGAACGCAGTAATTTATTCTGTGTTTTTAGTACCAATTTATGTAGAAGTAGGTACTGAAACGCTTTCATAGAACTAAATACAAGATAGCAGTGGGGGAAATGTAACGCTGTTGTTTAGATCATCAGCCGAAAGGCTGGTTTGAACCTGTAGGTGAGTTGGCATTGCCTTGTTCACAGAGTGGAAAAGTACGCTTATCAGCATACCTGGCCCTCTGAAAAGCACTTATTTTTCACTCTCATATGATACCTTCACTTTATTTACCACAGGGTCTGGCTGTATAATGAAATTCATTGCTTTCAAAGTAGATAATTCTGATTAGTGTCTTTTGCACCTCTACCTCTTTTGTTCTTAAATTATTCAGTCATTTAATTGGCTGACCATGTGATAAGAAACATAACTATATATTTTATCCTTGCAAAGAACAAATTGAGTGTAAATAATTTGACACTCCACCTATCTGTTATGGGCAGCAAATGTAACGATGTTTGCATTAATAAACCTTTCAAAACAGCATTGAAACAACAATACACTAAATGGATGGCTGAAGATAATTACTTTTTTACAGCTACAGGAAGAATCAAGCACCCAGATGTTTACTAGATTTGTGTTTGGATAAAAGATGCTTGGAAGGGAATTTTTGACGAATTAGTGCAGAAGAGTTGTAAAAAATGCAGAATATCTAACGAACTCAATGGTCTAGTAGATTACTTGATACTGTAAGTCGTATATGTTGACAATATTATGTCTACACCCTACCTATTTTGAAATGAATAGGTAATTATTGTTAATACAATATTATAATACTAATTACCTAATTATTATTGTAACTTAAACAAGAGTGAATTAGTAGGCCCCTACATTCATTATTCAATATTAGTATATTCAGGTATTAATAGTAATACTTCATAATCTGCATGGGGATCTTGTTTTTTGTATTATATTAAGTGATAGATAATTTTTTATTTTGTATTTTCGGTTCATAAAATCGTGGTACGAGGCTTATTCGAAGGTAGAGGGTACTCGAGTATATACGGTAACTCTTTTAATTTTAAGCCGATCAGTTACTGAAAATATTAAAAATGAGATTTATTACAAATTGGTATCTGTCTACATACTTTTAGTCCCGAAACTCCTTCTTTAGTTATGAATTCTAAAATATAACTTCGCTCTTCTTCTGTTATAAATGGGTGCATAGCGGGCGTACTATATACTAGAAAGAACCATAAGATGTACCATATTACAGAACAAATGCCCCAAAAATAAAATACAAGTTGCCATTGTCCTTCAGTATAATGTAACAAAAGACCAGTTAATATACTGGAAACGACTATTCCGATCTGGTTACCTGCAATCAAATTAATTCATGAAAACACCGTAGTTAATAAAAAAATAACATTGAAATAAACTTTCTCAGGCCTCTGTTAAGGTTTGTCACAAATTACTGATACATAAATACGAGGAAATGACTTCCCATGGTCTACAGTAAAATTTTCAATCGTATATGTCGGTTCGTTATTTAGAGTTAGACAAGACTATGCATATTCAGGGCTTAAACCCATAAAAGGTGGCGTACCACAAGAAAGTGTCATTGGACCACTTTTGTATCTCGTGTACACTAATAATATCCTTACAATTAATGACAGCACAGTGGCAACTTTTGCGGATGATACGTGTGTTTTAGCTGTCAACTGAGGAAGAGTCAACTTTAAAGTTTGAACATGTGTAAATTAAGTTGAAACATGACAAAAAATGGAAAATTAAATTAAATGAATCAAAGTCTGTTTTCATAAATATTACAAATAAAAAATTCCGTAAAATACCTCATTGTATTAACTAAAACGACGTACTATATTCAAACACAGCTAAATATGTAAGCATGACACTTGATGTAAACTTTGCTGAAAAGAACATAAATATAAAAAAGAAGACTAGAAGTCGATGCCGAATTTAATAACCTTACTGGTCAAAAAGTAGAAAATCGGCATAGCTACTTACAACAAACTTCTAATATTCAAGCAAACGTTACCGGTAATAGTCAAGCAAACCCGTTTGGAATTTAGCTTTGGGGATATACAAAAGCATCAAACCAACTAATTACACAAAGATTCCAGAATAAAGTTCTCAGAGGCATTGGTATCTCTCCCTGGTATGTTAGAAACGACGACCTTTATCAGGACTTGGGAGTGGGTTCCACGAACAAAGTAATTCGAAAATTTGCCAGCAGCCATAAAGACAAACTTCTTCATAATGTGAATGTCAAAACTATACAGCTACTCGACGATGCAGATCTGAATAGAAGACTTTTTCGCGTGAAAATATTTGAAATTCGTTGGACTGTAATGATCAGTACAAAGTCATTACGACGTTATGTATCAATGAATTGTAAATATTATAAACAGTGTATTAGAATACGAGGGGCATTCAAAAAGTTCCCGGAATTGCTATGCCGTCGGCAAACAAGCGGTAAGATAGCAGATTTTTTTTAAGGCGAAAAACCTTGACGAGGTTATCATTGCCTGTTGTTCTATACAAGGGTGTAAAAAGCCCGAGTGCAGAACGCTTTTTTTATATAACTTAAAAACTTATAACCTAGTATCACAGCAATGAAAGAAAATAGAAAAAAGTAACATCACAGACAAAAAAGGCTAAAAAACGCTAAAAACACAGAAAAAACATACACACATAAACTTAAGCTTAATATCACAGTTAGAATAAATAACACCAATGACACTGATAAGTTGTCAATGTCATTAGTGTTATTCATTTGTACTAATTAAAATCTTATATACTAGTATCACAACCAAAGAAAAAAAATTAAAATTTAAAATTAAAATTTACATAAAATTAAAATTTATCACAGACATAAGAGGTCGCAAAAGGCTGTAAAGGGGCCACATAATAAAAACAGACATATGAATATAAACTTATAATAACTAATATAAAACATAATACTATAGAATAAAACTAACTAGGACATTATAAAACATTGCAGATCACCCTAGACTGTCAGACACTGTTGTACACACTAATGGATCGTAAAAATTTTAAAGCCGCATCCAAAATAGGGCTTTCGTCACCGAGTATATACCTTAATTCAGAGGGAATCTTGAATCGCCGACGCAGAGCTGCGTAGCAGACGCAATCAACCAATACATGTTTGACTGTCAAAGGACAATCGCACCTGCCACAAAGATAGCCGAACTAGCAATATGATTTCGTGCTCACTCTTGTTTGAACATGTTTGGACACTGCATAGTGGCATCAGTGCTCTATGAGACATGGATGTGAGTGGTTGTCAGTCAACACAATGTCACTGTTTAAACAGTGAGCGAAAATCAAGTTCATGTCTAATTTGGGAAAGTTAGCTTCGGAGTATTGGGAGTATTGTGAGCTTGTATTGGGATGCATTTTTTAAAATACCGTGTATTTCTGAAGCTATGCCCCACGATCGATATTTTACTATTCGATCATACGTTCATGTTGTGAATAACAATGAAGTCACTAATGAGGTGAGAGCTTCGGATAAAATATGGAAGGTCCGGCCAATAGTTGATAAATTTCGTTCTACGGTATTAAATATTCCCAGAGAGCAGGACCTTAGGATTGACGAACAGATTATCCCTTTTACAGGCCACGTTGCTGTTCGTCAATTTACACCAAGGAAACCTAATCCTACAGATTTAAAAAACTATGTTCTGACCAACAAAAATGGATTAGTTCTCGACTTTGAAGTTTATCAGGGTGCAACAACTAAACTTCCACCCGAAGTGGATGGTAAACTGAAATTAGGTTCTGGTGGCCGGGCTGTATTACGACTCAGTGAAATTTGTGCACCGGGTACAAATTTGTACTTTGATAGATATTTTACTGGTGTGGTTTTACTTGAAGCTTTAAAGTCAAAAGGTATGTCAGGTACTGGAACAATAATGAAATTTAGATTCCCCAACATTGATTTAAAATCTGACGCTGAGTTAGCAAAAGATGGACGAGGAGCCCATGATGGTAAAATTAGAAATGATGAAAATATTCTTTGTCTAAAATGGGTAGACAATAAAATTATTACTTTATCTTCAAAAATTCACAGTGCAGAACCCTTTGCTGTGGCAAGGAGGTATTCAAAGGCTGACAAAGGATATGTTTATGTACCAATGCCCAACATCGTCAAACAATACAACAATAACATGGGAGGAGTTGACCTCCATAACCGACTTATTGCTCATTATAGGAATTATCATCGAACCATTAAGTGGCCCGCGCGATTTTTTGAACACTTCATAGACATGGCATGTGTTAACAGCTAGCTTACCTACAAAGAAGACTGCAAAACATTTCTTGTAAGAAAATCGGAAATAATGGACCTACATTACTTTAAAATGCGAATCGCTCAACTTTTAATAATTGATGGTGATAATAAACACCAATGTCAGAAAATGGCTCCAGCTATGATGAGCAACCTCCTCAAAAGAGAACTGCTGGTAGACCAGGAAAAATTCCTTTGCCTCTCTCAGAAAAAAGAGTTAAATCAGCTCTCCACCTTCCGGAAGCTTTGGATTTAGCAACAGCACAACGGTGTCGCAGACTTGGTTGCAATGGGCGGAGTAGGATTCGGTGCACAGAGTGTAAATTGTACTTGTGTGTAATAAAATAAAAAACCAAATAATTCCAAATAATAAATTATAATTCCAAATAAACCAAATAAAGTCCAAATAATTATAGGGGCATATCTCTTCTCCCTGTTACATATAAAATTCTGTCCAAGGCGTTACTAAGTCGGGCTGAACCTCAACTGGACCCACAGTTGGGAGAGTATCAAGGAGGGTTCAGGAAGGGTAGGTCCTGTATTGAGCAAATTTGGTTATTGAAAACAGTCTTGGGAATGAGGAATCTGAGAAACAAAGAGACAACGGTTACTTTCGTGGATTTTCAGAAGGCCTATGATTCTATAGACAGGAAATCGCTCATAAGCGTCTTAAAGGATTTTACACTCGATAGTAAAACCACTAATATAATTCAAGATACACTTACAAACACATGTTTGATAGTAAGGTTCATGGGGAAATTCCCGCAGAAGTTTGAAATAGGAACTGGGGTTAGACAGGGTGATGGGCTTTCGCCGCTTTTTAATTGTGCCCTGGAGAAAATAATCAGGGAATGGAGGAAATCCGACACGAAGGGTGTGACACTCGGCAGAGGAAAGGACGCGCTATATATAGATTGTTTGGCTTTTGCGGACGATATCGCTTTAATCACAGACACTCCAGAAAATGCCATCATTCAAGTCGAAAATCTTATAGTTCAAGCTAGAAGAATAGGACTACAAATATCGTTTCCTAAAACAGAGTTCATAACAAATGTTAAACAGTGTATGAATTACTTACCTGTACAACAAAATAAAATCAAGAAAGTAAACGTGTTTAAATATCTAGGAGAGTGGTTTAACATCAATGGCAATGAGAGGATAAGTCTTGAGGAAAGAGCAGATAAAATGGGTATTGCCTTTAAAAATACCAGAAGAATTTACAATAAAAAAGTTTTATCATGGGGTGCAAAAATCAGGCATTACGAAACAGTGATAAGGCCAGAAGCGTTGTATGGTGCGGAAACGCTTAAAATTAAGCTAAAAGGAGGTATAAATAAAGTGATGGGCGCAGAAAGGAAAATAATGAGAAGTATTGGGGCCTAGGAAACTAGATGCAGAGTGCAATAGACCCCGAACAAATAAGGAAATATATAGCAGAGTTGAAAACATTATCCACACAATGAGGAAAAGAAGACTTATGGTTTTTGGTCATATAGCGAGAATGGACAATAATCGGCTGGCAAAACAGGTCTATGAGAGGATAATGAAACTTAAGATTAAGCCAGCATGGTTCACCGAAACGCTGTCAGATTGCTTAACGGCAGGGATTACCACAGAAGACATATGCAATAGAAAGGTTTTTAGGGGTAAAGTTGAGAGAGTGACCTTTAGGGAGGAAAGTGAGAGGAGGAGGTGTGAACCTCACAATATGGACCAACTGAGGATGGAGAGATCGAGAAGGATGAGGGAGGTGTGGGTGAGGAAGAGAATGGAGCAGCATAGGACATGAAGAAACACCCCAAATATTGATTTAACGTGCTCTCGTTAAAGAGCTATTCGGAAAAAAATAAAAAACTTTTATTAATTTTCATAAAAAATAGTAAAATACTTGTAATTTCTTTGTCGATTATTTTCAAATTTTAATGATGTTTAACTGAAGATTTTGTATTTTGTATTGTTTAAATTGTCTTTATTTAGTAATTTGTAGTATTTATTAAGGTATTTTTTTATTGAAGATTTGTATTTTGTATTGTTTAAATTGTCTCTATTCAGTAATTTGTAGTATTTTATAAGGTATTTTTTTAATTGAAGATTTTGTATTGTTTAAATTGTCTCTATTTTTTAGTAATTTGTAGTATTTTATAAGGTATTTTTTTTAATTGAAGATTTTGTATTTTGTATTGTTTAAATTGTCTCTATTTAGTAGTTGTAGTATTTTATAAGATATTTTTTACTAATTTAATTGTTTGTAGTTGTAATATTTAATAGATAATCGATTAAAGTAATTTTTATCGAAATTTATTTTGTGTTTTTCACTCATATTCTGAAGGGCCGTTAATGTGATTGAAACCTATGTGATTGAAACCATATGTGTACAAATTATATTTTCAAATCTAAATTTAAAACAATAAAAATAATACAAAACTCCTTTTAGAGTATGTATTTAACTATATAAAACTAATTGTCGTTACAAAAATCCATTTAGCAGAGTGTCGGGACTGAAGTGGAGGCAAGAGAATGCAAAAATATTCGCTGTTTCCGACTGGTCTGCACGAATTAAGAAAGTGCAAGACACGTTAGAGGATGACGAGACAGCGGAAGACCGTCGACATCCTGAAAAGACGAAATGATTGCAAAAGTGAAACAACTGGTTCAAGATGATCAAAGAATGACAATCACGGAGTTGGCGAAAAAAGTTGGTATTCCACAGGGATCAATCAATTCATGCCGTTTTACGCGATAATTTGAAAATGAGACGCGTCTGAGCGAAGTTTGTTCCAAGGCTATTGAACACGGCTCAGATGAAATGTCACATGATAATCGCCGGTAAGCTGTTTGAGACAAGTTAGAAGGACCCTATGTTCCTCAAACAGATTGTCACTGGTGATCAGTCTTGGGTGTTCGCCAACAACCAGGAGACGAATCGGTAATCATTGGAGTGGCACACTTGGTCATCTCCCTGATCAAAGAAGGACATTGGATCAAATGCGACGACTCAGCTCAAACAGATTCTGAAAGAAGCCTTCTACCGCTGCTTCCAACAATGGCAGGATCGAAGAAGCAAGTGTGTGCGCGCGCAAGTTACTTTTACGATGGTAATTCTTCTTCACACCTTCCTGTTAAATGCACTTCAAGTCTGTTATTTAAAACGATTTTTATTGCAATGCTTTATAATGTATTACAAATTTCGACTACATAATGGCAGACAGATATTTAACACGTTCAGTGCTAGAGACTTGACAAGCGGATCATGGGTAGGTGTTACCGCTGCCGTCTCACCTAGCGGGTTCTGTTTTGTCATCATTTTAAAATAACTCCGAAGAGACACCGCCTGTCGGATATCAGTTTGTTGTTATTATGTAACCCTCAGAAAGGTTTTTTTCTTTGTAACCGTGCAGTTTGTTTTTTAATTTTCGTCATTCGATCTTCTACCCTCGTAAAGTACACTCATCCAGTATTTTTAAAGGGTTTTCATGGTACAGCTGAAGCCGTTAATTTAGTATCTTTGCAGGTATTAATTCAAAATAGCTTACACTTTTATTTACTGTAAAAGTATTCATATACTTTAAAAAAGTAATTCATTTATAGGTCGGAAATAAAATAAATCTATAAAAACTTTAGTAACATAAGTTGTAGGCCGTACATATAGCAGGCGAAGAACACGCTGCACGAGTAATCAGCCCGACGGGAAGATACCTCATAATTGCTCAGGATTGAATGTGTTAAAGAATATTTAGTCCGAGGATGGTAGTGCAGGTTACGAGAACAAAAACTGCTCAGGAAAAATAAAAGATTAAAAATAACAAAATTAGATAAAAAAATTAAAATTCTACTGACACTTGAACAGAATGGATGACAAACGGTTGACAAACAAAAAAGACACTACACGGTAGACTTAAAGTGTCGGATAAGTGGTTCAAAGAAGTCAAAAAATATTAAGAGAACAGGCATAAACTGATAAAATATAATGAATCAAACAAAATTCAGACAATTGATTATGATTTTAAGGATTCTAAGAAGAAAAATAAACACTGAATAAATGGAAGAAAGGAGAAAAAGTTACAGTGAACGAATGTTGTGAATGCAGACTTCAAAACGAGTTTCCAGAAATGTTTAAATTAAAGACATGGCCTAAAATTATTGGCCAAGTACAAAAAATTAGGGGTAGTAATAGAAAGAAGGAACAGTTATTAATATTGGGATAAATGGAGACGGAATTTCAGAGTAGAGAGGCAGGGAAAACCGTAGGAAACCCACAAAAAAATTTTAAGACCTTGTTAGCAGCGTAAGAAGAAATTTATAACAGTTAGCCCAATGCCTTAATACTTTGGTTAGTAAAATTTAAAAAATTTAAGTTAAAATTTAAGAAGCTGAATCGGTTTGTGATTGCGTATTACCTGCTAGAATAATCCCTCCTGCTCTGCTTCTTTCTTTTAATGGATACCATTGTGCAACTAGTGCACTCATTGCTGGAAACATGACACCCTGCAAGTTAAAAAATATTATGATTATTATAATACAAAATTTAAATTGTCCTTGTGAGTTTGTAGCATTGTACTTAATAACTAATACGAAAACTGAATAATATGTGTGAAAATTGGCAAGTGTAGCATTAATTTCAAAAATATGAATTAAAAGTTTTGCTATGTAATTAAATTCAGAAAACATCACATACTTTCTTCATGACGACAAGAACACGGAGTGATGTTCTGTAACATTAATAATTTATTTGCCCTGAAAAGGACCATTTGGATGTTGTTCTACCGTGACAAGCAGAAGACATAATGGCAGCAAGCAGCTGCCACGTGGTAGGTCGAGGAAGGGATTGATACGCCTTCTAGTTGCCCAGAGGAGACATCATCTTCTTTCTTTGCAAAGTTCGTCGATATGCTCCGTAGGAATTCGGTGAGGGTTATGCAAGGTTGAGGTACTGCTGTGAGCTTAGCTTGTGGCTACGGCAGTTGACGAGATTATGGAATCAGGTTGGCCAGCGGAAGTACCGTGTCTTTTTGCGGGGCCGTCGATGTGTGTCGTCATAGTCCGGGAGCTGAGTACACCAGTTCGAGTACGAGTCCTGAAAGAAAAAGCTGAATTACACTTTGAATTGACGACGTCGTAGTTTACGCTACCTGGTCGTTCGAGAAATAGGATAACAAAACGTGATATTTCTTTATTAAAAATTACAGAGGAAGTTTAGAAGAGCTGATAAGCATAGAATCGGAGTGGCAAGATGAATGGCTAGAGAAAAAAAAATATTATCGTGATACTGTTAAATATTTAGATGTCAAAATGTGTGATGTGTCACCGGATGGCGACATGAAGTGGCGAGTTAAAATCTTTACTATTGATGACCCTGAAAAGGGCTGTTTAGAGTTGGTTGATGGCCCTGAAAATGCCGGTGAAAACCTAAACGAGTTGGTCCTGAGA
Source organism: Catonia carolina (assembly GCA_035578175.1). NCBI lineage: Eukaryota > Metazoa > Arthropoda > Insecta > Hemiptera > Achilidae > Catonia > Catonia carolina. The sequence goes on from JAQMRL010000005.1 coordinate 23,582,223, forward strand.
AGGACCGCTGCGTTGGTCTCAAAGGAGACCGGTGTAAGCAGCGCTTGGTTGCGGCGAGAGCCGTGGCTTGGGTTAATGGCCCTGAAAAGGGCTGGTCAAACCTTAGTAAATTGGTCCTGAGAAGGACCGATGAAGGCAGCGCGTGGCTACAGCTGCGAGAGCTTCGGCGACGGCTGCCGAGTCTCAAAGCATCTTCCGTCTTTCTCTTGTGGATGTAGTTGATCAATTTTGGTCTGAGATGTAGAGCGCAATCGTCATGGCGGTCGAGGAGCTGAGTGACACGGTGTATCGTCGTCCAGCGGAGACGTCATCTTCTTCCTTCGCAGTAACGTGTCGATGGCTGCTTAGTCGGGATCCGGTTGACGCAAGGCTTGGTCGAGGGACCACTGTGGGCATCACTTGCGGCAGCGGGCGATGAGAGTCCCGGTTGACGGATTACGGTGATGGGTGGGCAAGCGGAAGCATTATCTTTTCTCTTGTGGGGTCGTCGATGAGTCTGCTCTGGAGTCCGGTAGCCGTATACCGATAGTGTGAATGGCTCGTCTGCTGTTGAGTGAATTGTAATCAAATCTTCTTTAGCTCAGTGGAGCGCTCTTTATAGTCTCCAGTGCGCAATGGTAAGGGCGGTTATAAACCATCTGCAGTGCCGACACAGGCCTACCGCCACTTTCGAAACTATTGGCAGTCCCTTCTGTCACTAAGCCGAAAGCTTTGATAGCCGGCAGCACAGTACCTAATCAAAAGGGACGACGGTGACAGATAGTTTTGTGACTTTTTGGATGGCTGATCTACAACGACCTACGAAGTGAAAATGAAATTACCATTCCACATCTTCCTGTATGCACCCCTCATCACCACAATTTTAAGTTGAAATATTCTAAAGAACACGATAAGGACTTATTTCCCTAGTCACATATCTGGCCATCCCCATTCTGAGAATAAGAACTCTTTTAATTTTCTCTGTAGTTTTCAATAACGAAATTCTAAGTTATTCAATAATATACGAGTTGTTCGATTGCAATCACTTTTATAGCAACCAGTGGGATGGAGAATCCAACTCGTTCTCTGATTAGTGGAAGTTTACGTTACTGGACTAGCGCATGCGTGATGGTATAGTTGAGCGGTTGTTTGAGAGGTCGTTAGTGACAATACTTTTAGATTAGAATAATTGCATAATTCTGAAAGAGGGTTGTAATAAATCCAGATTTTCATTTTATACACTTACTTTAACAAAATCTAACTTAATTTTTTAAATAAATTGTTGAATCATAAAAAAATCATTTACAGATCTTTCAACTGATATTATCTGGTTCTAATGGAGTGTTAACTTTTCAAATTTTAAATTTTGAGCTCTAAGGGCAATCATACTTCGACTTTAAGTATGCTGACGAAACTATATTTATCATTAAAAAAATTCTCAAACGTGCATATAATGTTTACCAGTCATTGTCTTTAAGTATTGATAATACATTTTTTTATTGTATATCGTATTGTATTTTTATTGTATATATTGTATTTTTTTTATTAATAAATTGATAATAAATGATTAAACAGACCTACATATTTTGCAAAATTTAATAACTAGATATGGAATTAAATGTTGTAGTACTCCATGGAGATAAAAATGAGTGATGAAAGACTGCCAGAACTAACCTGGATTTGAACCCGGGACCACTGGAGAAAAAGCTAGTTGCGCTGACCACTGCACAACGTAGTACTCCATGGAAGGTAAAATAAAATGAGGTAGTAGGCCTACTCTTGTCACGAATAGAAAACGGGGTAAATATTGGAAAAATATTTAAAAAAATAGTTAACACAAACTTTTAATTAAAAATAATTTTTGAAAAATCTTAATACATTTTGAAAGTTATAATATTGGCAGCACAGTTATATTTATGATCTCTTTTGCAAAATATAAAATTTTAGTTCACGTCCCTAAAACGCACCAGGATGGTCACCGATGCAATTTACTGATTTTGTTCTTGTTTTAAGATTGCGGCCTTAATACGCATTTTAGAGGAAAGTGTAATCAAAGTTGTAGTACCTTTAAAAACCTACAACTTTTATTTCAAACATTTTTTTTGCGCAACGCTTAGTTTAACGGCAATTATTATTTTTCTGTTTTTAGTTTTTTTTTTGTTGTCTTCATAGCTAAGAACAGTCTCGATCAAGTAACCTTTCAAAAAAAATAATAAATCAAAATCAGCTCATCCGTTTGGGAGCGACGATGACACAGACAGATAGTTAACCTTACAATACCCCTCTTTTTCCGTCGGGGGTTTAAACGGTTGACAGTATGTCTAAAATATGTACAGTAATGAAAATAATTACCTCACAAAGTCCCATTAAAGCCCTGAGAAACACAACAAACCAATGACCGTTATACGCACAAACTGGTGTTAGCATTGTCAAAAGACCGCACAGTAGCAATCCTAGTCCTACAACTTGCTTTGCACCCTTCCTTTCAGCAATGTAACCTCCCGGGACATGGGATGCCCAATAAAACCAGTAAAATGCGCTCAAAACATATCCTTGCTGAACTTCACTCCAGTCAAATCGATTTTCCTGCGTAAACATAAATAAGTTAATCAATATTGTAGCCTATAAACCAAAATTATTTTAAACATATTGTGATAATATCTAAAGGGGGGCTGTTCGAGAATTTTCGAGGAGGATCAGTTTTTAAAAATGTTAACGTAGATAATAAGAGTGATAAATTAGGTTTCCAAGAAATAGTTAGAAACACTTTGTACCATAAATGGTTATGTATACAGTACAGGTAGGCCTAACTATTGTTCCACGGCTATAGTGAAAAAGTCTGGTACCTGTATATATAATTAGCCTTTTTGTAATTACTTTTATTCAATCCTCATTTGTTTACGGTTTGTTAAGATTTATCCAGAAGTAATTTACTAAGCGCGCGCGCACGCACGCACGCACACACACACAGACACAAAGCACTGAAAACATGTTTTTTTTGGGTTCAGGGGGTTCGAAAACTTATATATCCGTTGCAAACTCGATTGCAAAAAATCGACATGAAAACCATTCTTTCCTTCCTATATATTCATATAGGCAAGAGAAAGTAAAAATCTGTGAACATGTTTTAATCAGTATCAAAAATATCATTGATTCATTCATGTAGTCTAGATAAATAAAAATTGATTTACAATTCCGTGAGGAAATCATGATGTATGACCATAATAAACAGTTTGGCATTAGTCTTTCTGTTTCCAATACTTCTTAAAATTACATGAATTTTTCCCACCCTTCCTACTCTTCACGTTCTTCTTTTCTGGAATCTTTTAAACATTTTTATGTATGTCGTGTATTTCTATCTTTGCATCTTCTAGAACCTCTATGACACGTTTTGAACCACTTGGTAGTTTCGTTATATTTTTTATTTAATCATACATTTTCCTGGTTAGTTTTGTTTTAAGGACGTATAAGCAAACCGACCCTCCCGGCAAACTTAACTTAAAACGCTTAACTTCTGAAACAAACTTGCACGCAAAAATCCAAATCATGGTTGTACAAATAAAAGTAATTAGTGCTGAAAACAGTAATTTTATGAAAATCAGTACGAATCAGCAATAGAAGGGGAGAAATACGACTTGTGAATGAATAACTGAATAAATTATGTGTCATAATAAAGAGTAAGTAAAATCTCTTTCTTGAAAAAATAGTACAAGATCTTTAATTTTTGGAAGGTTTACATAACTTTATAGACACAAATTGAATTTGACATTATTATTCTAAGCTTCACAAATTGAAAAAATTTTTGAAATCGGTTACGTAGTTTCTGACATTAACTCGTAAATACAAACAAATAAAATGTACTAACTTATTTTATTGGTAAAGATAAAAATTGTACCGGGATATTAAGGAATCAACGTTTTTAGTTAGGTACTGTAAATTTTAGCACACTTACATTAAGTTCCTCTAAATTGTCATCAGCATGACTTTCTCCAGGACAAGTATCATCGGACACCGTGTAATTTTTTGGATGATGCACAACCATTTCAGTAATAGCTAAACTAAGACAATTGCGCATAGTATATGAATTGGCAATTGCCAAAAATCCCATGAATGCCACGACAAATCTTTGGGGAAGACAACCTAGGCAAGAATAATGGTAATTAAAATAGTCAAGTATTGACTCACAAATAAATAAACTTTTATTGCCACATTAATTGGTATAAATTCCCATAATTAATAATTATTTACTAATAATTAATTAATTATTACTCATAATTAAATAATTATTAATTGGTATAAATTTGTAAGACTAGTTCAATTTAGGGTAAAGAATGGAGGAGATTATGCAGCTGTTTAGAATTAAACAAGGTAAATAGAAGAGACGATAGGTGTCACGTTAGAATGCGCAGTAGTCGATGACGTCACCGGTGCTTAATAACACGGCCAGCTGTTTGGATTATTTCAGTATCTGTGAATGTTGTCAGTCCGTCTAATTACCGCCGAACGGTATTATGTGAATTCTTTATGCAGTTAGTTTAATCGAATATTATTGAACATAACAAAAACTAGTAAATGTTTAGGCCTACTAATAGTTGTTATGTATTTCCTTTTTTCTTTGTTGTTTCTAATATTTAGTTCGTGTTTGTATCTAGTGAGTTCTAATTATAATTGCATTGAAAATTGTTGCGGGTGTGCTAACAATGAAAAAAATATACATAAAAGATTTTCCTATTTCACTCCAAACCTACAACGCAAAAGAATCAGAAGATTTTACAGCGTTGAGAAACGAAAATTTGTGTCGCTGAATACTACGAGTTTAAAAAACTCGCTGAATACGAGTTTAAAACATCTTTTTGCGAAAAGTAACATATAACTTTAAGCCTAACTGTTGAATATTCACTAACATTTTATATTCCTACAAGTAGGCTCCCGAATATCATGAATTTATTTATATTACAATTACATACTTGTTTAAACATTTTTATTTCATCATGTTAATATAAGACAATCTGTAGACTTAAATCGTCAATGAAAAATGGCAGGTAATTATTTTATATTTTACTTACATTTCATTAAAATTATTTATCATCTCGCTGTTATTATAGTAGACAAAACATAGCTATTATAACCCAATATTAGTCGTGAATGTAGAAGAACGAAGTTAAAAAAACTGGTGCTTTCCGCACCGGTGACGTCATTTGCTACTGATGGGATGTACTCATAACGGCCGGTCATACGCGTGACCCCTTCCATCTCTTCTATTTACCGTGGAATTAAAATCAGTTGACTGATCAGACACTTGTTTGGAGTGTCCATTGGGAATAAACATAAATCTTGATCAGTGTAAAGTCTGATCCAATCTGTCATCATCCCATGGTAAACAGTCGCTGTAAGAAGCTAAGTTCACTTGGTTCAAGCAATTTTGATTTGAACGGCTGACAAGTCAAAAAACCTCACAAATAGTAAAGAAGTACAGTGGCAGGCGGGTAACATTGCATAGACCGTTTCATGTGTACTGCACGCACTGAAAATATCAACTAATATTTCTAACAATCCAGTGGTTTCTTTACATTTTAAAATGAAACTTTTTTATATTTAAAATATAATTTTTTAATTTATAACTAAAATGAAACAATTTATATTTTGACAGTAACCGGAAATATTTATTTAAATAATATTATAAATATTAATTTCTGCTGAGGGTAGACGGTTTTCAGTTATACAGAAATTGTTTTCTGTCCCCCGTTCAACACAAAATTATTGTCGAATTCGTTTAAGTCGGTTATCGATTTTCTTGCGACTTTTTTTGGAGTCGAGAAATTTCTGTGTTCATGGCCTTCTGTTTCAGTTTCTTTAACTTTCTCTTGCCTATATGAACATGTATAAAGGAAAGTATTGTTTTCATGTCGATTTTTCGAAATCGAGTTTTCACCGGATCTACACGTTTTCAAACCCCCTAAACCCATAAAACATGTTTTAGTGATTGGTGTGTGTGTGAACAGAGTATCTCAAAAACGGAACATTGTACGATCTTGAAACTTAAAGCTAAAGATGGATACTACTACCGGACCCGAAACTAACATTTTGATCAAAATTGGTCAACCGGAAGTAGTAGTTTATTCATGTAATTTTTCAATTTTTTTGCAATTTTCTCAAAAACAGCTCTTACGGTTTTTTAAAAATCGCTTCATTTACTAAATTTTTTTATGCTCTAAAAGAGAAGGTAGGCGCCATGTCTGCTGAAATTCTTGGGAAGGCTGTTTTCTCGTAACGAAATCGTTTTTTAAGATTGCGGGTTTAATATGCATTTTAACAAAAAAGTACGTATAAATAAATGTTGTAGAGAATTTAAAATCCTAAAATTTTCATTTTAATTATTTTTTGTAAAACGCTTAGTTTAGCGGTAATTAGTGATTTTCTGTTTTGCACAAAAATGTGTAAAAACAATTGATTTTTTTTTTAAATTTCAGCCTTAGTATGCATTTTACGACAAAAATGTATAATCAAATTTAAAGGAAATTAAAAGATCTACAACTGTTATTTAGAGCATTTATCTTTACAGAACCTATTTTAGCGTGAAAGAGTGATTTTCCGTATTTTTAAGCCAAACCGAGGTTGATTTTCATTTTGCGTCTTTCACTCATGATGAAAATAAGGTTATGTTTTTTGAGGTAAGTTTTGTTTATTCCTAATAATTTATTACTAATTATATTGTTATATTGTTCATTATTTGCATTGGCAAGATACAGTTGTGGGAGTGTTTCGCACCAGAATTTGATTTTTCATTACTCCACATTTTTTCTTTCCCACATTTTATGTTAAAAAGAAATCGAGCTTATATTTAAAATAAGCAATAACCTTACTAAATTTTAAAACAACTTAAATTTTTCATCCGACTGATGAAATTTCGCTCCCTAAAATTTTAGTTCTTCATTCAATCACCAAATAATTAAATTTATAAATCTTGTGGTCAGGTCGGTCATTTTTGCATATAATCATCTTGTATTCCTACGCATAAACACCATCATAAAATACAAAAATATGGTGGGACATGAACATAATTGTCTCTTGCCAATGTAAATGATGAACAATATAACCAAACATTAGTAATAAAACATTAGAAAGAAACTAATCTCAAAAACATAACCTAATTTTAATCATAAGTGAATATTGCAAAATGAAAACCAACCTTAGTTTGGCTAAGTAATACGGAAAATCACTTTTTGACGCTAAACTAGGCTCTGTAGACAAAAATTCTTAAATACAAGTTGTAGGTCTTTAATTTTCCTATAAATTTGATCATACACTTTTGTCATTAAATGCACACTAAGGCCGAAATCTTTAAAATTCATTTTTTTACAGAATTTCTTAAAAAAAACCTAGAAAATCACTACTTAGCTTACCGCTAAACTAAGCAGTATACAAAGGAATGTTTGATATAATAGTTGTAGCTTTTTAAAAGAAGTAAATAAGGCGATTTTTAAAAAATATCGTTCAAGTAGTTTTTGAGAAAATCGCAAACAAGTGAAAAATTACACGAATAAACTACTTCTTCCAGTTGACCGATTTTGATGAAAATGTTTGTTTCGTATACTCTAGGAATATCTAACTTAAGTTTGAAGTTTTAACTTCGTACTATGGTCCGTTCTTGAGATATTTTGTTCACACGCGCACACACACACTGACCAATCGCTAAAAACCTTTTTGGGTTCAGGGGGTCTGAAAACATGTATATCGGGTGAAAACTCCGGTAAAACCAATAAAAATAGATAAAAACAATACTTTCGTTCCTATAAAAAAAGTTCCTATACATGCATGAAGGCAAGAGAACGTAAAAAAAACTCCCATATTTTCACTCAGTGACTGTTTTAGACAAGTATTTCCGCGGCACAATGCTTTTCACAATGCTTTTCAAGGTCATATACGAGGTGTGGCTACTAAAAAACGAGACTGACGTTGTAAAAAATTTATTTTTATTTTATAAACTTATTGTAACCTTCAATATACACTCCTTCTATATCCCTACAACTCTCCATGCGAATTTTCCATTGTTGGAAACAGTGCTGGAAGTCATCTACTGTCAGCTCCTTCAGGACACGTGCAGCTCAAAAATGTGTGAAACGAAGCTCGCAAAAATGTTTGTACTGACACTTTGTACGCGATTGAAAATGACCTAAATTTTTTGGAAACGATAATAACATGTGACGAAACGTGGTTTTTTACTTATGATTCGGAAACGAAGCGCCAATCCATGCACTTGAAGAGCCGAACTTTACCGAGAGCCATAAAAGCTCGTATGACCAAGTCAAAATTTAAAGCAATGATGATTGTTTTTTTTTTATATCCATGGGATTGTGTACCTTCACTGGGTTCCTGAATGTCAAACAATTAATCAATATTACTACCTTGAGATACTTTCTACACTACGTCAAAGAGTAAGGAAAAACGCCCCGAAATCTGGGAGGACAAATCATGGGTTCTCCACCAAAACAATGCGCCAGCTCGTTCCGTGTTATTTGTCAAGAGGTTCCTAGCCAAGTACAGCATCTCAGTGTTAGAGCATCCACCTTATTCGCTAGATCTTGCACCATGTAACTTCCACCTGTTCCCTAAGGTGAAATCTGCATTAAATGGGTCAAGATTTGAGTCAGTGGGTGCTGTAAAAGAGAAAGCGGCACGTGTCCTGAAGGTGCTGACAGAAGATGACTTCCAGCAGTGTTTCCAATATTGGAAAATTCTCATGGAGGATTGTAGGGATAGAGAAGGAGTGTATATTGAAGGTGATAATAAGTGATTATGTATGATAAAAATACTATTTCTTACAACGTCAGACTCATTATTTAATGGCCACACCTCGTATACTATTTTGTAAAATTTTCTTAAATCAAAAATGGAAATTTTGCTTTAAGTTTTGTTAAGAGTAATATTCAGAAATATTGGTATATTATAACTTTTTTTACTTACAACAACAAAAACGAAAAATCCTCCGACAACCCATACAACAATAATTTGGTTCACCTTCACTCATGTTTTTTTTTGTTTAAATTACTAAAATATAATACATTAAACTATTTTTTGCTTTCTTTTAAATTACTATTTCGATAAACAAATTTTTGTTATTCTTTACATCGTAATAAAGTTAGCCTATAGGTAAACTATTGAAAAATTTAACAGATATTTCATGATACAAACACTGTAATTTAGGCTATACGATCCCGTAGCTTCAATTAATTTGTTTACTTTAAAGCAACTGCAGTGCTGGCAACGCAGCGGCTAGAAAGCTCACATATTATTTCTTATTAATTTTATGGAACATATTATTTCCATTTAATAAGATACATACGTGCTCTGAAGTTTACTTATGTTTTTGATACGAAATCATCACTTTTTCAGGGGGTACTTCCTTCCTCACAAAAATGGGAAAAATTCAAAATTTTAATTTTTTTTTCAATTTTTGATAGCTTAAAATGTTTTAAATTTAATTACTATTATATTCAAAATACGTTACATAGTAAACAAGAAAGTAGGAATTTGTTTATCATATGTCAAACATAAAATTTTGCCTAAACAGCTGTAAAAACAATGACTAAAATGTATATCGGAAAGAAAGCTCGTAGAAATTTAATGTTTTTTTTAAATAAATTCTTCGGTATAATTGTTACGACGTATAATTAAGCGTAGTTTTTATAACGGGTTTAGCTTTTTGTAAGGAGAGCATGTGCGTTGTGGAAGTTATAATAATGTACTTTGTAACAAGTTTTGCGCAAGTTTATTTTTTTTAAATGTGCTTGCGTGAATAACTGAACTTCAAATTGACATAAATCATTACTTTGTTTTTAAAATATAGCCCTATTTTGTATTTTCAGTTCTATGCACTTAAGTATTTAATTTTCTGCAACAACCAATAAAAAATTAATTTAAAAAATTAAAATAAAAACTGTTCAAAAATTTTGCATTTTTTTTACAATAAGATTTTAAGTAAACTAAATACTACAGATCATGCAATAAACTTTTCTATTTCATTAAAAAAAATATTAGCAACATATCACTAAAACTGGTAAAAATATTTACTTTTTCGTAAATCCCTAATTTTTCAATTTAACCCAGCTTTGAAAGGTTTTTAGCATTTTGTTAACATTTTTTTATAAAGCAACTTAATTTGATCTTAGTTAAGCTGTTATAAAATATATGCTGTAACTACTAAGGGGAAAAATGTATATTTTTGACGGGAGTTCCCGTTTAAAAATATTTTATAAATATTAAGCTGTAAATAAGTTACACCTCAGAGAAATTCGAATCTTATAACAGAGCTTGTAGACTTCTGGAAACACTAGGGTCACCGTTTGCACCTTTCTCTACCACTAACTTCGGAGTTATAAGTACGACGTGTGGCTATTAATAATAAAGAAACTGACGTTGTAAAAAATTTCATTTTTATTTGTACATAATCACTTATTGTCACCTTCAATATACACTCCTTCTATATCCCTACAACGCTTCTTGCGAATTTTCCATTGTTGGAAACAGTGCTGGAAGTCATCTACTGTCAGCTCCTTCAGGACACGTGCAGCTCAAAAATGTTTGTAACGAAGCTCGCAAAAATATTTGTACTGACACTTTGTACGCGATTGAAAATTACCTAAATTTTTTGGAAACGATAATAACATGTGACGAAACGTGGTTTTTTACTTATAATTCGGAAACGAAGCGCCAATCCATGCACTTGAAGGGCCGAACTTCACCGAGAGCCATAAAAGCTCGTATGACCAAGTCAAAATTTAAAGCAATGATGATTGTTTTTTTATATCCATGGGATTGTGTACCTTCACTGGGTTCCTGAATGTCAAACAATTAATCAATATTACTACCTTGAGATACTTTCTACACTACGTCAAAGAGTAAGGAAAAACGCCCCGAAATGTGGAAGGACAAATCATGGGTTCTCTACCAAGACAGTGCGCCAGCTCATTCCGTGTTGTTTGTCGAGAGGTTCCTAGCCAAGTACAGCATTTCAGTGTTAGAACATCCACCTTACTCACCAGATCTTGCACTACGTGACTTCTGCCTGTTCCCAAGGGGAAATCTAAATTAAAAGGGACAAGATTTGAGTCTGTGGAAGCTGTAAAAGAGAAAGCGGCACGTGTCCTGAAGGAGCCGACAGAAGATGACTTCCAGCACTGTTTCGAACAATGTAAAATTCACACGGAGCGTTGTAGGGATAAAGAAGAAGTGTATTATTGAAGGTGACAATAAGTGATTATGTATGTATAAAATAAAAACAAATTTTTTTACAACATCAGTCTCGTTTTTTAATAGCCACACCTCGTATACAAGGCGTATTTTTAAAGTAAGTAAATACCGTTTTGTAATTGTAAAGTTATGTAATTAAATGATGAAATAAGTATAATTTGCTTTTTGAGTTTCCTGTTGGTAGTACAGACACTAATTTTAAAAGTTATAAGTAGAAAACCTCGTTATCCATCAGACAAAATTTTGCAGGATTTCAGTAATGAATGTCAGGTAACTGTTTGTAAGGGAGACCTTGAGAAAGCTGCATAAGAGTAAATCGAACATCCAAAATAGATCCCATAAGTACGTCACAAGAAACAAACAACTACTATTTCCAGATAAAGTGAGAAGTGCGCTCTATGCGTATTACTTCTCTCGCTTGGCCCCAAAATTTTATAACCTGGTACCTAAACACATAAACTGAGTAGAATAAAATTAAATATAAGATGAAATGAATAATTAATATCGGAAGAAACAACTTGGAAGTGATGCTAGGTAAAACACAAAGTTAGCGGTGAGCTTAGTTACCATATTTTTTGTTGTAAATAATTTGAATAATTAGTGAGATAATATATTTTTACTTATCCTGGCACATGGTTTGTTAACCATAATTGGATATGTCAATTTACACTGCCACGGTTATTGGAATGCTTATGGTAATAGGAATGTATGTACGGTATGTATAAAAATAATATAAACTGTTAAGATTATTGTATTTTTTTTTAAACAAAATATTAGCCTTTTATTATTAATTGTACTCGTTAGTAGTCGTTTAATAATTAATTATGTCAATAAATAATAAGTTTAGAGAAAGTCTATTTATTATTTTTATTTCATCCAGGACTTCCAGTTTAGTTTCAGCACTAGCAACACGTATATTTTCTTGTGGTACTAATTGTTCGAATATAATTTAATTTTGATTTTGTTATTGTTCATTGTTTGTGCAGAGTGACTCTAATATGTAAGTGAACTATATTTTGAAATGTTTACCGGGAGGGTAAGCAATTACTAATAGGTTTTTGTTTTTAATTAATTAGTTTAGAGCAAACATAACCTTCCAATATGGAAGATGTACAAAATGGCGAAAAAGACATGTTTAACGTTGAAATTGAGTCGGCCCTGTCAGCTGGTCAAATTCAAAAGAAATCAGCTGTTAGAGATCCTAGATTTCGCGCTTCTTCTGTCAATATGCAACTTGATGTTAACAGCAGCTGTGATTTAATAAATTCTCCGACTGAAATTGCTACTTGGCAACAAGTTGGTAAAAGTAAATTTAATAACAGAAAGAGAGTTAGTTCTGACAAAAGTAATGAAAAAAATAAAGTAACGAAATTAGATGAAAATAGTGGTAGCCCTATTTTAAGTCGAAATAAATTCAGTGTCTTAACTGAATTACGCATAGATAACGTAAACAATATATCCGACTCGAAGAAAAGTGAACCTAATCCGCCTCCAATTTTTGTGCCAGGTGTAGAAAATATTAATGATTTAGTTAGGGAACTTGAAAATATTATTGCAAAAGATGATTTCTTTTTGAAAATAGTTAATCGTGATAGTATAAAAGTAAATACAAAGAATTTAGCGGCTCATGAGAATGTTGTTTACATGTTTAAGCAGCACCAAATACAGTTTCACACTTATCAACCACGTCAAAAAAGGGCGTATCGGGTCGTCTTACGCAATGTGCATCATTCGGTAGCAACTGATGAAATTGCCGATGCGATTACTCAGTACGGGCACACCGTTAGAAATATTTCCCCCATTAAACACAGGGAAACAAGACAACCGCTTTCATTGTTTTATCTGGAACTTGAACCTAAAGATAATAATAAAGACATTTTTGAAATAGAATTTTTGCTTAATATGAAAGTTAAGTTCGAAGCACCTTACAAAAAGCGAAACGATATTCCACAGTGCAAGCGTTGTCAACGCTTTTTCCATACCGAAAAGTATTGTCAGCGTGAACCGAGGTGCGTTAAGTGTGGAGACAACTACAGTACGATTTGCTGTACTATTTCGAAAAATGAACCAGCTACATGTATTCATTGCGGAAATAATCATCCTGCAAGTTATAAGGGCTGCCGGGTTTTTCAGGAGATTATTAAGTCCAGATCTTCTGCGGTACCTGCCAAACGGTCTAATGCCGTCAAAACTCCCGTTAATGAGGTCGGCAATAAAGATACCAGAACGCGTTCAGTAGTTTCAGGTGTGAGTTATTCTCAAGCAGTTAAGAAAAATCATTCTGTCGACAATTGTGCTCATGACAATCAGCAGGGTCCTGATATAGCATCCGTTATGCAAGGTGCGTTTACACGGTTTGAATTAATTTTGTCAAAGCAGGCGGAACAAATAACAACATTGATTAACTTATTAACTGCCGTTATAAATAAATTAAAATGAAATATTTTTATACTATAGCAGTGTGGAATGCGAACGGTTTGATACAACGCCGTCACGAAATAGAAGTATTTTTAAATGAAAATAAAATAGATGTGTTGCTTGTATCAGAACCCATTTTACTGAACGGCACTATATGCGACTTTTAAATTACAGCATATATGTCACCACTCATCCCGATAATAGGGCACACGCAGGAACGGCTGTGATTATACGAAATTCGATTAAACACTTTGAGCTTCCTAAATATAGAACAGATCATATTCAGGCAACAAGCGTTTGTATTACAGACTGGGCTGGAGATTTAACTTTAACATCTGTTTACTGCCCGCCTCGGCATAACATTAGCAAAGATCAATTTCAAGAATTTTTCAACACATTAGGTGCAAGATTTTTAGCTGGAGGAGATTATATTCTAAGCATACGTTTTGGGGCTCGAGACTTATCAATCCAAGAGGCAGGGAATTGTACAAAACAGTTCAAATTAATAACCTTAACACTTTATCCTCTGGTGAACCTACATATTGGCCGACTGATAGACGTAAGTTACCAGATTTATTGGACTTTGTAGTTACCAAAGGTATTTCTAACAATTACCTTGCGGTACGCTCCAGTCAGGATCTGTCTTCAGATCATACGCCTAAATTAGTCACGGTCAGCACAACAGTACTGTGTTCTGAAAAACCTTTTAAATTTTGTAGTAGGAGAACTGACTGGTGTAATTTTCGTAACTTATTACAATCAGACATCCAACTTAATATTCCTTTACAAACATCAGATGATATTGAAAATTCTGTAGAAATCCTTAATGAGGCCATCCAGACCGCTTCTTGGCAGTCAACACCTGAAGAAAAAGCTACGACCAAGTACTTGGACTATCCTACAGCGATTAAGGAGATGATTGTGCAGAAACGCCGATTAAGACGTTTATGGCAGTATTCTCGTCACCCGCAGGATAGAACCAACTTCAATAGAGCTGCACGTGAACTAAAGGAGATGATCCTGAATGTAAAAGAAGAAACGTTTATATTATATACTTATATATATATATTATATAACGTTTATATGATTATATTCAGAATCTAAGTCCCACGGCTGATACAGATTACTCCCTGTGGAAGGCGACTAAATGGTTTAAACAGCCTTGCCGGCCTATTCCGCCGTTAAAGATGGAGAACAATGATTGGGCTAGAAGTGATGGTGACAAGGCGCTTCTATTTGCAGATCACTTGGAGCAGCGTTTTCAGCCCCATGATGTGCAATGTGACCCGGCACAGGAAGCAGAAATTTTAAGGTCGGTAGTAATGGACCCGGAGCAGCGACAGCACCATTTGGAACGGGTTACAGTTCGTGAAGTTAAGCGTGCGATTTCTGAATTGCATCCTCAGAAAGCCCCAGGATACGATCTCATTACAGGGAGGATGTTACAGGAATTGCCGAGAAAAGCCCTAGTAATGCTTACTATGATAATTAATGCTGTGTTCCGCTTAGGATATTTTCCTAGCCAGTGGAAGGTAGCAAAGATTATCATGATATTGAAGCCAGGTAAATCGGAAAATGAGGTCTCCTTGTATCGTCCTATTAGTCTACTCCCGGTGATGTCAAAGGTTTTTGAAAGAATATGTCTGAAGCGGTTGAAACTAGTTATAGAAGATCGTCATCTTATTCCGGACCATCAGTTTGGGTTTCGGCAGCAGCATAGTACCATAGAGCAAGTGCATCGATTGACAAGCGTCATCCGTGAATGTTTAGAGGAAAAGAAGTACTGTTCGACTGTTCTGTTAGACGTTGTTCAAGCATTTGATAGAGTCTGGCATCCTGGTCTACTCCATAAATTAAAAGCTGTGTTTCCGGAGAATCTGTACAGTGTTCTGGTTTCGTATCTTAACAAGCGGTTATTTCAAGTCCGGGTTGGAAATCACTTAACAAGTTTGAAAGAGATCAAGGCGGATGTTCCGCAAGGAAGCATTCTGGGACCAATTTTATATGTTCTGTTCACAGCTGATTTGCCTGTCCTTGAAAATGTAATCATTGCCACCTTTGCTGACGATACAGCAATAATGTCATGTGATGGAGACCCAACTATTGCGACACGCAGAGTGCAGATGTATTTAAGTGAGCTGGAAATCTGGCTGACAAAGTGGAAGATCAAGGTGAACGAGGGCAAATCTACGCATGTAACGTTTACTACCAGAAGGGCAACTTGTCCTCCTGTCCAACTGAATGGCAAGAATATTCCACAGGCAAAAGATGTAAAATATTTAGGAATGTATTTAGATAGAGGTCTGACTTGGCGCACATTCAGATGAAAAGGAAACAACTGGATTTAACATTTAGGAAGATGTATTGGCTCGTTGGTAGGCGTTCTCAGCTTTCGATTGACAACAAACTACTTTTGTACAAATCCATGCTGAAGCCGATTTGGACCTACGGAATTCAGTTATGGGGAACAGCATCAACTTCAAACATCGAGATTCTGCAACGGTTTCAATCAAAAGTTCTGCGGATCATACTGAATGCACCGTGGTATATTACCAATGCCGATATACATCGTGATATGGATGTGCAGACAGTACGAGAAGAAATACGAAGTTTCAGTTGCAAATACATCGAACGTCTAAACAACCACGTAAATCACTTAGCACTGAATCTCTTAGACAACAGTAATGATGTCAATAGACTAAAACCTGCTACAGTACTGGATCTCCCAGGGCGATTCTAATAATGTGATTTTAAAGTGTTGTAAATATTATAATGTTAGTATTATGTAGATGACTGTCGTGTTCGAGTGTGAATGTTGTGAACAACTGAATGAACGCTTTAAATTATCTCCAGAAAAGTTAGGTGTACATATATTTCGAAATCATGTGCTTATTATTTATTACTTCCTATTTGTTTTTTCGTTTTACAGGAGGTTTTGTTTATTTTTTTATTTATTTATTTTTTTTATTTATTTATTTAAAAAAGCACTATCTAATTTTGATTGTAAATATTAATTAAGAACGGTATAATAATGTTTTTAATGTTATAGCCTAATTCGTTAATTACACCAGTGGGTTGTAATTTTTCATGAGTTATATCTATTTGATAAGTTGCATTTATTGTTATTTATAACAGATTATGCATTAAAAAATGTTATATGAAAAAAATAAAATTCATCCAGATTCCGAACGAAACTAGAGTCTGTCTACGCTAAGAGTACTCCGACGTAGGCAACCAGCAATACAAGGTCAGCAGCGTATTAAAAATACACACAGCATGATCAAAACAAAATTCCATACAGCACTGATTCGCTCTAAGCTTAATACATTAAATATATTAAAAACACGTTCAATTCATATTTTAGAAAATGTTTTATATTAGTTTACCATTAATAACCAAAATTTTACTATTGTTACTATTACATTGTTATTTTTCGTTACATTATTTACTATTACTGCATTATTAGATTAGTAGGTTTTTATTATAGACTCAGTTTTGTTTTATTTTTGGTCGCAAGTAATGTAAGACTAATGCGCTTGAATTATAACAGGAGAGTAAACAATTCTAGTGATTCGTTGTTTATAATGTCAGATTATTTATTTCATATCATTTAAATAAATGTCTAACTTGTTTAAAACAACTGTTTGCACTTGCCCTTGTTTAACTCATTTTTAGTTTCATCAGTTATCTTTCGGAATTGTATCGGTTCGTTTCGATTTTCTTCGTAGACTGAAGTTGAAAAGTTTTGTAAGGTGTGTTTTGTTAACATGCGTGATAGTGAAATTGTTGAGTTTTTGAAACATAAAAGCGTTAAACATTAAAAAGTAGAGAAAAATTGTTTTGTTAAATGTAATGGTTAAAATAATTAATTAAGAAGTCTTTAAGAAACTACTGTCACCGGATGGCAACATTAAGTGACAAACCTTATTAGTTTGGTGGCCCTGAAAAGGGCCGTTTAAGCGGTGGTCGTCTTGAGGAGGCGTCGGTCGTAGTCATCGTGGCGGTCGAGGAGCTGGGCGACACGGCGTGTCGTCGTCCAGCGGAGATATCATCTTCTTCCGCCGCAGTAGTTGGTCGATGGCTGCTTCGTCGGGTCCGGTGGGCGTAAGGCTCGGTCGAGGGACCGCTGTGGGCATCGCTCGCGTCAGCGGGCAATGACAGTCCAGTCAACGGCTTACGGTGACGGGTCGGCGAGCGGAAGCATCATCTTCTCTCTTGCGGGGTCGTCGATTAGCCTTCGCTGGAGTCCGGCAGCCGTGTGCCGTGGTTGACGTCTTGTCTGCTGTCTGGTTCGAAGTGAATCCCTCGGAGTCTTGATCGGAATTGAATCGCTCGGCTCAGTGCAGCGCTCTTTTTATAGTCACCGAGAGTGCTGTGGTAGAGAGCGGCTACTGGCTTGGCCTTGATGACAAAGGCCTCTTTCGGTGCGGAGCCGAAAGGTTTGTCGGTGCACCGCTAAAGGGCCTACCGCGCCGACAAAGGCTGGAAGAAGTATTGAAGGCCGGCAACACAGTAAATAATTATTTAGAAGGGGTGGCGGTGACACTACAATAATTACAAGTAATCTGAACGATATAATTGAAAACGCCTAAAGGATATTGTTTATTTTAGCTGGATGTAGGTATTTTTATGATGGAACGTAGTGCAAGATAATATTATCCGGCGTAGAGGTAGTTGGCGTCCGCCAACTAGGGTAAAACTTTCGTTTACAACCTATAGGTGCTTGCCTCGCGCGGAGTACTCTTACAGTAAATGAACTATAGGATTATCTGTTACAATGCTTTATTTTGAATAAACATGGAATATCCAAAGAAAATTGCTCATAACAAGCAGGTGGAGTATTAAATTATTTTCACTCTATTTGCTAATTCCAAGGTTAAAAAAATAGTTCTGTTTCTTACCACATGGTCAGCCAATTATATGAATGAATTATTTAAGAACAGAAGAGGTAGAGGTGTGAAAGACACTAGTCAGAGTTATCTCCTCTGAGAGTAATGAATTTTATTATACAGCCAGAGCCTGTGGCGATGAAGTGAAGGTGTCATTTGCAGAGTGGAAAGTAGATCATTTTTGGAGGGCCTGGCATGCTGATAAGCATACTTTTCTACTCAGTGAGGAAGGCAATTGTAAACCACTTCACTTCTCGTTTTACTTAGTAAAGCCCGTAGAGGTTCAAACCAGTCTTTCGGCTAATGACCTAAACAACATCCAAAGAAAAACGTAAAACTGCATGTTTAAATTATAAAATTTAAGTAAAAAATACAGATTTACATCTACCACTTAAAACCATAAACCTGCGTTTTTACAGGTAGACAGAATAAGAAAGAAATCAGTTTGTACCAGAGTAGAACTTGGAATAATGAAATGATTATATAGTTTATGGAGGGAGGAAATGTTAGTAAGTTGGTGATTGCTCAATGAAGTGAAGTCGACAAGATAAGAAATGAAAGAGACGGGAACGAGAAAGATGGGGAACTTCAACAGACAATCGGAAACGTATCTGCAAGTAAACGAACAAGTACGGTTAGGTCTCTCTATACGGTAAAGTCTACAGTTATTTTGATAAGAATACATGATAGTAACTGCACTTAACTGTAATATTGATAAGAACGAAATTAACTTCCAAACAACCTTCTTCTTTCTCTTTAATACACCTTATCTGTCAAAATAAAAAATGTAATGTAACTAATAAAGATTTAAACAAAGAACTTCAACCCAACGCTATTGTTTTCTTTTACTTTTTGTGTCAAATACTTTTAAAAAATGCTAATAATTTAGCGGCATGATAGAAAAAATAACGAAACTTAAAATGTAAATAAAACATTTTCCACATAATCCTTTGAAACAAAAAACAAAGATTTTCATGAAAAAACAGCAAATCACTAATTACAGCTACGCTAAGCGTTATACAAAAGAAATTTAAAATAAAAGGTGTAGGTTTCTAAATTCTCTACAACTTTTATTATATATATTTTTGCGCTAAAATCTAGTCTATATTAAAGCCGCAATCATAAAGAAACATTTTTTTACGAGAAAACAGCCTTTCCAAAAATTTCAGCAGACATATCGCCTACCCCATCTTATAGAGCATAAAAAAATTAGTAAATGAAGCGATATTGAAAAAAATTGTAGGAGTCGTTTTTGAGAAAATAGCAAAAAATTTAAAAGTGATACGAATAAACTACTACTTTCGGTTGACCAATTTCGATAAAAATGTTCTTGTCGGGTCCGGTAGTAGTATCTAACTTAAGTTTCATGTTCGTACGATGTTCCGTTCTTGAGATATTCTGTTCACACACACACCAATCGCTAAAAACATGTTTTTTTGGGTTTAAGATGTCTGAAAGTGTGTTACTCATATCCGGTGAAAACTCAATTTCGAAAAATTTTCATGAAAACAATGCTTTTCTTCCTATATATTCAAACAGGTAAGAGAAAGTAAAAACAATGGTTTTTAACAGCAAAAGCTTAGAAAACGCGATATTTTCAAAGTCTGTAATTTCAGTAGCTAAGTAATAATATCAACTACGTCGCGGTTTTACCAACCTATTGAAATAATTATTACATAAATGTTGTCATAATTATCTTAAGCAATTACATTTTATTTGTAATTTACTAAACCATTGTATAAACCATAATTAAACTAATAATTTAGTTCAAACTATTTGCAGTTTAACAGAGTACTTAGTAAATTAAGTCAGAATGATTAAGTTAAATATGTACTATATAATTTGTGGTGAACCGTTACACGTAGCTAAATAATGAAACTCATTACTAATTCTATGTTTCCGGGTTTACGTTTGGTGTAGCGTTGTATTTTGAGATTATAATTTCTCACAGCAATAATGTTTGGTTTTATGTAACATTTCGTATGTACAGAGTTAAATATTTTTTAATGGAACTTAAAATTTGAGGTTTATCTAGAAAAGATACATACTGTAACACCTAAGCCTAGGTTCTCTCGGAATCTGGGTATAATAAATAACAGAGTTTTTTATAACATATGATAACTTTACTATCTTATAACTTAAAACAGTTACTTTTAATAAATTAATTAATAATGAATTTTTAAACCTGTAATAACAAAATACAATTAGGTTATTTAATTGAATTAATTACAAAATTTAAGCATAACTAAACGTCACTATAGTTAAGATACTCTCATTTAACAATCAAAAGGATTGGTTTACCTACTCACAACCACATACCCCTACTAATACACGTACGCACTCGCACTATTAATGAAGGCTATTTCAGAACCTGCTTCGTAATGAGATTATTTTGAACAGCATGACAATACTTTATCTTCACAATTCAATTACCGGCTAACTCACTACAAAAGCGATAACTATTTTTATACCTGCGGTCTGATACGTTCTTCAAACAATACAGAACTTTGTAGAAGGAATCAAAATAAAAAACAAAATAGTTTCCACTAGTTTCGATTTCCGAGAAATCTTATTCAAAAAATTGCAATTATCGCAATCAAATAGTTATGTACTATATAGTATTGGTCAGCCTATTGTTGTACGGACACTTGAAGGAGTCGGGTATCTATTTAGATAATTGGCTCTTTTTGTAACCATTCTATTTAATTATAATGAATTGTTTATTATATAAAAACTTGATTTTTATTATTATATCGAAAATCTCTGTCCTTCTCGTGACTTCCATGGCTTTATCTATATTAGGATCACGCCGTTTTGGAGTTCAGTGAGTCTTTGATCTGTGTTCGACGAGTTTATACCTCGCTGTGCTAAACAGTTACGTTTATAGAAGTCAACGTGCACTGCGTATTGTCTAATGCATATGTGGTATCGTTTGTAAGTAGGATTTAGTTTATTCAGTATTTTTAATTTAATGTAATTAATAGTTTTATATTTTTCATAAGTAATTTAATTGTAGTATTATTGTAATTCATTCGTATTTTAATTAACATCTTTAATCATAATTTATAGTGCTTAATATATAATTAATAAACTATCGTTTGAAATCACGAACAAATATTTATTATTTAATTTACCCAGATCCTGAAACGTACCTTAGAGATAAGTGTCGCAATATGTTAACTAACGTTCGGTCAGAAACTGAGTATCGATTGTAAATTTGCTGAACGACCAACGGTGCACATATTGAAATTTATAAATTATATGTAAGAAAAGTGTTTGAGGAGACAAATTCGATAAATAAACAACATCAACTGTAAGTATTTCTGTCTTTGTTGAATCTATGTTCAAAACCTACGATTAATGATCACCCTGTATAAAAGATATAGATACATGAGGATATGGAATAGTATGATTGTGCGTGTGTATCAGATACACTGAGAAGAGAGAGCCTGAGAGAAAATGGGAAGGTGGCAAAGAGAGCAAGGTAATTCTGTGTAGTACAACTCTACGGGAAACCAAGCAGAGACACATGCAAATAAGTGTGTGTATGTGACGGGGGTTCATGGGATCGGATAGTCGGTTGCGATAGCAATAGAGAAAAAGGATGAAGTAAAGGGTCAATGCGGTAAGGGCTCTCCTTTATAAAAATAAAGCTGTAAAAAGGGTAAAACAGTATGCGCCAGATTCAGACCACAGGAGACTGAATGATAAGAGAGACGAGGAACTCTGTTATACCTTATTCATTGAGTACTGAGTATTATGAAAATTATCTTGCATATGCAGAATAAGAACTTTTTTTACTACATTTGCGTTTCATTCTAGATGTTCATCTCGTATTACATAAAAAAACTACAAGGAAACTGAAGTAATAGTTCCAGATAATCGTTAAGGGATTTTCAGAGTGCAATATTTTAGTTATACAGAGTGATTCTTTATTCCTGTTACCCAAATGTTAATATTTGGTAATTTTTTTCTTAGAAAGGGAAATTTTGTTTTGTGACACAAAATTGGTAGCCCTTCTACCAATAGATGGTATAGATGCGGCAGTGTGAGTTGATTCTCCTTGAGCGGTGTAAAATTTTATCCCGTTTCCGGTCGTGTTACGAACAAAATGTCTTTTACCCTAGAACGACGGGTTTTTATTCTTGAACAATATTTTTGAACGCGAGTGTAAAAGAATCATTTAAAATTATATTTGTTGGTGTTCCTCCACCAGAAAAAAATGTAAATTTCTAGGCTAACAAACCGATTTCTAGAGACAGGTAGTGTTTGCAAGAAAGATACTGCAGCACCTTAAATAGATTGATGCCTATTATTGGGGGCTAAATTCAAGCAAAGAGATTGATATTGGCGGTAGTGACAACATCAGTGGTATTGTATAGTGTAGCCGTGTGGAGCAGAGACATAAGATTTAAACGTTACAGAGGTAGCTTCTAGGGACGCAACGGAAACTGGCTCTGAAAATATGTAATGCCTACAAAACTGTATCTACGGAGGCAGCCCTGGTAATTTCGGGGATGCCTCCATGGGATCTAGTGGCGTGCTGGAGGGAAGAGCAGCGAGCTGGTGCTGATAAAGAGGAATGTTGAAATCGAGTATTTAGCAGTTGGCAGAGGAGATAGAGCAAAGCTAGAGTCGGGGAGTGGACAAGGAGGTTCATTCCGAATGTCGAGGTGTGGATAAGAAGAACATTTGGTGATAACACCCACGAACTGACGCAGTTGCTAACAGGGCATCATTGCTTTGGGGCATATTTGACGAAGTTCAAACTTAACGAAGTACCGAAATGTTGACTGTGCAATAGTAAAGAGAAGGAGTCCATTGCACATATTTTTTAAAGATCTCCCTATTTTGGCCTCGACAGAATGGAGATATCTGAGAAGATAGGCGTTGCACAGTGGATCCCAGAGAGAGTAGCAGCAGCGATGCTGTGGGATGAGGGGAGCTGGAAGTTGGTCGCTCAGTTTGCGGAGATGGTGATCGGGAGACTGCAGAGGGAGGAGAAATCTGGAGATCAGCGGGATCGCTCTCTCCAATAGTAAGTCAATCCTTTCCCGATCTCAGAAAGTAGGCCACTAATTTCCTGAGCTGGTGGTGAAAGAGATGAATGAAAGTGAGAAAGTGAGTGTTGGTCAGTGACAGCGAGAGAAAAATTAGGCTACGGTTCCTTTCCACGCCTCGTTGACAGTATGTAAATTTTTTAACCAGACATTTCCCTTGTGGTATTTTATGAACAGTTCCGAGGGAGGTGGAGGATTCTTTGGTGATATTGGATCAAGTGGCCAGGCGGCGGATTTTTTGTTGGTAGGCGGCTGCGGCCTCGTTGGGGCTGGAAAAGGACGCCTCGATTTAGTCCAACATTACTTCCCCCAACGAGAGGGACTAAACATGAGTTTTTCTCGCCGCCTCGGATAAAAAAAGTAGTGTTTGTGGCAGAAAACGTAGTGGTCGACCAACTCTCTTGACAGATCACGTTTTAGAGAATGTGAAAACAAGATTGCTCAACAAAGCTAGAGTCGGGGAGTGGACAAGGAGGTTCATTCCGAATGTTGAGGTGTGGATAAGAAGAACATTTGGTGATAACACCCACGAACTGACGCAGTTGCTAACAGGGCATCATGCAATCAGCAAGCGATTGCAATGTTGCCGTTGGTTTAGGTCTTTCGTCAATAATGACGGAATCTAAGTTTTAAACAGAGTGTTCTTTAGTGATAAAGCTTGAATCCATCTCAACGGTTTTGTGAACAATCAAAACACTCGAATTTGGGAAAAATCTTTACACTCGCGTACGATATCGTAGCAAAATATTGTTCAAAAATTAAAATCCGTTGTTTTAGAAAAACTCCACGGAGTTCTTACCAAACCAGATCTTCAAATTGGTGAGCTAGGAAATTATTTTTCGGTCAGGGGTTCTTTTTTCTTCCTCGCAGGATGCGTGTTCATTCACATCTTTTTACATCCCTCATGCTATGCCCGAAATATACTGTTGCTTTCACCATTTGATTATGTTAATTACCTCTCAGCTTTTATTAATTTTACTTTAGACTTCCATGTCGGTGAATTTAAGCGTCCATGGTATTGTCAAGATCCTTCAATACATCCTTAGTTTACAGGTTTCAAATCTGTTGGTAGACGCTCAAGTCGTCTGTTTGTAATGTCCAAGTCTCCACATCATACAAAAGAATGGAAAACCTATACAATCTTATGAGCCGCAATTTGGTGTTTAAGATTAGGCCTTCAACTCTGAGCTCATTGTGTTGAAGACATTTCTGGTTTTTCCAATACACTTTATCTCTTAAGAGTTGTCTCACTTTTCCCTGATAATGTTGCCCAAATATAGATAATGTGATTTGGTCTATTCTTGTCTGATTTATATACAATTGTACGCTAAGGACTTTTTTCTTGCTGATTATTATTAATTTTGTTTTACTGGTTTTGAGCCCAGACGAGACTGTGTGCTTATTTCTGTAATTATATTCATAAGTTCTGAACTTCTTTTGTGGTAACAGTAAAAACAGTTGTATCATCTACATATTGCAAATTGTTGGTTCGGACACTATTTATCGATATTCCTTCTATTAGGTCTTTGATGGCTTTTCTGAATGTGTTTTCTGAGTAAAGATTTACTATATTAGATGCGAGTAAATGTTAAAATAATATTTTTATTCAGAATGTAATAAAAACTATAGTGCATTCACTAGCAGAAAGAAATTTTTCACTAACATTCTGCACAAAAACAATTTTTCGATGAAGGGACTCCTTTAATTAGATGAACTTTTTGAGTAAAATCGTTAATAAAATTAGAGTAATGTAAAACATAAATTCTTATAATATGCTTTCTAAAATTCAATAAAAATTAGTTCAGTAGAATGTTTTGCTGTTTTAAATATTTTACAAAAGAAAAAAAATAGCGTGGTTGTACTGTAACCGAATTATTCATTTCTGCAAATGTATTACGGAAAATGTGGACTTATAAATTTGTTACATTTTGAATAAATTTATTCTGAAAAAAATACATAATGGGCAGGCGTATTGTAGGTTACTGAGAGGGTGAGTTTTGTGACGAGTTGAAAAGGGAAGATGCGCAGTCTGTCGTTTGGCGGGCGTCCCGAAGGCGGTGTGATTTTGTACAGTGTTCATTCGGATCAGTCGGCGTCGTTCTTCAGCTGACGTCGCATCCAATACCCCTTTGTAAACATCCGGCCGGTAACATCTGAGGCTTTTATTCAAATTGGTGAGTCGTGTTTTAATACTGTAAAATAAATCAATTATAAAATTTTGTAAAATTTTTATAATGATATATATAAATAAAAAAAAAATGTGTTTGTTATTGGAAAAATACTAGAAGTGCTGCGTAGTCGGTAACTGTAAAATTAATAAAAATATGTTTTAACAAATAAATAGGTGTAATAATAGAGAATTTTTTAATGACATCAATCACCTAGGGTCAAAATTAAAATAATCACGAAGTATTAAAACCATTACTTAGACTTGACCAAATTATCATTCAAACCTGAGCTGATAAAATTTTCAGAATCATACTTTTTTATATTAAAAATTTGTAAAAAAATATTTTTTTAGAAACACTTTATATTGCTTAGTTCTTTCTCTTGCCCTTTATGAATAGAGGAAAAAGTATTGTTTTTATGTCGATTTTACGAAAACGAGTTTTCATACGATATATCATTTTTTTAGGCCCCCTGAACCCAAAAATATGTTATTAGCAATTAGTCTATTTGTGAATAAAATATCTCAAGAACAAAATATAGTACGAAACTGGAACTTGGAACTTAAATTAAATACCATTTCGGGATCCGATACGAATATTTTCATCAAAATCGGTAACGGGAAGTAGTAGTAGGTAATTCCTGCGATTTTTCACTTTTTTGCGATTCACTCAAAAACGGTACAATTTTTTTAAAAAATCACCTCATTTACTGCATTTTTATTCTCTACATGATAAGGTAAGCGCCCATGTCTGCTGAAATTCTTGGGAGGCCTTTCCTCTAGTGGAAAAAAAATGTTTTGTTTTTTAATATTGCGGTCCTATATATGCATTTTAAGGAAAACTGTGTATAATATTAAAGTTGTATAACATTAATAAATCTGCAACTTTCATTTCAAACGTTTTTCTATATCGCTTAGTTAAGTGTCAATTAGTAGTTTTTATATTTTTCTTATCACAATCGGTAAAAAATTGAATTATTTAAGATTGGTAAGAATTTTACGACAAAAGTGTATATTATCAAATTTGTAGAAAATTAAAAAACCTATAACTTTTATTTCAATAATTTTTCTCTGCAGAGCCTAGTTGAACCTAGTTTAGTTTATAGGGCAGTACTACGGGGAAAATTTATACATTTTGTAAAATGTTAAATTTTGTTTTATAGGGACTTGAATAATGCATTTCTAGTGCCAGGAAAGTAAGTTATTTGTTTTTTTTTTTGTTAAGCTCTGGTAAAAATACTTACCAAGAAACGTTTATTGAAATGGGAATCTCTAATGTTTAGTGGTAAGAATGCTTATTAAAACAACTTGTCGCCCTATATAACAGAAAAATGTGTAGAATAACTTATCTCAACTTTATATTAGCATAAACGCTTGCTTTCCCGTAAAAAAACTCGAATTTTCTTAACACTGTACAAAAGTAACAACAAAACAACACGGTTGCGTACGCTGGTATGAATCCTTACCACATTCGTGTAACTCATGAAGCAAATGATCACTGCGCACTAATTTCAAAATGTGGACAGCCTGCTTATCAGAGAACATCTATAAAACCATAAAACCCCAATAGGGTTCAACTGCATAGCTCATTATTTAAAATAATCGACCTTAATGCCAGTGGTAAGTATACTTACCAAAGACCTATAAAGGGTTAACTTCAATTAGTCATTTTCCGTATTTTAGTAAATTGTTTTAGTAAATTTTTTTTAGTAAATTTCAAACCATTTTATGTAACCAAAAGCTAAATTTATGCATTACAACCCCTTATATAAGGGTTACATATAAAAAATCAGATGTTCACCAAAACTCTTATAACTTTGTTACTGTTTATATTTTTAGTAATTTGCTTATACTAAATAAATCAGAAAATAAGTGTGTTCTATAATTAACATTATTAATTTTTGTTTACCTATTTTTCACTTTAAGTAATGAATTTTTGAATGAAAATATGGAAAAACCAAAGGTCATTTCAGATTAATGTTTTTCTATAAAATTCTGTAGTTTAATAATTATCATGATGATCATTGTCACAATTATAGAGCATAAATTTCTGCAAAACATAAAACAAAATTGTGCAGATATTTATCAGATTAAATCCTACAGAGTTTTATTTTCATATTGCGTCATTCACTGATGATTAAAATTAGGTTAGGTTTTTTATTTCACGATTTTTACTACAGATTGAACATAAGTTATTATGTTTTATTGTTAATATTGGCAAGAGTAAGTCGTGTGAGGATTTTACACCAGAGTTTTTGTATATGAATGCAAAAGTTCTCACCAATTTAGTCACTCGTTACTAATTCTGTAACTTCTTAATCATCCAAAGAGCTGAAATCCAGCATATTTGTTCCTTACGAGTTGAACAGAGAAACTAAAGCATTATTCGGCTATTTATACTGTAAATACAGTATAATATTTATGTATTTTTTACATGTACTTCCACTTATAATTTTTACATAAAGTATTATGTTTTATTCTTACTGGTCAACTTCATGGTGCTTTAATAAAAGGTACATTAAATTGGACTTTGAAACAAAAACCCAATTTAGATCTCCAGCTATGGTCGTAAATTTTTAACACGTTTAAACCACTGATACACAGTTTATTAATCCACATTAGTCACTAATAATAAATCTATTAACACGACTTTAAGGGTGGAATCTACCTACAAGAATTGTTTTTGTGGTATACACTGTCTTTAATATAACTGTTTTTATTCATAATGCGTTAAAAAATAATAAATGCACCAGCTTAGAACTAACATGAAAAAAAATCACAACCCAATGGTATTTAACAAGTTAGAACATAAAAACATATTATAGTGTTAATACTAATTTGTAATGAACAATGTAATTTGCAATGAACTAAATGAATATAAAAAAACAAAACGCTTTCTTATTAAATACATAAAAATAAAAAGACAAGCAATAATACATGATCTTGAAAAAGACTACATGTACACCAAACTCTCCTGGAGATAATAAGAAATGTTCATTCAATTGTTTTAAATATCCAAAGACAGTACTTATCTACAAAATATTAACACACTAATATTATTTTATTATTTGTAATATTATTTATTATATTTTTCAAAGCTGATGAGCTCTGAAAATCCTTCATCTTGTCATCCAGGGAAAGATTATGGGCAAACGATCGGTTGGAAGAAGAAGAACCTCCTGGCTACGGAACCTGCGAGAGTGGTTTAATTTGTCATCCATCGACCTATTTAGAGCTACAGTTTCCAAGGTCAGGATTGCCATGATGCTAGCACACCTTCGTAATGGAGATGCTACATGAAGAAGAAGATGAGCTCTGAACGTACACATAGTCATTGACCCCTACCCACTTTATAGCCAGCAACGTTGTCAAAACTTGCTCTCGTAGCTCTGTTATGTATTTCCTCAGCCATTTTTTTTAGTCTTTCAATAAAAAATAACCTATAAACATACAATCAGCTGATTATATTATAAAGTACTTCATACTAACGCGCTCTATAATCGATGTGTTCAGTACGAGAAGCAAGACACGAGTGAGCTACTGTGGCTCTTACACGCATGTGCGCGTAATGTTTGTCACGCTGATACATTCGTACAATTTGATAACGCTGGCAAACGTTCTGATTGGTCTAAATACGTAGAAGAGCAGAACTCATCAACCGTGATAAGCATTTTACAAAATGAAAACCCACTGTCAGAATCGTCCTAGCAAATCCATTACGACTTATCACATTTTAGTACATGTGCTCTAAACTACTGAAACATTTTGCATGCGCCTGAAATGCAGCTATTATTTGAATCAAATCCTGAATGAAATTTATTTAAACATTTTACCCTCGTTTACTAAACTCGAGATGAGGGTTGAAAAGCAACCACTAATTTAAAGTACCATATTTAGTAAACCGAAAGAAAGCAGCGATAGAGGAAGTTGAGGGGTCTCGGGTTAAATTTCAGCTCAGATCTGGTATTTTTCATCTCTCACCTTTCATCGTCGCGTTAGCAGTAATTTACAAAACAGTCGGATGTAAAATGTAAAACCAAAAAAGATGAAGAACATCCTCATACAATTTAATATTTTGTAAGTCAAATTTTTATTTAGAGTAAGAAACAAATTGTTTATTATTATTGCACATTACGGTTATGATTTGTTATAAAATTTTGTATAAATACCTTGAGAAAATATTAAATAATGATTGTTTTAAAACGCACGAGACAACGAAAACGGTGAAACATTAATGGGGTAGAAGCCCCCTATAGATCTTATTTAATTAAAAATATCGATTTCTTTCGAGTGACATTCACTTTGTTACTATTTTCAAAAGGTTTACATCAAAAAATATATTTTAACATTTTGTATAGGTAGTAATAAATACGGTGACAAGCTTTTATCGTACGAGGTAAAATGTTTAACAAAGCGGGAGGAGTTAGTGTTCAAAAAGGAACGTGTATTGTAAAACGGGAGGTAAAATTTCAAATAATTAAAGAGCTAATTTGACACCCAATTAATAATAGCATTAAAGAGCTGATAAGTAGGTGTATGGTAGATAATAATGAGGTAGAAGCCCTTACTTTTACTTTACTAACGTCAACATTTACTTTGATGTTTTTGTCATCGTTTAACACGCGTGTTTTTGATCGTTTAGTCGATGTATTTAACCCATACTCTAACGGATAATATTGCTACCACCAATTTATTTAAATTCATTCTACATATTAAAAGTACAATGGCATAAATTTCAATGTAAAATAACAAATGCGCCCACGAGTGCTACAATTTACCATTTTGAAATAGTCAAGTGAATTTAATTTTCATTTTATTATGATCCCTCCTTTTGTATTACTGTGAAAATTAATTTTGTACTGAAATGTCAAAATTTTGACTAATAAAAGTATTAAATATCATTTAAATTTAAAGATAAATTTATGGGAAAAACTTTCGTATTCCCCATTTTTATCAGCATTTTTAAAAGATTTTTTTATTTACCGTAGATCCTCACTGTACCGGTCTCCTATTTATCGTGGCTTGAATATAGCGTCACTCAATTGAGAAAAGAAAAATTTTGCACCTCCTTACAGTTGTTCTGTTGGAACGATAGCTGTGACCTTCGACAGAGAGGACGCGCACGGAGTACAAAATTATCAACCGGTTGTAGTCAAAACTACCGAACAATCTATTGTTTACTGTGACACATTTGCTATCATGTAACTTGTTAATGTGTGCATTGCAGAGATGTGCGACTGGCTTCGTGCTAAAGGAGTCCCTTTCTCTGATTAAATGAAGAAACCGGAGTTGTACGAACACGTTAAAAAGTATGAATCCACCAAAAGAAAGTACCATTTCGATGAACTATTGTGCACCAACGGTCAAGCCTGTCTCAGATTGCCACCTTATCACACAGATCTCAATTAATCGAGCTAATGTAGACGAATATTAAAGGTTATGTATCTATCAGATAATTATGTAACTTACTTATTAAAATAGAAAATTTAATGCAATTACGTAATGACGCTTTCTCAAGAATTGAAATACATGAATGGCAGGCTGTGTGTAGCAAAGCAAAACAAGTTAAAATTGAGTACTTCCAGAGGTAGTTTGTAGTAGACAATGTCTTAGATCGTTTCGAAAGTAGTATTAAAGAAATATCAGTGACAAATTTAGCGAAGATATTGAAAATTACCAATTTGATGACCCAATTGATGTTTGCCCTCTTGAATTTACTTAATTTATTAACTTTTTAAAAAGTGACATTTTGCAAACATTAAAACACTCTAAATCTACGTTGCACCGGCTCAAAGAATGTAAGTTTACTCTTAATATATGTAATTAAATTTAAAATGAATTGCATATAAATATTTTAGTTTTTCATAATAAAAATATTAATCATAAAGTAACGCAATATAAACGTAGATATTATAATAATATTATATGGCAAACAATAAATGTAGATGTATTGTACGAAGTAGGCTACTGTATTGTGAAATATGAAAAAAGTACAGTAACACTCTCTTAGTCACCCAGTAGTTTCCAGGCAGTGCGCGCTCCAGCGCGCACAGCCGTAGCTACCGTTTCACCGAAACTACTGTATTTATGTCACTTTCTTTCTTGTGAGTTTTTATCTACTTAATGCGTGTGTGAGATTTATACTCCTACGTCAACGCATAAATACGGCAACACTTACTTTTACATAATTAGTAATTTCGGTTATTCTTTTTGGTGAACTGGTAATTATTCTCCTGAGACTGGATAAAAAAGTAATAAATAAACGTAAACGGACTACCATCAAAGATAAAAGTACTTTTTTTGTTTGAGAATTAACATAAGTGCCTGATAATTCTACAAAATATGGGTTAAATTTATTAACAATGGACAATCGATCATTGATAATCGGTCTCGGTCAGTTGGGTCCGCGGCCACCTTAGTCCCTTTTTCAAACCGGTCAATTGACCGCAATAATTGCGTCCCTGATACGGCTAACAGAACAATAAGGAGGTGTGCCACCCCTCATAGTTTCCCTTTCAGGGATTCCCTCTCCATCTTCCACCTGATTTTGCATTTCAATCCTTCACTCCTTATTTTAGTTCTCGTCTGTTAAAGTTGTGTTTAGTGCGTCGACCATGGAAGTGATGAAATTTGAGAAGAGTAAGTCACTATTCAAATGTGGTGGTTACAAACTCAGATTCCACTAACATCTGATTGATGAAATTCAGCGATGGGTATACTCCACAAAGACTTGTATAACTTGAAAATGTAACGTCTATAGGGAAAGGGACCTTTATCTTCACCCAAGTCAAAAGTGAGTTTATGAGTATTTCTTACACAGAATTTGTTTCTTTTTTGTCTAATATTTATTACGGTACTGTGCAATGAGCTGCACAACTTCCGTATACGATATTTAATTGATGGTGCAGAGTTTCGCTTAAAGGAGAAGAGGTATCTAATGGTGCATTCTCAGATTAAAACTGTAGGTATTGTCCATTATTCAAACCAAGAGATCTCTACTCCATTTCCGCTTTAGACGTCGCACAGTAGGAAAGTTCCTTGTAGCTAGATTAAGAGCTAGTTGGTTTGGTTGGTCATCTAGTCTTCATAAAATGTACTGTACAAGGCGTGGTTAGCTCCTTCAATGTTTAAATTTTGAAATCGTCGTGGAAGGTTTCATTGCTTACATAAATATGAAACGTCAGAATTTAATGCTGAAAACAATAATATTTTTACTTTTTTATCGTTATTTATAAAAAGTTACAGAATTTTAAAAATGACATTTAAGAAACACTTGTTTTCGGGAAATTGCAATTGAAGTTGATTAATATTTTAATGATAATATTGTTCAATTAGTATATTTCTATTTGTATTTACTTTCCCTGTCTTTATCAGATGTCATGTCTAACTTATATAAAATTTTGTGCTAAATCCAGTGATGTCTTCAAATAATCGATATTTAAAATAGTTAAAATTTTGTAGCAGATTTTCTGAGATCATGTCAAATATAAAAATTCACAGATGAACAAAAAAAGAAATTTTCTATTGTAATTTTAACATCAACAAAGATGAAACATGACAAAAAATTGTATTTTTCTCTTAAAAAATTTCATTAGTAATTTAAAAAATACTAAGGAAACTAATCTAAAAAATAAAAAAAATGATACTGGAAATAGGTCGAAACTAAGTATTTACATTCTGAGAATTTTATTCATTTTCTTGTTAAGTGTGGAAGCACCGATCTTGAACATTTTCTTGGAACGATATTTTCCAGTGATTTTTTATTTTTTTCAAGTTTTCAGCCAGAACTATCAGTTTTTCTTTTACGTATCCAACAAAAAAGGGATCTTAACTTCACCAAAAATAAATACATTCGTGAAGCTAAGGTTTGTTTTTCCTTTTTGACATACTGTCTATTTTTGGGAATTTAATCAGGATTGAAATTTAAAATAAAATAAAATAGGGTTATTTTGATACACAGAAAAGAATAAGTAATATTTTACACGAAAAAATGTCATTTTTGACCTAATTTCAGTTTTTTGCTCCCCTGAAAATTTTGCTTAGTGAACATAAGGTCCCTATACCTTTAGATGGTCACAAATTGATTTGGAAAATAAAATTACAGATAGTTTCAGACTGGCTTTTTTTTCTGGCGGACTCTAGTGACTAACGTCCTTGATAATATTTCCGTCTGTATTCAGTGTAATATCTACATAACCATTATATTATAATGGTTAATTTCTTACTGTAAGTCCTAATGAAGTAAAGTCCAGCCTTTCTTAGTTTGCTCCTAATGTAAACAAATAATGCCGTCACTGAGCATGCGCATTACATAAAAATGAGTACACGCTGATTAAAAAGTAACAACAAAATACTTTTAAAAGTATTTAAATGCAAAATACTTTTAAAAGTATTTTTAAAAATGAAATTGTTAGGCCTACTTTATATCATGACTGATGTTTGAACTTTAAGTACTTATAATTTAATATATAGCTAACTTAATAGGAATACGACATCCATAACGTCGCGGACTCTAGCGTGCACCCTGTAGTAGCTGGCTTTGGTTTGTTGACAGTAGGAGCAAACTAAGAACGGCTGAACTGTACATAGGATCACTGTACATATACGAATACACAAATTCCCCCACCACTCATATTTTGAAGGTTCGGATTTAATGCTGCTTCGATTTAACGTGGTCGGTATCCAACTAGACTTTAGCACGGTAAATCGAGAACCTACTGTATTTACCAAAAATTTAATTTATTCATTTATTTGTTTACATCATTCCACAATGAAGGGTAAACGCTGGCAGAATGTAGGTTTAAATTTAGAAATAACACATTATATGTCAAAAAACTAGACCTAGATTTTAAAAAAATATATTGGCTTTTGGTTAATAAATCTATCTTGTAAATATTAAAAAAACCAATCGCTACATATCAATCTGTAAACCTCTTCCAACATGTGGAATACACATAATCATCTTGTGTTGTTGTTTAGGTCATCAGCCTGTAGGCTGGTTTAAACCTGTAGAGGTTTTACTAAGTAAAACGAGGAGTGAGGTGGTTTACAATTGCCTTCCTCACTGAGTGGAAAAGTACGCTTTCCAGCATGCCGGGCCCTCTGAAAAACACATATTTTCCACTCTGCAAATGACATCTTCACTTCATTCACCACAGGGTCTGGCTGTATAATGAAATTCATTACTTTTAGAGGAGATATCTCTGATTAGTGTCTTTTACACCTCTACCTCTTCTGTTCTTAAATGATTCAGCTATTTAATTGGCTGACCATGTGATAAGAAACAGAACTATTTATTTTAGCCCTGCAACGAACAGATTGAGTGTAAATAATTTGACACTCCACCTGTCTGTCATGGGCAGATAATCATCTTAGTGATGGAATTATAAATAGAAAAATAAAATTGTGAAAAACTTGTTTTTTTATTTGTCGTGAATTCTTACTTAAGAATATAGTATAATGATTATCATTTGTATTTTCATAAGCTGTTGATTTTAAATCTAGAAATGTATGTTGGATTATTCTTTATAATGGTCGAGGATAAAATAGTGTACGTATAATTTACGGTGACAGTTTTATTAGCAAAACAAACTACTTCAAAAACAGTTTTCTCTAAACACAAAGAAAACAAAAGTTAACTGTTTGAACTCTATGATAACGCCACTAGTAAGCCGGCAGTTAAGATAGCAAGGAAGCCTATAAACATTTTCCAGTTGAAATGATACACAAATATTTTTATTAGCTCTTTTCTTTTCCGTTCTATTTTTTACTTTCTCTTGCCCTTTATGAATATCTAGGAAAAGAAGTATTGTTTTCATGTTGATATTTCGAAATCGAGTTTTCAAAAGAAATACACATTTTCAGGACCCCTGAACCCAAAAGAACAAGTTGTTTTTAGAGATTGGTCTGTGTGTGAACAAAATATATTAAGAACAAAATAACATATATGAAGAAAAACTTGGAACTATAAGTTAGGCACTATAAGGGGACCCTACACGAACATTTTCATTAAAATCAGTCAACCGGAAGTTGTAATTAATTCTCGCAATTTTTAACTTTTTTACAATTTTCTCAAAAATGGCTTTTAAGATTTTAAAAAAAATCACCTCTTTTACTACATTTTTGATTCTCTGTTGTTGTTTAGCTCAGCCGAAAGGCTGGTTTGAACCTCTAGAGGCTTTACTAAGTAAAACGAGGAGTGAGGTGGTTTACAATTGCCTTCCTCCCTGAGTGGAAAAGAATACTTATCAACATGCCAGACTCACTGACGAGTATCTTCCTTCCATTCGGCAAATGACACCTTCACTTCATTCACCTCAGGGTCTGGCTGTATAATGAAATTCATTACTCTGTAAGGATATAACCCTGACTAGTGTATTTTACACCTCTACCTTTTCTGTTCTTAAATTAGTCAGTCATTTAATTAGCTGACCATGTGATAAGAACATAACTATTTTTTGTAGCCTTAGAACTAGCAGATCGAGTGTAAATATTTAACACTCCACCTGCCTGTTATGGGCAATTTTAATCTCTACAGATTATTTATACAGTCGATAACTACAGAGGGCAGTGGTTGGCTCATATTGAAAGGATCAGTGCGGATCAAATCATTTAGGCAACTGAGGAGTACAACTCGAGGAGAAACGGAGTTTCGGAAGGCCAAAGAAATAATGGAGAATGCAATGAAGTATAATAAACATCAAGGGTGAACGCCATGTCTGCTAAAATTCTTGTTGGGACTTTACTCTTGTGGTAATTTTTTTTCTTTTTAAGATTGTGGTCTTAGTGTAAAAGCATATTTAATTAAAGCTGTAGAAAATTAAAAACCTATTTATTTTATTTCAAACTTTTTTTCTACAACGCTTAGCTTAGCGTCAGTTAGTGAGTTTTTGTATTTTGCTATAAAACAAATAATTCACTATAATTATATTCGTTTATTTTGTCTGAAACTAACCAATTCGTTAACAGGCGAGAGGGAGAGAACTTACCAGAAAAATAAGTAGGCCTAAATAATTATTTTAAAATCTAGCAAAAATATAATGAAAGAATAGATTATACAGAGGTAAAAATTTCTGAGAAATATTGAAACTATTATATGGTATACTTATATATAAAAATTAAAAATTGCTAGAAAAATAAATAAAGCTAAATAACAAAAATAGGACAAATAGTAGTTTACTGGGCACAATAAAACTTTTATAATAAACATAAATTAAATAAAAGTAACCAATTATTATAATAAATGAATAATGGCTATTCATACAAAAAGCTCTTGTTAAAAACACTATTTAAGAAACATAATTGTCCTATATACACTATCACACTGTATATACACATTTATTTAACATTATGAAGTTTGTGCCAGGCATTTTTTCATTGGTGGAAAACAGTCGACAACTATAGAGGGAAATGATTCGCTCTTATTGGAATGAGTGTGGATAAAATCCTTAAGGTGACCGAGGATACAACCCGAGGGGTGACTGAGCTAGGGAAGGCCAAAGAAAAAATGAAAGGACCAATGAACATGGAAGTTGGATTCTAAAACTTTTGGGAAATAAAGCCCAGGATGCTTTTGGTTTAATTTTGTTGATATTGTATGTGTATATTACGTATTTTCTCATGTTTGGAGATTTGTATGAATTATCTGGAAGATAAATGTAGGCTTTTATCATATATTGAAATCAGGATTGTTATATTGAATCAGGATATAAGCGGTTTAAATTTATATGTTTTAAAATACTGGAACAAAATGGTACGGAATAAAGCTGTATACGTTTATCAAAGTTGCATTTCCTGGAAATAAATTACAACATAGGAGCCATGAAGTCGATGATTCCAACTAAACGAGTGATGGTTGCGTTATAATTAATAATAATTTCCCCCTGTTTTCTTTAGTTTACAGTCAGTGGGATTTAGAGATTTGGTCAAATGCCAGAGAGTGAAATGAGAGGGATGCGTTAAGTGGAGAGGGATACGTCGAGAAATTACTTAGTGGATAAGTTTTGAAAGAGTAGTGGTGGATTGAGGGAAATGATATCACGTCGTCAAATGAAAAGGAGGAAGAGAAGGGAGGCATATTATTAGGCATAGGCCTACTCAACTGTCATCTATTTAAATAATCTTACTTATTTGAAATATTTACGGATACGCATATTGTAGCTCCTAACCATTTAGGTAGCGAATATAATTCTATTAACTAACCGGGCTTATTTGGCTGGAAGCGTAATGGCGCCAGTTGTAGTGTTTCAATTTCATTTAACAATAATTTTAAAAATCTGGTGTAAAACACTCACACAACTTTCCCTTTCCAATGAAAATAATGAACAATATAACCTAATATCAGTAATAAAACATTAAAATTAACAAAAAACTAACCTCAAGAACATAACCTTATTTTAATCATGAGTGAATGATGCAAAATGAAGATCAATCTCAGTTTGGTTTTAAAATACGGAAAATCACTCTTCACGCTAAAATAGACTGTAGAGAAAAATGCTCTAAATAAAACTTGTAGATGTTTTAATTTCCTATAAATTTGATTACATACACTTTTGTCGTAAATGTAGACTAAGGCTGAAATCTTTTAAAAAAATCGATTTTTTTACACGTTTCGTGAAAAAGAAAAACGGAAAATCGCTAATTACCGCTAAACTAAGAGTTATGCAAAAACATGTTTGAAATAAAAGTTGTAGGTTTTTAAATTCTCTACAACTTTTTATACGTATACATATTGCGCTAAAATGCATATGAAAGCCATAATCTTATAAAAGTTATTTTTTTCTACGAGAGCACAGCCTTCTCAAGAATTTCAGCAGGCATGGCACCTACCCTATTTTGTAGAACATAAAAAATGTATTAAATAAGGCGATTTCAAAAAAAAATCGTAGAAGCCGTTTTTGAGGAAATCGCAAAAGAGTGGAAAATGACACGAATAAACTACTACTTCCGATTGACCGATTTTGTTGAAAATGTTCGTGTCGGAGTCCGGTAGCAGTACCTAACTTAAGTTTCAAGTTTCAAGTTTGTACGATGTTCCGTTCTTGAGATATTTTGTTCACACACACACACACAGACGCACTCACAAACCAATCGCTAAAAACTTTCTTTTTGGTTCAGGGGGTCTGAAAACGTGTAGATCCGGTGAAAACTCGATTTCGAAAAATCGACGTGGAAACAATATTTTCCTTCCTATATATTCATATAGGCAAGAAAGTAAAAAATTACCTCAACCAATTGACGATAAATTTAAACATAATTTATGCACTCCTCACAAAAAACATTGGAGGGTACATTAAATTTAGTTTCTAAACCCTTCTTTTAATACTGAAAGCTATACGTATGTGTTTACTTTCTCTTGCCCTGTACGAATATATAGAGAAAGAAAGTATTGTTTTCATATCGATTTTTCACCAGATGTATCCATTTTCAGGCACATGTTTTTAGCGATTTGTGTTTATGTGTGCTGAACGGTATCTCAAGAACGAAATACCAAAATGAAACGTGGAAGTTAGCTCGGTTCCTCCAGAGTACCCGACTAGCATTTTCATGTAAATCAATCAACTGTAGGTGTAGTTTATTTGTGTAATTTTACACTTTTTATGTTTTTCTCAAAAACGGCTCGTACGATTATTTAAAAATCACCTCGTTTTGCCAATGGACAACGGTAGTCTTAAGTTCCTGGTCCGCATTCAAACCATTGTCCACTAAGCAATTGCTTCAAGATCAAGAATCGGAAATAGTCGCTAGCTAAAAATTGGAACTGTAAGATGGGTGATTAATCCTAACCAAAATCTTGAATGTTCTCCTTAGGTTGAACAGCAGTGTGAGAAAGCGGGTTGTCATGGGGATGAATATTTTAGACGACAGTCTCCATTTAATTCAAACTCAATTTAGTGAGCGCTTCGGAGTACACATCAACTATAATTGTTGTCCCACGTTTCATGAAATTAACTAGAAGAACGCCCTTCTATTCCAGAAAATGGTAATATAATTTTTTGACTTGAGTAATGAAATTGCTTGAATTGTTCTTATTCGGAGAAGTTGAATGGCACCATCGCATTGACTGTTGTTTTGTTTTTGCACCAGTGTGGGATATCCATATCTCATTGCCTGAAAAAATGTGAAAAAATAAGCCGAAGGAACTCAAGACCGCTGTCAACTATGTAGATCAATTGCCAGGCAGCAAACTTTTCTATGCAAGGGGATTAGATAAGTCCATGCAGCGTTGCGAGAAGTGCTTATAAGTGAACAGCGTCTATGTAGAAAAGTAGAATAGGTCCGTAGAAAACTTGAAAGGTAAATAGACAAAATTGTTCTATTCTATATCTTTGTCCAACAGTTGAAAGATACCATTGTTTATATGGCCGGAGCGCAGTTACGAACTGTTGTTAAAACAATGATTCACGCTAAGAAAATAAAAGTTTTATCTTATTGTTGGCTATATTATACTTATAATATTGAAACAAATTACCTTGACGGTTAAAAATGTTTACGTTATCTGAAATATTTATAATTATGTGACCGAATTGTTATTACATTTGTAATTGAATATAACTGTTTATAGTGTAATATACATCACTTTGTTTGTAAAACCATAAAATTTTATTTTTTTTATAAAAACAAAACAAAAATTTTATGAAAAGATAAAATAAGATTAATAATTATTTGTTGTATTTTTTTATAAATCTGTATTAATCCATTTCATCGCCGTAGGCCAGTAAATTCTATAAATGTAATTATTTACATATTTTATTTTAAAGTATTTCATTTCTTTTTAATTTTAGGTAGCCAATGTAGGAAATACTCCGTCATTTAATCGAATATTGGGCCCGAACACTGCAGTGGCTTTCAAAAGTTTAAGGACACTATGAAAAAATACAAAATTTAATTTCTTTACAAAAGTTTTCCTGCGATCTTTACTGAAGTAACTTTTCACATCCTCACAATTTGACAATTTGCCTCTTCACACTGGTATTCACGACTTGCGGCCCATTTTTAGTTTTTCAAATTAAGAAATTAATCTAAAACTGGTTATTAGTAAACTTAACAGAATTAATGACAAGTGGCAGGAATCAGGTGTTTCATCAATGCTACCAGCTCCTCAGATCCCGATTCAATGGGAATGGCTGTTTAAAATTAATACGGCTGCAATTGCGAACACGAGCAAAGTTAGAAAAACGGTTTTTTATCTGCAGAGTTAAAAAATGATGCATTCAACAGCGTAACCAAGATGATATGTATTCTTTTTTTAAAAAAGGAGACTGCCCGAAAGTGTTTTTCCTGCAAGCTTATACACATACTAAAATTCATAAGTTTGAGTGTAGCTATTCGAAAGTTATAATTTTTTTGAATTAAAATTTGGCCTATATTTGACTGTTTTTTAAATAGAAAAATACAATAAAATTAGTTCTACCAAAGATAGAGAAGTCGAATTTTTGCTGAAATACAATTAATTATAAGGGCTATTTGGTTAATGTTTTACATCACAATCATAGTTTAGCAAATGTATAGGCCTAAGGATGAAACCCAATAATGTGAAAAGTAGCAGTGTCTTAAAATTTTGGCAGACACTGTATTCTTTAATAATCACTTATCATTTTAACTTTAGTTTAAATTACAAAACTAAATTTTTGTAAGTTATTAATTAAATACTAGGTATGTTTGTAGGACAGATAGTAGCGGAGGGCGTATTGCTCTATACAACCAATGTTAAATTGGAATCGACTATCTTTCCACAGTCTCAAGTGACTTTTTTTTTTTTTTGGTTTAACGTCCGACTGTTCTACAGTTACTGCTAATGCAGACGGTGAATGATGAAATGATTTTTGTAACGTATGAAAAAATGCCGTGCCTGAATGGGATTCGAACCCAAGACCGCATGATGAGAGACGAGCACGTTACCAACTTCGCCGATGCGGCCGGCAAAGTGACTGTTGGACATACGTAGTATAAGCGAATAATTTTTTTCTTTATGATTAAATGATTCTTACTTTACGAATATGCCTCGTATTTTTAAAAGCGGATATAGTTGTTAAAATATTCGATGAAACTCTAATTCAATAAACATCGATTAAAACATTCAAGAGGATAAAATTGTGCCATTACGTTTTTCGGTAATTTGTAGTAAATATAAATCTAGGTTACGTGAAAAGTATCGCCCTAGACATCAAATCTAGCTAGATTTATTATGCATTGAATTTCACGTATGTAATTTTACCTTGCTTTTCAATTTATATTCTGTGAGTATTGTAACAGCTGTTAAAATAGCGGTATTTCAACATTCCAGTCTGTCGTCGTAGGCCTTCAACAAAAACAAACAATGTTAAACCGTATAATTAAATTTGATTTTCCATTTAAAGCAATCCTCTTTCATAAATTCCTAGGAATACAACTAAATATACTAACTAATATTTACAGAGTTGATTTTACAATACATCATTTAAAAAATAAAACATTTTGTGATCATTCATCCGAATTATTCTTTAATGAATTCCAGCGAATGCTCTAAAGTTTTGAGTGTAGAAACATTACATTTACCTAAATATGTTATTCAGGAATGATACGAAACTAACAAATAATCAGGGAGAATGAAGGAATGAGTGGTTTTAAATTAGCGTGGGAAAGATGCAGCAGTTTTAGTTACAATTTCAATGCAGTTTTATTATTGAAGCACTGTATTGGAGAAATTATTCGGTTAATTTATAGTTTATTTGTAAAATAATAATTATTTTAAAATTCACATTTTATATAGTATGTTAACTCTTTGTTAAATCATTCCCAATTTTACAATTTTATCGGTGTAAATTATTATTATGCATTT
Organism: Catonia carolina; assembly: GCA_035578175.1. Lineage (NCBI taxonomy): Eukaryota > Metazoa > Arthropoda > Insecta > Hemiptera > Achilidae > Catonia > Catonia carolina. Next base: position 23,624,805 of record JAQMRL010000005.1, read on the forward strand.
TGTTAATTATCCAGCAGGTAATGAAGAAACTAGAAATTGGATTTTTCTTTAATTAATTAACAAACAGACTTATCAAAGCTTAGATTCAACACATTAGAAGTTTCAAATATTGATATTACAGTAACACATAAGCCTAGGTTCATTCGGGATCTGGGTATAATAAATAATGAACAAACTTATATAGTTACTTAACTCACGAGTTTACCCTTGTTGGCAATGAGGTGTAAAAAGGGAAAAGCATCAGATACAGTATATCGCGGAATCTTTTATAGGTTAACTGTACGAATAGTTTGTTACTGTAAACAGAAATGTTAGTTTCTCGAAAACATCGGCAGACAGTGCTATATTCACGCTGCTGAAAGAAATTTAATATGTAGTATAACAAATTGCTGTGAAGTTGCAGCTAAACAAAAATGCCTTTCCCTGCCTCTTAACAAATGCCATGAGCAAGTGGCTAACTACTGTGATGTTTCTTTCCACAAATCGGAAAATAAAGAGATATATTAAAGACGTGAAGAAGCTTTCCTTTCTACAGTTTTGTTGACACGGGGTAAAAAAGGCCCTCCAAAAAGCACCCACTTTGCACCCTGGAAATGACACCTTCACTTCGTTCACCACAGGGTCTGGCTGTATAGTGAAATTCATTACTCTCAGAGGAGATAACTCTGACTAGTGTCTTTTACACCTCTACCTCTTCTGTACTTAAATATTTCAGTCATATAAAAATAAAATATTAATAAAATATTTCAGTCATTGGCTGACTATGTGATAAGAAACAGAACTATTTTTTTAGCCCTGGAACCAACAGATCGAGTGCAATTAATTTAACACTCCACCTACCCGTTATGGGCACATAAATACTTAACAAAAATTGAAACTGTTAAATTATTATCGTTAAGTTATTTTGTAATATTAATTTTAATAAACATATAGCAAAGACATTTGAAAAAAGATTGTTATTCCTTATCCCATGTATTATTCAATATATATATTTTTTGAATTCTTTTGTAACATTCCCCATAAATTTGAGTGTAGCGTTCACTGTGTGGGTCAATGGGTCTATAAACTAGGCCTATAAAGTTAAAGTCATATTTTCTAAATTTATATCGTATAAATACAATTTAATACAGCAATGCTGTCACATTTAGCCCTATTTGAGGATGAAATATTAAGTTAGAACAGAATGAAACATGACTAACGTCCGTGCGGAAAAGAAAAAGTAACGATAGAAAGACGGCAATTTAATTTATATTAAAGGGGTGAGTCATAAACATTTATCGGTATCAGAATTTTAATCGTTTTCATAACCTATTTAGATGTTTGATGATTCCAACCAAAAACTAGAAATAAACGTTTGGACTTTTTACCTGTAGTTAACTTTATAAATAACGCCTCTGCGGGTTGATGCTCAAAATAAAAGTTGTAGATTTTTTAATTGTCTTTAAATTTAATTTTGTACAAATTTGTCATAAAATGCATACTAAGGCTGAAATTTTAAAAAAACTATTTTTTACTGTTTTCATTAAAAAAACACCAGAACATTATTAATTACCGCTAAACTAACCGTTATACAAAGAAATATTTGAAATAAAAGTTGTAGTTTTTAAATTTTCTACAACTTTTATTAGGCCTACACATTTTTGCTGTAAAATGAATATTAAGGCCGCAATTTAAAAAAAAAAAACATTTATTTCTTCGAGAGCACAGCCTCTCCAAGAATTTTAGCAGACATGGTGCCTACCCTATCTTGTAGAGTATAATAAATGTAGTAAATGAGGCAATTTTTAAAATAATCTTCGGAGTCGTTTTTGAGAAAATTGCAAAAAGTGAAAATTAATTTAATTTTCACTTTTTGATCCCGATTTTTGATCGATTTTTGGACCGATTTTGATGAAAATATGTCAGGTTCTGTAGTATTAACTAACAAACGTTTTAAGTTTAATTTTTGTACAATGTTCTGTTCTTTAGATATTTTGTACACACACACACACACACACACACACACACACACACACACACACACACACACACACACACACATACACACAACACGGCGTAGATCCGGTGAAAACTCGATTTCGAAAAATCGACATGAAAACAATACTTTCTTTCCCATATATTCATACAGGCAAGAGAAAGTAAAAAGTATTACCTACGCTTAAGGCCACTCTCACCCCGGTGAAACTCAACCTTGACGCGATTAAAATGACTCAACCGAAAAATGAGTCGCATCGTGCATGTTCGCACATCGAAGAGACTCGACCTCGACGCGACTATTTAACCTTTTCTTCGAGCCTAGGAATTCTCCTGGGATGAAAACAAATTTAAAACGTTTTATCGGATGGCAAAAGAAAGGCAATGCTTGCCTAGAATATCCTTTCAAATTAAAATTGTACAGACACGGATATTTCTCAACTTCAAGCACAAAGGCTACGTTGGCTACGTTGGCTGCTTCGTCTGCCATAATTTTACGTGACTGGTCGAGTGTATGTTGGACAAGCTGAGTCGCATGCGATCGGTTCAATCGAGGTTGGAACGAGGTCGTACTGGTGGGAGGGCGAGCATATAAATGTAAGGGTAGGACTCGTATCGGACGTCGAGTCGCATTCAAGTTTCACCGGTGTGAGAGCGGCCTAGGACTCAGCTCAGGCTATGTGACATTCTGACTTTTATTAAGTTTTAAAGATTTTTTCTATAATTTATTGTCAAGTACAACAATAAAAACACGAAAATAATCACATAAGGTAATTAAAATTAACTCATTATGAATTATTTTAAGTAACCATTAAAAAAAGTAATGTATTAGATAGATTTTCCAAACTGGCACAAATAATTTTTGTATTTATTGGGAGAATTCTCTTTTCAAATGGATTAGATGGTTAGATCGTTTACTTTTCCTTGAAGTATTTTGCGTTTAAATGGGGGCTATAAACTCGACTATAAATCTATAAAACTAATGCCTCTTTATGTAGGCCAACTGTCTTTTATTATACATGCAATACAGTGATAGAGTTAGTCCAGAGATGGTCTAGTGGCAGGTTAGGAAAACGTGCTTTGGTTCACTTATGTTGGAATATCTTCTCGTTTAACATTAAAATGTAAAACTTAAATCCCCTGTCTCAAGTAAAGCTAACGTTAAGTTTGCTTAATGTAACTCTATCTTACTTAGGACTATTTACTTCTGAAACCTAGGTAAAGTCAGAGAAAAAGAGAGTAGAAGATGGTATGAGTGAGAAACGTTCTCTTCATCATCCCTCTAACAAATTGAATATTCCGTGTGGTGGTCGGTGAGATGTTGAAATGGAAAGAGAACCGCGCTGCCACCTCCGCAGCTAAAAAGGCAACCGGCGTTGAATCTAAAATAGACCCGGTGAAAGTGAAAGATAGATAGGTGGAATGGTAAGGGAAGATTATATGATGTTCGGATGAATGTAATTCATGTTGTGGGATTTAAAGTCCAAATATACACTCTCTACTACAACACATGTACCTAATGCTTACCCTGCTAGCTACTAAATTTCTTACATGTATCTACTCTAATCTACTACCAGGGTGTTTTCAATTTTTACCAACTTTCTTATTCTACTTCTTCCTTGTTTTACTTAATTTTCTTTACACCTTTTTCTTGATCTTTTTTCTTTATTTCCTACTTTCAATGTCTCAGTTTTCCATCATTAGTATACTTTTCTTCTCATTTTCTTGTTTATTTTTGCCAAAATGCTTATACCCTACGATTTTTATGGCAAATAAATTCTTTTGTATCTTAATGTCTTCCAATAAAAATGAGGCATCTGAGATGTTATGGCTTCTCTGTACAATAAAACTGGAAGCATTTGAGATGTGGCTGTATGGACAAATGTTGAGTGTTCTACAGACTGCTCGGATGCCGAATGTAGAGGTGGTAAGGTGAATGAACAAAAACGTGGAAATCATTTCCACCACCATGTGTAAAAAGCTCCAGTTTTTGGACATATCAAATGGAATGAATCAAGATATTAGTTACTGCAAGGAATTCTGCAAGGGAAAAATTTATGGAAAAATGGACTTGCAGAAGAAGTATCGGGGCTTCGAAATTTCAGAACTTAGTTTGGGAAAACTCAGAAGATCTATTTTACAGTGCAACGAACAAAGCGAAAACTGCTATGATAATCTCCAACATTTGGAACAGATAGGCACACAAAGAAGAATAAGATCTTAATATAACTTAAAACTACCAAAAATAATTAAAAGATAAAAACAATTAAATTAAATTAGCCAATCCTTAACGTATCCTAAAATTATTATCCTCAACCTACTTACTAAAATTACGCTCCAGAACACATCATTCTGTTTCCGTTGCAAGGCTAAAATTGATAGTTCTGTTTCTTGTCACATGGTCAGCCAGTTAAATGACTGAATCATTTAAGAACAGAAGAGGTAGAGGTGCAAAACACAGTAATTAGACTTGTCTCCTCTGAAAGTAATGAATTTCATTACACAGCAAGACCCTATGGTGAATGAAGTGAGGGTGTTATTTGCAGAGTGGCAAATATATGTGCTTTTCAGAGAGCTCGGCATGCTGACAAGCGTACTTTTCCTCTCAGTGAGGAAGGTAATGGTAAACCACTTCACTCCTCGTTTTACTTAGTAAAACCTCTACAGCTTCAAACCAGTTTTTCGGCCGATGACCTAAAAAATACTCATTTTACTAATATCGATTTTTTTTAAATTTCTTAACCCGAATTTATTCTTCTTGCGTGGGCTACATTTGTGTTCTCAATTAATAACTGGCAACATTTATAATATAGGTCTAAAATATATTTTTTACGTGACAATTAAATTTATTAATTTAATCAGATGTGTGGGACGATTGACATTGGCATTTGACAGCGAAGCACTGCTGATGAGAAGAGAGGAAAGAAACAACCAAACTTCTGAACTAAAATTCTAAAGGTCCTTCAAGGGTTGTATAATCTTATAAAAGATTAGACAGGATCAGATATGAAGATATAAAACAAGAATTGGAAATTTTCCGACTTAACGAAAAAATAAATCATAAGGCCTACCATGTCTAATGGGTCGATCATGTAAATTGAATGCCAGAAAGCTGTTTACCAGGTTTAGCAAGAAGATACAAACCAGTAAGAAGCAGGGAAATTGGAAAGCCGAAGAAAGGCTGTGTGCCGAAACAGGTAGAAATGCATAACCCATGAGAAGAAGAAAAAGAAGTAGAAGGATGAAAAATATTTAAATTTATTATTTCTTCTGCTACGGTGACTTTGCTTAGCGTTATTTTTAAACTTCTTTACCTATTGCAATATGTTCATACAATATTTCAGCTGGTCATTTTAATGAACCAAAGTTAATAGATAAGTTTCACAGCGTGCACAGTAGTCCAGAGGGTAGATATAATGTACATTGCCCCTTCACATCTTTGCTCTGAGATGGAGCCATCCGAAAATAAATAAAAATTATATAGTTAAAATTCTGAAAATTATTTTTGAATTGAGTAAGAAATTATGCGAAAGATTAGTCACGATAGACATTTTCTTGAAAATTCATACATTGATTTTATCGTTCCTTAAGCCGGTTTAAAAGCAAGTAACGTAGTACGCAATTCCATTAACGAGAAACAACAGGCCTCCTGTCTTATTAACAAACTCAGTGAAGGAAACGAAACTCATCTCTTTTAATGGGAACAATTCATCAAAATTGGTACAATCAATTACAATCTCGTTTCAGTTTATGAAGTATCTCAATTTAATTTAAATATCTCATTTAATTAATTACCTTACCAAATAACTCTGAGGGAGATCCAAGTTTAAATAAAGGTATATTTATGAAATTTCTTTTATATTTAATGAAGTCCTTTCAAATTCATTAACATAATTTATATCTTTAATGTACTTGTCTTCTCATTCTAACTTCTTTAGAATGGAATTCTCATTCTGAAATATTTTAATTTAATCAAATTTGATCTACGGTTCGGCAAAGGACGAGAATATCACTGTAATGACAGTGATTAATTAATCGGTGTTTTACTAATTTGTTAAAAGTAACTTTAATGTGAACTTATTAAATTAAAAATAATGTTGTTAATATTAAAAAAAATCGTGTAAATGATTCTAGATTCGTTGTTTTTTATATCATCGGCCGAAAAACTGGTTTAAACCTCTAAGTAAAACTAGAGTGAGGTGGTTTACATTTGCCTTCCTCACTGAGAATATAAGTTTACTTATCATGCCAGGCCCAACGAAACACATCGACTTTCCATCCTGCAAATGACATATTTACTTTATTCATCACAGGGTCTGGTTGTATAATGAAATTCATTACTCTCAGAGGAGATAACTCTGACTAGTGTCTTTTACACCTCTACCTTATCTGTTCTTAAATGAAAACATTTAAGACTAAAGAGCATATTACTAAAGAGTCATATATAATTGAGATTTTGCAATAGTTTAAATGATTCTATAGCCACTCGAATTTCAATTGTCTTATTAGGAAAATCCGTAAAACAATTTTGTAAAACAAAATAAAACTAGATTTTTGGAAACGTTTTGTTACTACTTTGAATTTAAATGTGTAATCAGTTTACGTAATTTTTTTACAACGCAGTAATGTAATATTGTACTGATTAGCTACTTCTAGTTCTGTATGTAACTTTGTAATTGTATAGGAATGTATTTAGATCTGATTCATAAATTCATTTATGATGAATTATATTCCTACTTCCTTATCGGTAACTTTTGCTTAACCTTGTTCATTTTTGCTTTATAAAAAATTGTTTTCTTCTAACAGTGATTAACTGTTTGTGATACTGACTTGTAACCTTTGGTCATTTATTGTTCCAGAGTTCAAGCCTTCCCGAATGTTCTAGAGTCAGTCACCTCATGGATGACTTGTTTAGGTGTTTAGGTCAACAGCCGAGATTTTTTTTGTTGGTTTAACGTCCGACTGTTCTGCAATTACTGCTAATGCAGACGGAGAAGGATGAAATGATTTTTAGTAACGTATGAAAATATGCCGTGCCTGAATGGGATTCGAACCCAAGACCGCATGATGAGAGGCGAGCTTGTTACCAACTACGCCAATGCGGCCGGCTCAGCAGCTAAAAGGCTGGTTTGAACCTCTAGAGGTTTTACGGAGTAAAACGGGAGTGAGGTGGGTTACCTGCCTTCCTCACTGAGAACAAAAGTAGTCTATGCTTATCAGCATGCCAGACCCTCCAAAAATCATTTACTTTACACCCAGCAAATGACAGCTTCACTTCATTCACCGCAGGGTCTGGGTGTATAATGATGCAATTTATTACTCTCATAGGAGATAACTCTAAGTGTATTTTACACCTCTACCTCTTCTATTCTTAATGCTTCAGTCATATAATTGGCTGACAATGTGATGAAAATCAGAATTCTCTTTTATAACCCTGGAATTAGCAGATCGAGTGCAAATAATTCAACCCTCCACCTGCCTGTTATGGACAAATTGTAACATTATAATATTAATATTCTCGTAACAGTTAAAGGAAAAAATGGTTTATAACTTAGTAGGAAACTGTGTAGTGTATGACTTGGAGTGATTTGAACAAGGATAATAAAGGGACCGGCAGAAAAAGTGGATGGTTTGAAATGAATAAAATAAATTATTAGAAATAAGATGCAAAAAAAAATTATTAATAGATTTGAAACATCATTTCTTGCCATTTTTTATTAAAGCACTTAAATTTTAAAAGTCACTTATATTGTTTTAAAACTTATGTCAGTCAAGTGATGACCCTCATTCTCCACGCATTCATGTAATCGTACTTGGAAATTATCCATTGCCTTCACAACCATGTCGTTCAGTATCGCCGCTATTTCATTTCGAGTTGGTAGCTTCAGATCTTCAGTTGTTTGAGGCTTTACGACATACACGTTTGATTTCAAATACCCCCAAAGAAAAAAGTCACGTACCGAAAGATCTGGGGAGCGAGCAGGCCATGGAGGGTCACCATTTCTTGAAATCACGTGTTCTGGAAACATTTGTCGTAACACATTCATTGATACTCTGGCAGTGTGAGCAGTAGCCCCATCTTGTTGGAACCAAACATTTGCAGTGTCAACTTTACGACGTTGTAACTCTGGTGCAAGGAAATTATTTAGTATTTCGACATAACGACTTGAAGTGATTGAAACTGCTCGACCGTTGTCTTCGTAAAAATATGGACTTATCACTCCGAATTTAGCCACTGCGCACCAAACTGTCACACGTTTACAATAAAGTGGTTTTTCGTGAAGGCTACGAGGATTTTCTGCCGCCCAGTACCGAAAATTTTGTTAATTTACACAACCAGACAGGTGAAAATAGGCCTCATCTGACATTATATTATTGAATTAGTTAAAATGTTCAGAATTGATTGTCCACATTCTCTTCAGTTTTGGAAATCATGTTGGCTTAGTTCTTGAACAGTTACGATTTTATACGGATGAAAATGAAGATCCAAACGCAAAATTCTTTGAACACTCCGATCTGATATTCCTATCACAGCTGCGTGATGTGCAGCAGGGCGACGTGGACTTCTGGCTACTGATAATCGTAACGCATCTGTGTTTTCGGGAGTACGAACGCTACGTGGACGTAGGTTTCTGTTTTAAAGATGAAGCCGTCTCTCTAAAATGTTTAACCCAACGCATTATTGCATTGCGACTGGGAACACTACCGTATCTACTTACTCCAAACTTTGTACGTAACAAACACTAGGTTTTGACTACCGAGTAACCGTTACTAAAGTAAGTCTCTTTGACGAAAGCACGATGTTGTGCGTTCCACGACTCCATTGCAACTGTAATGGCATTGAGCCGGAGAATGGAAGTGATTGACCCGGTTCTCCCCACTCGCATTGTTGCGATGACAGTCAGATCAAAAACCATCACTTTTCTGCCGGTTCCTGTAGATTATAATGAATTGCGATGAATAAAGTGTTTTGAATGGGAATAATAATTCTCGGAATGAGGTAGTGGGTTTCGTTATGTCTGTTATTGATCATTTCTGTAATGTTTTCGTTACTTCTAATAATGTTACAGAAAATTAAAATACCTACAATTTGTTTTTTAATAATTTTTTTTACAGAACCTAGTTTAGCGACAATAATTAGTGATTTTCCGGATTTTTAAGTCCTAGTTGATTTACTTTTTGCGTCATTAAGTTGTAGGTTAATTAAGTTGTCAAAAGATTTGCTCAGTGTTTCAGCACATAATTTTTTTTTTAAGAACGTGAATAGAGATTTTATGCGAATTTGTATTTAGAAGCTTGCTACATGTGATGTTTTAGATTGCAGAATATTTTCAGTTCCTGTATGTAGCAAGTGAGCGGAATAGGAGTAAATACAGTGTAGTGGCCGCGGGGTGGGGCGCAGAACCATCGTCATAAATCAGAACGCTGTCACAATTTTACTGTATGAATCATCCATCCCCTTACACTATTCTTCTACTGTACCACTACCCCTTCCAAATTTTATGATTCTTGTCTCTACAAACGTTGTACATATATCTTTTTTTCTCATGTACTTTCAACAAAACCATTTTTCAAAACGTTTTCCTTTTCTTTATCAATGCGTGTCTACGTAGCCTTAACGTAGTTTTCGTTAAAGTTGTATATTAATATTACAGTGGAGATACGTGTTGTGCTAGAAATTATAAAATCATATTAACAATACGATGAAAAAGCATCCACAAAAACGAACAACCAAACATTTTCTTTCTCCTACTCTATAGCGTAAAAAACTGTCTAGCATATTTTTAATGCTGTTACACATTTTTTCAGGAACTCATTGAAACCATAAAGGTTGAATGCATAGTACACTGGTTCATTTTTAGCTTTTTGATTTTGCGTATGTGCTGAAACGGAAAACTTAATGATGTTCTCAAGCAACCGCTTCTTTTGGAGGATTTTCTTTCTTGCCATATACGAATAAATAGAAAATAATAGAAATAGTATTTCATTTTGGTTATTTTACGCCTCAATGGTTAGCGTAAAACGCTAACCATTGAGGCACGGAGGCGGCCATATTCATTAGTACTTTCTCTTGCTATATGAATGTATAGGAAGGAAAATGGGTACATATTGATTTCATGTCGATTTTTCGAAATCGAGTTTTCACCGGATCTACACGTTTTCAGAACCCCTGAACCAAAAAACCATTTTATAGCGATTGGTCTGTGTGTGTGTGTGGAGGGGCACTCCCCAGACCACACAGAGCGTGCCCATAAAACTGCGGTTTAGCTACTCTATACTCGCCTGCTTTCGAGGTTAATGGGCGCTGGCCGTAGCGCTTCCATGTGCTACTCGTAGTGCATGTTGTGCGTAGTACTTCCATGTGTGATAGAGCCATGTGCAAAGCACTTTAACGGCGTAACGAGCTCGATGGCGACTCGTCCAACGTTTACACAAGTACTGAGGGGAATAGGGCGCCCTGCAGCTCACGTCCGCACCCACTCGTTTGGGTTTGACCTCTCAGGGGTTGTAGGTTCACCTGCTAGGTAGCTTCCTGCGGCTACTAATCTGATTAAAGTCTGTGAACCGAGTGTAGTCGGCCACGGATTGAAAGATAAATACGCGCGCGCGTGCGTGTGTTTGTGTGTGCGCGTGTGAACGAAATATTTAAAGAACTGAACATCGTACGAAGTTGAAACTTGAAACTTAAATTAGGTACCTCTCGAGGACCCGACAGAATTTTTTTTTCTTTAAAATTGGTCAATCGGAAGTAGTAGTAGTTTATTCGTGTATTTTTTCACTTATCTACGATTTTCTCAAAAACGGCTACGATTTTTTTTAAAAATCGCTTCATTTACTATATATTTTTTACTCTAAAAGATAAGAGAAGGAGCCATATCTACTGATGTTCTTGGAGTGGCGGTTTCCTCGTAAAAAATTGTTTTATTTTAAGATTGCGGGTTTAATATGCATTTAGCGCAAAAGTGTATAACATCAAAGTTGTCAAAAATTTAAAAATCTACTACTTTTTTCCAAACATTTTTTTGTATAACGCTTAGTTTAGTGGTAATTAGTGTTCTTATGTGGTTTTTTCATGAAAATCTGTAAAAAAAGTAATTTTTAAGATTTCGACCTTTTAAAATAAAAGTATATATGGTCAAATTTATAGAAAATTGAAATACCTACAACTTTTATTTGTAGCATTTTTCTCTTCAGAGCCTAGTTTAGCGTCAAAGATTGATTTTCCGTGTATATCAAGTCAAACTAAGGTTGGTTTTAATTTTGCATCATTCCATCACGATAAAATTAGGTTATGGTTTTTGAAGTTAGTTTTTTTGGTTTAGTTTTAATGTTTTAGCAAAAAAAAATTAGGTTATATTTTTCATTTTTTCGTTTGCAAGAGAAAGTCTGTGAGTGTTTCACACTAAACTAATTTTTTTTTAGCGCTCGTTCCAATGTTTTAAGTTTATGGAAATTGACTTATTCGTCAAAGGTTAAACTATTATGTGGCAGGATATTTTTAAAAACAATATTATTTTAGTTAACAAATATTATGATAACTGAGCTCACAAAATTAACTTATCATTTCACTCACTATCCTTTCTGACATGTCGTGAAAGAAATTTAATAATCGGTTGGGTAGTTTCTGAGATAACCTAGTAGAAACAAACAAGTAAAGTTACTTCTTTATAATATCAGAATAAATTATTTATTTCCACCACTACTTGATGATAATATTGTTATTTCTGTACGTGGGTGTATCAAAGAAAAAAAATAATTTCAACATGAAATTTTATTATCATAGTTCTTATTTGATTATTTCAAATCCAAACTTATTCTACTTCAGTACATTATCTTTTATTATAATTAAAACTCTTTACATGGACCAGAAATTAAAGAGAAAATGTTAAAAAGGAAAAACCAATAATAATTACATTCCCTCCAACAATAACAATAATAAGAATAATCATGAGATACAGCTTCATTTTCTTTAATATTAGAAAAAACATATCAGTACGATGCAGACTCTCAGTACCTAAAGGGGAAAACCTGATTAGAAGTTTTGTATTTTGAATCAAAAGAACCACTAACTGCTGTGACAATTATTTTTCTCTAGATTTTAATGATGCTTCTTTCTGTATTGAAATTCAATGTAAAATTATTTCAGTTATATGATATTTTGTATTATATTTCAAGTGCCTTTAACAATTTGAAAATTACATGAAACATACAAAAATACTTTTTCAATTTCTTTGTAATATAAATAGGCTACCAAATTTTCAATGACTCTTAAAGTTTACAAAAAGTTTTAAAACAACCGGAAATTTTTAGATGTAAAACTAAAAAATTAAATTAAATTTCTTTAGTTATTGATTCCAGCAGTCGGGTAATATAAGCAGAGATGTTAGGGTGAGCGACTTTTTGTTGTAAACAACTAAGAGTACCTAAATAAAACTTGACATCAATCAAATGAGTCGTTTTTCAATTACTTATTTACCCACGCCTAGATAATATATCTAAAAAGCATTTTTCATATCGAAAATACATTAAAAATTGACGGTAAATAATTAATTTGCGTTTTCTTTTTTCATGATCATATTTGGTGTCATGTGTGCAAATATGCTTTCCTTTCGGTTTTTCTTTAATATACCCAAAACGCCTTTTTCCCTTTGACGTCACTTTCCTTTTCTCTCCTTTTACATTCCTTTTTGCCATAGGCTTACTATTTTTACTTTTTGTTTTAACTGTGCTTTGCCAATTATGTCTATTAAAGAAGGTTGTTTTATAAGAAAATATTTAGTGATCTTGCTGTACGTTTTAGGGCCAAAAAATATTTGAGATTTCCCGAAAATTTGCATGAATGATTAATCTCATTTCATTCATTATTTTTTAATAAATATTTTCCAGATTGACATTTATTTTTGACTTTTTGTTCATACTCCTTATATGAACATTTTGAAGTGTCAGCTTTGTCATGTGTCTCGTAGCTTTTTAATCCTAGACATTGCTAAGTACGTACATGTTTCTATGTACATGAGTAATGTACATTACTCGTACATAGAATTAAAGATTTTTAATTTATGTATGTATTTAGTAATACATTTTTTCATATAAAATTAGCAATCCCCGCTTGCATCGAATTCACTTATTAAACGTTAACAATCCAATGTTTAATTTCACTAAAAAGCGCTTATACACACTGGAGTTTACAAACATGTTCGGCACCAAAATATTTTATGAACGTTAGATTGGCCGCAACTTACCATTTCCTTCTTCCTTTCTTCCTTTCTTAATTGAGGTTTCATCAAAGATTGAGAATACATACATGAAAATGATATTTATCTTTGTAAGATATTTACCTTATTTTTACTTTTCAGCTGCACTTGGTCATTAATCAATTTATGATTCTAATGTAAAATTATTTCTAATACTTAAAATTATAGTGTAAAAATAATATCAAACTTGATGTATAAGAAGAATACGATCAAGGTAAAAAAAGATTAAATAATAATTAAATATATGAAAATTAAGATGCTTCCATAATTATACTTCTTTTTTCATCCACTCGCCTAAGAACCTCTAAATTATTTATTCTGTCCACCTACCTAATCTTTAACATTTTCCTATAACACCATATTTCAAGCTTCTATTCTTTTCCTTTCTAGCCCCTATCACCCACATTTCACTTCCGTATAATACTACATTCCAAACATAGTGTTTTATGAAATTTTTCCTAATCTGTAAGTCAATGTTTGTAGTTAGTAAGCTGTTTTTCATTTCAAAGGCTTTGCTAGCTTGAGCAATCCTACTTTTGATATCACTTGTTATCCTTAGTTATTTTACTCCCTAGCTAGACGTTATTAATAGCTAGTTATTATTTTAGACGTAATTACGTAAAGAACAATCTATAGACACTACATTTACTATAAATTAAATTTATCTTTAACGCCATTTATAAAAATAACTCTACTTAATTCATCATATAACATGCAAAAACGATTAAAAAACAGATAGGTGTGGAATTTTTGTTACCTCGAATAAACGAATTTTTTTCCGGGATTCTCGATTTCGTTATATCGAGGTTTGACTTTAATAATAATAATTCGTTGAACTTCAGTTCAATAATTCGAAAAAACACTTTTTACTGTTACTCCTAATGAAAATCCTTGAAGATAAATAAATCATAATATTATTATTGAGTTTTTGTAAATATATCACCGGCCTCTAAACAACTTTACGATAAAACAGTGGAAATTTTTTATGTTCCTTCTAAGCCTACATCAGATTTTACTTTTCTAGTATACGATCGAGAAGGCGGTAAAATAATATAATAGTCTAATAAACAGAGCGTAGTAAGGGGTTGAATTCTATAATTTAACTGTTCAACAAAAATGTCGACCAACTCCAACACCACCTAGCCCATGAGATCATAAGGGGAGAGAAATTGAAAAGAGGCCTTTAATAAAGTTGGACTTACAAAAAGTTGTGATGATATACGCCCCTAGAGCGTTGGAGCATCCTTTAGTAGCATCTCCTTACTCTCTCTCCCTTCAGTCTCTCTCAATTTTTTTTTAAAGCAAACTGAACCCAGTGTAGAACTGTGGGTTTGTGGAATTGGTGTTTCTGTTATGTAATGGATGATGGAAGGAGCGCAAAACCGCACCAAAAACCACCCATTCTACTGGTTTTGAATCTTTAGTTTAGTTGATTTATTACTCGTGTAGTCCTACTCAGGGTTATTGTGTCTTACTATCCCTTACAACCACAAAAACACCTCGCTATCGTTTTTTCACAATTAAAGCTTCTCTATGTACTCTGCCTGGTTGTATTCGAAAGAGAATTATTAACAATAGTAACGGAAATATAAATAAATTAAGCTTTAAAAGAACTCATAAAGCAGAAATTAATGAAACATTTTAAGTTAGTGATCTTCAGTAACTAATTTTATAATAAATTTTTTCTCATTTTCATTTTTAGTGGGTTATTGAAGCAAACCAAAAACTTAGTGAATGTAGATTTACTTCTTGTTATGTTATAATCACTATGTCTTACAACTTGATATAAACTACGTTTTTGAACTTTTTTGGTCATATTTCAAACACCTACATATTTTAACACCTACGTATAAAAGATAATACCATGGAAAATTCTAATAAAATATAATTTAATGAATCAACTTTTTATTGAACCAGAAATTGGGTTTTGTACCCATTTGAATAAAATATAAACATAGAAATAGTAAGTAAAATATTATTTTACTAAGAATTGATGTGGATTTCTGTGTTGACACTGCAGAACGAAAATTTATATTCGGAGAAAACCTGTAAACCACTCAAAAACCTCAAAGTCAAATAAAATAATTCGACTTTCTTATTAGTGTGGTATTATATTTTTATGTTCCCTAGAGTCACAATCTTGTAGAAAAATTTCGAGGTAGGGGAACAATGTCGTTGATATTTGGTGTATAATAAAGTAAGTAATAGTAGCAGAGATAGCCTGATAAGATTTAATCACAAGTATATAAAACGAATATTTGTTCAACAATTTTCCCCTAACATCTGAGATTATTTACAATCAGTTTAAAAACAAAAACTATAAGTAAATAACATGAAAGTGTTCACATGACGAAAATAATACCCAATGGTATTGCTTCGGAAAGAAAAAAAATTATGTATATTTTTTGAAAACATATTTTACTAGATAATAGATTACCACAATAATAAAAAAGGTAACAAAATTAATAGCGGTGATAGTTGAATGCGTTGAAGAAGAACATGATGTTGAAATTGATATGGACTTCAATTATTTACAATGTAGGTTAGTCGGTAAATCTAAACTGAAGGTCAAGCAATTTTATTCGTGTTACGTCTTCGCTATTATCAAGTAAATTGAACGCCAATGAATTTGAGTGATCTGCTAATTTTTCTTGATATTTAGAACTTAGCTGCGTAATTTCTTCTTTCACGGTGCTGACACGTAAGTCCTTATGCAACGGATCATTTGTCACATACCGTGGAGTATTTATTATTATCCATAAAACTTTTGACTGGAATCGTTGGATGATAGCAAGATCGATTTCGCAGCTGACCCCCAAAGCGGTAACCCACAAGTCCACAGCAGTTTCAATATGGCTTTGTACAGTAAGAGCTTGCTCTCTAATGACAGCTGTGAACATTTGTTCATCATCCAATACAAATCTCTCAGCTTAAATCCTAGTCTTTTGCGTGTGTTCCAAATATTTTTGGACCAGGTAAGGCGTCAATCTAAGTGCATTCCCAAGTATTTCACATCATCTGACTGGTGAACTGGTCTTTCATTTATTCGTATCGGTGGGTATGTGTTTTTTCTCAAAGTAAAAGTCTATGTTTCGATTTGTCGTTATTTATCATAATTTTCCATTTCTTACACCATTTCTCAACTACACTCAGATGGTCTTGTAGTATTTTAGTAGCCCCAAGGTAGAAACATCTACCTTTGGTAGATAACTCTAATATAAAAATAGTTAAATTAACAGATTACGTGAGTATTTTTTAGGTCCAACAAAGCCATTTCAGCTCTTGATAGATAGGATTTTTTAAGAGCGAGAGACTCTTTGTCTAAACTCAGCCCTCTAAAAACTAAGGTGTAAGGTGGTGTTAATCAGTAAGGCTCCTCATATTCAATGTGATCTAAATATTGAAAATAATCAGACAAAAATTTAGATTACCCTATACAGAACCGCCCCGTAATGACTCTAATTCGCACGGCTTGACACACTTCCCATTCAATGATTCAATTATTACCCGACTACAAAGGCACTAAATGGTTTTATACCTGCGGTTTAATATTTTCCCAAACATTCAAGATTCTTCACCGTTATTCTAGTACTTTGTAGAAGAAATAAAAATAAAAACAATCTTTTCTACTAAATTACTTTCGATTTCTTAGAAAAACATTTTCACGATCCTTATTTCACGATTCTCACGAAACTTTCAATTCACGATCCTTGTTCAACTCGCTCCTCCCCAAACAATACACAATTCGTAAACTATAATAAAGGCAACCTATACAAAAATAAACCTGATACATTCCTGAATCAATACAAACCTGAATCATTTCTAGACTATAGTCCGATTCACGAAAGAAAACACTTGTCTTTAAACAGCAATATCTTTAGAACCGTTGTTTGTAAAAACAATTACGATACATCAAATTAAAGCTTGTTTTATTGTTGATTACAGGATATAGATTAAAATGTTTGAAAAATAATAGTGTATTAAATATAATGAATTACGCAAAAAAGTACCCTGATTTTAACCACTTTTTAGTATACCCAACTTCAAGGTACTATTACTTTGTTCACGCCTACTTCAAAATATATAGGGCTAAAATGTTTTGTATGTTAATGTAATCCTGTAACCAAAAATAAAACGCGCTTTAATTTGATGTATCATAATTGATTTACATACAACGGTTCTAAAGATATTGTTGTTTAAAGACAGGTGTTTTCTTTCGTGAATCGGACTATAATCACGAACTATGTTACAATACATTGTACCACATTTTGCTTCATAATAATATTTTATGAATTTTTTTAAATCATGATACTTTTATGCATAAACTTCTATATATACATGTATGCATATATATCCAAATATATAATGAACTGCCAAATAAAACAAAATTACATACAATACTCACCTCAGAGTAGGTATTATATGGTCGAGATATCTTTCGTCTTTCTCGAAGACATCATCAGGACGAAGATTACACAAATCACACAAAACACATTATATACATAAAACACATACGATCAAAGACCACGTTAATTAATTTAATTTAATTGTTTGTAATTAAGTCACGCGCGACTATTCGGCCAAATAGTAGCGCGTGACATAATTACAAATAATTAAATTAAATTAATTGACGTGGTCTTTGATCGTATGTGTTTTATGTATATTATGTGTTTTGTGTCATTTGTGTAATCTTCATCCTGATGATGTCTCCGAGAGAGGCGAAAGATATCTCGACGATATAATACTCTGAGGTGAGTATTAAATGTAATTTTGTTTTATTTGGCTGTTCTTTATATAATACAGTCTATGTAAACAAAGGAAATAATGTTTAATAAAACAATATATTTCCAAATCTAAACCGTTTTAGGAACATTTGGAAATAATTCAAAAAGCGTATCATATAATAATAATTTGGAAATAATTAATTAATTAATTTAATTAATTAATAATTAATTAATTTGGAAATAATTCAAAAAGCGTGTATATACTGTATAAAAAGCGTATCAAAAATTAAGGTATCATGTAGACTAATTAACATTATATTATTATTATTATTATTATTATATTAAATATTATTTAATAACTAATTATGGTATCAAGGTATCAATTTTGTATGTATCAAAAATTGTGGTATTATGGATGGGATACATTATTCACAGAGCTGCGAACATGTGTACATACATGATTTGGTTGAAGTTAGATAACAAGGGTCAGAAGATAACCTTTCTGAATGTAGTAATAATACGTCTTATAACAAACACTCAACGCGTCGCCTTTGCCGATGTGTGAATGAATCTAGGATGTAAATGCCTTCAGTAAAATATATGGTGAAGAAACGGAAACCAAATCTACTACTGGTTTCAGTGAAGTAAATATTCTCTTAATCTATTTGCAACATAATTGGCCCTGTACAACATTTCTAACAATATAAATCTCCGGTCGCCTACACAAACATTATTAGATTTATTTGCATACGACACAACAGTCAAAGTAATTTTGGCGCTTTCCTCAGCCTAGTACCCTTAATTTCTCCCCTCTCTTCACCTACTAAAATTTACTTAGGTCTTACTTTTATTGATATGCAAATATACTTCATTTGCAATTTTCAGAAACAATGCAATCACTATTGTATTTTAGGCCTGCTAATGTAATTAAACACAAATACTATAAATTACACCCAGTCGTGTACTTTAATATACAATACCATAAAATCCATATCTATAAATTTAATATTCTTGTCAGGTTTCCATGTATATGCTCTATTTACATTCACATACTGAATTAAGAAAAATATTCAACCTACTGAATTAATTGTAAATGTATACTTAGCGGTATAACACAAATTTACTAACAATTAATTTTCAATTAAAAATCTAATTGCTATTTGAGCACTAGCTAGAATCAAAACTCTCATGTTCCAAAAAAGTGATTTTTCAGAAATCATGAAAAACCATTATAGGTACTTCCTGAGGCAAAGTCAAAAGTAAATGACAATAACAGCAACTTGGGTGTGAGGTTGCCCTTTCGCTAAGTCACACTCTGTTACGCTGAACTCCAGCTGACTTTTTGTTAGGCTGTCATACAGTGTGGGACCACAACGTGACAACACAGGATACGTTCAACGAAAGCAATTGGCTCTGTTGCTGTGATCTAGGTCACTATGCTCCACCTTAATCTGAAGTCTCTTGTTCGTTAAGCTATAATTCAGTCTGAAAAGTGCACATTTATAATTAAAATGGTCAGTTTCTTTGTAGTTCAGAAAATATTTACGAAGTAAGTTTGGAACTTGATAGTCTAGACACTGAGCAAAGGAACTTTTGAGTTTTGACAATTTTTCATCAGGTAAAATACGCGTTACACAGTCCATTATTAATCAAAATAACCTCAGATATATTTTACTAAAAGTACTACTTGGAATAATAAACGAAAAATCGCACGGACTAGAAAAACTCGTGCCGTTATCCTGTAGCTAAACAACAAAACCTAAATAATGAAACAAAATAGCAGAAATGGCGGCCTCTGATTGGCTATCAGTACAGCTGGTGTAAAAACTCACATGTTCCAATGGAACTTGTTACAACCATAAACTTTATTGTGCTCGCCTCTCATCATGCCGTCTTGGGTTCGAATCCCATTCGAGTACGATACATTTTCATACGTTACAAATTATCATTTCATCCTTCACCGTCTGCATTAGTAGTAATTGCAGAACAGTCGGACGTTAAACAAAAAAAAAACTTTATTCTTCAATTTATGACTGTATGAACTAGTGTGTTTTGATTCCAGCCAATAGCACATTCAAATGCTACGATAAAAATACTATAAGAATTCACTGCCATATAAATTTTTGACTTTTGTAACATTTGAGTTTTGATTCTAGCGTACTCATTTAGGATCAAGTACTCAAGTACGTCATTAAATTTATTTCCTTAGCTTTGTTGTGAGGAACGATTGTTATAGCGATACAGTAAACCTTCGCTTCTTCGACACTCTATAACTTATACTTCAACAGGACTCGTGGCGGGTGACATGACGTGGTGTAAGTAGTAGCAATTCGGCAAGCAGGTCAGCTCCTTCCACTTTTTCCTCATCAACTATCCTTCCGTTGTCTTTGAGTATAGTAATGTTTGTAAGTGTGTTTGTTTTCATTAAAATTGTGCAATTTTCATACTAAAACCGTCTTTTTAATAATTTTTATATGAATAACTCATTATGCTCTGGACTGTTCGACATTTCGATACTTCGACAACCTCTAAGTCCACAAAGTGTTGAACTATCGAACTTCTACTGTATTAATATAAAGCTTTCAAGATTTTGGTCTTTTCGGATCACCTTAAAACAGTGGTTTTCAAAGGGTAGTTCGCAGACCCTCAGAGACCTGCGAGTGACTAGTAAATTAAGTTTAAATAAAGCGATTATCATAACAAAAAATCACGATTTTATCGTATATTTTTATTATTTTCTTGTTTTCTTTACCTTAATGTAGTTTTTTTAAATGAATTTTCATTAAAGTACAAACACTGGTGATAGTAGAGTGAAAGTGAGAGGCACAGTTTTAATTTAAAGACATGAAAAGGTGTCCCGGATTTAATTCATTTACTGCGATTAACTAAATTTTTGGAACCGCTGCCTTAGAAGTACTCTTTCACCCCGATCAACCACTAGCCGATTTCTCTTAGTTATTTAAGGTAACTGCATATGTTTTTCTTTTTATAAAAGGAAAATATTATTTAGCCGACAAATTGAAAGTCTCAAACATAGTAATGAAAATAAATGAATTACTGTAACGTGTACTTTGTTGGTTAAGGTTTAATTAACCCCATAATCTCTCAGGAATTATCGGCTTGATTCTGTACAAGCCTACATCTCACTTACACGTCTTATAAATCATCCTAATCTCATTAGGTTATGGAGATCCTTGTTGTTGTTTAGGTAATCAGCCGAAAGGCTAGTTTGAACCTGTAGAGGTTTTACTGAGTAAAACGAGGAGTGAGGTGGTTTACAATTGCCTTCCTCACTGAATGGAAAAGTACGCTTATCAGCATGCCAACCTTCTGAAAAACACATATTTTACACTCTGCAAATAGTGTCTTTTACACCTCTACGTCTTCTGTTCTTAAATGATTCAGTCATTTAATTGGCTGATCATGTGGTAAGAAAACGAACTATTTATTTTAGCCCTGAAACAAACAGTGTAAATAATTTTACAATCCACCTGTCTGTTATGGGTAAATGGAGATCCTTATTGTTCTTAAATTGAGAAGATTACAACGTACACACATTAGAGTCTAAAAAAATCATAACATATATATAATACAAAATTACAATTATCATTATCGTTTATACATTACAGGCTATCAATTCTACTGACACACGTTAATGGATGTACTCAAAACTGTTTTTCAGGTCATCAGCCGAAGGGCTGATTTGAACCCCTAGAACTTACTAAGTAAATTGAAGATTTACTAAGTAAATTGAGGAGTGATGTGGTTTACAATTGCCTTCCTCACTGAGTGGAAAAGTATACTTATTAGCATGCCAGACTCTCCAAAAAGCACCTAATTTCCACTCTGCAAAATGACACCTTCACTTCATTCACCATAGAGTCAGGCTGTATAATGAAAATCATGACTGTCAAAGCAGATAATTCTGACTAATGTCTTTTACACCTCTACCTCTTATGTTCTTAAATGCTTCAGTCATATAATTGGCTGAACATGTCATAAGAAACAAAACTATATCGAGTGCAAATAATATAACAATCCAACTGCCTATTATGCGCAAATATTCAAATCTATGCTATCAAAGCATTAAAATTTTATACGTGTAGATAAATCTTTCTGTGACTCTTGTGTTTAGAGCAATATCTAATTATGACGATAGATATTCTACTGGTGTACAAATAAAATAATATGTTAGAAGCATCTAACATCTAATCTTCTATAGAAGACTATTAAGAAAATTTTGTAACTGAAATGTTGTATTGTCATGAAGGGGATACTGTTAGCAAGGCAGTTATTGGAAATGGATTAAGAAAAACAAATACAACAGATATATATTTTCTATATATTTATCCTCAATGCTCACTCAACTAGTCATTTCAACTATTCGATGCGGATCATACAATAACAACTTTATAACTAAACATATATTTTCATTTAATGAAGGATAAATTGAAAAATCAATCAATCTGGTTTATCCATGAGTTACGATTGTTGGTAACGTCACGACATGACTGGCGCCGTGCAAGCGGAATCATGCAGGGTGACTTCAGCCGATAACGGAACTTCATCTATTTTTTGAACAAAGAAAACATAAAAAAAGAAAAGTTACTGTTACATTTTACAAGAAATTCTGTTGAAATGCCTGCTTAACAAATGTAACAGTTTTTATTGTGTATAGAATATACTCAAATTTCTTATTTACTCTCTTATCTTCCAGATCAAAAGAATATGGAAAATATTAAAATTCTCAAGGTCTTTTTTTATTAAATATAAGTTTTTTCTCCTTCTCCTTCTCACCTTCTTCTTCTTCTTCTTCTTCTTCTTTCTCTTCCTCTTCTTCCTCTTCCTCTTCTTCCTCTTCTTCTTCTTCTTCTTCCTCTTCTTCTTCTTCTTCTTTTTCTTCTTCCTCTTCTTCTTCTTCTTCTTCTTCCTCATCCTCTTCTTCTTCTTCTTCTTCCTCTTCCTCTTCTTCTTCTTCTTCCTCTTCTTCTTCTTCTACTTCCACTTCTTCTTCTTTATCTTCTTCTTCTTCTTCTTCTTCTTCTTCTTCTTCTTCTTCTTCTTCTTCTTCTTCTTCTTCTTCTTCTTCTTCTTCTTCTTCCTCTTCTTCCTCTTCTTCTTCTTCTTCTTCTTCTTCTTCTTCTTCTTCTTCTTCTTCTTCTTCTCCTCTTCTTCTTCTTCTTCTTCTTCTTCTTCTTCTTCTTCTGCTACAATACGCAACGTATTACAAATAAAAATAATTCACTTTTTAACACTAACATCACTGACTGACATCACAAATTTGTTACACACTGACTGACACTAACCCACTAGAGATTAAATATTTTTTATAACTGCAATAATTTTACTAAGATAAACTAAGAAATATTCAGATAAATAAAATAATCGAGATATAAACAGAAATAGACATTATAGAATAATAAAATCATAAGAATATTCTATACCAGAAAAACAACAATCAGTCGCTATTCAGGAAAGTAATAAACTACACCTGTCATTATTCGTACAGAATAACTACTGATAAATATCATTGTCCCTTCAGCATAAGTGTCACCATACTTCCATTTATGGAATCTTATTTGACAGAGAAAATAACCAGCTAAAAGGTGACACAAGTTAAAATGTCATGTAACTATTTATCACTATGTCATTATTGTAATACTATTTTATTTATGTCAGTCGCTAATGACCAAGATATCATTATGACATTAAAAAAAATAAAAATCAACAAGTCTGCTGTGAAACACTCACACGACTTTCTCTTGCCAATGCAAATATTGAGCAATATAAACTAACATGTTTAATAATAAAACAGTAGAAATAAACAAAAGAAAACTAACCTCAAAACTATAACCTTATTTTAATCATGAGTGAATGATGCAAAATGAAAACCAAACTCAGTTTGACTTGTTAATACGAACAATCACTCTTTCCTAGCCTAGTTTAGCGGGAAAAAGTGATTTTCCGTATTATTAAGCCAAACTGATGTTGATTTTCAGTTTGCATCATTCACTCATGACTAAAATAAGGTTACATTTTTTTAGGTAAGTTTTGTGTTTATTTCTACTGTTTTACTACTAATGTTAGATTATATTGGTCAATACAGTATTTTTATTGGCAAGATAATGTCTTGTGAGTGTTCACACCAGGTTTTTATTGAACGATTTTGTTAAACTTTAATTTTTCAGTTTTTTAATTTATTTTGTAACGAAGTTTTTATGTTATTCACATTGTTATTTTTCATGTAGCCGAACTATTTTTTTAAATTTTTATTTATTTTATCGTACAGTATGTTTTATGCCCATACAGGCAGGTAGAGTGTTAAATTAATTGCACTCGATCTGCAGGTTCTAGGGCTACAAAAAATAGTTCTGTTTCTTAACACATCGTCAGCTAATTAAATGACTGAATAATTTAAGAACAGAAGAGGTAGACGTGTATAAGACACTATTCAGAGTTATTTTCTCTGAAAGTAATGAATTTCACTATATAGCCAGACCCTGTGGTGAATGAAGTGAAGGTGTCATTTGCAGGGTGGATAGTATGTGCTTTTCGGAGGGCTCGGCATGCTGATAAGCATACTCTTTCAACTCAGTGAGGATGGCATGGTAAACCACCTCACTCCTCGTTTTACTTAGTAAAACCTCTACAGGTTCAAATCAGTCTTTCGGCTGTTGACCTAAACAACAACAACATGGTATGTGTATTAAAATTGTTAATTTCTACGTTTCTTCTCGATCTATGTTGTGTTCTTATATGAAATTCTGGTAGGCTATGTATTTATTATCCAATTTTTCCAATTTTCGTTCCGTAATTTTATTTTTATTGTTCAACTCTTGAATTATCCACTGGGATATAATGTCTGTTTCTTTCACGTCATTTATGTTTGTTAAAAAAAATTAGTTAATTTTTTGAATGGTTATGCTATATTGAATAGTTTCTGAATAAAGTATAAAAATTTCAAAAAAAAAATAAGCTTGTTGCATTAATAGAGAAATAATTATGTCAATAAAATTTATCTAAATATATATTTAGTTTAAATCCAAATCGATATATTTATAAGACGTGTTTAACAGTATATTCAGCGTGGTTTCCTTCACTGTTTATGAGTCAATAAGTGTAACTAACAGAAGAAAATTTCTTCTGCACGTTGTATTTTTACACTACTTGCGTACCAACACGTATTAAGATTATACGCTATTTGAACGCGTTTTCATAGGGGTTGGCTCATCTACATTCTATACGTGTTAATCCTAGAGTAAATATCTATCTATATATATAAAAAAATCATTATATTATTTCTATGTAAATTATACTTCCCTACAATCTACTATTCTTAGTAAAAAAAACTGTAATTAGTGACACTATTAGTGACACCGGCACATTTTTAATTTGTAAGGGGAGTAGATTGAGCAGTTTGGGCGCTAAATAGCAGAAATGCCTTTAGTGTACAGTTTTTGAGACCTTGTGTAAAAGTAAGAGATCCTTGTTCCTGGTATTTTAATGGTGTGCTCTTGTAGTAAAATAGTTTATATTTTTATAAACGAAAATAAGAGCTTCTCTTCCAAATATTTGGTGGATTTCAAGTACGTTGAATTTTTGAAAAAGCTGTTCCGAAGGATACATTGGTTGTCTTTTATTGATTATTCGTAAGATCAACTTCTGCACCTTTTGTACGGAGTTCAAAGAAGACAAATTGGTACCACCCGACCCAATTATACCGTACGTTAGTACTGACTGCACAATAAACAATTAACACAGTAAACAATTTTTAATGTAGGCTTAATCCCATTCAGTACTCCTCTAAGTCTCTAAGTTTCTTGAATGAAAATATCAATTTTAATAGACGCTGACAAAGACCTTGAATGTGCTCAATACATTTAAGAAGGCAGTCAAATTTTGTACCCAAGTACTTTATTATTTACTGACGAAGAACAGATTTGCAAGAACAGTTCACTTTTCCTGGACATGTTTGAATGAAGTGAAAGTGTCATATGCAGGGTGGAAAGTGGGGGCTTTTCGGAAAGCCTGGCATGCTGATAAGCATCTTCTTTCAACTCAGTGATAAAGGCAATAGTAAACCTCCTCACTTTTCGTTTTTACTTAGTAAAACCTCTAGAGGTTCAAACCAGCCTTTCGGCTGTTGACCTAAACAACAACAACTCAAAGTTTATTTTTCCATCAAGAGTTGAGGCCACTATGCTTTTCAATGGGACCTACATATGACAAATAACTACCTAACCTCATCAGTCCTTTTCATTCTAGTTCAGACATGTTTAGCACAAAAGAAGTAATCTCTAACAACACAAAAATATACGTACTTTACTCTGATATCAATAGTTACGTACTAACTCTAACACGTAACTGCTCTTTATCAGTAATGTACTTAATGTTGCAACTTCACATATTGATAAAGTATTGTGCATTCCATAATACAATAAAACATTTCAAATGTATTATTTTATTACCAAGTCTACCTCTGGCTTTGTAAATAACACAATATCTTTTACCAAAAAGTTTCATATGAGAGTTATACGATACAGTAAACGTAATTCTCGGCAAGAGTTCGTCAAATAAGACATCTTATCTCACCTTCTAAGACAATACGGAAAACTTCAAACAATGACAAGAGAACTATGGATATTGAATTCTGAAGCTAAATAGATATGTGTGTTCATCTTTTATAAAGGTGTTTATCGAGTTGTGAAATATAACATGTGAGAAACTATACGTAAAATCTACGTGTATGTATTCGTTTCTCATGAAATGAACTTCTTAAGAATAGATAAGCCTTTTAACCAATATTTTTAATTTAGACCTATTTAAAAATAGCATACTCCGCGCGGCTTCTCAAGCGAAACATAAACAACAATTTCTTAAATAAAAATGTTTAAATATAATTGTAATATATTGTTTTAAAAGCGAGACTAAAATTAAATTTATGGGGAAATTTTCAGAACCTTTTGAAATAAAGATGGGGTCAGACAATTTTTGTTTTTTTAACGTCCGACTGTTCTGCAATTACTGCTAATGCAGACGGTGAAGGATGAAAAGATTTTTTGAACGTATGAAAATATGCCGTGCTTGAATGGAATTCGAACCCAAGACCACATGATGAGACGCGAGCACGTTCCAGCTACGCCAATGGACCGGCGGGGGTCAGAAAAGGAAACGGACTTTCACCCTTACTCTTCAACATAGTCCTAGATAAAATTATAATAGAATTATCACCATGAATTTTGAAATTCAAACCCGGGTGCAATATACAAATTTTTTCTAGTACATAAATGTTTTAATTTAAATTTTCACTATGATTTATTTTTATGTTTGTAAATATTTAAAAATCATATCGATTGAAAATTAAGAAGAATGATTTAGTTAATAAATCTATGTGAAATATTTGTGCAAATTCTAAAAACACTGTTATTATAAAAAAAACTGTAGATTTTTTTTTAAGTAAACGTAAAGAAGAAAATTGATCAATTTTTTCAACAAAGAATCATTATTTAAATTAATAGAAAATTTAAAGACAAAACGGCCGCAATAATTTGAGGGTTAACATTTTTAATAAGACGTGATAAATTTTTTACGGAATTTTTCAATCTGGTTACTTCTAAATTGTACGTCGTTGTTGATTGATTTAAATATTGCATTATCTAATATTATTACTTTTGAATTCGATCAAAAATTATTAAATGACGTATTTAAAGTGTTTTTTTTATCGATGGATAAAAGTATATTTTGGTATCTGATTATAATTGAAAACATCCGGGGCTGATGAATTGGCGTTAAATATGGTACTCAATTTAAATCTAAAGCACCTTATTGCTTTGTTATGAAGTAAAAACTTATATATATATATTTTAAAATAAAGTAGTAAATACTTTATGTAGTTGTTCCTAGTTGGAGAAATAACTCCATGTTCGTCATAAATCAGAAAAAGGCTCATTACAATTAATTGTAAAACCTTTTGTTTTTCCATATGATGTTATGGAATTTGAAAATATAAAAAGTTGTAATTAAAAGGAAGGAAAATGTAACGGACTGTAAAGGTTTGAAAGTAAGTTTTTAAAGTCGACATTTTCAGGATGTCAAAAATTTAGAACAAACTTTAATGGGTATTTTACCAGGTGATATCATTGAAAATGAATTCCAAAATAAGTTTTTAATGTTAAGTTTATTAACTTTTTTCATGATATCTTAAGTAAAAGTAGACAAATAAAATAAATAAAAACATTTAGCAGAAAAATAAATTCTGTAACCCCGAGTGGGTGAAGATTATCGCCGAAATAATTGTTCAGAGTGACAACATTGGCACTGCCTCATTTTGATTGTCACATATTAATCGTTTTGCAAAAGAACTTTTTGTAAAAAAGATGTTAACTTCAAGAAAAGCAAGACTAGATATCTAGAGGATGATGAATAATAAAAATAACAAAGTTTACGAAGAAGGTTAAAGATTTAATTGGTACCCGAAAAATATATTTAAAAAATTTGTAAATTAAATTATGTAAAACATATTTTCTGTAATAAACTTAATGTTTATTATATTGTTTAATGTATAATGTTATACACGTTAATTCAATTATTTAAGTATTTAGCGTTTAGGTAATAAGTTACATAAGTAGAGTTAATTATTTTGTGCTGTTTAGGACATCAGCCAAAAGGCTAGTTTGAATCTGTAGAGATTTTACTAAGTAAAACGAGGAGTGAGGGGGTTTACAATTGCCTTCCTCACTGAGTGGAAAAGTACGCTTATCAGCATTCTTAAATGAATCAGTCATTTAGTTGGCTGACCATGTGATAAGAAACAGAACTATTTACTTTAGCCCTGCAGATGAGTGTAAATAATTTGACACTCCCCTGTCTGTTAGTGGCAGAATTATTTAGTAAATTATTGAAATATAGCTCATGATTTCTTTTGATTTCATAGTTCAGAGGGCCTGGAAACGTAATGCTATTACAGTCAAAAATAAATTCAGACATTCAAAAATTGGTTAATAACAAACAAACCCAAGTTTTGCTTTAAAAGAATTGGAAAAAGTTGTAAACGTTATATAAAATGTTGTGTCTTTTCTTAAATAAGTAATTATAAAAATAACTTTTAATTTTTCCCTTCTTATTTTGCGATCCCCGGAGGTCACGGGCTGGCCTGTTGGTGTAGTGGTTAACGCTGCTGGCTTCTACGCCGGGGTTCCTGGTTCGATTCCCGGTCAGGTCTGTCATTTTTTTATCACTCATCTTCATGTATCATCCTTCTGTTTAAAATTAGCAGCAATTGCAAAACAGTCAGACGTAACAACCAAAAATATGAGGAGGTGCGACCCACCGGTTGACAGTATATGTTTTAAAGGGGGGGTTGAGTTTTACCTCAAAATTTTAAAAAAATTGAGAATTTGAGATTTTTACGTAGTTTTGTTACGTTACTTTTTATTAGCTATATCAGTTTTGTTGTAAAACTAAAATTTTCTTCAGTTATAGAATAATTTTTTTGCTGCTTGATGGGAAAATTAGATCCTTGTGTATTAGTAGTAGTACAGATACTGAAGTCACGAGATTGCCTTTTGCATATGGATTGACTATGAGGAAGGGAAATAAAAAATTGACAGTGCTGCCAACCTCAATGGTGAAACCCTGCTTGTACATTTCACTATCGTGCAGTTTCTACACAGCTACATTTTGTAATCTATGGTTTATTCCGAGAAAATGTTTTCTTCATAATCTTTAGAAGAAATAAATGTGACCTGTAATATTGCCTATAGGTTAATTACATGACCAGAAAAGTTTGATTTACTTTAATTACCAGCTACCTTATTCCACTGGAACAAAATTTTCTACGAATGAATCGCCTTCTTTACTACCGTGGTCACCGGTATCTTCACTATCAGTCTCATTAGTATCCAGGCTAGTATTAGTATTAGTATTAGTAGTATTAGTATACCAGGTGTCAACAAAACTGTTGAAGAATAGCTTCTTCAGCTTTAATTTCCTACTTTATTTTTCGAATTGTGGAAAGAGAAAGATCACAGTAGTTAGCGAATCGCTCATGGTTTTTGTTACGAGGCAGGGAAAGGCATTTTTATTTAGCTTCAAATGAACAGCATTTTATTATACTACATATTAAATTTCGTTCAGCACTGTGAATAGTCTGCCCACGTTTTCGAGAAACTAATATATCTGTTTACGGTAACAAACAGTTATATTCGTACAGTTAACTTTCAAAAGGTTCTGCGATGTACTGTATATGTTCTGGGTATAGTATAAGTTGTTGTGTGTTATTGTACTGAAATAAAAGCAGTCACGCATGCGCACTTTCTTTTCCCCTTTTCCCCCTTTTCTCCCTTTACCCCTTATGCATACAAAGGCAAACTCGTGACTTGAGCAACTATAGTAGTAGTAGTAGTAGTAGTAGTATTGCGTTCAAGAACCTTTAGATTATACCTTCCCGTACCCTCAACGTTGTTGGTGAATGTAAAAATAGTATTAAACCTAGTAAACTAGCCAGTTTAACTCAGCATCTATTTGATCGGGAATATATTAAACAAAATTGATTAGTTTTTAAACTCTTGTGCTAACGCCCTTCATCCACCGTATAAACTATTATTAATTTGGTAATAGGTTGTACAAACAAAAATGAACGGGTCATACTTATTCTGTTATCTCTGCACTCCTTTCATTTTTGTTTAAAATTGTTCACGAGCCAATTAATGTCTTTTATCTTTTTTATTAATCTATTTTACAAACAACAAAAGCAAATTGATGTTTATGAGGACAACTAACAGTTTTAAGTATATCATTTTTTTTTCTTTTTGTTTATTTCATTTTTGGAAATTTGCCATCAGCTCTTTACCCAAACTCTAAAATTTTGTTGATCTAGAACCGTACATAGTACCGCATCATCCGACCCTCTTCTCTGTTTTATTCATTGTTATACGAACTGGACGTGCCCTCTAACTAAAATCGTCCCATTTCGATCAACCCCCATCGTTCTATCTCATTTTACCATCACAACGACCCAAACGATCCAAGCCTAAACGTTCATCCTACCTCTTTTTTTATTCTATAAATTCATTTTTTGTTTTTACTCTATTTTACAACTCTCACAAACACTCATAAACGTCAAATGCATTTTAGACTACAATACTTTTATAAAACAGTCAGCAAAAACTCTTTGAGCTATTCAGTAGCTTGTTCACCTATTTATATAAATATTTAGTCAAAAAACACAAATTGGTTTTTTTTGTAGCATAAAAACAAATGTAGATTATTTATTTAAATAACTTGATGATTCCCAGAAAAACAAACATAGGGCCTATAATTGAATAATTTTCCAATTATTATTTTTTACACTTATTATATACGTAAATATGATTAACTTAATTAACATGAAGCTATCTTACTGACTCACATGACACAAAATTAAACTATCCCCCTCTAGTTTTCTAATCTTCACCCTTCATTTTTACCCTCAGCTTTTAATCTCTATTCCTATCTCTTCTTTTCCACTCCCTTCTCTAAAACTCCAATAAAATACGATTTTATTTATCTCTAAATAAAAATGTATTATTTATGACAGCCCAAAATCAGACATCATAATACTGTGAGAAAACCTGCGTGTCTGTACTCAAACAAGTGGCTTCATAATGACCGAGAAGGATGGTTTAAGATAAACAGAAAAAAATTAGAGAAAGATCCTCCTCAAGATAATAGGTTCAAAGAGAATGGACTAAAGGAAGTTAAAAGCATAATAAATCGAGCCATATGCAGGTAAGTTGACTGATTAGGGGACCCGGAATGCCTTTCTCCGTAATGTTAATGTAAGGAACATTTTCTCAAAAACTGTTAGTTATCCTGTCAAATTTTACGTAAAATGTACAGACCCATGTATAGAATGGATAACAAATGGTTGACAAAAAAAAATTAAGACATTAAACAATAGATGTAAGGTGTCGGATAAGTGCTTTAAAGAAGTAAAGGGATATTGAGAAAACTGAAATAAACCGTGAAACATAATAAATCGAACCGAATCCAGATAACTGATAATTAAATTAAGTGTTTCCACAAAGAGCAAAAACAGGAAACCAGATGAAAGGAAGATAAGAGAAAAGCTTACAGGGAAATAATTCTGAGAATATGAGCTGCAAAAAGAGTTTCCAGAAATATCTAAAGTAACTAAGCGTGGTCTAAAATTTGTCGTACACGGAAAAGAAAAAGAAGAAGAAATATATTACAAAGTTTTTCAAAGATTTATCTTAAAAATTTCGTAGGAGATAAGATTATTGTAGTGCATTAATAATTCCTGTTAATATAATTGAAAATCTGCCACAAAATTTTTAAATTCGTGAACAGTAGTGTGTATAAAGGTTACTGGAAGAATGAACTTATTCAAATAATGGTTGAAATGTAATTAATATTATTATAAATAACTCATTCAATCAAATATCATCCGCTTTGTATAATTTAATTTCATCAGCTATAATATAATTTTAATACTATATAATTGGTATAGTTCTGTACATGTATGTTCCACAAATGCTTTATTGTAAATTTGGATTTCCACATGACGTACTTATATTTCAAATTATTATAAAGTTAGACGACAGTCAAAGCAAAATATGAAGTTCCTTGAATTCAAAGTGAGTCAAATTTATAATATTATGTACTTGTTTATCATTAAATTAAGCGAAGACAAGGCAAGTTCTTATTAGTTGTTACACTGATTAGATAAGTGGTGAGGAGTTATACGAATGAAAATAAATAACTTTGTCTTATTTTATTTATAATTCTGATTCAAGGTTATATCCAAGAAGTTACTTACTCTACACAGTCTTACAAAACTTACTCTATTAATTTATTTTGCAATATAAAACATTTGTATAACGAGTCGTAGAAAAATGTGGGAAGTCCAAAGATAAGATGGAAAACGAAATTGATTAATGATTTTTGTCTTCTTTTTCTTTTATTTTTACTTTCTTTTTCTTCTTATCATGGCATACGCTATCTACCCTATTCTGATATCTATACGTTTTAATTTTCATTAAAAACCAGATAAGAGTTGCTGATAGTTCGGTCTGACAGAATAAACATATACTTCTTATATAAATAAAATCCCGAAACTGACCTTAGCGATAAGTGTCACAATATATTATAAAATTTAATTTTTTTATCATCAGTCCCTCAACTTGTTTGATGCAATTCTCCAAGCTATTCTATCTTACGCAAAAGTCGTTTCATATCTACATATCTGTAACACCCTACATCTTTTGTGATTTGCTTTTTATATTCTAACTTTTGCACTCCCTACCATTCACTCCTCCAATATTACTCTCCATTATTGATAGACTAATACCTGGATGACTTAAGATATTCCCCACTAGCGTATTCCTTTTTATGGTAAGAATTTTCCATATCTTCTTCTTTCATCCACTCGTCTAAGAACCTCTAATACTTATTTTGTCCACCCACCTGATGTTTAATATTTTCCTATAACACTATATTTCAAAAACTTCCATTCTTTTCCTTTCTATAGCCCCTATCACCCACGTTTCACTCCCATATAATGCTACACTTTAAACATTGTGTTTTAAGAAATTTTTCCTAATCTGCAATCAATGTTTGTAGTCAGTAAGCTGTTTTTCATTTCAAGGGCTTTTCTAGCTTGAGCAATCCTACTTTTGATATTACTTGTGCGTCTACCATCCTTTGTTATTTTACTCCCTAGATACCAGAATTCCCCAACTTCCTGTATGTTTTTGTTGTCTACTTTTAAAATTCCAAAATCTTCTAAACCACTCTTGCTGATGCACAGCACTTTTTTTAAATTTAATTTTGAAAGCAATAATAAAAACGTAGATTTTAAGAGAAAACAGTAAATAAAAGCGGATTCTTCGAAATTTGGTATGTACTTTTCTTTAAGGGGGAACCTATACCTGCTGCTGCATCCCACACTTTAATCTCTACATCAGTCTGTTTCATCAGTCCTCTTTCTCCAGCTATAATTTAAGAATATATCTCGGATAACACGGAGTAATTCAGCAAGTTTATAAATAACATTAAGATGGACTAAAGTATGATGAATTACGTAACATGATGATAGCCTATTTTATAATAAGACAGACAACAACATTATACTCGTATTACATGCACCCATTCTACTCTACTCTAATGTAATACAGAATTTTGAAAAAAGAAAAAATACTGTTCATCAAAATATATGTGGAAACATTGATGTGTTTGTATGTATGGTGAGCAATCAATCATTACAGCCATCCTTTATACGTAGCTATCGTTTTCTGTTTCCCAATTTTCCCATCAAATAAACCCCCTTCGCTCCGTTATATTACCCGAACATTCTCTGTTATGTTTTCCTATTGATCACGTGACGCTCATCAATCCAACGTCCCCCCCTTCCAAACACTACATACACCATAATAATGTAATATATACGTAGTTTAATGAATATATATGCACTACAGGCAATAGAGGGGGTCAATTATGTTTTCATATGTATATTTCAATTTTACACTTATTTTTATTTTAATAAATAGAATCTAAATTTAAATATTTAGGAGAAATAATAATATGATATATACTGAAGGTATTCGAATATAAATGTAATAGAGAAAATGGAAATAGCATATCAGTTTACAGAAGATTTTTATAATAAAAAATCGGTATCTAATATTGTAAATTTATGAAATTAAAATGTGCGTAAAATTTTGTTAGATGTACCGTGGTAATTTTTTAATAATACTAAATTAATTTCTATTTCAAAATCATTTTATTTATTTATTTTTAACAGTAGTGTATTTAGAAAAAGACTAATATGTGAAAAACATTACGACTAAGTATAAACTTGAACTGTGAATCAAAATAAAATATTAGTTTGTTTTTCTGTTACAGTTTTTATACCAGGCATGGCTTCATCACTCAGTAGTGTGGGAGTTTTGTGGGCTACCCTCTCACTAATCGCCGCTTTGCTATGTTGCTCCGGGTTTTATTTACCATTTTGGATACAGGTAACTTAATTATAGAGTTAACTTAATGCAATGGATTTCATTGGTATTTCAACATGTAATGATTAAAAAAATTAAATGGTTGCCCATAATATACGATTAGAAAAAATATTATTACAGTACTTAACATAGTCAATAGTGAACAATTATGAGGTATCTCTCCTGTCGCGCTGATACTCGTGCAGCGTGTTCTCCGCTTGCTTTATGTAGGGCCTTTTTTTTAATCCGTGGCGGCGAGAAAAACTCATCTTCACTCCCTCACGATGTGGGAAGTAATGTTGGACTCAATTGAGGCGTCCTCGTCCAGCCCCAAGGAGGCCGCAACCGCCTTACCAACCAAAAACCCGCCGCCTGGCCACTTGATCCGACATCAGCAAAAAACCCTCCACCTCCCTCGGAACTGTTTATATAATACTACAAGGGAAATTTCGGGTAAAAAAAATGTACATACTGTCAGCGGGGTGTGGAAGGGAACCGTAGCCTAATTCCCTTCTCGCTGTCACTGACCAACGCTCACTCTCTCACTTTCATTCATTTATTTCATCACCAGCTCAGGAAATTAGTGTGCCTACCTTACCTACTGAGACCGGGACGGGATTGATTCACTGTGGGAGAGGGCGATCCCGCTGATCTCCATATTTCTTCTCCCTCCGCAGTCTCCCGACCACCCTCTCCGCAAACTGAGCGACCAACTTCCAGCTCTCCTCATCCTGCAGCATCGCTCCTCCTACTCTCTCTGGGATCCACTGTGCAACGCCTATCTTCTCAGATGCCTCCATTTTGTCGAGGCCAAAATAGGTACATCTTTAAAAAATATGCGAAAAGACTCCTCCTCTTCACTATCACACAGCCGACATTTCGGTACTTTATGAAATTTAAACCTAGTCAAATATGTCCTAAAGCAACCATTTCATGTAGGGCCTATAACTCATGTTACTAACGTTTTTATAGATTTATTTTATTTGTGACCTATACTTCGATTAATTTTTGCTAATAATATAAAAGTAAACAATTCAATAACTTTTTTTTGTTTATTTTCGCCTCTTATAAAAAATGTATTTCTTGTTGTTTGAATTTTTCCGTTTACCGTTACGATTTCTTATATAATTTTAAACTACAAATAATATAATTTTAAACTAAATCTAAAAGTGTCAGCTATTTTGAATCGATACCTGCAAAGATACTTAATTCACAGCTTCGACTGTACCCTGAAAACCCGTTAAAAATACTGAACGAGTATACTATAAGACGGTAGAAGATCGAGAGACGAAAATTCAAAAACCAGCTGTACTGTTACAAAGAAAAACCCTTTCTGAGGGCTATATAACAGTAACAAACTGATATCCGACAGGTGGTGTCTCTCCAAAATTATTTAAAATAATAATAAAACAGAACCCGCTAGGTGAGACGGCAGCCTGGCGGTAACACCTACCTATGACCCGCTAGGCGAATCTCTCTCACTGAATGTGTTAAAACTGATTAGAAAAATAGGAAAAATTTAATAATTAATATATGTTGTTGTTTAGTGAATAAGCCAAAAGGCTGGTTTGAACCTCTAAAGGCTTTACCAAGTAAAACAAAGAGTGAATTGGTTTACCAATGTTTTCCTCACTGAGTGGGAAAGTGTGCTTATCAGCATGCCAGGGCCTCTGAAAGCCTGAAATCTCTAAAAGACATCTACTTTCCACCCTGCAAATGACACCTTAACTTTATTCACCACAGGGTCTGGCTCTATAATGAAATTTAATACTCTCAGAAGAGATTACTCTGACTGGTGTCTTTTACACCTCTACCTCATCTGTTCTTAAATGATTCAGTCACATAATTGGCTGAACATGTGATAAGAAACAGAACTATTTTTAGGGCCCTGGAACTAGCAGATCAAGTGCAAATAATTAAACACTCCACCTGCCCATTATGGATTATT
Source organism: Catonia carolina (assembly GCA_035578175.1). Classification (NCBI taxonomy): domain Eukaryota; kingdom Metazoa; phylum Arthropoda; class Insecta; order Hemiptera; family Achilidae; genus Catonia; species Catonia carolina. Next base: position 23,661,700 of record JAQMRL010000005.1, read on the forward strand.
ATTATACGAAAATAATATATAATAAGAATAATATAGAATATTTTTTCCCATAACGGGCGAGTGGAGTGTTAAATTAATTGCACTCGATCTGCTGGTTCCAGGGCTGCAAAAAAGTAATTCTGTTTCTTATCTCATAGTCAGCCAGTTATATGATTGAACTATTTAAGTAACAGAAGAGGTAGAGGTGTAAAAGACACTACTTAGAATTATCTCCTCTGAGAGTTTAGAATTTAACTATACAGACCGACCCTGTGATGAATGAAGTGAAAGTGTCATTTGCAGGGTGGAAAGTAGGTGGTTTTTGGAAAGCCTGACATGCTGATAAGCATACTCCTTCAACTCAGTGAGGAAGGCCATAGTAAACCACCTTACTCCTCGTTTTTACTCAGCAAAACCTCTGGAGGTTCAAACCAACCTTTCGGCTATTGACCTAAACAACATAAAATATTAAGAAAAAGAATTACTGTAGATAGCCTATTAAATATTTTAATAAATAATAATGTATAATAAACATAATATTTTTTTTTTTAAATATATAGCCTATATTTACATGAGTAGTTGTAGAAATCTGAGCAATGCAAAATAAAATAAATTACAAAAGTCGGAATTTAAAGTTTCATAAAATATGTACAATAAAATACGTATAATATATGGAATTGTTTAAGCGTTAAATATTTTTTGCATTCTGACTTGAAAACTATTTTGATAACAGAAGCTGCTAATATAAAATATTCAAAATTTTATAGAAAATTAACAGACTACACCAGTCCTCTAATACAGTAAATGTCAAGACGAAAATTTACCTTACCGCCTCCTACGAAGAAAATAAAGTAGAGATATAAAATATACTGATATAATTGCAAAAACGGTAAACTAAAAAGACATATTTTTCGACTCTACAAGAAAATGTAAAGTAAATACGTAAATAAATAAATAAATAAATACGATGTCATGAATAGAATACTAATATAAAGTTTGGGATAAAAATTCACGACCGGCAAAAGCTTGTCGCGATCTGAACAAATTTGCATAAAGTTGCCTTTAAACGTACCATAATTTTTCTACATTATTTAAAATAACTCATAAAAAATATTATAGTTACTACATTAATAATACTAAAAATAAATGACAATTTTACGTGACTTTTCTAGCAAAGGCAAAGGACAATGTAAAGAAAAAATGGGATGATAGATGTCGTTGCAATCGAGTCATGACCTCCGTTGAATCGGTCGATTAACTTTAGAAAGTGAATGCGGGGAATAACGAATTGAGGGAGATAAAAGATTATAACAGCATTGATAAAGAAGAAGAGAACGCGAGCAAAATGTCTTTTTTATTTTAAAACTAGAATAAGTTACATTGGCATAATGAATCTCGTATATTGCACAACTTTCATTCATCCATACAATATTCATTCATAATCTTAGTTTCCGCCAATGAGAAAAGTAGGATGATCGTGATGCAATATTGAGATACAGAGATGATATTGTTCTCGAAGTTCAATTTTAAAAGTTAAATGTACTTTTTAGCATAAACTAGAGCATCCAATATGCTAGTTACTATACTTAATAATGACATAATTCTGCAATTGTATGATATAAATATTTTATCTGCCAAATATATTTTTATTACACAAGGTGAGTCTAAAACGACTTTACAAATTAGAAAACTTTTGTTATTTAGATCAACAGCCAAAAAGCTGGTTCGAACCTCTAGAGGTTTTACTAAGTAAAAACGACGAGTGAGGTGGTTTACTATTGTCTTCCTCACTGAGTTAAATAAGTATGCTTATCAGCATGCCAAGCCTTACGAAAACCACCCGCTTTCTACCCTACAAATTACACCTTCACTTTATTCACCACAGGGTCTGGCTGTATAGTTAAATTCATTACTCTCAGATGAGATAACTCTGACTAATGTCTTTTACACCTCTACCTCTTCTGCTCTTAAATAACTCAGTCATATAATTGGCTGAATATGTGATAAGAAAAAGAATTATTACTCTACTCTCCTGTGGTCTGGTAGTAATCCACGACTCACTTCCATAAAGTATGACTGAAGTTGACATTCCTTGTAAAACTATATCTGGGTTTCGTTTCTTGTTTTCCTACCTAGGGTTCTGCTAATATTGCCGCACTCTGCTTGGAATTTGCCAACATTCTTCTCTAGGTCCAAATCTTGATCAAACCCAATGCCACAACCTAAATAATTTCATTGTGATACTTATTCGAGCACTACATCATCTACCACAATTTTAAACTTAGAGGATATTTACCAGTAAATTACATCGACTCTGAATGTTTTACGGAAACATTGAAATCCTATTATTTGCATAAATAATTTAAAAATCATTCAATCCTTAAATCAATATTTTCAGCTTACTCAGTTACACACGAGTTGACTGAAACTCGGTGGAGATGTTACCTGTAATAGGGCCTACACCTAAAAAAATTACCTTTAAACATTTCCAAAAATCTGGTGTAAAATACTCACGCAACTTTATCTTGCCATTGCAAATATTAAACAATGTAACCTAACATTAGTAATAAAACAGTAGAAAAAAACAAAAAATTAACCTCAATAAACGTAACCTCATTTTAATCATGAGTGAAAGACGGAAAATGAAAGTTGTAAATCTTTTAATTTTCTATAAATTTAAATATACACTTTTGTCGTATAATGCATACTAAGGCTGAAATCTTAAAAAATCGATTTTCTTACACGTTTTTGTGAAAAAATCAAAAAATCGCTAATTACCGCTAAACTTAGCGTTATAAAAAATAATCGTTGTAGGATTTTCAATAGTTTACACTTTTATTACATACTACATTTTTGCACTAAAATGCATATTAATGCTGCAATCTTTAAAAAATCATTTTTTACGAGAAAACAGTCTTTCCAAGAATTTAAGAAGACATGGTGCCTACCCTATCTTGTAGAGCACAAAAAATTTAGTAAATGAGGCGATTTTAAAGAAAATTGTACAAGCAGTTTTTGAGAAAATCGCAAAAAAGTGTAATATGACACGAATAAACTACTACTTCCGGTTGACCAAATTTCATTAAAATGTTCTTGTCCGGTTCTCTACTGGTATCTAACTTAAGTTTCAAGTTTCAAGTTCGTACGATGGTCCGTTCTTTAGATATTTTGTTCACACACACACACACACACACACACACACACATACACGACCAATCTCTAAAAACATGATTTTTGGGTACAGGGGGTCTGAAAACGTGTATAGCCGGTGAAAACTCGATTTTGTAAAATCAACATGAAAACAATACTTTCCTTTCTATATATTCATATAAGCAAGAGAAAGAAAAAATCTATCTGTAAGAGTTGAAAACGATGTTCAATACTTAAACCAATATATTTTGTTTAATAAATTCCGGATGAGTTAGCTGAAACTCGATGGAGGTATCCAAATATTTATACTGGATTTTGTCAAATCAGAAAATCTTAATATTGATTATTTTATAACCCTAATTAAAAAATTGTTCAAATAAAACAAAATTATACTCACTTAAACCCGAGATGGGCAGCTAGTAGATTAATGAAGTACACAAGTACAACTGCTACATTTGTGTAAGTTGAGAAGTAAATTGTTTGTAAGTTAATAACAAACAAACTGACAAACAACGTAACTACAAGTAAACATACGTAGGCCGCCTACAGGCGTATATATACTATACAAAATAGCCAAACTGTATCCTTTAAGTTACCTGAACTTATAAACTTACGAAGTTGAAACTTGGTAACCAAATTGAGTGAGTTATCACTATCTGTAAAGGAGATTGACGGTTCATATTGCTTCTATATGGTTGACATTGTTAAGATAACTGTGGTAGCTAGAACGGAATTACAAACATAGTTGTAGAAAGAGACGGAGTAATCGGTACATCGACAGATAAAGGGAGATAACAAAACTAAACTTTTCAACTTCTACCTAATAATTAATTAATTAGATACTGGTGTAGTTTAATTATATATTTGAAGTGAATTCGTAAGACATTTATCCTTAAATTGTATCAAAAGCATATTGCAAGGTATCTGAGATGCAGATTATGGTTGTTTCTATTATTGACATATATAGTATAGAACACATTCATTACACATTATAATCTAGGAAGACAAGTGTAAGTTGTGCAAAATACCTAATGACAGAATACAGACAATAACTTATTGTCTATTGTGCTAAAACACCTATATAATTACGTTTAGTATAACGTAAGGTATTTATTAAACTTAAGGTAAATGTCAAAAGGAACCACACCTTCAAATTTTATGAGTATTCTCAAAGTAAATACACGTCTAAATTGTTTTATTGCTGTCTATAATTCATAGTGCATTAAATTTACCTGTTTAGCTTTCAGTCAATAAGCAAATATCCTTTTAACCACATATTCAGCTACACCTCACGTAACCCTTCAGCTAACGTTAGACTTTGTAAGTTTCACAGCTTTTCTCTTACGTTAAGTTACGTTACTGTATAAAGTTAAAATAATGTGGTACAGGATTCAGCCTAGCGTAATCATTTAGCATAATATTATTAAGGTAAAGTTTCGCTTACTTCAGAAAAATTAATTTCATTAAAAATTCTATAAACCTGAATAATAAGTCTGAGTTATGAACAAATTTTTTTTAAATGTACTTCGAAAACTTTAACTCGGTAATTATTAAAATCTTACTGGCTTAGCAATCAGTACGTTCACAAAGATTGTATTAAAATGATCTATTATTTTTTCATTGAAATTTGACTTTTAAAATTTCGGTGGCCGCCCTTGTGGCTCGGTGTTTAGCGAAAATTCTGGGTTTGATTCTCGGTGAGAGTTTAGAAAATTATTGCACATTTAAGACCACTGTTCTTTAATAATTAAAGCTAGTCACCAATGATTTCGGTGTAAGTACGACTTAAAATTAGCTAAAAAAAGTTTTGGTGTGGAAAACTCACACGACTTTTTCTTCTTGTTAATGTAAATGGACAAACTATGCTTAACCATTAGTAGGCCTAAATAATATAAAATAAAATATATACCTTAATTTTAATCATGCGTGAATAACGCAAAATGAAAGTCAACTTCTCCAGGACTTAAAAATACGGGAAATAACTAATTGACACTAAACTAGGCCATGTAGAAAAAACTGTTTGAAATAAAATTTTTGGTGTGAAAAACTCACACAAATTTTTCTTCTTGTTAATGTAAATGGACAAACTATGCTTAACCATCAGTAAATAATATAAAATGAAAAATATACCTTAATTTTAATCATGCGTGAATGACCCAAATGAAAGTCAACTTCTCCAGGACTTAAAAATACGGGAAATAACTATTTGACTGGGCCATGTAGAAAAAAATGGTTGAAATAAAATTTGTAGAATTTTTAATTTTCTATAACTTTTGTGTTTCATACACTTTTGTCGTAAAATGGATACTAAGGCCCCAATCATAAAACATCCCCTTTTTACCGATTTTTATAAGTAAAATTTAGTAAAACACTCTAATTGACGTTAAACTTAGCGTTGTAGAAAATGTTTTATAATAAAAGTACATGTTTTAATTTCCAACAACTGTAGTTTTTTAAAGTTTTGCCTTAAAAGGCGTATTACGGCTGAAATCTTAAAAAAACTTTTTAACCAAGAGAACAAAGCCCCCCCCCCAAGAATTTCAGTAGACATGGCGCTTGTAGAGCATAAAAATTGTAGTAGATGAGGGAATTTTTTAAAAAATCGTAGAAACCGTTTTTGAGCAAATCGTAATACAGTGAAAAATCACACGAATATCCAACTACTTTCGGTTGACTGATTTTTATAAAAATTTTCGTATCCGATTCTTTTGTGGAACCTAATTATTTAAGTTTCAAGTTTTAACATCACATGGTTTTCCGTTCTTGGATATTTTGTTCACACACAGACACACAGAGCAATCGTTAAAAACATGTTTTTTTATGAACATGCGGCCAGAAAACGTGTATTTCCAATGAAAACTAATCTTGGTTTCTAAACAACAGAAAGAAAATAAAGAACAATTTACTTCGGAATATGATATCTGGTATAGAGAATCATTTGAAAAGGAAGTTTACAATTTGAGAGTGGGCCCCACAATGAACAACGACAAAACTAAAGCAAATTTGTTAGATGAAGAAAGTGCAAAAATATCTGCTCAAAAGAAAGTTATTGGGCAGAAAGAAAAGCGGGATAAATTTCAAAGAATAATGTTTAATTCACTGCGAGATAATTTTTGTAGTCTATTCGCATTAAAAAATGAGTTGTTGAAAACTTTTTCAATTTTTATGCATCTCAAACATTTCGTAACAAAAATCAGTAATTTTTTTACCAAACTGATACATAATATTTACTGATTGGACCGCAAAGTTTTAGTTTATTACTTGTCACGGTTTTGGGTTAAACTGATTAGTTTAGGTAGTAATTACACGTCCCCTTAACAAAATTATCTGAATATGTGAAAACTCATTGCTAACGAATGAGAAAAATAACATGCAACGTTATAAAATTTGACAATGTGTTAAAAATGAGAAGGTATATTGTTGAATGGGAATTAAATTTTCTGTGACTGTTATCCCGGGATATAGAAATGGGGAAAACTGCAATGTTATGGTCAACTGGCTCAAATGAGTCTCAGTAGGTTTCCTCGGAAAGTTTATGAATAGGTCCCGGAGGAAAGGAGAAAACGCGGGAGGCCGGTCACAACTTGGTTCGGTAAAATCGCTGCGGCATTAACCAAGAGGGGCATAAATGAGAGTCAATGGGTAGATAGGATGTAATGGCGTGTAAAATGCGGGAATAGGTCAGAGATGTTGTAAATAAGTACAGGACTAAGTTCATAATGGTCTGGTATTGTAGTAAACTATAGTAGTACTTGAATCTTGCAATATACTAGTTACAAAAATTCAGTTCAAAAAAATAAAAGATTTGGTTCACTCAGTATCTCACTAGTTAGCGTGCTACGCCATAAAGTGGAAATCCCAGGTTCGATTCTCACCTATGGTCTCGAAAATTATTACAAGTTGAAAATCACCTTTCCTTAATACGAAGTAGTCACCAATCACCAAGATGCGACTTTAAATAAACTAAAAAAATTATTTAAAATAATTCGAATTTTTTCTTTTACAGGAGTACATGTAAAGATTTTTGTTGTTTATTTTAATTTTGACAAATGGGCTTTGTTTTACAAATTATAAATTTTACATACTTGTTATTAGCAATAATGGTTTCTTAATATATTTTCCATATTATTATAATTTAATATTATGCAGTACTGTACAACCAGTAATATTATTACAGCTTATTTTACATCAGTAATCAACACAAAAGTAGGCCTGGATTGGGTTTGAAGTTCCAGTTTTGACCGGAAGTAGGCTACAACCGGAAGTCAAGAAACCAAAGTCGAAATTTTGAAACAAAATTAGTGTCATTCAATTTTTCTTGAAACATTTAACGCGGATATCGAGTTTGGTATGCGACCTACTGACGGAATTTTTTAAATTTTTTTAATGGTTAATATTTTGTTTTCTGTTGAAATAATGATGCACAATAATCATTACTTCAAAAAAAAATATTAATAGTTGGTGAGTTTTTGGACTGGAGGTAGTATTACCTCCTCCGTAAGCGGGATTGGAATTGGGTACGCAACCACGCAATACACATCCGAATCCAATAAAAATTACTGAGGAGGAGACATTACCTCTTTTACACAAATGCATTGACGTTATTATTTAGTTCTGAAAGATCAATTGTTCTTCAAAATTTTACGAAATTTATAAAATAATGAGTATCAGAAGGTGTTCGACATACCTTTCAAGTATTAATGTACCTATGAATTTTTGTCAGTATTGTTTATAGAACAAGAAATAAATATGAAAGTGATATGTCTTTTAAGTACATGTACAAGGGGTGGCTATTAAATTACGAGACTGACGTTGTAAAAAAATTTATTTTTAGTTTATTCATAATTACTTAATGTCACCTTTAATAATTATATACTCCTTCTCTATCCCTACAACGCTCCATGCGAATTTTCCATTGTTGGAAACAGTGCTGGAAGTCATCTTGCGTCAGGTCCTTCAGGATACGTGCCGCTCAAAAATGTTTGAAATAAAGCTCGCAAAAATTTTGTACTGACACTTTGTACGCGACTGAAAATGACCCAAATTTTTTGGAAACGATAATAACATGTGATGAAACGTGGTTGTTTACTTATGATCTGGAAACGAAGTGCCAATCTATGCACTTGAAGAGCCGAACTTCACCGAGAGCCATACAAGCTCGAATGAGATATCTCTGATTAGTTTATTTTACACCTCCAACTCTTCTGTTCTTAAATGATTTAGTCATTTGATTGGCTGATCGTGTGATAAGAAACAGAACTATTTATTTTAACCCTGCAACGAACAGATTGAAAGTAAGCAAGTAAGGTGGGAAGGCTAGTGAAGGCGTCGCCGCGAGTTGGCTGTTAAACAGCTGATTTTCGAAATCGTAAAGTTCCTGGTTCAAATCCTAATAAAGGTAGTTACTTTTATACGAATGTGAATACTAGGCAGTTGTTACCAGTGTATTTAGATGGTTGGGGTTCAACTAACAATACTCTCAGGAATTGTCGGCCTTAGTACGTACAAGACTACACCTCGTTTACACGTCATACATATCATCCTCATCTCATTAGGTCATGGGGTTGTTTATTGTTGTTGAATTGAACAGATTGCAACGTACGCACAGATAAATAAAATAATAGTTTCGGTAATATTAATTTAGGTAATTCAGTAACGGTAAATTATTTTACCAATTGTACGAGTGTGATATTAGTCGTACTAATGGATTTAAAATTCTCGTTCGGTGGGTGGAGACCTGTCTGTTATGGGCAGGTTCACAAGTACTATTCCAATTAAAAATAGTTGAAAAAAGTACTTTAAAATAGTGATACGTTTTGATTAAGTTTCTTAGAAAGTATGTTACTAGGTTTGTGTTGTAAATAAACAATACCTTGTCGTTAACATGAGCTAACATGTATTTTTTTTTTTTTTTTTAACAGTAAGAATTATTTACAAACAGTTTAACAAAAACTTTCAGTAAATGTGTTGATGATGAATAAAACTTGAAGAAGACAGCACTCAGCAGCGTTGCTTCCATGTCATCGTTTGGTTATAGTTGATGAAGGGTTTCTTCTTGGTCCTGGTGACGTACATTTTTTTTTTTTTTTTTTATACGGATGAAGTGAATGAAGGTGTGAAAAGGAGCGAATGAAGACGTGATACTGATGATCTGTGTAACTGATGATAGAAAATTTATTAGATGATTAATTTTAGATTAATGAGAGTTAGCAAGATTTAGTTTATTAATAAATAAGAGTTGACAACCGCAATATAATTTTGTGTTTTTGATCTTCAAAGGATGGTTAAACATTTTTGATCAGGTGAAACGGAATGGAAGATCTAATATTCTCACCTTCTTGAGTCTTTGATGTTCAATATTGTCATCGAGAAGATTTATAGCCAAATGATTGGAATGAGTGTCCAACTTGGTTAAATACTTTTCACTCCTACTGCTAATTTCTTCTCCCACCGTAGGTATGCCCAGGTCACGATGGAGTACTTCATTAGGCACATACCAAGGTGCACAGCATATAAGTCGAAGAAACTTCGATTGGAATCTCTGTAATATTTCTACATTAGATGTACTTGCTGTGCCCCAGAGTTCAATTCCATAACTCCAAACTGGTTTTATCATCACCTTGTACAGTGTCAATTTATTTTCCAAAGACAACTGTGATCGCCTCCCAACAAGCCAATAAAGTTGTCATAATTTGAGTCCAAGTTGTTTCCGTTTGGTCCATATATGTTTTCTCCACGTCAATCGCCTGTCTAGATAGATGCCCAAGTATCTCACATCATCTGAATGTGGAATTACGTTGTTGCGAAACGTTACTGGTGAACATGATTCTCATTTCATCGTAAAGGTTACGTGTGCAGACTTCTGTTCATTTACTTTGATCCTCCATTTTTGGCACCAGTCTTGAATGTCATTTAGATGTTGCTGTAGTTTTTCAGAAGCGTGGACTGGTGAGGCATCAGATGCAATAATAGCAGTGTCATCGGCAAAAGTTGCTGTTGTTACATGTTCATTTACAGAAATATCTGCTGTAAATAGCGTGTATAGAAAAGGACTTAAAATGCTACCTTGAGGTACACCTGAACGAATTAGGTGCAAGGTCGATAACTCATCATCAAATTTCACTTGGAAAAAACGATCGGTTAAGAATGATTTTAGAATAGGAAAATAATTATGATCCAGGTTTAATTTAATTTTGTGTAGAAGAGCTAAATGCCATACCTTGTCAAAGGCCTGAGCTACGTCTAAGAAGACGGCTGAGCAAAATTCCTTTTTTTCTAAGGTATATCGAATTTGGTTAACTATCCGATGTACCTGTTCTATTGTAGAATGTCTTTCACGGAAACCGAATTGATGATCCAGGTAAATACTTTCTTCAAAAAAAGGTTTTAGACGATCAAGTAGTAATTTTTCAAAAACTTTTGATGTCACGGATAGAAGACTGATCGGTCTATATGACGTAATTTCGGTAGGTTCCTTGCCAGGTTTGAGAATCATGACTATTTGGGCAACTTTCCATTGAGATGGAAAGCAACCCGTCCTTAGAATTGCGTTGAAAATGAATGTCAGGAGTAAAATTCCCTTCCTTGGGAGTTGCTTTAACACCTCACCGGTAATTAGGTCATAGCCAGGGGCTTTTTTGGAACTCAGGCGCGTTTGGATTGTAGTTATCACTTCAGCCGGAGTGAAAGATTTGATAGGAGGTGATTGCTGAAATGGGGCTTCAAGATGTTCTAAAATGTCTTCTTCTAATTTTTGATCGATATCATCGTCGTGTGGACGGAAGACAGTGGACAGATATTCCGCAAACGCTTCCACTTTTTCTTTTGTGGTCCTAGCCCAATTTCCATCCGTTAGACGAAGAGGTGGAATTTGTTTCTTTGATCGTTTTATGTATCTTGTAGCTTTCCATAATGAATAGTCAGTAGCTGCTGTTGGAGATAATTGAACCAACCTGTCTTGGAAATAATGATTACGCAGTTCTTGAAGCGTGTACTTTAGATGTTGTGCTGCACGATTGAATCTTGTTTTGTCATCTGGGTGTCTGCTATGCTGCCAAATTTGACGTAATCTTCGTTTGTAGTTTATCAATTCTCGAATGGTAGCAGGACAACTGTAGCCATGAGTGTTTTTGTCGGCGTCTGTAGTTGATTTCCATGCGGCATTTTGCACTACCTTATTAAAATGCTCAACCGCTTCCTCAATCTCGTCTTGCGATTTTAATGATACATTTAGAATTATATTTTCGGTAACCAGACGCTTAAAGGAGGCCCAATCTGTGTTTTTGTTACACAAAATAGGGAGTTTCTTCTTTTTTTTGTAGTTTACAACCAACGCTGGCGATTATAGGAGTGTGATCTGAGGACAAATCCAGGACCGATTTTACTCGAATAGAATTTTGACTTATATTTTTGGTAACAAAAAAGTCGAGGAGATCCGGAATTCTGCGTCGATCGGTTGGCCAGTACGTTGGTTCACCCGTCGATAACAAGCCTAAATTATGTTTTTGTACAACATTAAACAGAGTTCTACCCCTTGGATTACATAAACGAGAACCCCATGCCTGATTTTTTGCATTGTAATCACCTCCCGCAATAAATTTGTTACCTAAACTTTCAAAAAACGTTTCAAATTGAGCGGCCGTAATGTGATGCCGCGGGGGAGAGTATAGCGCTGAAATTGTTACTTGTCCGCGCACGTCCTCAATGACAATGTTTGTTGCTTGTAGATAAGGTGATTCGAATTTTTGAAGTTCGTAATGTTTAATATTATTTTTTATTAATATAGCGGAGCCTCCATGCGCCGTACCATCAGGATGATTAGTAAAGTATAGACAATAACCGTTGCACCTGATGTAACTCCTGTTAGTGAAATGAGTTTCTGATAAAAGCATGACATCGATGTTGTATATGTTAAAAATGTGATTAGTTCTTGAATATGTTGACTTACGCCATTGGCGTTCGAGAGTGCATTTTTATATAATACTTGCTCCATTTTAATTCAATTTCGAAACAACGATTGTAAGTAAATTTAATAGTGTCGCAATTTGTTCTGTTTGTTTTTGTATTACGTTTCGTAGTTCTAGAAATGATTGTTGTAGATTTGAAATCGGATCAGTTTGCAACGGATTGGTTGGGATTGGTTGCGTAGAATTGCCCTTTACGGCTCTCGCATAGTCTAAAATACTGTTACCGTTAGGTGTCTGATGTAATGTTTCCTGGACGCTGTTTTTTGCAACAACTTGGGTGACAAATTTCGAGCTGACCGTCTGAGTTTCCGGTGGTGTAACTGTTCTTTCGCGTAAAGGTGGAAATTTTCGTTGTTTAATCTGTTTGTATATTTCGCAACCTTTGTAGTTAGAGGGATGGTCTCCTCCACACAAAGCGCATAATGGTGGAGCGTCTTTCTGTTTACCACAAATAGTAGTGTCATGATTATCACCGCACTTCACACAACGAAATGGTCTGTTGCAGTACGCTCTTGAATGCCCGTACCGTTGACATCGCTTACATTGAATAATATCGTTTTTTTGGTAGGGTGGCTCAAATTTTATTTTGGCGTTTTGCAACAATTCTATTTTATAAATATCTCTGTTATTAGACGCCGGTTCTAAATCCACAAAAAAAGCGAAAGAGGTTCCTTCGTAATTCTGTGCCGTATGTTCGAGATGTTCCGTACGGCATGGTTATGCGTAGCCAGCTCTTGTATCACGTCGTTGACGTCAACTGAGTAGTGGACGTGACGTAGAACAACCCTGAATGCACGGCACTGTTTTAGCTGGTAGGTGTGGAAGTCGATTTTAGAAGACTTCAGATTTTTTATTATGGTCGAATATGCACGGCTGTTGCTGGCGTTCAATTTCATTTGACTTCGAGAGATAATTTTGTACACATAATCTGTTTTGTTTACACCATTGCTGGTGATTATATTTAAAAGCAGTTGCAGGTTGCTAACGCTGGGAATAAAGACAGGGGGCGGCTTTGGTTCAGTCGTAGATGAATCATCTTCCATGTCGGAATTGTCTGACAACACATCGTAAGCGTTGCTAAGTGAAAACGCTGTGGCTGTACTATCGAGTCGCTTCCCTGCACGCAAATCATTCGATGACTTTTCCGCTTTTCTTTTATTATTTCTCGCTCTTACAACAGTAAACTCGTCTTGAGGTTTTGATGATAATATCGGTATGTTTTTGTCAACCGATAAATTACGTGATTCATTAACGAGTCTTGGATCCCGAATGAATCGTTTTTCCGATGTGTGATTTGCAAATCTATCAACACATGGTTTAGCAGTGCCTTCTTGATCGGAAGAGGTTGAAAATTTGGCGACCGATAAGTTGTTATTTACAGACATACCACTAGGACAATCAATATCATATGATTGGGTTGAAGAAGAAGAACCCTGTGTCGACATTTTAAAAATTTAACCTAATAATGTTCTATTTTAATAACAAACAAAAAATATAAATTTAAAAAGTCTTTCAGCAACAAATAAAATATAAAAATTATCAACTTACATATTGATGTAACATTCACACACAATCACACAATAATAACTGTTAAATTAATAATGTTTTAATGAAAAAACAGTGGACAAATACAGCAGTGCACTTCACAACACACCAATCCACCAACTTTTCAACATGTATTTTTAATATTTTTTTCTTGTACTTTCATGTAAATCAAATGATTGATACTAATAGGTAAGAAATACATGTAGTAAAGGGTTTCCCTGCTTAATAAACATACTTTCCACACATAATTTTCTACAGTATCTACACACTTTGTTACCATTATCTTCTTCTACTTCCCCTTCCGTTCCATGCACTCATGTTCACGGTACTTATAGTGTTCAGCTGGAATCTTCGATTTATACGATTCACTAATCAAAGTACCTGGTAGAAAGGTATTAACAGTACAAGTTACTCTTATGAGTTTTGGTTCATCTTTCTCTCTCTGTTTCTTTTCATTCTTTACACACACTCTCTCTGTCTTGTCAACAAACCTCTTGAACCACCATTTTCTCAGTTAAGGATTTTCAGTTTCAAAATAAAACGCACGACACAAATAAAATAAAAATTCCTTGACGAGAAAGAAAACAAAGAACAGTCCAAAAGAAAGGTATTACAAAACCTTTACTTTCAAGAGAAAATTTGACGATTTGGAGATAGCTTTAAGAAAAAAGTTAAACTAAAAGGAAAAATCCTACAAACAAAGAAATACAAGAAAAAAGAGAACACGTTCTTGCTGTAATTACATTGTTAGTTTGTACTTGTTTAAAAGTAGAACAAATTTACTTATTGAATTAAATTTGTTGTAACTTTTGGTTTTATTTGAAAAATCTTTTTGTTACTCTCACCTAAAGTTTTAATCGAAGTGGTTTTCAGCCTAGTTGCTAAAACAGAACGAAACAAAAGATGAAAATCAACTTGTACTATTTTCATTGTATTCTCATCCGATTGGTTATAACGTTTGAAGTCCATTTGTAAATAAATATAATTAAATTTCAGATTAAAGAATACCTTTTAGTAAATTTTTTACTTTCTCGATTCACTGAATGAAATTTATTTACTGCTAAATGTAATAAAAATATACAAAATGTAATGAAATAATAAACACATTTATTCAAATAATAACAATAGAAAAAGTAATTCACACATATTTTTATCTTCAACCTTATTTTATTTACAACTGTAAATATCTGGCGTGAAACACACACAACTTTCTCTTGCCAATAAAAATAATTAACAATATAACCTAACATTAATAATAAAACATTGGCGAAAATAAACTTGGTGAAATAACAAAGTTATTGTTGCCCAAAGATGAAAAAATATGTTTTTTCACGCCATTTTTTGCATTTGACACTGGTTTTCTCAAAAACTACTTAACTTGCAGTTCTCGGAACTTTTTTTATTCAATTTATCAGCTCAAAAACCATAAGAAACTATTCAATTCGCCCCTTAAATCTACCTTACTATTACAATACAGTACCCTTACTTACATTACAATAAATACCTTACCATACATATCTGAAAAATCTTGTTAAAACTTTTAGTAGCTTACAAGAATTTCTCTCTAAATAGCATTGTAAAACAATACATGATTGTAATATGTATTTCAGTGTTAACTTCTTGAAATATCATATTCTCCCAGGAAGTATCCTGGATGCATTAATAAGAAAAAGAATTGCTATTTGTAGTACCATATTTTATATGACCTGTTTGGAAACTGGTTATGCAGTTCTAAAATTTCATCTTGATACACTTACTGATTAGGTACTGATGGAAAATTGTTTAACAATTTGTCATATTATGTAACCTTATGAGAATCTTTTGTATTGAAATGTTACAACCTTTACTTTGCCCATAATAGACAGGTACAGTGTTAAATAATTTACACTCAATCTGTTAGTTGCAGGGCTAAAATAAATATTTCTGTTTCTTATCACATGGTCAGCCAATTAAATGACTGAATCCTTTAAGAACAGAAGAGGCAGAGGTGTAAAAGACACTAATCAGGGTTATCTCCTCTGAAAGTAATGAATTTCATTATACAGCCAGACCCTGTGGTGAATGAAGTGAAAGTATCTTTGCCGAGTGGAAAATATGTGCTTTTCAGAGGGCCCGGCATGTTGATAAGCGTACTTTTTCACTCTATAAGGAAAGCAATTGTAAACCACCTCCCCCTCGTTTTACTAAGTAAAACCTCTACAGGTTTAAACCAGCCTTTTGGCTGATGATTTAAACAACAACAACGATCTTTGCTCATGTAAAAGTATGCAGAAGCTTTCTTGATTTAAGGTTAAAACTTTATTCCATTAACCTACCTTGAATTTAAAAAAATTCTGTCATAATTTTCCAGGGTTAAATTTTACAGACTTACTAAAACTATTTCTTTAATAATCAGGGAAAATAATAAAACTAAAAAGAGATTTGAATTAGGAATAAAAGAATAAAACTGGATAAGGGAGAATAATTAAAAATAAATTAAAGATGCATAAAATTACAGCTTCCTTTTAAAAAGAAGAAAAGTATAAAATGGAAAACTAAAAATAGATTGTAATGGTTATGACGTCATCATCATATTAATTTACTAAGCACCTTTTAATTGAATTTACCTTCATTTAAAATAGTTTAATATCAAGGAACGTGATTGCAAATTGAAATAATTATATTAAATTCCTTTTAACATTCGTTATAATGTTACTTACAAAGAGTGAAATTTACAAAGGAATTTACGAAGAAATAGTTTTAAAATTTCTACAGAATATAAAATTATAACAATGAAAATAATTTACTGGAAAAATTTCAGTTTCTTTCTGTAAAAGAATATCATTTAAGTTTCTATTACAAAAGAAAGAGACGGAGAGCACGGAACATAAGCTATTTTTCCTTCCAAAAAGAAACATAAGCCGGTCAAAGAAAAAAGAAAAAAGGAAAAGAAAATAGAATGGGCTCTCCATTTCTTAAAACGATGCAGCTTTGTTTTAAGCAAAAAGATGAAGAAAGTCAAAAATAGACAATAGCCAGTGCAGGCGTCATTGTTTCTTTTTTGCAACTATGTCATCAAGTATGATTTATTTCCTTTATGTGAATGAGGACAATGTATTCGTTTTTAAATATCTTATATATACCATTTGTGTGTTTTCTCATAAATTATTTTAATTGTATCAAAGAAATATCTTTTTTATCCTTGGTGATATTTGAACGTATGTACGTTGAAATTTGTTCAATTTAAAAATAAGAAGCAAAAAAATGAGATGAGGATGATATTTTTGACGTGGATATGAAGTTTAGTCTTGTACAGACTCAGGCCGATCATTTGTGAACGAGTATAGTAGATTGAACCCCAACCATCAAAGCAAACCGGTAACCACTGTTTAGGGTTTAAATCTGCATAAAAGTAACTACATTTATTAACTAAAATTTAAACCAGGAACATTCGTCTCCGAAAACCAGTTCTTAAACAGCTGATTCACGACGACTTTACCACCAGGCTAATCCGGTGGGTTTAACCCGTTATAGGTCTTTGGTAAGTACACTTACCACTTGCAAAATGGTCGATTTTATTTTAAAATAAGCTATGCAGTTGAACCATATTGGCATTGTATGATTTTACAGATGTTTTCTGGTAAGTAGGCTAACCACATTTTGAAATTTGCACCCAGCGACCATTTGCTTTGTGAGTTGCACGAATATAATAAGGATTCATTACAACATATGCTACCGTGTTGTTTTTTTGTTACTTTTGTACAGTGCTAAGAAAATTTTAGTTTTTTATGGGGAAGCAAGCATTCATGCTAATATAAAGTTGAGATAAGCTATTCTACAAATTTTTTGGTTTTATAGTACTTGCCAGTTGTTTTAATAAGCATTCTTACCACTAAAAGTTATGTGATTCCCATTTCAATAAATTTTCTTTAATAAGTATATTTACCAGGGCATCAACAAAAAAGAAATATCTTACTGTTCTGGCACTAGAAATATTCAAGTCCCTAAAAAGCAAAATTTAACACTTTACAACGTATATTTTTCCTCGGAGTACTGCTCTATAAAGGGTTAAAGAAATACGAAAGAGGTTGTAGCGATACGAAATTGACTTTACAGCTGGTTCTGTTTATATTTTGGCTTATTAAAGTAAATGTAAATAAACTCAGCTGGTGGAAATAAAATATTAAAAAATAATTTAATTTTAATAAAAGGTATAAATAAAATCGGGTTGCTAGGTGGCTAGTAAGTTGTTAAAGAAATTTGTAGGAATATTGAGTGTGACCTGGAGATCTAAAGGAGGTGGAGGTCATCACATTCATTCCTAATTATAAAAATAGATATACATTTAAAGAATATTTATTCATTACGGTAGAAATTGTCGTAATTATGAAAATATATATGAAATGAAGTAAAGATTGTTAAGTTTGATAAAGAGTTATTATTTGAATATTTCTACGCTTCAAATTTGGCATACCTAAAGTGGAGGTTGGAGATCTTAAAGGGACGGTACGTAATCTTGTACGCGTAATTAAATAGAAAATATTTTAATAATTGGGACAGAAAATGAATCAATATGATTGTAAATATAAAGAATACTGTTGTTTTTAAAATAAAATGACAATTAGTTTAATGAGATATATTTGTTATATATCAAGGTTAATTCTACAGAATGAATGTTTCGCAATTCTGTCATTTTATTCTGCTGTTTACCCGATGGAGAAGATATAAATCAATTAAAAGTTCTTGCATAAATTTTAGAATAAATTTGAATATTACAGTAGAATCCTTATATCCAAAATAATGGACGCGGACCCATTTCGAATAACCCAGAATTAACAAAAAATATGGACGTAACAAGAAATGAAAGATTTTTATAATATTGTAACACTTAACCCTAGGTTCGTTCGGGATCTGGTTATAATAAAATAAGCAACAAACTTCCTTTAAACTTCTAACAATTTATTTATTTATTTATAAAAACTATTAGGACATTTAAATAGAATGGATGAAATAATGAGAAAGGATTACTTCATAAAAATTAATAAGAACAAAACGAAATGCGAAATGTTGTGCAGTAACAAGAGTGGTTTAGAAGAGATGGGAAATTTAAAAGTAATCAACGAAAACATACAGGAAGTTGGGGAATTCTGTAGCTATCTACGGAGTAAAATAACAAAGGATGGCAAAAGTGATATCAAAAGTAGAATGCTCAAGCTAGAAAAGCATTTGAAATGAAAAACAGCTTACTGACTAAAAACATTGATTTATAAGAAAAATTTCTTAAAACACTATGTTTGGAGTGTAACATTGTACGTTGCAATCTGTTCAATTCAGAACAATAAGTAGGCCTAATCCCTGGACCCAATGAGATGAAGATGGTGGATATGACGTGTAAATGAGGTGTAGTACTGTGGGGACCAGGCCGACATGGAAACATTCCTGGGAAAGTATGGTCAATTAACCTCCAACCAAGTACACCGGTAACCACTGTTCAGAATTGAAATCCGTATAAAAGTTCCCCTTCCCTTTATGAGGAATTGAATCAGGAACCATCGTCTCCAAAAATCATATGTTAAACAGCTGACTCGCGGCGACGACTATACCTCTAGACCAACTCTGTGGAACATCAATAAATTAACAAAATTATTGTTGGAAAAAGCCAAAAATAATTTTTTACCCTAAATTTAGTGGTTTTTCCAAACAAACCTAGGTGTCACAATATAGTACTTCTGTTAAAATGTATTTTTACGAATGATAGTTGAATAGATAGTTTTTATAGATTTAACCCTTTCACTACCAACGTCCAGAAAACAGGACTTCAATATATTTTACGTAGTAAAAACATCCGGTTTACCGCACACCCGTAAGTTATATAAGTTATGCCAACGTCTGGATAACCGAACATTTACAAAAAAAAACCTTTTAAAAAAAATAATTGAATAATGTATTTTGAAACCACCTCCGTGGCGTAGTGACTAGCGCGTTAGCCAGCAAAACGAAAGGTCCTGGATTCGATTCCCCGCTAGGGTTTGAAAATTTAACATGTTAAAATCACCATTAAGGTACCAAAAACCCACAGTAGTTGCTAAAGACCAAGCTGTTGATGCGACTTTTAATAAACTAAAAAAAACTATTTTGAATATTTTTAGTGTTAGATTCTATTTATTTTTTTATGAACGTAATAAAAATGAATTTTTAGCAGGAAATTTTATTTTTCTATAATGTAGAAATTTTGGTAGGCTTACGCCCGCAAGTTTTCGAAATAAGGGCTGGCACTTTTTGTACACCCTTATTCAAATTAAATGGATTTAGATCGAACTTTTAAATATTGTTTCGGCACTAAAAGGGTTAAAAAAGTGATGTTTTTAATAATTTAACATTCTATTGCTTGTTACGTTCGTATTTGTTGAATCCGGGTTATCCAAAATTGGTCTACTCCCATTATTTTGGATAACCTGGATTCTACTGCACCGCATATAATTTTATATTTTCTATAGTAAGTTTGGAAAAAGCTATGCAATTCAGCCAACAGCAACGTATTGTATGAAGCAAAAGAGTAAGTAATAGCGAAGTGCATTGTCAGTATCTAAGCAACGTAACCTCTGTTCGTTTTATTTAACAAATAAAGAGCAGATTCGTCGACACCCTTCCTCGTACTTCTTTATCGTCGGATCTATCCTTTCCTTTACTTTGCACTCACTGTACCATTGTTGTCGTTACACAATACATTGTATTGTATAGTTACGTAACATTATTGTACAATCATATTGTATTTACGCCCTCACACTAACACACTTTCATTACATGTATGCATCATGGAATGTAATGGCAATACAAAACGTCTTCGTTTTCTTGGCATATAAATTAACTACTACACTTCCTCTTTGTGTGCTCTATACAGAGAGAATACAGAATTTGGCTTTCTTTGTTGTTGGCTCCTGGCAGCGATGCTTTTCCTTATTTTAACTTTATTCTTCTTTGCACTTCGTCACAAGTTATACGATAACGACTCTATATTATTAAAGTTACATACGAATTATTCTCCTCTCTCGTTGGTGAATGGAATTAGTTTATCATTCTCTTTCTTTTACACAAGCTTCGTCTATTTATTACTTCATTCTTCAAATAATTTCACATGCCTCCCTTCCTAACTGATAGTCCTAAAAGATAAATTTTCCGTGATTTTCTTATTTCTACAGTTTAACCCAAATAAGTATGAATGATCGTGGAATGCGGTTGAATTATGTCCCTCTTCTACTCATACAGTTGACAGCAGTATAGAACCGGGTGTGGAAAAACATTTCGGTCATTTTTAATGTATAAAATATAAATTTTACCACTTCCTTGTTTTAGTGGTTGTTGAAATTCTTGTTTCTGGAGTAGAATTAACATTCTTCCTTTTTACGTTATTTTGCCTATACGAATATACTAGCACAGCCCGCGCGGCTTCGCACGCAAGTAAAACATGTTAACACCTTTTTATACTTAAAAATATATTTGTAACAGAAATTTTCTAGCTACTAGATCAACAGTATACATACTCCACGAACACACACACACG
This sequence comes from Catonia carolina, assembly GCA_035578175.1. NCBI lineage: Eukaryota > Metazoa > Arthropoda > Insecta > Hemiptera > Achilidae > Catonia > Catonia carolina. Next base: position 23,682,880 of record JAQMRL010000005.1, read on the forward strand.
CACACAAAACATTTTAATAAACTACCTCGCTTACGTCTCACGATCATCTCCTCTTTCAACTATCCACTTCAACAAAAGTATTTACACACACACACACCCACACACATACGATTTGTTGATAATTTCTCCCGCGTACGTCTCTCATCAAAATCCCATTCAGGCAGGGCATTTTTTCATAAGTTACAAAAAATCATTTCATCCTTCACCGTCTGCATTAGCAGTAATTGCAAAACAGTCGGACGTTAAACAAAAAAAATCATCTTATCAAACCCCTTCGTCTACTTCAACAGCAATACCTACTCACATGAACACACATAAACATATTTATGAAAAGCTTCATGAGGGCCCTATGAAAAGACTGAAATCATGGCTATCAACCCACTATGCTTAAAGAAAGTGAGAACTAATGGTAAAGAAATTGCATTGTCTCAACAGTTCAAATATCTACGAAAAATTATCGACTGCAATCTAAAAAAAAATTCACATGGCTAAACAGAACTTCAAAAATTACAAAAGCACAAGGAAGAACCTGGTAAACACAAAAAAATACCGTTCAATGCATGCCAAAATCCGCCACTACAAAACAGTTGTTCTTCCAGAGGCGCTTTACGCCGGTGAAACTATTTTCCAAATTAAGAATCATGCTAAGACTGAACAACTTCTCAAAACAGAACGCAGGAATATCAGAACCTGCCTTAACAAGAATTATCAAAAAAATGGGGTATGGTGAATTCCTTTCAATGAAATTGTTTGTAAGGAAATTGATCCGATTATTAGCGTAATGAAGAAAAGGAGGGTTTCCTACTTTTTCCACATTTTAAGAATGTCGAATGACAGAATATTGACACAACTGATCCTCAGGAACTTGAACAGGAAGATTACGGGAAGATTCATATAAGAGGGATCTCAATGAAATTGGACTGACAATTATCGAAGATAATTGATAATTATTGAAGACGCTTCTGACAAGGAAAAAGTAATTACCACTTTCAAATCACACATATTTTATTGGGAAAAAGCATGAAGACACATGGTGGAGGTTACAAATGAGATACGGAAGCAAAGATCGGGCCGTCTCAAAAAGTACTGGCAAAACCAAAAGGCTAGACCAATACGTTATCCGAAGAACACTAGAAATTGATTGGCTTAATGGTCCAATGTAGTCTAAAAAAGACAGACAATATTTATAAAATTTTAGCCTCAAATCTTACTGTTGCAGTAGTTACTTTAATACGGATTTGAATACTAGACAGTGGTTACCGGAGTAATTTGAAAGTTGGATTTGAAGTTGGGGTTCAATTAACCGTACTTTCTCAGGAATGGTCGGCCTGGGTCTGTTCAAGACTACACCTCATTTACACGTCATGCTCACCATCTTTATCTCATTGGGTCATGGGGGGGGGGGCTTATTGTTCTTAATTGAACAGGTTGTAACGTACACACATTAGGGATTAAAAACATAATAATTATTGATCAAATCCAGATTCCGAACGAACCTAGGTTTAGATGTTACAATATTAACACTACCGTTAATAATAATAATAATAATAATAATTACAACAAAACATAAAGTACATATTTACATAAATTTATAAATAACGTAACATGTAGTACCAGAGGATGAAAATGGTCTTTCAGTAACAAAACTATAACAAAAATAGAATATAACCGAATCAAAAGACACAGTGATGTGAAATAATATTTAAATTAGCTCAGATTTTCCTAGATAACTAGTTTTTCGTTAAATTTCATAAAATTCTGTACATATTCATGATGGAACTTACTGCGAATCTTGTGCATACCAGATGTTATAGTTCAATGTATCTAAAATAAACTAGCATTTGTCATTTCTCGAAATAAGACCTGACAGAAAGCTTACTGATACTAAATGTCATTCCTGTATTTGATACAAATTCTACATTTACATAATATAAAAATAGCATTAGTACGTTGAGTATACATTTTAATTTAGCATGTTCATTTCTAGTTACATCGTTAGAAATCAAATTCGAAATAATCAAATCAAAATAACATTATCATTATTTTACGAGTGGACCTACAATGTGACCGCACATTACGAAAATACATTATTGATCCTAGTGTTTCCTTGTGCTGTCATTCCTTCATATTTTCTGATTGTAATTTTATAAACTCTCTTGACCTGTTTTAGAGTTTAGATTCTGTAGATTCTTTTTTTATTTTACGAATTACTGATTGCCGCTGTTTGCGATCCTACAACTGCAGGAAATCCTAACCTTCTCCGGTTAGGAATATATCCGCTATTAACACCCAAGAGATCCTTGCTTCGTTTTTGCTTAAAGCATCATAAGATTGGGTTAAAAATGTAACCCTTACAGCTAGGTCACAGGGTATCAGGTCGGGATGTTATCTAGTCGATCGTGAAATTTACTGACGTGGTTAAATTATTTTCTGTTGAAATTTTGAAATCGTCATGAATTTTTATTGTTGTTCAGGTTATCAACCGAAAGGCTGATTTAAATCTCTACAGACTTTACTAAATAAAACGAGGAGTGAGGTGCTTTGTCATTGCCTTCTTCACTAAGTTTAAAAGTTTATCAATATGCCAGGCTCTCCGAAAAGCATCTACTTTCCGCCCTGCAAATGACACATTCACTTCATTCACCACAGGATCTGGCTGTATAGTAAAATTCATTCTTCTCAGAGGAGATAACTCTGACTAGTGTCTGTTACACCTCTACCTCTTCTGTCTTAAATGCTTCAATCATACAATTGGCTAACCGTGTGATAAGAAACAGAACTATTTTTTTGTAGCCCTGGAACTAGCAGATCGAGTGCAAATAATTTAATAAGACTTCACCTTCCTGTTATGAGCAGTTTTATTACTGACATAAAACGCGCCAGAAGTAAATCTAAATAATTTTGACTGAAATGTCTGAATCGACGTTAAATTACTTTCTGCCACTGCTCCAAAGATTTGGACTTCGTAATTCCAGATTAGTCCCAAAAGGGTTATACTCAATAAAATTTTGGGAAAAAGGTTTAATTTTGATTGAGGATTAATGGAGCAGAACAGTAGTTCTGGAAGTTCTATATGTATTGTAAGCAGATTATACTTTCAAGTTAGTTATTAAAGCCGTGATAAAAACGTGAATGCTTAATTTTACCCGTCATTTAGAGAATATGTACGGTTATTTCCCGAATTCTAGCTTATTGTGACGATATAAAAGCTATAATATTGAAACACTTATCTCTAAGGTCCGTTTCCGGGATCAGGGTAAATTAAATAATTAACACACTAAAATTTAAAATTACAAGTATTTACTACAACTACGAATTAAAATTAAAGAAGTGACTAAAATCTACAAGTATATTACAATTAAATTATTTAATAAATAACAAACTAATTATAATTAACTAATCAATAAAAAAATTTACCAAGTTACTTAATAATACTTACAAAAATTATACAGAATAAATGTTAAAGAATACACGGTTCAGTAACGTTGACCTTTTCTAACGTAACCGTTAAAACTACGCGATTCGCTCACTCAAACACAGAACAAATCAAGGCTAAACTACACCGTAAACAAACCGGCGCTTATATACGTGGGCTAATGGAGAGTTCGAGAAAAGATAGAGATTTTCTATATAATAATATTACACAAAATCCTTCTGACAGCTTCTGAATAAATCTTAACAACTGTAAACAAATTACGATTGAATAGATGGTGTCACAAAAATACCAATCATATAAATAGGTATCCGGCTCTCACAATACCCGTACTGCCTGTAGGATATAAAAGACCATTTATATTACACATAATATTTCTAACTATTTCTCGGGAAATCATATTTATTACTCTCATTATTTACGTTAACATTTTTAAACTCCCGTCATTCTTGAACACTCTTTCCTCTTCGATATTGTCACAATATTTATATTTACAGTAATTCATTCTGTCAAATAAAGTACAAATGTACCTAATTCAACTTTTTAGGTTATCGAATTTTAGACAATTAATGATGGGTAAATCAATCAGTATATGAGCGCTTTCAAATTTATATTCAGGTTATTTGTATACAGTATTTGGCACACGTTATGTAATAAATTAGAGTAAAATGTATACAGAAGTAACTTCTTATCTTTATAAAACCGTAGTTTACCAATCGTATTATGAAAAACTGTTTTAATATTAGCATTGTGAGATCCTCCTCTACGTAGTTAAATTAGGGAACGAACAAAAACACCAAACGTTGTGTTCTCATGCAACACTTTAAATATAAAATTACAAACTTTCATTACCGAGTTTATACGAACAAACTGTTAACGGCAAACTAGGAGGAGATAGCAGGGCAACCAGAACACAATGAAAGTAAGTTGAAACACGGAGCAAAACATCAACGTTATTGTCAATAGCCCTAACCCCCATATGTTTCATCTGTACGTACAGCTTACATTGGGTAATTCTGTGGAAAGTGGCTAGCGGGAACACAGCAACATGTGTTGCTTTTGGTCGTTGTTTCTATGGAGTGAAATTTCCCAAAAACTATTCTAAACGGTTCTGTAGTTGGGAGAGAGAATTTGTTGTAGGAGTTTTAGTTTATTCCAAATGAATGATACAACTTCCGAGTGGTTTTGTGAACAACTAAACAAAGTACAACTGAAATAATTAGTCGTGTATACCCGTTGAACTCAAGCAGACTAAAAACAGTGCAACAATATGGTTTATTTCAGTACATTGCTATTAAACATTGCTTGCAACTAAAAGTGGTGTGGGAAGATGAAAATAATGTCGTGATTCGATAAGGCTGATTATTGTAATACTACAGTAAGGAAAAACATTATAAAATAAACCTAAGTATACTTTATTTCGTATTGACAGTAATCAAACCAATTGATTTTAAGAAATTATGAACTACCAAATCTTCGTTAATTACTCGTATTAAAAAACTCACTAATACGAAAATATACTCTATAATATATTTTCCAAAATCTTAAGAATATTGTTTTTGTTTCGTTAAGTGCCAATTTTTGACCACATTAGGTAACTTTAGACGTCCTTTCTACTATTCACTCGGTGTTCTGTTTTCGCTTTTCATGAAAACCCTTAAAGTCCGTAATTAGTTATATAAATTTTATTCGATTCATTAATTTTTCTCGGTTTATTCCGGTTTTCTCAATACCTTTTCTAATTTCTTTAAACCATTTATCTGTTACATTTAGTGTATTGTTTAGTGTCGTAAAATTTTGTTTTTTCAACCGTTTGTCATCCATTCTGTACAGATATTGTCCGTACTATTTTAGTCTTCTTTCATTAATCGTTCATTTTCCTTGAACTATCTTGTTATTCTCATTCTCGTATCCTATATTGCCCGTCTACTATCTTCGGATTCAAACCCAGTCCTGTAACAACAATATTTCGAAAATACGCGACAATATTATTAATCCCAGTCCAATTTTTTGTAACCGAGATGGCGAGAAAAACTTATGTTCACTTCCTCACGATGAGAAGAAGTAATGTAAGGCTCAATTGAGGCGTCCTCGTCCAGCCCCAAGGAGATCGCAACCGTCTATCAACCAAAAACCCGCCGCCTGGCCACTTGATTCGACATCAGCAAAATCCTCCACCTCCCACGTAACTGTTAATATGATACTACAAGGAAAGTGTCAGGTTAAAATTATACTCTGCCAGCTGGGCGTGGAAGGGAACCGCCTAATTCCCCCTTCGCTTTCACTGACCAACAGTCATTCTCTCACTTTCACTCATCTCTTTCATCACCAGCTTAGGAAAGAAGTGTGCTTATTTTATTACATTAGGACAGAATTGATTTACGGTGTGAGAGGGCGCTCCCAGTGATCTCCAGATGCCTCCACCCTCCACAGTCTCTCCATCACCCTCTCTGCAAACTGAGCGACCAACTTCCAGATGTCCTCGTCTTGCAGCATCGCTGCCCCTAGTCTCTCTGGGCTCTACAGTCCAACTCCTATCTTCTCAGATATGTTCATTTTTTCGATGCCAAAATATGAACATCTTTCAGAGATATGCGCAATGGACTCCCCGGCTTCACTGTCGCATAGTCGACATTTCGGCACTTCACCAAGTTTAAACCTCACCAAATATTCCCAAAATCAACCATGGCCTGTTAACAACTGCATTAATTCAAGTCAACTAATTGTCAAGTAAAACCTAACTCGTTACAAAGGTGCTAACTTTAATACCTGTGGTCTGATAGTTTTTCAAACAATCGAGACCATTCTAACACTTTCTCCTCTTGACTGGAACATGGTGGAAGGAATAAAAATAAAAACAAACGTTTCTTTTAGTTTTGATTCTCGAGAATTTCTACTCAAAATTGTCCATACATCGCAATCCATTACCCTTGTTCACACAATAATTTATAGAGCAAACAGTTTTTTAAAATAAACAGTTTATTCCCTTAGCAATTTTATAGAATATCACAGTATAATGTTATATCATATTTCATAAAATATGAACAGCTAAGGTCCCGGGTTCAATTCCTGATCAGGTCTGGTTCATATATCTTTATTCTCCACAGTCTGCATTAGCAAAAAATTTCAAAAGTCAGACGTAAAACTAAAAAAAAAAAAATTCATAAAAATTACACTGATACAAAACATTGCGATATAAGACAAAGTGTAAATGTAATTGCAAAATTGGTTAAGAATAAATTAGTATTAGTGTTTGAATTAATTCCCAGAGGTCAGCTGGTCTTTTTTTATAACTATGAAGAAATAAATATAAATCCCTGTAATATTTGTGACCCGAATTTTAATGTAATCCCACTGATGGGAACAATTTCTAGTATCAATTGCAGTTTATGTAATTTAAACTACAAATATTTATGAAAGTATGAACATTTTATTACTAACAAACAAGTATTTATTTTATAATCATACGATACGTAACTATAATTAAATCCTAATTAGATTTAAAAATACCAATCTAATTTTCCTACAAAAGGGAACAATATGAACTTAAATTAATTAGCTAATTTAAATTTTATTACTACAACTTGTTAATCAAACTACAAATGAAAACAGAACGTGGTTTTTTTATTAAAAATAAATCAAATGGAAATTGGTTTTTATCGTTGTAATTCAAGAGAAAATTTCCGCGCTATCGTATCGTTGAATACTGAATCAAAAGAACAAGTAGAAAAAGAATGTTCAAGTGAAATTGTCTGCTTAATAATTTACAGGACTCGCTGCAAATAGAAAACGCTGATGTATGCAGTATAGAATCGAGTTGGAAAATAGAAACCTAAAAAACTAGTTAGAGTGCAATTCTACATACGATATTGCCCCGATAACTTTATATACGATTATGTTTTTTATTTTATTTATTCCCTACCTGTGATTTTCTCGCACCCATAAATCACCACTTTCTAGCTAACAGTAAAGAAAGAAATATACAACAAGGAATACTTGAACGGAACTTTCCATCATAAACATAAATCAAAGCATTTATAACAACCAAAAGAAAACAGCAAAAAGATGAGAAAACATTGATATTAAATAACAATCAACAAGAACAGGTATGATATAAAATGCAACATTCAGCAATACTAAATTTGGAATAACAATGAATGCAAAATATATTAGAGTATGAAAGAAAAACAATAAAAAGTTCAAAGAAAATTGTCAAAGAAACGTTATTACCAATAGCAATAAAGCACATTTAACATAAAACAAAAATTACGTATAATAGTTCACATTATTATTTTTTTCGACATAAACATGCAGAAAGAATTAAAGATCTCGCCTACATCTTCTTTTTAATATTCTAATGAGCCTGGTGGATTTGCCATATCACTGATTAGCAGATTATTATGGTTTTGTAGTTTTGAATAGATTTTAATATAACTTTGGTTATGATGTCGCAGATGAATTGTTATTTTAACCCTTTATAGGGCAGTACTATGGGGAAAAATATGCATGTAGTAAAATGTTAAATTTTGTTTTATAGGGACTTGAATAATGTATTTCTAGTGCCAGAACAGTAATATATTCGCCTGTCTATACTTTTTTTATGTTAAGCCGTAGTAAGTATACTTACCAAGGAACGTTTATTGAAATGGGAATCAATTAATGTTTAGGGGTAAGAATGCTTATTAAAACAACTTGTAATCCTATATAACAGGAAAATGTGTAGAATAACTTATCTCAACTTTATATTAGCATGAATGCTTACTTTCCTGTAAAATCTCAAATTTTCTAAGCACTGTACAAAAGTAACAACAAAATAACACGGTTGCGTACCCTGGTATGAATCCTTACCACATTCGTGTAACTCATGAAGCAAATGGGCGCTGCGCACTAATTTCAAAATGTGGATGGCCTACTTACTATCAAACCATAAAATGCCAATAGGGTTCAACTGCATAACTTATTCTTTGGAAACATCAACCTTATTTCCAGTGGTGAGTATAATTAGCAAACACCTATAAAGAGTTAATTCGGTGTTACATATAATTGAAATAGGTCCTTGATTTATCGATCTCGCATTTACCACGGCTCCGATTTAACGTCACTCATTTAGAAAAGAAAATGTTCGCCTCCGCCCCATATTTTGTTTCAGAATTAACAAAAGTGCCTAGTAATTAGAAAAAAAATATTAGTTTAATTCATTAAACAATGGATAATGAATTATTGATAATATTTCCATCTTTTATTAGTAACACGTCTATAGTATGATTAATGACCTATTGTAAGTCCTAATGAAGTTCATAGGATCACTGTACAAACAGGAATACACAAATTCCCCCACTCCTTTTTTGAATGTTCACAATAAACGTCGATGTCCGACCAGACTTTAGCAGGTAAATCGGCTGTATGTTTAAATAAAATCATTAAACGTTTTCAAAAAGTTAAATATTTTTAAAATGTTAAAATTTTAAAGTCTTTTCTATCGATTGAAGTGTTTTAATACAGATTCTTTTGTTTATTTTTCTTATTCGAGACGGCGAGAAAACTCATGTTCACTCTTTCACGATGGGGAAAGTAGTGTTGGGCTTAATTGACACGTCCTCGTCCAGCCCCAAGGAGGCCGCAACCGCCTACCAACCAAAAACCCGCCACCTGGCTACTTTATCCGACATCAGCAAAGAACCTTTCACCTCCCTTGGAACTGTTTATATAATACTACAAAGGAAATGTCGGGTTAAAAAATTTACCTATTGTCAGTGGGGCGTGGAAGGGAACCGTAGCCTAATTCCCCTCTCGCTGTCACTGATTAACACTCACTCTCCCACTTTCATTCATCTCTTTCATCACCAGCTCAGTAAATTAGTGTGCCTACCTTCTGAGATCGGAACAGAATTGATTTACTGAGGGAGAGGGTTTTTTGTTTACATACTTTGCGCTAAAATATATCATCGTATTTTTTTGCAACTGTTTATGATATAGAAGTTTTCAACAATTAAGAGAGAAAAATTCTGAACAAATTTTTGTTTATTGATAAACTTTTTCATTATTGTGAAATTTACTTGCAAGAAATGAATCTGAATATTATCTAGGGGAAGTGAATAAAGTAGGTAATTCATTTCCTTGGCAAAATTCTAATATTAAATCAATAATAAGCAATATTGTTGTTAACACAACATGTCTAAAACATATTTTTCATTGTCTTAACATGATAGATTTATTGAGAAATACCAAGAAGATTATTTGTGACATATCTTGGCACAGTTCTCAATTCCAATTCACTAACCTACTCCATTTTGATTATCAGCTCCTTCTGGCAAATACCCACACACATACCACATAACAATAATCGTTATAATAATAGGTGCAGTAAATATAACTATCCCCTACTTCTGGCAGAATTGGCAAAGGGTGTGAGATTCATTATTAGATTGGAAATTTGTAGACTCAACAATGAACAGAAGATATTAGAAGATTATTGGGAAGCGTTCCATGGGCAGGAACGTTTGATGAGGTTTATTAAAACTGGGAATCCACTAAATCCCGATTAATTTCTTTCCATAGTCAATTTTATGTCTTATAAAAAACTTTCCCACTAAATTTGAAATTATAAAACGGTTTAAAAAATTTATATTCTTTATAAGCTATTTAAATACACAGTTAATCTACATGAGTTATAAAAAATTAAAAACACCTGTAGTATCCACGTAGTTTAAAAGTCATTAAAAACTAATTTTTAGGTGGTTTTTCTCCCAAATTAACACTTCCATATACTATAATATTACATGGTGTAAATGCGTTTTGAAATATTAAAACTATTTATGGTATTCTTCAAATAGTATGACAGTAAGAGGAAATACCAGTTTTACCGGCAGGCGTAATTTATTTCTGCAACTACTATAATATTCTATTTGGCAGGGAAAATCTAATATGACAAAATAGAAGGAATGGTTGCGCCAGGTTAAGAATGTTAACTTGCCTTTAATCCAGTTTTTTTCAAATTGACTCAATAATACCTTCCGTAATAATAATAATATCTTCCTTAAAAATAAGGTTTCCATGAATAATTTGCAGATACCATCCCTCTTGGCCCTCCAGGTTACAAACGTAGGTATTCAGGTGATATTAAGTTTTGTAGGGTTGAATAACCTCAAAAATGGACAGTAGGGTTGAAAAACTAAAAAATAGTGAAAACTGTATTGTTAACGTGAGAAGACAAATGTGAAAACTATAGGAGTGGTTAAAATGATTAATTCCAGGAAAATTATTTCGGTGTGAAATTTTTGTACAATTGAAACTTTTGGTCGGATGACCGTCGCCCTACAGTGTACCTTTACTGTAGGACCCTTCTTCTTCTTCTTAAAGTTCCATCTCCTATCGGAGGTTGGATATCATAATGGCTATGGTCACTTTGCTGGCTGCCGCTCTGAAAAGTTGCAATGAACTACAGTTGAACCATTCTCTAAGATTCCGCAGCCAGGAGATGCGTCTTCTTCCCACGCCTCTTCTTCCTCGGATCCTTCCCTGCATAATAATTCTCAGCAACTCATATTTTTCTCCTCTGGTTATGTGACCCAAATATTGGGAAGCGTTCTTGATTAATGGTCTTCTTGATTAATGGATTAATGGTGGATAATCTTGATTAAAAGCATTGCAGTAAATACTGTAGGACCCAGAAACCACCAATTCAAGGACAATAAAATACTATTTTTAATCATGGCGTACCAATCTGGGAGATCGAGAAACCCATAAAAGTAGCGGTTTTGATGGTAACATGAGTGTGTTAATTCCGTTCTCATTTTATTCTGATTATTTAAAATGGTTTCAAAATATTACGTTAATGGTGTGTTACAAGGTTTAGGTGACCTTGGATAACCTTCATGTGAATTTTCAAATTTTCTTCAACGTTCCTATCGCAAGGAAAAATTTATACAAAATTTAATACATATTTTTTCACCCATGGAGGGCCAGGAGGAATAAATCAGCAAAATTAATCGTGGGTACCTTTTTTTTAACCAGACACTACATTTTTAGGTTTATTTGAAAATTTTATATGGAGGGCATTATAGTACTCTTACCCATACCAGGCAGGTGAAGTGTTAAATTATTTGCACTAGATCTGCTAGTTCCAGGGCTAATAAAAAAAATAGTTCTGTTTCTTATCACATGGTCAGCCAATCATTATGACTTAAGCATTTAAGAATAGAAGAAGTAGAGGTGTAAAAGATACTAGTCAGAGTTATTTTCTTCTGAGAGTAACGAATTTCATTATACAGCGAGACCCTGTGGTGAATTAACGAAGGTGTTATTTGCAGGGTGGAAAGTAGATTCTTCTCAGAACGCCTGGCATGCTGAAAAGCATAATTCTGCACTTAGTGAGGAAGGCATTGTGAACCACTTTACTCCTCGTTTTACTTAGTAAACCCTCCTGAATTTCAAACCAGCCTTTCGACTGATAACCTAAATTACTACAACAATAATTTTATTAAGTTCCTATTAATTGAATTTCACATAATTATAATTTATTTGTGTGTGTACAGTTTCATTTATTAATTTCAAACGGTTTTTTCCTTTTTGTTAAGCTTTTTGTGCTTAACATTATTAATAACACGTACAAAGTAAACTAATTCTAAAACTGGATTATGCCTAAAATTTCTGCAAAATTTATTCGTTAAATACGATCAAAAGGAAATTTTAGAAAATAAGTTCTTAAAATTTGAATAATTTAATTAAACACATCCTGTTTTACAAGTAAAACCGTGTTTATGACAAGTAATTTAATAACCACTCCATACGTTCTAGGTGTTATTATAAACCTTTCTCTCATTTAATAACTTAGGTAGTCTACGTCTCTACCATACATGAGTAGCAACCCACAAAATTCGTAAAAGTGTAATTTATTACAAACCCAGTTCCTTAGGCTTTAGAATTTAGAAATTACGGTAAAAAATTACGAGTTTATTAAAACCTTTCCTTTAAATTTTAAATCATATCAACGGTTTTTAGTGACTTAAAGTTATGTTGCTATACTAACATTAAGAGTTTTTAAATTAGCTTATACGGGTGTAAGGGTGTAAGTACGGTACTACCTCGTTCATCCGAACTGATTGGAACCAGAAGTGATCAGAAAAATCAAAAATCCAGATAAAGCGGAAACCAATAAAAACAAAATATAATAGGGAAACTTACAGTTTATTTCTGCTTCATTGTAGTTATTCTAGTGTGCGTAATTTTCAAAAAGATTTATTTTCAAATGTTATAAAATTTACTTATAGTTAAATAATTTTGAATTTGAACTGAATATGAATTCATGAAGTTTAACATATGGTAGGTTTTCCAATTGTGGTCTAATTTTTTAAGTAAATTTCTGTTGAAGATGCTGTTAATGTCTTTGAATATAAGTTTTAAATGTGTGGGCATCGGTAAAGATAATGAATTCTTGGTAGCTTGGTCATATTTTTTATTTCTATTAATACCCACATAAAGTGGAATTCACATATAAGTAGGGACTTGATTAATCATAAACAAATGAAAATTGAGGGTACGTTTTTACATATTTATTTATGTAAAGTTTCCAGTCTATAGAGTGTGCTATACGTCCGGCATATTAATTCAAAAATAGCAACCTCTTCGTGGGACACCCGGTATATCAACGTTTCCACTTTTCTAATCTGTTACCCGATTATTAAACTGATGATTAAAATTTTGATAATTCAGTCCTAATATTATTATTGTATATGAATTAATTGGTACAGAAAAACAAATGAAAGACTAAAGTATTTTACATCGACACAAAAATACTTAACTGAACAAAACTCTAAATGACCCGTTTGAATTCAGTTTAGTTTGTTGTTTGTTTTAACTGTATGCACTTGTAAAGAGAAATTAAAACGAACAGCAAACACTTATGCGGGCTTAGATAATTTCTAAATGTTATATGGTTGTCCCTTCTCGTATGCTTGGTTAACCAAATGGTATGGGGTTGAACTGAATTATATTCATACATGAAAATTGAATCGTTAAAAAACCATACAAGTAAAATTAAACAAATGAATCAATAAATTTATATAATTTAATATTTGTAAATTTTCATAAGACATCTTATAAATAAGTCATTTCAGAAAGCCCATAATTCAAAATTTTACAATTCTGGCTTTCCTTAAGTAATACAACACTTTGAAAAGGCTTACCCTTAAGGATAAATGTAAAGTCCTTCCTTCTAATTAAAAAATGAAAGTGGATGACTTTATGAAGCTTAAGTTTACTTTAAGTTCTTAAGATCTTTAAGTTTACTTTAAAGTGGAATAGTTTATATAGATTTCCTATGCAAACAATTTTTAAAGGGAGATAGCTACTGTTTGTGACGACAACTATGAACGTGAATAGTTCTGATAACCAACATTTTTCTTTCTTAACGATTAGAATTTCAATTTTTATTATTGCTAAAAGCTATTACAAGTCACTTATGTAAACATACATGAATATCACTGTAGAACACAATTTTCCTCTGGTCTAACAACATATTTTACATAAAATAATATAAGTTAGTATTTTACTCCAATTTGTTTTAGAAATACCTTAAATCAAAATTTTCAGTTTGTTTTTAACAAGTAGTTTATCTTTAAATAGATAAAATTATATTTTTTTTTATATCAAAAGAGACAACCCCTCTGAACAATTATATTTTTTGATATTGGTTTTTATTGAAATGCAGTAAAATTACCAGTTTTTTAATTTTTCCAAAAGTTATTTTTTTTACTTGTGGGCCTTCTGAAATGACCAGTTTCAATAATACGTAAATAGTATTTTATTTATGAAATGGATTAACGTTAATACATTTTTAGTTTAATTGAACGTTATGACTGAGAATGGTTAACTAAATATTGACTGAATGATTGACTAATTTATCTATGTCAGGTTTTTTAACATTCATTTTTCTATTTATATCGAGATTATTTAAATTAAAAATCATTTTTAATTATTCTTCAAAATAATATTTAAAAGAATAATTTTGGATTTTATTTTTAATTTTAACATTGTTTTCTCATCTAAAATTATTCCAACAGTCAAGCTTTCTCTGAAAATGAAATGTTACTAAAACATAAAGAATTAATTTTTTTTAAATATTTTCAATATGTTTAAAATAATTTAAAAAATTTACCGCAGGTGGATTCAAAACACCAATTACCATTTTAGTACACTATAATGTAACCATAACTCCACGCAGGAAAGTCAAATAGTTCACAAAATTTACTGTACTTAAATAGAGAAAGATTTACAAATCTTTGTATTTAAAGCTAAAATACAGCTAAAATTTATCAAAATTTATTTGTTTTAAAGGTCGAAACCTTTGCTAATGATTCCTCATTATAACAAGTCTTCATTTATTCGTGGAACACTGAAAAAACTAATGAAAATCAATGCTATTTCCCTAGGGTTTCATTTCGTGGAACACCTGGCCTACACACACACACCCGTACAAAGAAAATCGTGAAAACCATGATTTTGAGTTCAGAGGGCCTGTAAAAACGTGTATTTCCGGTGAAAACTCGATTTCAAAAAATCTACATCAAAACAGTACTTTCCATCCATATTTATTTATTATATTCATATAGACAAGAGAAAGTAAAAATGAAATAATAATAAAAATAAATGCAAGTAATATTATTTTATGTATGACTACATTCCACTGAAATTACTTGCAATTTCTCCAAACTAAAATAATAATATTGAATTTCAACAAAGGGATTTCAAAATTCATCAAATTTATTTTGATGAAATGTATTACTTTTTTACCCTATGAACTTTGTAAAAATTTATTGAGATTTAAAAGAAGTGATCCTTATTCGTTTTATGATATACAAGGATACGTTGTTAAAAATTACCATAACATTATGCGTGTCACTGTTAATGATCGCTCTGAAACTGTCTCAATGTGTTTGCCAAATACACTTGCTTAGTTGTCAGTGACTTAGCTTAATTTATCAGCAGCTTAAATTACCTTACATCTTAGTTTACATGTCGTTTCAATTACCTGTAATCTTGAAATATCGCGTTTATCGATCAGGTTAACTTTCATGCGCAGTCTTCATTATTATTCCACTTTCACAAAAAAAGGTTATTAACGATTTATGCAATACTAAATACTCGTTCTTCAAACAGTTTTCTTGATGCTGTGGGCGGTCTGTTGGTGTACCGAGTTCGATCCCTGTCTGGTCTGATATTCTTTAATAATTCATAGTTATCTACCTCCTTTCAACGTCAACATTATTATTAATGAAAAAAAAACAGTTGGATGTAAAATAAAAGCAAAATCTTTGTTTTCTTTAATAAAGATATTCAGCGCTTCAGCGCATTATGATTTTCAGAAGCTTTATTATGGGAAGGGGTATGGAACTCCTTCCCATATAGGGTAATAGTCATCAAGTGCTTCTTAGGCACGGTGGTGTTCGTCATTTATACACAAAGCAATACTGAGAGTGGCCACTTGCTACGTGCTACGCCAAGCCGGCGGCAAGCTAGTCGGATTTAACACCAACTTAATCAGAAATTAATATTATAGATATCTCAAATTACATAACAGTTAAAATAATGAACATAGACTTCACACAATCGGGACATCTTACACTATCAAATGAACTCTCATTTATCTAATTTGGTTTATTTGTACTAAAGTTATGGTCGGGGATTCATTATTTCTATGTACCACCGTAACTTAAGACCACCTGGACCAAACTAACAATTAACACACACATTTTATTCGATAATGCGTAACGTCCCGAGAAATTTAAGCCTATATACGTTATCGCAGCTTTATTAGTTCTCGAGATATTTCAGTTGAAGTAAATTGGTTTGCTGGCATTTCTCCCACCACCTCCCCTCCAATTGGTCGCCGTGAGGCATAGACCCGGAGGCTGTTCCTGAAAACTCTTAATTTGTTCAAATGTGACGGCGATAGTCACCTAAAATATAAACTAAGTTATAAAATTAAAACTAATTCGAAGGCGAGTTGGAGCCAGGTCGACCGACCTGGGAAGTGTGCACTGCTCGCCCTTTTGTCTTAATGCCTCTTGGGGCTCAAGGCCCTCGTCAAATATTAGAAAAAATAATCCTAACAGTCAAAACTAAGCTACAGAAAAGAATAAAAGAAAAGTTAGGACCTAAAGTCGCCTTATTACCAGCAAGTGCTTGTCGACCAATATATAATTTAGCTCAATGTCAGCGAGTCGAGATGAGACAGCTTTTTCCTTAGTATTCTACATGACGATGGTAGAACGTAGCTACCTCGTCAAGGAATCCCCACACCGACTGAGCACGCACCTCACGGCACAAGCTCGAACGTTCCGTGAGAGGCCAATTTTCCCCTTGGCCTTGAAGCTCCAGGGTCAGCCGGCGCCTTGACCTCCCCAAGAGCGGGGCAATCGTACAACAGATGGTTGCGCGATTGGACCTCCCCACAGACGCAGGAATCATCATCTAGTAGACGGAACCGCTTTAAATATGCCGCGAACTCACCGTGACCAGTGAGGACCGGACACCCGATGTCCTTAATGAAACAGTAGAGGCGTACCATCCCCCCAAGTCCTCTATGAAATCATACAGAGACCTTCCCTTATGTGAGGTGTCCCACTCGCGCTGCCACGCTTCAAGAGCGAGAGCTTCAACCCTCTTCTTAAGAGCAGGGTAGGGTAACAAATTGACGGCATTAACATTACCCGGTTTCTCCGGATCCTAGTCTCGACCCACCAAAGCGACTCGAAACCTCAAAACCTTTATTAGTTCTCAAGATATTTCAGTTGTAGTAAAATGTAAACAGAATATGCTGATATTTCAATATACTGGTTGTCCCAAGAAGAAGTTACTATTTTTGAATTAATATTCCGGACGTATCGCACAATCTACAGACTGGAAACTTTACAGTTATAATAAATAGATATGTAAAAAAGTACCCTCGAGTTTTATTTACTTATGATTCATCAAAACAACATGGCGGAATAAGAAAATAATGACAAAAATGAGTAATATTGTGGATAAAACCATTTATATTTACAATAGGATTCAGATAGAAATGATGATGTTTTATCGTATGACATATCCCATCAGGCAATGACTGAAGACAGATAAGCATTAATTTTAACTAATCACATAGTTCCTTATTCTTTTTTTTAGGCGGAGATGCAGGACGTTGTTTTCCAGCATGATGGAGATCCCCTACATTATGCTAATGTGGCCAAAGCGGTTTTAAACCAAAAATCTTTTTACCCGTTGGATAGGTCGTGGCAGCGGCCTCATGGGCTGGCCTCCAAGATCGCCAGACTTAACTATTTGCGATTTTTTCCTATGGGGCTTTTTGAAGGAAAAGTTAATTCCCACCATTGGAACCGACGGTGAATTAATTAGGCTGATTGAAGAGGAACTGCTATTGATACCTCGCCAATTTTTCAAGAACGCTTATGACTCATTTTTGTTTTGTTGATATCAGTGCATAGCTATTGGTGAACATCAGTTCGAATAAAGGTTAATGAAACAAATTGTGTTTATTAATAATTTATCACTTTCATATTTCTTTAATTTTATTACTTAAGTAACATTGTAACAAATCACCAATTTGAAAAGTTTATGCAAATAAAATTAATTTCCGCAATTTTGTTTTGATTAATCATAAGCAAATGAAACTCGAGCGTAATTTTTTTACGTATCTATTTACTATAACTGTAAAGTTTTCAGTATGTAGAGTATGCGATACGTCCTGCATATTAATTCAAAAATAACAACCTCTTCGTGGGACACCCGGTATATAGATCATCTGAAATTCTTACATTATTTAAATTGTGTTATACATTTAAAGTACACCGCATTGGTCTAAGGTTTTAATTAGATAAAAAAATACCATTAGTCTAAAGATATGTACAATTTCCAATTGCATCTATTGCTGAGCCCCTGTTACATGCAGGTGAATTGCTGAACAGAATATACTTGACCTAATAGTGTGCTAATAATAATAAAATTTATTATTGTACTATTAGTTTATTAGGTCATCAAGAAAAAATGCACCGCTTAGTCATCACAAAGCCCAAAAATTGATTAACGGCATCGGTGCGACAAATCTTCAACGAACCGTCTCATAAAAACATTTATTTTTTCATTAATTAAAATTTTGAAAAGATATCGATGGGTGATGGAAAATCTAAACGTAGAAAGCTCAATTTTAAAGAAAAAGATTAACCGAAATCATTTCAGAAGGAGCAGAGAACAAACTCGGGCAAAAACCCAGTACTTTTCAAAACGTGATTATGTTCTCAACGAAACATAGATTTGCGGATGTGTATGAAGGTTTTGAACTATGTATTTTATTAGTTTTTACAGAAGAATTTTGTTTCGTAGGTATTCATTAAAAAACCTTTAATATAAATATATACCAATTTTCCTTATTTTTCTTTTTTTTAAATATTCAACAATTTTATTGTTAGTCATTAAGGGTAAGGGACTAAGTTAAAATGTTAAAGTCAGTGAACTGTAAATTATTTCTTTGCATCGTCTCATGTTCTACTCATTACCTAACTTTCCCGCTTACCGTTTATACGTAGCTGTAGAACCAAAATAAGCCATAATATTCCCTGTTTTAATTTTTCCTTTTATTTTTTTGTTCATTCAGGTCATATTTTACGTTATTTGTCGATAAATCTAATGATATATAAATATTTGACGTTTAATACAGTTTTTGTAAATTAAAGTAAAAGAAATTGTTGTTTTTAGAGCTGATTTGATGGGGTTTGGTGATCGATTTCAGCCCCTGTTTGTTTATTTGATTTTAGTATGAATTTGTTATTAATAACAACGATGTTTACACTAACTGTTTTAGAGAACGTTGGAAAAAAACAGATCGCACGTTAATGAAATACCGTGAATTTATACTAATATGAAAATTAGAGTCAAAGAAAAGTAAATATATACCAAGGGTAACATAACTATTGCTCATTCTTTAGTTTCTCAAATAATTACAGTAGAATCCCATTTATCCGAAATAATTTCAAAAAATTGGAAATTTTCTTTTGAACTTCAATAAGTTTTCGTATTTTCACGGTTTCATTGTCTTTTCGGATCGATGACTTAACTCTATGCCGTTCTATTATCTGTTTCAAAACTACAAAGACTCGAGTTTGAAAGCAAGTTGTCGGAAAATGGCTAGTCGGATATTATTGTACTTTACATAAAAATTTAGCTTGTTTAAATCTACGTTAATTAGATGAAAAGCCAAATTTTTGGAAATGGTTTTAAGTTGTGTTATTGCGATCTGAACAAAAAAAGTGCCCGTTTTTTACCCTAATTTCCCGAAGCCCTAATTTGAAGTCGTGTAAAATCAGAACGGGTAGTTCGATTGTCGCCAAATTTCTGGAGATTGTATAACAGTTCTTTTTAAAGGGCTCTGCCAAATTCCAAACTCCAAATTTAATTTTTTAAGAAGTTGTCTTAATTTTCCATAGTAACTTTTTCTTTAAAACCCGAAATCCGAACAACTTGCAAATTGTAGGCTATCATTATTTTCGTCATTTGATCTGTATTAAATTGTGAAAATTATTAAAATAAAAAATTTGATGGTAGACGTTACAGGATTTTTTTTAAATGTGAATTTGTTTACTTAAAAACTATTGCACAGCGGGTGAAAATACTTGTTCTACCGATGAGTGAAAGCTCCAACGTCACACAGCGTTGCCAAACTTCACGCCTAGTTTCATCAACTCTATTTTACTAGATACGATTATTTAAGTTATTAGTTTATTAGATGGAATTTGACTTCCCACCTCCCGCCCAGTACGGCGTACGCAAGGTCGTGTGCCAACTATAGTTTCACAAACTGTATGGTAATTGAGCTACAGGCAATAATACACGTCAGATTTTTTCTTATAAGGTTTATAAAGAAAACGTTTTCACGGCATAAACCCCAGCTTACAAAATGTTATGAAGAACCTGCACGGTAGTTAAATGTAGTGTCTCACTGTTGAGGTTGGCAGAACTGTCAAATTTTCACCTTCCTTCCACACAGCCCATCCATACGCAAAAGGTAATCACGTGACTAAAGTATCTATACGTGTCATACATATCATTCTCATTTCATTGGGTCATGGGGTCATAATATTGTTCTGCATTGACACATTCCAATGTACACACATCAGGGGTAAAAAATTAGTTAAACATCTAGTGTGAGACACTCACACGGCTTTCTCTTGCCAATGGAAATAATGAACAATATTACTAATAAAACATTACAAATAAACAAAAATATTAAGCTCAAAAAACATAACCTAATTTTAATCATGAGTGAATGATGCAAAATTAAAATCAACCTCAATTTGACTTCTAAATACGGAAAATCACTCTTTCACGCTAAACTAGGCTCTGTAGAGAAAAATGCTCTGAATTAAAGTTGTAGATCATTTTATTTTCTATAAATCTGATTATATACTTTTGTCGTAAAATGCATACTAAGGCTGAAATCTTAAAAACTCATTTTGCTTTACTCATTTTCGTGAAAAAAACAGAAAGTCGCTAATTACCGATAAACTAAGGGTTATACAAAACAATATTTGGAATAAAAGTTGTAGGTTTTTAAATTCTCTACTACTTTTATTATACAAATTTTTGTGCTAAAAAATTTTTTATTAAAAAATTTTATTATGCAAATTTAAAAAAATTCGTAGGAGCCCTTTTTGAGAAAATCGTAAAAAAGTTGAAAATGACACGAATAAACTACTAATTCTGGTTGACCGATTTTGATGAAAATTTTCGTATCGGATCCTCTAGTAGTACCTAACTTAAGTTTCAAGTTCGCACGATGTTCCATTCTTGAGATATTTTGTCAACATACACACACACACACACACACACACACACACACACACACACACACACACACACACACACACACACACCAATCGCTAAAAACATGTTTTTTGGGTTCAAGAGTTCTGCAAACGTGTATATCCGGTGAAAACTCGATTTCGAAAAATCGACATGAAAACAATAGGCTTACTTTCCTTCCTATATATTCAACAGGCAAAAAAAAGTAAAAAAATGAATTTGTGCACCTCATTTTAAATTGTTTCAGAACTGATATAAGACACTGAAGTGTTAATACGGTTTGAAGAATAATGTTGTATTGGTTTAGGCCTAATTATTTGGAATTAGCATAAGATGTTTTGCATTGATTATACTAGGTTAGATGAATGGAGTAATATTATTGAAATCCGTTCTACGCGTTGGGTGTATGCGTGTGGGGGTGGTTAGCTTATTAAGAGGCTAGTCGGGTATTAAGGGGGGGGGAGAAGGATTCCCTGGTGCGATACTTGTGCGGACGGGTAGCTGTGGGCAAGGATGAGAGCTCATACCAGCCAGGTAGTAGCCGCTGTGTAGCTCCCGTAGAGTGTACTATTACAGTTCTGTGAGAGTAGTTAGTAATGCCGTTCTGTTAGGTAAGGTGGTCCCACAGGAGTTACTTAAGCATTGGAATAGAGGAAACATGAGAGATAAGGAAAACCTCCCTGGGGAATTACCCCGGGATTTAATTAACCTGCTAATTGAGGAAATAATGCCGGTGATCTTCTGTCTTGCTCTTTCAAACGCTTAACATTCTATCTTATGATTTTGTATCTTTGTCTACTGAATTCTCCACCTTCTTAAACGTCTCTATTCTGTACTCTTAATATTCCTTTATTTCTTCGCGAATTTTTAGTTTTTATGTATCTCAAATTCCCTTTTGTTTCTTATATCTACAATTTACTGTACGTAACCGAAAAATAAAAAAATTGTGCATTTAGGAAAATAATTCATATGATATATTTTTCTATATTCGTTTGTATTTTCAATGAACTAATTAAGAGTTAATAATGTATTTAATGATTTATCGTATCTAATTAAACAGTTTTAATTATTTTCCATTCATCTTCACGCACATACGCTGTAAAAGATAACGAATAGGTGTCCGGAAGAAGGCCTACATTACATTTTGTAAATTAAACACTTTTTTTACGAGAGCAAAGCCTTCTCAAGAATTTCAGAAACGTGTCACTTACCCTATCTTGTAGAGCATTAAAAAATGTAGTTAATGAGGCGATTTTTAAAAAATCGAAAGAGCCGTTTTTGAGAAAATCGCTAAAAAGTGAAAAATTACACGAATAAACTACTATTTCCGGTTGAACGATTTTGATGAAAATGTTCGTGTCGGGTCCTCTAGTGGTACCTTACTTAAGTTTCAAGTTTCAACTTCGTACAATTTTCCGTTCTTGAGATATTTTGTACACATACAAACACAGACCAATCGCTAAAAACAAGTTTTTGGGTTCATGGATCTGAAACCGTGTATATCCTGTGAATACTCGATTTTTAATCGACATAAAAATAACACTTTCCTTCCTATATTATTCATACAGGCAAGATAAAGTAAAAATTCGTACACGTTGCAATAGATTGCGTAGCATATGTTAGTTTGAAAACACTACAGAAAAACATTTAATTTGAACCAATGTACATATTATTATCGTGATGTACTAAACGGATAAACAAATTCACGAATTCCCTTACTGTTACAGCCGTTTCTTTAAACTAAACTTGGTTTTATTATTTGTTTTTCTTTAGAGTTTGTTACGGAAGAGTTTCAGCAAACTTACAAGAAATTTATTTTTATCTTTTATCAAATGTGTATTATATGTTTCATCTTCTAAGTGCATTGAATTGATGATATTTTAAAAGAACTCTAATACTCTGGATTTCCGGCGAAAGAAACTGAAAAATTAAATTAAATTTTATCTTACAGATAAGTGTAAAAGATAAAATAAATATAGTTTTCATAGTAAATACTATTGAAGTTAACGAGATTATAGATCAGAAAATAGTGTATTCAATCTTGCTTTTTACCTGTAATGGAATATCTACACTCAGCACAGTAAAAAGATCTTGTTTATATACTCAATGCAAAGGAGTAAGTGTTTTAGTATCCTTTTGTGTTCTTTGTAGATCTACAGCAGTACAAATTTTTTAATCATGATAAGTTAGAAGAGGAATATTGTAGCTTACTGTTAAACCCTACGGATACATTTTGTTCAACTGTAGTTCAGCATATTTTATGTGTACGCATACAGATAACAATGCAATGTGGGAGACCCGATACTCTTTTCTGCTTTGAGAGACTTTAATTTTTAAAACGTTGCCATTTCTCAAGCTGTATTGCTTATTTATTACACGCATCTCACATACGATGACTACCTATTCTGTTTTTACTGTTTACTTCATTCCTTATTTACGAATCCTTGCCTACAAAACGAATCGTAAAAGAAATAAAAGTTAGCTTTGGATCTGTAAAGGCATAGTACATTTAGTTAATGGGACATACACAAATAAATCCGCTAGGACAAAGCAGATCAACTGGGATCTACCAGTGATTTTGTTTGTTACTACTTCAACAAATATGAACCGAAAGAATGGTTCATTATTCTAACATCCATCTTCATTACTTGATTGTGAAACATTTTCTAGTATACGAGAGTTACTTTTAAAATTGTTTGTTTTTATATTCTTTTGCCCTATGTAAATATATGAGGAAGGAAAGTATTGTTTTCATGTCGATTTTTCGAAATCAAGTTTTCAGGGGAAATACATGTACCCAAAAACATGTT
The DNA here is from genome assembly GCA_035578175.1 of Catonia carolina. Taxonomy (NCBI): domain Eukaryota; kingdom Metazoa; phylum Arthropoda; class Insecta; order Hemiptera; family Achilidae; genus Catonia; species Catonia carolina. Next base: position 23,706,976 of record JAQMRL010000005.1, read on the forward strand.
TTTAGCAATTGGTCTCTGTATGGAGGGGCGTGTGTACGCGCGTGTTATGTGTGTAGATGGTTGGAGTTCAATTTACCAAACTCTCTGATGAATGGTTGGCCTGAATCTGTGCAAGACTACTCCTCATTTACAAGCCATACATATTTATATCCTCATCTCATTGGGTCATGGGGTTGATTATTGTTCTTATATTAAACAGATTGGAATCTACACACATTAGGTATTAAAATATAAATAAAAATGTTTAACAGAATTAAATAAATTTTGATATATGGCAATAGCAGCTTACTAGCTATTTAATTTAATTCTGAAAGCAATTAAAATTTACGTTTGTAAAATGAAGATGTTGTTCAGGCAATTCCTCCAAATTGCCTCCTTTTTGTTCAATTTTAATCGACTAATCCATTCTTTTCTAGTTTGAATCATATCAGGCGGAGTGTTATTAATAATTTCTGCAGTTTCTAATACTCGATTTTGTATTGTTTTGTGTATTATAATAAGCCCGATAAATTTAGATGGGTGGAAAATTGCTGTGTACTTATCCATTTCCTCACCCCACCTCTTCCACCAGTCGAGCAATTTCTCCTTTTTTACTGTTCCTATTGACTTGAAAATTATACCTTATTTTAAAATTCACTTCACTCTTTACGCTCAAAAAATGGACTCTGCCTATAATATCAAATACACATTAAGTGATAAATTTATTATATTTGCAACTTGTGCGTTCAAAATAAAATTCAAATTAAAAAAAGAAAAATTTCAAAGTGTTTTATTTTTGTGTTTAAAAGTTAGCTTATCGTATTTTATTGTACAGGACTACTGAACGTATGTTTTATTACCTTTAAAGTTTATACGTCGTACAAAAATTAAAACGTAAATTATATTACAATTTATATGTAAATACATTACAATTCTATTTATACTTTATTTATATTAATAATACGTATAATATTATCTAACTGAAGTAAATGAATACAATAAAAATAGGCCTAACAAATACAGTAAATGAAAAAGTTCAGTGAATAAACTACTTTTATTTAATCTAACACGTAAAAACAGTGTATTTCTTGTAACACTACAAAGAGCGTAAGGGGGTACTATGAGTACTACTATCGGTTTCATAATCATAGACGCCCGAGTTTGAACCCTTGCATCTTCAAAATGGTGAGTCGGATTTCAACGTACTTAAGATAAAAATTTAGCTCTTTTTATTCTGCGTTGACCTGTAGTAGTCCTATAATTTTAATATTAATTAAAAATTGCTATATTGAGGTTGAAAGACAAAAAGACCCGGTTTTTTTGCTACCGCAACGAATTTCATTCGTTTAGAGACGCATAACTCGAGAATTATTTGACCAAAAAGTTTAAAACTTTAACACGACATAGACAATTATATTATTACAACGAAATTTCAAATTCGTACGTTACTTAAATTTGATTTATTAACAATATTCTAAACCTTGCTATCTCGGTAACCACTCAACCTTTTGGCACGAGCAAACTATCGTGGTACTCGACGTATAAAATAAGTATAACTGTATTAATAACATGAAATATTGATAAGCCAATGTTGTGGTAGAATTTTTTAAATTTAAAGCAAAGCAAAATACCGGGTCTTTTGTCTTTCAACCTCAATATTGCAATTTTTAAACAATACTAAAAATATAGGTTTACTACACGTCAACACAGAATAAAAAGAGCTAAATTTTGATGTAACGTATGTTAAAATCCGACTCATACTTTTGGAGGTGCAAGGGTTCAAACTCCGGTGTTTATGATTACGAAACCGATAGTAAGAGATTACGGAAGAGATACACGAGCAAGAACTCGACCCGCCTAAATCTTTCGTTCTTATATTAACCCATTTTGAATAAAAAAATATTTTACACAACCCTACAGGAAAGAATGTATCATAATTTTGTTTTTTTTTTTAAATGTTAATGTCGAAAATTATTTTGAATAAGGAATAACAGAGAATAATTTGGAAATTTTAATGAAGCAGGATATCGGGGAGTATTTTTTTTTTTTTTTGGATAGGGAATAGTAACGTGAATATATTTTTAAGTAAGATATCAAAGTAAAAAGGAAGTAGGTACTGTGTGTAAAGCTATTGGGCTACGTAAAGTAGAATGAGGTGTGTGAAAGTGTTACACCAACCAACGGCAACACAATCATTATGATGACAAGAGAGGATGTGATATATATTCACGTCCTATCCCTGTCACGAGCACGACTAGACGCACGCGTTATTATGAGTGACATGATGACATGATCTGACATGACGCATGGCTTTCCTTCCTTACCTTTACACTTTACATTTATGTCTGCTTTATATAGGCCGACGTAGGTATATGTTATTAAATCGACCTCCACTTCTATTTCATTTCCCACTATCACGTAACATATCTTTCCATTTGTACGTACTCCAATTTCAATTTTCATTTCGTTTCATCTTATTAATCAAACTCTCTCATGTAAAGTATTCATCCTAAATGACAATTTTGAGGCACAATTGCTTATGTTAATATATGCTCCCTCAGGAATAATACTCATTTAAACAGAACATTCTATTAAATCTACAATTAGGTCATGAAAAATTATAGAATAAATGTTGTTTAGGTCACCAGCCAAAAGGCAGGTTTAAACCACTGTAGTCTTGGGTTTGAATCCCATTCAGGCACGATATATTTTCATACGTAGCAAAAATCATTTCATCCTTCACCGTCTGCATTAGCAGTAATTGCAGAACCGTCAGATGTTAAACCAAAAGAAGAAAAAAAAACCTTTAGAGGTTTTACTAAGTAAAAAACGAGGAGTGAGGTGGGCTTCAGTGAGGAAGGCTATGCCTTCATTAATGAGTTAAAAAAGTATGCTTGTCAGCATGTCAGGTCCTCCGAAAAGCACCAACTTTTCACCCTGCAAATGACAATTTCACTTCATTCACCACAGGATCTTGCTGTATAGTGAAATTCATTACTTTCAGAGGAGATAACTCTGAGTAGTGTTCTTTACATCTCTACCTCTTCTGTTCTTAAATAGTTCAGTCACATAATTGGCTAACAACGTGATAAGAAACAGAACTATTTTTTGTACCCCTGGAACCAGCAGATTGAATGCAATTAATTTAACAATCCACCTGCCCGTTATGAGCAAATAGAATAAATATTATGTACCATCAAATATTTAAACATTTAAATTCAAAATCCAATAATTTGTTTTGTATTTTTAAGACTATTTTACATAGGCTTTACATGTTTGATAGAAACATTACATCCATATTTCGATTATGTAAACCGTGTTAACATTTCCATTTTATTTTAAACATTATTTACAATATTAAAGAATTAAAATAAATAAAAATCGTCTCATGTACACACCCTCCATATAATATTATTACTGTTACAGCTATAGTAGAATATGGTCATGTTTATTTCAGTATTGTACTTATATTATTTCAAAAAACATTTTTTGTATTGACAAAAGAGAGAATAATTATGATTTTTTTTATATTAGCCTAGTATATTATACATTTGCCCATAACAGACAGGTGAGGTGTCAAATTATTTGCAATCAATCTGTTAATTGCAGGGCTAAAAAAATAGTTTTGTTTCTTATCACATGGTCAGCAAATTAAATGACTTCATCATTTAAGAACAGAAGAGGTAGAGGTGTAAAAGACACTAATCAGATTTATCTGCTCTGAAAATAATGAGTTTCATTATACAGCCAGATCCTATGGTGAATGAAGTGAAGGTGTCATTTGCAGAGTAGAAAATATGTGCTTTTCAGAGGGCCCGTCTTGCTGATAAGCATACTTTTCCACTCAGTGAGGAAAGCATGGTAAACCACCTCACTCCTCGTTTTACTTAGTAAAACCTCTACAGTTTCAAACCAGCCTTTTTGAATTACGTTCGGTTGAGGAACGGCTGATGACCTAAACAACATATTGTACATAACAGCTAAGTCGTTACCGACTATTTTATTTTACTTGGATCGCATGTCCGTATCATTAAAATACTTTTTACTGTATTTTCAGTACGCTTTTCTCAAAAAAACTATGAAAGATATCAACATGCTGTTTTTTTATTTCTTGCATCTTTTTCTATAAAGCTTTAGAGCTGCTAATTTTTTGTTGAAAAATGTTGCAGTTATGATTTTTTGTTGTAGGTATCTAAAAAATTCAAAGCTTTTTTAGAATGTTAGCTGTCTTAAAAATTATCAACCCGTGTTAGTGAGCGTGGGCGTTGGTTAACCTTAAATGTATAGGGGCCCTGAAAAGGGCTGTTAAAGCAGTAGTCATCTAGGTAGGAAGAGTCGTCGATAGGCAGCTGTGACGGTCGTAGTCATCGGAGATGGACGACCCGGCATTTCGTTGTACAGTGGAGATAAATCATCTTCTTCCTCGCATTAGTGTATTGATGGCTGCTTCGTCGGTAGTCGGTGGGCGCAACGCTTGGTTTAGGAATCGCTCTGGGTATATCTCACGGGTGCGGTGACGACGATTACGGAGTCGGGTCGCATCATCTTTAGTCTTGCGGGTTCATCGTTGGATCTTCGTCAGAGTCCGGTAGCCATGTGCCGATAATTATTGTTTCTATTCGGAGCTGTAGAATGAAATACTGGTCTGCTTCAATGCAATGCTCTGATTCAGTAACCAGAGGGGCGGCTACTATCTCTCTCCTTTGCCGACAAAGATCTGTCGGAAAGTCGGAATCATTGTCGGTGGTAGCACAGTACTAAATAAAAGGGGCGACGGTTATAAACCAATAAAATAAAAATCTGGTGTGAAACACTCACTCAACTTTCTCTTACCAATGCAATAATTAACAATATAATCTAATATTACTAATAAAACATTAATAATAAACAAAAAACTAACCTCAATAAACTTAACCTAATTTTAATCATGAGTGAAAGACGAAAAATGAAAATCAATCTCAGTTTGACTTAAAAATACGGAAGATCACTCATTCACGCTAAACTAGGCTCTGTAAAGAAAAATGCTCTAAATAAAAGTCGTAGATCTTTTAATTTCCTATAAATTTGATTATACACTTTTGTCGTAAAATGCAACAGCTGAAAGGCTGGTTTGAACCTCTAGAGGATTTACTAAGTAAAAACGAGGAGTGAGGTGGTTTACACTGAGTTGAAAGAGTATGCTTATCAGCATGTCAGGCCCTCCGAAAAGCACCGACTTTCCACCCTGCAAATGACACCTTCACTTCATTCACCACAGGGTATAATGAAATTATAATTATAATGAATGCTGTATAATGAAATTCATTACTCTCAGAAGAGATAACTATGACTAGTGTATTTTACACCTCTACCTCTTCTGTTCTTAAATAATTCAGTCATATAATTGACTGACTATATGATAAGAAACAGAACTATTTTTTAGTCCTGAACTCAATAGATCGAGTGCAATTTATATAACACTTTTCTATCTAATGGAAAAAGGGTAAACACAAAAATTTGATTCAATCTACATTACAAGACAATAGTGGATTGTATTTAATTAAGGAAAACGCTACCACATAGAATGTCTGTTGAGAATAAACTAGCCAGCTGTGCACAATATCACTGCCTCATCTGGGACAATTCGTACGCAAAGTAACTTTATTATGTACCCGTAATCCGCAAAAAGAATAATCTTCATCCTTCGCTCTTGTAAGCACATTAAACTAGTTGCTTTATGTTTCCATGCAATAAAGGAAAATATTTGAAGTCGAAGTATAAAGAACACCAAGTTAATTACTCATAATCCTTTGGCCATCAATCACCTTGATAATCAAAGACTTAAAAGTGCCAGAATATCAAACCGGTACACCTACATTAAATTTTTAGTTATGCTTTCAAAATAACTGTCATTAATTTGTATTACAATTAAATTAAATTACAAATTATAATCTATAAATTATTCATGAAATCTGTCTATTTGTTATTCATCTATCAATTAAATTTCTTCCAAATCTATTCATCTTAAAATTGTTAACAAATAACTACAATTCATCTAAAACTTACCATCTGGATAAAATTAATAATTGATTAAAACACTAGGGGAATGTACAGAAGGTCCTCAATTTACCGGTTTTGCATTAATTGTATCTCTGATTTACAATCTCACTCATTTGAGAATAGAAAAATTTCGCCCCCAAACCTTGTGTCACATTTTTTCTTGAGTTTTGATGGGATAATTTATACTCCTACTTGTCTGTATTCTTGCCTGTATTATCAAACAAAGCATTTCATAACTTGGTCCACGCATAATGTGACCCAGATATTCCATTTTCCTTTTTTTGGATGGTGTAAACAAGTTCCTTTTCTGTTCCAATTCTCAGCAAGACTGTCTTGTTGGATACTTTATACGTCCAGGAAAGTTTCAGCATGCGCCTATACAACCAAATCTGAAATGCATGTATTCTCCTAATATTCATCTTCGTTAACATCCAAACACGTTCTCTTCACCAAAGATCCCTACATCAAAGCCAAATATTTGAATATCCCTGCCCAAAAGATCTCTACACCAAAGCCAAATATCCTATTATCCCTACAACAAAGCAACTAATATTTGCAAAATTTTTAATTGCCTGATTCGCAGACATGAATGTAAATTAGAAATTTTAGCCAAGCCACTGAATAGGAAAGTAAAATTATTTTAACTTAAAATAACTTATTTTATTATATAGCCGGCCGTAGTTCATCCTTCACCGTCTGCGTTAGCAGTAATTGCAGAACAGTCGGACGTTAAACAAAAAAAAGTTAGTCTATTAAATTTATCTTTGGTTATATTTTTACAATTAGCCTACATGCTGTCTCTCTATAACTTGTGGCCTCTGGCAGAGAGAAGCAATATGTGGATTGTGAAACCATTTCAGAAATTATATTAATATTTTTTGGAATTAACATTAAAAAACCTTATTATTTTATAATATTGTTAATATTGTTACCAGAATTTAATGTTGTATCATTAATTTACAATTGTATAGCGTTGTAGTAATATAACCTAAGTAATTATTAAATTAATAATGTAAGCAATGAAAATATTCAGTATATGTACAGAAGCAGTGAAACCATTTGGAGGAGAGTTTGGCTTGTAAAGGGAGAAGAAACTGAGTAAATATTGAATAGCAAGCAAGCCTGGAGAGATGAAAGTGTACTTAGAACCCACTGGTTCTACATAGGACTATGAAGTAGGTCCACCTACTTCATAGGTTTGCAGTAGGTCACTTCGACCCACCACAGTAGGTTTGTTTGCTTCGGTACCGCTGAGTTGAGGGATTGCTTTTTTGTGTCCAGTCTACAGGCTTCCAATATACTGTGTGCTTTATAATATCGGGTAAAATCGAAGTGGAGCTATGTGACAGCCTCAAACCCAATTCTAACCACTTATCAATTAAATAATTTTATTTAACTTTTTCATTTCATTAATTTATTGATACAATAAAAAAACGATAAAATTTTTTCACGTAGATTTCTTCGAATCCAATTCGGATACTTAAACAAATTTAACCGGTTTTCAAAATAATAATATTAATTTTTTTAATTTTAAGTGGCATCAACATCTTGGTTGTTAGCAGGTACTTTGGGTTAAGTACGGTGGGTTTGAACTAGTAATAATTTTCCAGATCCTGGCCGGGAACTAAATTCAGAACCTCCGTTTTACAGCGTAGTACAGTAACTAATGGGCCACGGAGGCGGCCAATATTAATTTTATTCAGTTAAAAAAAGACTATCAAAGTTATTGCTACCATAAAAAATTTCACCAATGTGGGTTCACAATTCATTAATTCATGATTCAGCAAAAAAATCTAATATAAAAAGAATACAAGGGTTGAAAAATAAATTCATAGAATTATTCATTCGCATTCTAACTACATACTTAATCTCCAGAACATCGAGATTTTAGACAGAGTATGCATGATCATTAAAAACTAACTATACACTCGTTTTTACTCAGATTTTAAAATCAAATAAATCTAGAGGTAGAAACGTTATCACAACTACACATACCAAAAAATCCACAAAGAAAGTTAAAGAGATGTTAAAATAGAGATGTGTTATAATACAACGGCGAGGATTTACCGCTAGGGAATTTCCTCGAACAAGACAGGACATTATGCACTTAAATCCACAAAAATTCTAATTACTGATTGTGTTTATTCACAGTAGTAGTAATTTCTAAATAAATCCACAAGAAATTCCATGAATGTGGATTTTAAATAATATCTATTGCACTGCGTCTTGCCCATAACAGGCAGGTGGAGCGTTAAATTATTTGCACTTGATCTGCTAGGTTAGGGCTGCAACAAAAGTTCTGTTTCTTATCATAAGGTCAGCCAATTATGTGACTGAAGCATTCAGAACAGAAGAGGTAGAGTTGTAACAGACACTTGTCATAGTTTTCTCCTCTGAGAGTAATGAATTTTATCATTAAACAGCCTGTGGTGAATAAAGTGAAGTTGTCATTTGCAGGGTGGAAAGTAGATGCTTTTCGGAGGGCTCAGCATGCTTATAAGCTTGCTAATAAGCATGGGTGAGAAAGGTATTGGTAAACCATCTCACTCCTCGTTTTACAAGTAAAATCTCTAAAGGTTCAAACCAGCCTTTTGGTTGAAGACCTAAACAACAATACAACTACAATGCTTTCACCGTTGATTATCACTGCTGTTCCGTGCGTTCAGACCTATCAGGACGTTTGCCAGCGTTGTCAGATTGTAAGAATGTATCAGCTCGACAAAATCACGCACGCATGCGTATAAGAGCCACAGTAGTTCACTCGTGTCTTCCGTCCCATACTGAACACGTCGATTATAGAGCGCGTTAACATGCAATACTTTATAATATAATCAGCTGGTTGTATGTTCATAGGTTATAACTGTTATTAAAAGACCAAAAAAATGGCTGACAAAATATATAACAGAGCTACGGGAGCAAGTATTGACAACGTTGCTGGTAAGTCATTGGCTAGCTATGAAGTGGGTAGGGGGCAATGCATACGTTCAGAGCTCATCATTCTGAAAAATAGTATAGCCCACTATTTAATGTTAATATATTTTGACAAAGAATAATGCTGGATTTACTTTTCAAGTACAGAATGACTAATTTTTTCTTCTTAATTTTTTTTAGGGTCGTCTATTGGGAAAGGTTGATGCCTATTTCAGCTCATTCCGACGTTGTAATTATCCTAGAGTTACGTCACAAGGAGTCGTGGAAATTGTTCAACAGTGTGGAAGATATTCCAGGTTATTATTAATTTTACTTATCAATTTAAAATTTATAATTGTATTTTATACGTAACTAAAATAAATTTCTTAGAAACGGATGCTTTAAGACATTAATATATTGTTGTCACCTTTGATTTTATCAATGATAAACGAATTGAAGGAATGTCGCAATCATTCAGTCATTTCCGCTATTACTTAAAATTAATTAGCTTGACTTTTTGGAAATAGCATGACCTACGATCGTTAATTTATCAGACATACTGAACAGTTGTGTGTAAGCAGTGAGGCTTCTTCTTTGAGTTGATCGCAAAAGAAACCGACAGTAAGAAAAACTGGACGACCTTGAAGCTTGTGTTGTAACTCAGCACAAGTTTATTTCTGTGTAACTTGTACAAGGTAAATTGATAAATCCTTACAAGTACGTATTGTCTAAAGTACAAATTAAATAAAGTATATACCAATTACAAACAAACACGTGTTTTTTTCCGAAATTCTCTTTAGAGAGAACACGCCAAATCAATATTTTAATTACTTCTTCACGTTTCCTTTTCTCCCACAATCTTTTCATTCTTCCGAATTTTTCCTTCGTAATTTGTTCAATATTGTAGTAGAGTTAACATATCCTTTCATTCTCCACCCCAAAGATCACTCTCTGGCTTCTTTTTCTAAAAATTTCATTCTTCTGTATGTCTTCTATGTCGATTTTTATCTTTAAGGTTATTTAATGTTCCTGTGAACCATGCTGGTTTGGTTTTGTGATTTATTATTTAATCAAAAATTTGTTTAGTCAATCTGCTATCGTTCATTCTTGCCACATGCTCGAAAAATACAAGTCTCCTTTTCCGCATTACATGGATTATTTTTCAGATTTTTTTTGTATCTCTCTGAACAGGGACCATTGTAATTGTCTTCTTCTTTCTTAGTTCCTCCTTCCTACGCCCTTTATTATACCATCTTTCAACATAATTTTAAGGGAAGACTGTACTTTGTACCCTGCCAATGTTAAATTTGCTATTTTTAGGTACATTTTTCACAGGATTGGTAAACGATAGAGAATGAAACTTTACTTACTTATAGATGTCGGGTTTCTCTAGCTATTTACATTTTTCAATTAAATCTGTTGAACTATAAAGTTAAAAACAGAATAACGAATATCATAAAATTTTTACACATTTTTTTCTACAGTATTTTACGTATTATTAATTTTTGCAGAATTTGAGGTAGTCATAAAAATTCCAGAATATGTGCATATGCAAGATACATAACTGGTAAAAATTTCAGCCTGGTAGGTTTAATGGTTTCCGAGAAACATGTACCTAAATGTTAAAATTTTAAATTTTCGGGAACAGGTGAAAATACAAAAAGGCACAAATTGAAAACAATATGCGCAACACAAACAAGTGAATTTCCCATAAACAGTTGGTTAGAAAGATGAACCAATGGCTGAGAGTATTAAAAACAGTAATGCAGATATTTTTAAAGTACTAAAATTCCGTTTGCTCTAAAACGATCCCCATATAAAATTATGAAAAATATTCGTGCTTGGTGACACGATAATGTTTCTAGGTAAACCTCCTAAAAAATTAATTTTTTTATTAAAATACAGTTTTTTCATGTAAACATTAGTAGTTGAACTAGGTCTAAACAATTGAAAAACATAAAAAACCGAAAATCGAAATTTTCAGTTAAAACCATCATACAATCTCACCTTAAGTGCTTCTGTTCCATACAATACTTCCGGTCTTACCAGAAACATAAGCACAATAAAAAACAATCAAAACTTGTACAATAACTTTTATTGATGACTTAATTCATTATCAACAACCAATATCACAATTACAGTAACACTTTTACACAATTACAACTAACACTTTTAGTCTTATTTCGCGATATTTTGAACCAGTGTTTAGATATAATATATGCACCTGAATAAACGATTCCCATCACCAAGATACCAGTCAAAACAATTTGAACCTCGCAAAGTTGCCACCAAAATAGTAGCACTATAAAAATTGTAATTAAATTATTTTATTATTTACTTTGGAAAATTTCCTTACGGCATTTTATTTTTATTTTTAAAAGTGTTTTTTTACAACCAGGTAAAAACATTTTAATTCTGTTCTGTAGAACTCTGTATTTAAGGACAACACGAATTTTCATCTAAATTATATAGACATTAACAGATTTACAATAATTTATTAAATATAAAATTAATTAAATTGATTGAAAAAGCACGAACTGCTTTCAACAGTATGAGCTACGCGTTCAAAAGTCATAATTATGTGTCTCGGCATTAAAATTCGTCTGCTGAAAAGTTACACCTTTTCCATTTTGCTGTATTGCATCCTGGACACTCGACTAAGCTATCACTCCAGGCTACTGGAAGCCTTTGATATTTGGTTGTATAGGAGAATCCTGTGGACATCATGAAAGAACCATATAACTAATATGGAAATCCTTTAAAGATTGAACAAACGTAAAGAAATCTTATATAGGCCTATCATCAAGATTCGAAAGCTCCAATACATTGTAACACATAATGAAAAATAACAACGATACACCCTACTTCAAGGATGGTAGAAGCACAAGTGATATCAAGAGTAGAATTGCTCAAGGTAGAAAAGCCTTTGAAATGAAGAAAAAGCTTACTGACTACAAATATTGATTTACAGATTAGGAAAAGTTTCTTAAAACATTATGTTTGGAGTGTAGCATTATACGGAAGTGAAACGTGGATGATAGGAGGTGTAGAAAAAAAGAGGATAGAAGCTTTTGAAATGTGGTGTAATAGGAAAATGTTAAAGATTAGGTGGGTGGACAAAATAAGTAATTTAGAGGTTCTTAGGCGAGTGGATGAAAAAAGAAGTATATGGAAGCATCTTACCAAAAGAAGGGATAGGCTAGTGGGGCATATCCTAAAACATCCAGGTATTGGGCTATTAATAATGGAGAGTAATATTGAGGGAGTAAATTGTAGAGGGAGGCAAAGATTAGAATATATAAAGCAAATTACAAAAGATGTAGGGTGTTACAGGTATGTAGATATGAAACGACTTGCGCAAGATAGAACAGGGTGGAGAACTGCATCAAACCAGTCGAGAGACTGGTGACAAAAAAAACACTCTACTTCATTAAGGAAAGATACCTTCTACTCCACCTCCCTGTTATAGGCAGTTAGTAGTTAATGATCTATAAATGAATTTTGCTATTCGCTATAATAATTCTGGCATCGTTAATTTAATATCAAAGCAATATTTTGTTAAGATATATTGTTAAATTTATTTTATTGCTCTTTATATGAACACTTTGTAACGTTTTGACAAAGGATTTAGGTGAGTAATTATACACTGATTGAAAGTTTATGGAGGTAATAAATTCGTTCGAGTGCGATATTATCTGCAAAACAGTTACAGTTTTTAGTACACCAGATTTATTTCTCCCTTATTGTATTTCATCCCAATCAATATCAAAAGTAAACAAGCATTAAAATTTTGTCGCTGTTTCAATCTACTACTGTATTTTATAGATAAAATCTACAACGTTATCGTTATTTATGTACCTCCACTGTCCAAATATTGACAGACAAACTTTAAATTTTACCACATATTTTTACGGATGACCTCTTAAAAATTTATTAATTTTGTACATTCACTATTGTTCAAATATTAATATAAAAATTATTTAACTCTAATTTTACAGTAAGCTACTGATTTTCCTTTATAATTTATAAATAATCATGAAATTTTCTCAATTGCAGTAGAGCGTCAGTTATCCGAACTAATTGGGATCAGAGCGGTTCTGATAATCTAATAGTTTGGATAATCGAATACGCAAAATACTATAATTTGATACACTGTACCTTAGCAATGTAATATAACCTAAATGTTTAATAGGTTATTAAAGGCTTACATCTAGGGTGCCAGGCCAAAAGCAAACAAGTCCAAAAATGTGATTTTTCAGGAGAAGCAAAAAACTATATATTTTTTTAATGAAACCTCAGAAAAAACTTGTTAGTGATTTTTGACTTACTTGTTATAATATAAATGTAGTATTTGATTAATTTTTCCAAATATTGATTATTTAAAAGAAATTATTGGACTTATTTGTATAGTGCCAAATCAAGGAAGGGACTTGTTTGTTCAGGACCTAATTGTTGGACTTATTCCATTAGGATCACCATGACTTACTGTATTAGTACCAACAAACAATGAGCAACTTCAGTGTCTTATTGCTTTGTGTGAGTCAGACTACGTTTTTAAAGGTTAAAATCTGTTTAAAAATATTATAGGTATCAGCTGTTTTGATATTTTAATGAAACAGATTATATTATTCTATTATAAGAATATTATTCTTAAACTGTACAAAAGAAAACAATTTCTTACATTGTAATGCAAGAATGTATAATAATGAATGTAAGGTAATGAAAGGTATAATAATGCCTATGAAGAGGGTTTGTGAATGATATTAATAACACTGACAATATAAATTAAACAAAACTCCAATATATTTTATAATAACTGACACACAATAATCCAGTTTTTTATAATATATGCACAATAGTCTTTATAAAATTGCAAGAAATAATAATAAAAATATTAATAATAATGAATTAATGAAGATTAATCATCTACACACTCTTGTACGTCAGGTAAACTTGATACAACTTTATCGGAAGATTTCAGTGAATTGTAAAAATTGTGGTAGCTTGGCGGTATAAGATCCAGAATATCAAGTAGATCTTTCTTCTTCTCCTTACTTATTGGTAGTGTTTCTTTATAACACTTTTTAACAGTAAGTGATGCTTCAGAAACACCTCGCCTTGTTAAATCTAAAGTTAGAAATGGGTCTTCTTCATTTAAGGTATTTTTGTAGAACACTACACCATACTCCCTTGTGTACTGAAACCAACGAGCATGGTGCCAGCTGAACTTCTCCCCATCGCTGGAAGATATGTTGGAAGATGTAGAATGTAATTGACTTGTTCCAGTATCGCAAAACATATCGTTGCAGTCAGTGTCATTATTAAATGATGTATGTATTTTATTCAAAGTTTCTACCTGTTCATCATCAAGATCTGAAGATGACACCTCACATTCATTATTATAACTTTCTTGTACTGAAACAAACAACATTCAACCAATAAAGCCAGTGGAAATAACATTATAAATTAAAAATAACAATCACAACTCTATATAGAACAATTCACATTCATTATACATACTAGACTGACTAAAACATGTACCTTAACCTTGGCTGGAACATGTACGTCTGCAAGTTAATAATATAGTGTTTAATTTTGAATTTATTTTTCTACTAGTGTCATACTGACCATAACATACAGGTGGAGTGTTAAATTATTTGCACTCTATCTGTCAGTTCCAGGGCTACAACAAATAGTTCTGTTTCTTATCATGTGGTCATCTAATTAAATGACAATCGTTTAAGAATGGAAGAGATAGAGGTGTAAAAGACACTAATCAGAGTCATCTCCTCTGAAAGTAATAAATTTCATTATATAGCCAGACCCTGTGGTGAATGAAGTGAAGGTGTCATTTGGAGGGTGGAAAACATGTGCTTTTCAGTGGGTCCGGCATGCTGATAAGGATACTTTTCAACTCAGTGAGGAAGTCAATTGTAAACCACCTCACTCCTCGTTGTACTTAGTAAAACCTCTAGAGGTTCAAACCAGCCTTTCAGCTGATGACATGAACAACAACACTAGTGTCAAAATTTCCACATTGTTAACATAACTTGCTATCAATATTATGCTTCTAATTTTTAAACCACTAAGAAAAGTACATTGCTTTCACACAATAGAAGTTACAGTATTTCTTTGCAGGTAGTTAATTTAAATACATAGGAAATATCTTGGCCAGAGTTTCAAAAAAACAAAAATTGGCATGTATAGATCAGCACTCAGAAATAATACTAAGTACAATATTACTAACCTGCAATATTACTAATCAGTAAAATTTAAATATTATAACTAATCTGTTAATGAATGTACCTTTACAACTTAGTGCGGTGCATTACTTTTAAAATGCATAAGAATTCTAGATTATTATAGCTCCTAATATAGTCATGTGAAAATGCCTTAAATAACTATGTAGGCTGACAGTCTAAGTATCAACAAAATAATAGTACGGTTAACAGAAATAAAAACAGTTTAAAGGAAGTTATTACAGATATTATACTTACTTATTACTCCTTTTGAAAAATCAAATATGGCTTTTGTTCTGGACGAAACGTTTATATTCTTGAAAGACATCTTGAGCTTGAATTAACCTTACAGTAAACTGCACAAGTTTAGTAAACATTAAAACAGGGCAGCCAACACAAAATTCAGAAACAATAATATTATATATTTTTCACTTTTAGACTAATACAAACAAAATAATACGTTAAAAATACGTTAATTTCGACAAATTTTGTCGAAAGTATTTACAGAAAAATTATTAATATTAAGTAATATGGTAATATAGGACTTGTTTGGTTATTCCCTATATTTTGTCAGGTCAAACAGAAACAACTCGAGAGATTGTGTGACTTGTTTGGTTTTTGCCTAAGTTTGTATAGTTTGGTACAAATGAAATAAGTCCAATCAGATGACTTGTTTGTTTTTGCCCAAACAATAGAATCATATGATGTACTTATTCCATTAGGATCATATGTTATATTTTTCTTTAAAATAATGCTGGACTTGTTTTGGTTAGACCAAACTGTAGGTCTCAATCTGGTGAATGCACACATGCAATTATCTCATTTTGACCAATTTTGGACTTGTTTGCTTTTGGCCTGGCACCCTAGCTACTGATTTTCCTTTATAATTTATAAATAATCATGAAATTTTCTCAATTGCAGTAGAGCGTCAGTTATCCGAACTAATTGGGATCAGAGCGGTTCTGATAATCTAATAGTTTGGATAATCGAATACGCAAAATACTATAATTTGATACACTGTACCTTAGCAATGTAATATAACCTAAATGTTTAATAGGTTATTAAAGGCTTACATAAACTTTACTTTAAAAAAAATAAGCTTCCATATACTTCTTTTTTCATTCACTTGCCTAAGAATCTCTAAATTATTTATCTTGTTCATCCACCTAATCTTTAACATTTTCCTTTAACACCATATGTTTTCAAAAGCTTCAATCCTCTCCATTCTACAGCCCCTATCACCCACGTTTCAATCCCGTATAATGCTGCACTCCAAACATAATGTTTTAAGAAATTTTTCCTAGTCTATAAGTTAATGTTTGTAGTCAGTAAGCTGTTTTTAATTTCAAATTTCATTTGAGTTACATAAAACTATTTTCGACCAGTAGTACGTTTTATAATAGGCATATAAAAATTAAAATATATCTTTTAGAGTTCTTGCCGGGTAATCTCTATCGCTATTAAAACAACATTTATGGGTTTATTTTATTTCAGTTGGCTTAAATAACTGTGTATAACAGAATTAAACATTGTTAATAGATTAACCGTAAACTATTTTAAATATTATTGGAATGTCACCAACTTCTGAAATTGTTCTGAAATTTCAACCCCAGCTGTTGTATGTTACAAAATTATCTAGTGCATAACTAAATAATTTTATTAGGTATGTTAACCACAAAAAGCCAAAACTATGTATATACGGTAAAATTTGAATAAATTTATCTCCGATTTGTAATTTATTTCAATTTTTACAAACATACGATACATTTTTTTTATTTTAATAATTTTATATACAGAACATTATAATATAATTCTGCAAAATAAATACATTAAAACACACTCGATTGAGACTGGCATAGGAAATTTAATATTATATAAGGAAACAAAGAAACGAAAAAAAAGTTAAGTGAACATATCAAGATGGCATATTGTAACATTATAACAGTGGTATTCTAAATATAGTTAAAGGAATAAATTTTTTATTGTACGAAATGTAAGTGTTTATAACAAGGATAAAGAATAGTCGAGGAATAAAATGAGTTTGAAAGGAGTTCTTGGAAGCCCGGTCGAAACCAGTGTAAAATACAGGGAATGGGTATATGTTATGTTTATTATTGATAATTTTTACCATTTTTTGGATTGTTCTGTAAAGTTGAGGAAGCGGTAGAAGAGTCTCGATTGAATCAGACTGCAGGTATTAAAACATTTAGCGCCTTTGTAGTCAGTTAGTTAGTGCTTAATTTGTGAATGGAACGTGTTGTCGGCCCGTTTCAAAAAAATGTCTTTACGGAACCGTGTCTGTGCAGCAAATCAGTGGACGGGAGGTGCAAACTGATTAAAATTGAAACTTTCAATGTTAATGGGAATGTTTGATTCTTCAGGGTTTCTTTGCCATTCGAAAGTACAAAATATTGATCTTATTACGCCTCTCTATTTCACTGTTTAGCGTGGTTTCCAATTTTTAATGATGCCCGAGATAAATTTATTTGTTAGTAAGCTGTATTATGTTTTCATTTTGATTGGTTGAGAAATACACTAATAATATCTACATAAAATGACGCACTGGTAATTGGGAATATAAGATAAAATTTATTGTCTTCTTCTTCTCTCAATCAAGGATTAGGCTCCCGCCTGGTTTCGACTCACAACAGCGGCAAACTATTGAGTTATTGTCATCTTTTGCGTGGCCTCCTAAATCTCTTTTTCACTCCAGTCTGTATTGCAAAACATTAAGGGGGATCATTGCCTCAAGCATTCAATCTCGTGCTCCCTATATTGATTTCGATATTTTGTAATCTTTTCATTCAGCTTGTAATTGATTGTTGTTTTAGTTAATTTTAAGTCACATTAATATCTTGATACTACTGTTATAAAATTGGTTTTTAGTAACTGCATCCCAACTGGAACGACAGATTTTGAAGAAACAAATAAACAGTTCTCTAAAGAGCCTGGAACAAATGTAACACTACTGTATTTAGATCGCAGTGTAGTTCAAATACTGTACATGAGATATCTCGATTTTATCGATAAAAGTGTTTCCGATCCATATTTATTCGGATAATCCGAATATCCGGATAAAAGAGGTAGTACCTATTTTGTTATTTTTATATTAAATTTTGTTTTGGTAACGTTGTTATAACAACTACTGCAGTAGAAACTAATCAATGTGATACAAATTTCAAAAAATATTGTTTCTATCGAAGATGGAAAATCGGTTTTTGATGCATTTAAATCTAAATAAATGTAAAATTGAAAATAACATATATTCATTTTGTTTTCATAAAGGAAAAATCAGTCAACATTTCTAGTAGGAAGGAATTTTAAAAATGTAATGAAAACATTGTTGGTTGTTTTTAAAGAAAACAAGATTTAAAAGAGACCTACGAGAGATGCCATTAAAATGATTTAAAAGTTCTCTCTTTATAGGGCTACATCCTCTGGTCTGGGGTATATTGAGATATGGAGGAGGAGTTGGCGGATAAATGTGCGTTTTTTGTACTTTTCTTGTTTTCCCTTAATTTACCCTTTCTGTCTTCTTTCTTTCTCTTTTTCACATTTTTCAGTTAACTGGAGAAAGCGATAATAGGAAAGTTTTAAGTAACAGAAAAAAATCCATTGGGCTTACAAGAGAAAGTAAAAGAAGTATAAGAATAAGAATGAAGTTTTTAATTAAAAATTACAAAGCACTAGCACTGGAAGCTAACAAATTTGTAAACAAAGAAGTTTGATTTATTTTATTAATGTTATAAGATACTGCATATCCTACTTATCGAAGTATGCGCGTAAGTCTTTTAAGAGTTAAAACAGTGATTTAAAATTAAAACGTAATTTATTATTCTAAATTTTATTTTCGATATAGCTTAAATATTACTTTTGTAAAATAACTTTTTAATAAAATGCCTAAGTAAAGTGGAAAAGAAATTCATCCATTAAGCAGTGATTTACCTGTTACAATCTGTAGTACATCTCAAAATCAATATGGTAATATTAGGATTTAAATCCCAGTCTTTTTTAATATCTTCTTATTCTTATTTTTCCTATCATGGATTAGGCTTCTGCCTGTTCCGAACTCACTTTCATATACTCTACTATTTTCAGCAAAAAGCTATTTATTTTCTTTCAATTCATGAGATTTGTCACACTTTTTATAATTTAGCTACTGCTATCTTTTCCGCGCCCTTCCAATGTCTTTGCGTCCATGTATTCTATAGTTCTTCACTTTAAAGTGTATGCTTTCTTCCTGCATTCTCTCCTTTAAGGTATATATTCCGAATTCGGCTTTTATTTCTTCATTCCGTATTTATGGTCTAATCTTTTCTATTCTTTCATCCTTCCTAGGAATCTCATCTCTGCTGTCTGAACCTTGTTCTCTTGCGACTTTCTAGCAAACTAAGGCTCACTTTCATAAAGGACAACAGAAGTAGCTATTACCCTAAAAAATTTAACTTGTGTGTCCCTTCTAGCCTTATTTACAGTGTTCTGCTGATGGCATCAAATACCCCTTGAGATCTGTTAATTTTGTTTTCAACATCGTGATCAACACCTAGCCAAATATTCTGATGTTTTTTAAAATAAACTATTTAAAATAGTATTCATTATTATTCTGTTAAAATTCGGAATTTTCTGGTTCCGTTTACTACCTTTGAGTGTTGTTTACATAATTAAAACCAAAGCCAGGCTAACATAATGCCTCTGTCTAACGTTTTAGACCCGATTTTAAAATCTGATTTGCTGACAGCCAAATCCGATTGCCATGTCTATATTTGGTTCAAATCCTAGTAAAAGTAGTTAGTTTTACGAATTCGAATACTAGACAGTGGTATAGGTGTAATTTGATGATTGGGATTCAATTAACCGTACTATATCAGGATCGGTCGGCCTGGGTCTGTTCATAAATATACGTCATAGACATCATCCTCATCTCATTGGGTCATGGAGTTATTAATTTTTTTAATATACTATTCCAACGTACACACATTAGAAATTTTAAAAAAAATCTGCATAACCTACCAGGTTTGTCTAGTGATAAAGTCGTCGTCGCGAGTCGGCTGTTTAACAGCTAATTTTTGGAGCCGGAGGTCCGTGATTCAAATTCCAGTAAAGTTTTCTACAGATTATAATACTAGATACTGGTAACTAGTGTTCTTTGATGGTTTAAGTTCAATTAACTCTCTCTAAGTTTAATTAAATAACTCTCTAAGGAATGGTTGGCCTGAGTCTGTTAATGAATGAACAGGATTAATTATAGATTAAGGGACAGTAGATTTTGTTGGATTATACGTACAAAAAATATGATTCACGGTTGAATGTCAAAATATTTTATATATACTCGTATACTGTATTTAACAAGTACACCCGTAAAATGACAGCTAGGCAATTCCGTATACATATTTTGATTAACGCATAAAAGATGTGTGCCATATTGTGATTTTTTTAATTTTTGTGGATTTCAATAGTTGGCGTGGGTTAAATATGCCTCTCGATGTGATCGAATTATAAAGCAGGTTTCATGACTTAGTCGGTATGTCAGTTTCACACCGCAATTTAATTTTCCAAAGTACCACATTTAAGAGTACAAAAGTCGATTTTAGCTACTGAATGAGCCGAAATAACAAACTATAGTACAGAAAAATTTCTGGTACGGCTAGTTTTAAAGCTTGGTTTTTTCTTATTTTCTTCGTATCAATTTCGAAACACAGAAGTTTATTAGGCCTTTTTCTAGCAATTCTGAAAACAAAATAAGTACCCGTTTTTTAGCTTACTTTTCACTTAGTCCATGTTTTAGAACATGTAGCATGATCAGTTTTAAGAGGAAAATGCGGCCTTTTAGAGGAGTGTTTTTGCTTGTTTTCTAAATAATGTCTTAAATTGTTTTCTTCGTTCCTGATGGACGTAACGAGTTAAAACCAACGCTATATTATCCCTGTAATTAATAAAGGAATGCAATTTCACTACAAAAATAATTGTTGTAAATGTGAAGGTTTTTTCAGTTGTGTAGGAAATAAATTAAAAATACATGCATCAAAAATGTGCGTTCGGCATTAAGTTGTTAACGTTTCAGTTATGTTCCAGAGTACCGCTGCACAGTCTGGTTTTGAACTAAGTAGAAGTAACCACACAAAAATTTTTCATTTTCATGTAGTTATATAGTCTCTGGCTCATGTCCGACACAAAACGGAGCGAACATTGTGACACAACTTCACTGCTCGCTTACCCGCTACTTAGCCTACTGCTCGCTTTGAATTAATAAAATCTTTCTAAAAATCTACATTTCCTTTAGAAAATCCGTTAAATTTAAAATAATTATTTTTAGTGTAACTTCATTCTCTTATTAATTGAAGGGATACAGCGTTGGTTCAAACAATTACGTTCATCGGGAACGAAAAGAACAATTTTTTTTACCGCTCTAATTTTTTTATCCTTTGTACTAAAAAAGTGAATTTTAGCCGAAATTAATTATAAACCATGCAGGAACACTCCTTTTAAACGCCATATTTTTCTTCTTAATATTGATCGTGCTACACGTTGTGAAACATGGACTAAGTGAAAAATGCGCTAAACCCCGGGTACATATTTTGTTTCCAAATCGCTATAAAATGCCTTATATACTTCTGTGTTTCGTAATTTATACGAATAAAATAAAAAAAACAACCTTTAAAACGAGCCGTACGTGAAATTTTTCTGTTTCTTAATTGATGAGGTACGCGGTTCCAATACAGGCTTCATTTTTTATTGTTCGTCATGTGCAGTAACAGTTAAATCTGATCTTGAGATCTGGTTAATTGCGTAACAATTTTGATACATATGGCAGTTAAAGTAATAAAGTCGTAATCTCCTTTAAGTATTCGTTTGAGCTCTAGAATGTTCAAAATTGTACAGCGAAGAGTTCCAGGATCAATTCTCAGCAAGGGTTTCAATATTTAAACTCGTCGAAACCCAAACAGATATTTAAACTCGTTGAAACAAATATTGCAGTTCTATAATCTACAGAAATCACTAATAAAATCAGACTGTTTAAGTGATTTTTAAAAAATACCAAGGTTAAATAAATATGACTGGTGGAATTGAAAATCTGCATAAAATTAGACCAGAAGGAACGAGTATGGTGTCGGATTAAAAAATGCTTTTTTGTGACTTTTCAAACAGAATATTGTAACACATATCTTTAAGGTCCGCTTCGGGATCCGGTTAAATTAAATAATTAACATACTATAGTTTAGAATTCAAGTATTTATTACAACTAAAAATTACAAATAATAAAGTGTCTTAAACATACAATTAGATTACGATTAATTAACTTAAAATAAATAACAAACTAATTAAAATTAACTAATAAGAATACATAAACTTAACCAATTTACTTATGACTACTTTACAAAATACACAGAAATAATGTTAAACAGTACACAGTAACGCTAGCCTTCTCCAAACGTAACCGTTAAGCACTACGCAATATACTCTCATCGAAAATCAAAAACTTAACTGACTAAACAAACCGGCTCGATTATATAGGTGAGCTATGTATATTTAGAGAAGGACAGTGATTTTTGATATAATAATATAATAATACAAAATCCTACTGACGGCTACTGGATAAATCTTAACAAACTGTGAACAAATTAGGATTGTATAGAAAGTGTTACAAAATGGCTAATTATCTAAATAGGTACCCGCCTCTTCCACAATACCTGTACAACAATAGGCAGGCCTACCTCTACTATAAATGACCCACAAAAGTCCACAATTAGTACACAAAATAATTCTTGGAAACCCTATTTATCACTTATTATTTAAGTTAACTTTTTTTTTTTAATCTCGGTTCTTGAAAATTTTCGAACAGACATTCTCTTTAGATGTTGTTTAAGTCATCAGCCAAAAGGCTGGTTTGAACCTGTAGAGGTTTTACTAAGTAAAACGAGGAGTGAGGTTGTTTACTTTTGCCTTCCTCACTGAGTGGAAAAGTATGGTTATTAGCATGTCAGGACCTCTGAAAAGCACATTTTCCACTCTGCAAATGACTCTTTCACTTCATTCACTACAGGGTCTGGCTGTATAATAAAATTCATTACTTTCATAGGAGATAAATGTGAATAATGTCTTTTACACCTCTACCTATTCTGTTCTTAAATGATTCAGTCATTTAATTGGCTGACCATGTGATAAGAATCAGAACTATTTATTTTAGCTCTTTTCGATATTGTCACAATAATTTTTGTTATTTTTACCTTCAATGAGCAAACCCTTAAAAATCTTATTAATTTTGACTTTTAAGGGTTTGCTCATTAAAGGTAAATAAAACAAAAAATATTCTCCATTTTGAATAAGTTAAAACAAATTTAAAATATTTTTATTCAAGTTCCCTTATAGAATTGAATGAACATTAGCAAATTAAAACACTTTCTTACGTCATTTCAGAATAATATATTAAACATTTGAACGCTAATGAAATAAAATGTAGAACTGAATAATAAAGGCAGGTGCGATTTGATTAAGTAAACCTACAATTTGATTTAAGAGGTTTATTTAGGCATAAATTTAACGCGTTTAAAGGGTTGGTTTATGTTGTAGTTGGAAGAGTTTATTGTTGAGTTGTTGAAGGTGTGTCACTTTTTGTTTCATTCTCTTTTTTTTTGGTTAGTGAAGTTTATTATTAAGGATGGAGGAGAAAAAATTGGGTATTCAGAAGTTTCATTCTTCTTCTTCTTTTTCGTCTTCATCATCATCCACTCATAGGAAGTACGGACGAATGAAAAAGCGCGTTGTTGAAGAGGACAACGACGAGTTAAGTTAGTAAGCTTACATAAATAAAATTCACTTCTATTTCTTTCTCTGTCATTTTATCTTTTGTCTTTGTTATTTAAGTGCGAATAAAATGAGAAAGTGAACTTATAACAGTAAAGGAGGGATGAGATCATAGAAGTTGAAGTAGGGAAGTTTAATTTTATTTCGGCTATAACTCTTGTCTTAAAATTTTATTTATACGACCTGTAGGGACACCCACCCTGACTACACCTTCTTCACCCATTTACATCTCTTGTGTCATCCCTATTTCCTTCAAGTTTAAGCGTATACGTTTTAGATAATATACTCGGAGACTCACTAGAACAAGGTACTACATTAACTAAACATTACTTAATTTCTAATAATAATCTTGTTTATAATGTCAAAATCCTACATTTTAAAAATAAATATCGTAGATCTAGATGAACATACAATCAGTATTAAGGTTTTGTAAATTTCCCTGTAAAAATCCAGGAGTTAATTTAGAATCATAAAATATAAAAATTCTTCTACAGAATATATCCTACGATGGTGGGCTGGTAACTAATTCTTGTAGAACGCGAACAAAAGGAAGTAGCAAGATCGGGTAAAAAACAAATTAAAGTAAAATTCCTAACCTTTAAATCATATATTTATTTCTTAACATTGTCACCTTTAAGCATTACACATTTCTCCCAACGTAAAACAAGTTTTTTTCATTCCATCACTGAAAAATTCTTCCGACTTTTCTCGAATCCAGGACGCAATAGCTGCCTTCACCTCATTGTCCGAGCTGTAATGATTACCCTTAAGGCCTCTTTTGAGTATAGGAAAAAAATAAAACTGCAAGGGCGAGGTCGGAAGAATAAGGAGGGTGTGAAATCGGTTCAAACTTCAGTTTTCTCAGAGCCTCTTCAGTTCCACGTGAATTGTGTGGACGAGCATTGTCATGTTGCAAGATTATTGGCGCCAGGCAGCCGATAACACGACAAACTCGACATCGGATGTGTTTTAGAGTCTTTATGTACCGAGTAGAATTTACCGTTGCCCCTCGTTCCAGGTAATCAGTATTATAAACTCGGTGAGCATCCCAAAATACAGTCAAAAGAAATTTTTTGCGAATGGTTTTGTTCTGAAATTTTTCACATTGGAAGAATGTAGTGACGATATTCAGCGCTCCGCCTTTTCTCTTTGGGGTCGTAATGATGAACCCATGTCTCGTTCCCCCGTCACAATATTCAAAAGAAAGTCGTCTTCTTCTTCACGGTACCGCTTTAAAAGTTGTTGACAGCATTCCAATTAACGCTGTTTATTCTCGTCTGAGAGGCGGCGTGGTACCAATCGTGCACTGATTTTACTAAATCCCAGTTGTGCAAAAATGAAGCCAACACGTTCCTTGGATATTCCAATGTAGTTTACAATAAGCTGTTGAGTGATACGCCGGTCGTTTTGAATCAAATCTTCGACGAGTTTGCGATGATTATCGTCTGTGACAGTGATTGGACGTCCGCTGCGTGATTCATCAACAATTAAGGCTTTTCCACGTTGGCAATCACGAAATTTTATTGCTCATCGATTTACAGTAGATCTATCAGCAGTATCGTCACAACAAACAGCCTTTAAACGACTATGAATATCACTAGGAATCAC
This sequence comes from Catonia carolina, assembly GCA_035578175.1. Classification (NCBI taxonomy): domain Eukaryota; kingdom Metazoa; phylum Arthropoda; class Insecta; order Hemiptera; family Achilidae; genus Catonia; species Catonia carolina. The sequence goes on from JAQMRL010000005.1 coordinate 23,732,553, forward strand.
TTTCTCAGCTGTTAAAAATTCGATAACAGCACGTTGTTCAACTCGCGTTGACATAGCACCAGAACACGACCCCATACTTCCACTACCCAAAAAAATTGGATGAATGCAACGTTTTCAAGCTGCGCAAGCGTATAGAGGAAAAATAGTACTTCCAAATGCCACCAGGCGCGCATCTGAAGTCCATTTTACATTCTACATCAATGTGTGCATTAGTTATCAGCCCACCCTTGTATTACGTTTCAAATTTAAGTTTCAGTTGACAAAATTATTTCACACATAATCCTCTTTAAATGAGATAATTTTGAAATTCTTAATACATTAATTAAGAGACAATATTGATTGTTTTATTTGGGTTTCACTTAAAAAATTTTTAACGCAATTTTATCTTTACTGCTTAGCAGGAAAACTATAAAGCTAAAATTTTAAAGTCAACAAAACATTTTTTTTTAGGTTTACCGTGTTTATTCATGATGTTTAGATGCCACTGGCAAGTATTAGTTACGCAATTGCAGCTATCTAAAGTATGGTCTTTCCATTTTTTCTTGGTTTTACCATTTTTCGTCTACCCGTCAAATTGTACTTCTAAATTATTTTAGAAATTCTGTTCACACTCATTTTTCCAATGTGTGTCTTCAGTAGTTGTCAACGTAATATCCAGTTTTTTTATCTCTGCGTTTATGCAGTCCTACTTTTAGGATAATACTAGGATATTTGGTTGTGGTAACTCACCACAGACTTCAAAACCTTCATCTCTGCAATTTTTGTTTTGGGCAGATTCTTTAAAAGTTCAAGAAAATGTTATTGTCTTCCACCTGTTTCCTAAGGCGAAATCTGCATTAAAAAGGACAAGATTTGAATCTGTGGAAGCTGTAAAAGAGAAAGCGGCACGTGTCCTGAAGGAGCTGACAGAAGATGACTTCCAGCACTGTTTCCAACAATGTAAAATTCGCACGGGATAGAGAAGGTGTGCATATTGAAGGTGACAATAAGTGATTATGTATAAAATAAAAATGAGATTTTTTACGTCAGTCTCGTTGTTTAATAGCCACACCTCGTACAATAGCATTGTAGTTAAGTAACATAGTCAAACTCCATTAAAAGTACATGTAAAGTGTAAGTAAAAAAACTGAACCATCTGTACCCTTAATCACCTATTTAAATTGGTTCAGAACTTTCATTCTAGGAGATAATAATTCCCAGAGATGAGATTACCACAGAGTAAATTCTATAAGAGCCACTTTGGGAAATAAATAAAAATAATTAAAACTTTTATGCTGTTGACAAACGAATTTACTAAATAAAATCAATTTTAAGGAATATACATAGAAAAGAAGCTAAGTTGTGGATCCAGCAACATTTTTAAAACGCTTAACAAAATTTATAAGTCAATTTCAATTTTAAATTAAATAACAAATACAATTTGTACTTCCCCGTTAACAGGTTCTTCTCGACGGAATATTGGGTGAATATATTTAGATCAATCCATGATATTGTAAAGTCCAGCCATACTTCTTTACATCTCCAACAAACTCCTTGGCAGAATTCACATGACCAGGACAACTATATGGCGACCAATATATATATATATATATATATATATATATATACACAGCGTCAGGATCGACCAATACGTACATACAATATACAGCATCAATATACAATATATTTTTCTGAAACAACAAACATATTTCTGTAGGGAACAGAAATCACAACCCAAAAGGTTCCCATCCCAGAACGCGATTTTTACTCCAAAATTATAAAATACAAGCTAACATAATAATATGAGTTTACCAAAAAATAATTTCTCTCATTTTATTGCTTTACGTGAATTAATATTACAAGCGTTATTTGCCAAGTTATAGCAGAATTTGCTGCATAACTAGTTATACATTAAAATAGCATAACTCACAACCTAATTTGCCAAATGCAAAAAACAAAACAAACAACAAGATTACATTACCAAAGAACTTTACACTTTATGACGCAATTAACAAACTTTAAAATAATAATAAAAATCTTTAGAACTCAAATTAAAACGAGATCAGTGCGTCCCAGATACATAAACCTTTCCTACTCTCAAAAGATAAATGACAAAATAAACACATTAATTTAACCAAGAGAAAGACATTTAATTACCCAATAATTTCTGAAGCGTCGGGCACAAGAAAGAAACAAAGGAAAGACACGCCTAACTTTACATAGCGATGAATAACATTAAAATAATTTGCCAACAGCACTTGAAAAACGGACTTAAATGAACATACTAAAAAAAACTTTTACTGAATATAACAAAATTAATAAAACATGGTGATACCGCTTGACTTTGCCTTAGAAGGCACTAGACCAACATCTTACGCTTCCGCATAGTTTCACAGTCAGCATACAACAGAACGAACGAACAACCAGACATCCCCCAATTGGGGCTGTATGGAAGTCACGCCATATTAATTGACCAATCACAGCGCTTCTAGCGATCATCCGATTTTTGACTACTGCTAACACATCACGTACACACCAAGATGTAGATGACCACAAACAAAAGCAGGCTGGGAGGGGTGGAACATATTTCATATTCGCACACAAAAGAAATATAAAATTCACTACTCCAATATCCACAGAACAAAGACAAAATATCGTTTGACCACAGGATCGAATACATTTTGAAAGAAATACAGAAATTACCAACAAAGAATCTACTATATTATAGAATTAAGTATTCGAGGAATAAAATAATGAAATATAAAATTAAGGAAATAAAATTAAATTTAGAAAAACTACTTATAAACGTTACAAAACAGAACCTATTTTTTTATAGTTGAACGATAAACAAAACTTTTTACCATTCATTTTTAAAATAAATTTTATTATCATAACGATTGGAATGGAAACAGTGCAAAACTGATTCAGAATTTGTTTGGAAGTTTCATCTGTGCTCACTCTGTTTGAGTGGAGGTCTCCTCTTAGTTTTCTCTCTCTTTCTCTTTCAACATCTCTCTTTGTGTTTTATACAAACAGAGGAGAGCGAACCGAGGAAGTTGTGAGAATAGAACGAACCGAGAGGAATTTTAATTTCGTTTTGCAAATTAGCTTCCGCTTGTACCCCTCTACGTAACAAACGAATTAAATTACATTCATAGGACTATATGCCAGTGATGTGTATTTACATTACGTTGCATGACATAACTCTATCCCATTCTGCAGCTACTACTACTACTACAACACTTGTCGCTTGCTACAAAAGAAAATTCAGATTGTTTGTTTATGTCTTTTGTCTGTAAACATTCCACTTACAACACAATTTGAATCGTCTTTTATAAGCCTGTAGGGAAGACAAAGTTTAAGAATATATAATTTTTTGGACAATTACTTGTTCACATAATTGAAAAGTTATAATAATAATAATTTGTTTTATTTTTCCACACACATAGTTGTAACAAGATGTTTTTGAATAGTTTTCACGAGATTTGGTCAAAAATCCGAAAATAAAAATTGGTGAAACCCATAGCGAGATTTTTAAGTAAATAACAAAATAATCGAATTAAAATTTTGATGGTGCTATCATTCTGTACGGAAGTGAAGTGTGGACAAAACAAAAATCCAAGAGCGGAGAATTCAGACAGCAGAGATGAGATTTCTTCGAAGAACTAAGGTGTGTACATGCTTGGAAAGAATAAGGAATAAGGAAATCAGGTCAGAATGGGGTATTTACAACTGGAACGAAAAAATAAAGGATTATCGCCAAATTTGGAGACAGCACATGGCTAGAATGTCGGATCACAGGATACCTAAGCAGGCACACTGGTAGGCTCCAAAAGATAAAAGGGATGTCGGTATACCTAGGAGAAGATGGAGATAGATGATATAGTTTGTGAGTTCGGAACAGGCTGCGGCCTAATCTTTGGTTGGAAGAAGAAGAAGAAGAAGAAAAAGAAGAAGAAGCTATCTTCAATAACTTTATTTGCTTTATATACGTATTAATTTGCTTTATAACTCGTACTAAAATACAAAGAGCAAATTTGATAAAAATAAAGAAAGGATGACAAGAGAAATGAAATGAGAAAGAACATTGATATTCATTGGTATATGTTCTATGAGATAATGCATGAATGATAAATATCAATATTACAAGAAAAAATAAATAAAAATAAAATAAAAAAATAAATCACTTTATAGAAGTTCTCGGGCCTTTGACGTTTCAACCTGTGTTGCGGATTCCATGGTAGTGATGCATCTGATAGTTTGGTGATCAATACGTTGGGCTGATCATGCAATTTTCTGTGAAAAACACCGTAGTTGGATTTACTTCACTTACAAACGGAATTTTAAGGTCATCTCGTACGATTTTGTTATTGACATAAAAAGGTGCGCAAGTAATTACACGTAAAAATGTTCTAATTATTGTAGATTAATCGGTTAAGCTGTGCCAAAAATTTCTAGCCCAAGGTCTATATTGGTTTAAAATAAACTTTGTATACTTTACATATTTTTAAATCTGGTGTGAACACACACAACGTTCTCTTACCGATACAAACAATGAACAACATAATCTAATATTAGTAATAAAACATTAGAAATAAACAAAAAACTAACCTCAAAAACATAACCTTATTTTATCATGAGTGAATGATGCTAAATGAAAATCAATCTCAGTTTGGCTTAAAAATACGGAAAATCACTTTTTCACGCTAAACTAGGCTCTGCAGAGAAAAATGCTCAGAATAAAAGTTGCGGATCGTTTAATTTCCTGTAATTTTATTATATATATTTTTGTCGTGAATTGCATACTAAGGCTGAAATCATCATAAATCGATTTTTTTACACATTTTCGTGAACAATGAAAACAGAAAATCACTATTTACCGCTAAAGTAAACGTTATACAAAAAACATATTTGAAATAAAAGTTGCAGGTTTTTTATTTTTAACAACTTTTATTATATACACTTTTGCGCAAAAATGCATATTAAAGCCGCAATCTTAAAAAACCCCTTTTTTCTACAGGAGAACAGGCTCCCCAAGAATTTCAGCAGACATAGCATGAAAACTTTAGTAATTGAGGCGTTTTTTTTTTAAATCCTAGGAGCAGATTTTTTTCCGAAAAATGACACGAATTAACTACTACTCTCAGTCGACCGATTTTGTTAAAAATATTTGTGTCGGGTTTTCTAGTAGTATCTAACTCAAGTTTCAAGTTCGTACGAGGTTCCTTTCTTGAAATATTTTGTTTACACACACACCATTTGTTAAAAACATGCTTTTTGGGTTCAGGGGGTCTGAAAACGTGTAGATCCGGTGAAAATTCGATTTCGAAAAATTGACATGAAAATAATACTTTCCTTCCTATATATTCATATAGGCAAGAGAAAGTAAAAACCCATTTATTTGTTTACTATACCATCTGTTATTGTGTATTACATCTGTGACCAGCCTATTGTTTTAATTATATTTCCTAATTTAGCTAGTTAACGATATTTTGCAAATGTAAGTCCTAGCGCAATCGATTTGTAGACCCTGAATTTTTAGAGCCGATTTCGAGAAGAGTTGGACATATAAACATTTGCACACGCCAAGTTGTCGAATAATATTGTAGGATAAACACTGGTACAAAAATCATCGCAAAATAAGACAATTGCAAATAAGTATAGGCATGTCATCTGGAGCGTCGAGGATTCAAATTCATTATAGGATTCAGCTTACATTATACTACATCCACCCGTCCCTCGCAAAGTGTTATAGACTGTTTACAAAACTAATGTATATATTTTTCTACATTTCATAGTAAAATACGTTTACAATAAATACAGTGAAAAGCGAATGGGGAGTGATGTAATGTATTATAATTAATCATCAGTTATCATTTTTATTCAGTTATAGGCTTATTAGTAGGTACAGTTTATTTACAAATAATACAGGTTTCGACAGCAAATGATTATCAACTACATACGTCTAAATAATGAATGAAACGCACAGTGAATATTGTCATTCAGTCTTCAATCAACTGTCATTCAGTGCGATCATTACAATTAAAAAGTGTTGAGGTTTTTTTTACGTGAGCGAACAAACCGAATTTATAGAATACAAAGTGTAGTGTTTATTATTTTATTGTTTAGGCCTACTATGTTACGGTACCTACTCGTACTCACTGTAAGCCTACTAGTTGTACTAGAAAAAGAAACCTTTTTCTAATGTGCTACTAGAAACGTTATTAGTTACACCAGCAAATTATTTTTAGAAAACAAACAGAAAGAATATCAATGACATTCATAGCAGTGCGTAACAATGTTCTGTAAATATTAACGAATACTAATTATTAATTAAAAAAATTAAAGTAGCGCTGTGTTAAAAATTCTTACAGAAATTTTTTTAAGGTTAGAAAGAGATTTATAAATTATAATTGGGTCTATATGCATATTATTTAATAAATGTACGCTTTGTAGGAAACTGTATCGTGCATTTTGTTTTAGAGTCGGTAATTTTTGATAGTATTATTACAGGCTAAACTTTCTGCGCACCAAGTGAGAGGCACAATATTATAATATTATGAAATTGGTTATTCTTTTAATATAATTATGTTTAATGTATAATATAATAGCTAATCATTTAATTCAATAGATTATATTTCCTTTTAATCCTGATAAAATCCTGTTTTTAAAAGAACTGTCATTTATAATCCTTATAAAACTACTGGATACTCTCTTTTTATAACACTTTAATCTGGATTTCAACAAAAAGAAAATTCAAATAAAGCTAAACGTACTAAAATCAGTTCAAATTTAAATTTAAAAAGATGGATGGCACTTGTCTGTTATTCACTTAATACATTTTACAAAAAAATAGATGTGTTTTTGTTTTATTTAGGTAGGTAACTAAAGTTGGTTTTTCTTTTACTGGAAGGTGAATCGAGTCGTTTTAAAATGAAATAATGTGTTTTATATGGAAATTACGTTTCTACCGTAAAGAATAAAGGATGGATGAATCTATTACGGTACCTCCTTATCCACAAACCCTTCCACTACACGGCTACACTCAAAATAAAAGCTGAATTTCTTTCACACAATTTACTTGTTACAATTTTCTTTCTTCCCGTATTATTTTTCCGTACTTTTTATATTATATTTTATAAAAGCGTTCAGTAAACCATCAACTATTATAATAGAAAAAGAGTTTTACTTCTTTATTGCAGGGAAAAGTTATAATAATACATTTTTCAACTAAACGTAGTTGATCTGTTTAAGAAAAAATAAGAAAAACATTTAAAAGAATAATAATTTAATTGTAATGAAATAATCTTTTTGTTAAATATGATTATTATTTTCATTGTTGGTACATAGCGTATAATCTTACAGATAAAGCTAATCCTTTAGAAATTTTTACTTATGTTTTACAATAATTTGATGAAACAGTTTAAAAAAGATTTTTAATACAAAAAAAATATGTTATGGAGGAGTATTTTGTTAATGGAAAATTGTTTTTTATTTTTATTTTGTAAAGTAAAATCAATAGCTCGGTCGTTCGCGTCTACGGTGGGATATTAACTGTGGGTTTTTACGTTGTGAAAATTTCCAGACCCTGGGCGGGAATCGAACCCGGGACCTCCACGTGGTAGGCTAGCGCGCTACCACTACGCTACGGAGGCGGTGATGGACGATTTATTTGAATCTATTTTAATAGAAGAAGTGTCGTATGTCAAATATGCATAATGAGAAACTTAATTTTCATTTGAACATGCGGCGTCCTGCTTTGAAGATCAGCGTCCTGTAAGGAAGGGTTGCTACCCCAACCAAAAATTTTGAAAATTTCAGAATGCAAAAATTTTTTAACGGCATGTTTTTCAGCGATACGGTACATCAAGATAATGTGGCTAAACTTGTCATTAACTTACTTAATCGTTAAAAAAACGCAATATACCATATTTCAGCTTTTGGGGCTTACCGTATTCATGTTTTTCTATTTACTCATATTCAGAATGGTTTTATGCAAATTTTTAATTTAAACAAAAAATATTTTAAAATGTAGTAACCCGAAAATTTCGGGTTACACCCCATTCCCAATGGCGCGGGTAAGGTTTTTATCTCCTAAACGCTGCATTGTAGCGAAAAAAGATTGAACATTTTGCGTGTCCCTTTCCAAAGTACATTATGAGCTAAAGTCACCCTTAACCCACCAGGTCACTGAGAAAACTAAAAAAAGAATATTAAATTGTCATATCTTTAAACCTCAAACATTCAAAGTTTAAATTTTGAAACTTCAGACCTTTTATACATCAAATATTAACCTAAACTTTTAAACTTTGAACTTCAAAACCTTCAAATTTCGAAACTTCAAACATCATCTTTACATTTGAAATCATTGAACTTCAAAATATTGTGATCCACCTAACCCCTTTGCCGGCCTAACTTCACCTTGTGGCAAAGTGCGGACGCGCGGCGCACACACTACCATGGTTGTGATCTACTTATGAATTCTGATCCACCTTCCCCTCTGATGCCGAGACACAGAAGCGACGCTGTAGTAGCGAGTTTTATTTTTAACTGTGTGATTTACTGCAGCTTAATCAATCATTTAGCGATAATTTTAGGATTAATTCCCGGCTAGGCTCAAGAAATAATCTCACGATATATTATTGAAATTGTTAAAACGACGTCATAATTCCTCTGGTAACGGTCGTTTTCATTAAAATTTATTGGAACTTCCACAACAAACTTTTCGCTCATCAAAACCAACTGATACCCAAAATGTCTTCCCGTAATTTTTAAACAACGTACAAAGACGATTAAGGAGGAAATGACAGAAATAAGCTTATTTAGGAACTATTATATGTCACTAATAAATAAATATAAACGAATTAGTGTAAAATAGATAAAAAAAATGCCAGAGACCTGTCATTGGATGGTGGTTTCCATGTCATGTCACTCATTCTTTCACCTACCATCATATTCACTGGTTGTTTAATTTGTAACAGTTATATATTTTACTAAAAAATTGTTCAGAATTGAAGTAGTTGACAAAATTTTAAAGATTTTTATTCGTAACTAAAATTGCAAAATAACTTGATAAACAGCTGTACTGGAATAAGCACAACATAACAAAATTGAAACGCCTAAAATACATTTTCAAATTAAAAAATGTTATTTCAATAAAGTTTTACAAGGTGATGGCTGCCCCAATCTTACTCTATGGAAGTGAGTCGTGGATTAGTACCAGACCACAGAAGAGTAGAGTACAGGCGGCAAAGATGCAATTCCTGAGAAGAACAAAGGGGTTCAGTCGTAGAGACCAACTAAGAAATGAGGACATAAGAACGGAACTGGATGGATTGACAACCTGAATGGGAATATTGCAGAATATCGAAATCGATGGAGAGAGCATGTAGAGATAATGCCTGAGAGAAAGATCCCCTTAGTGTTTTGCTATACAGACCGGTGAGGAGGAGAAATGTTGGAAGACCATCCAAAAGATGGCAATAATTCAATAGTTTGTCGCTGTTGTGAGCCGGAACACACGGAAGTCTAATCCTTGATTGTGAAAAGAAGAAAAAATTTAAAAATTACAATTTTTCGATTGGTAAAATGGTCGTCTTTATTTAATTTTAATGGTAAAATTTAATATTTTCATGTTTTTTTCTGCGGTACAGGATGGTACAATACCGCCTTACATTATGACATCATTCTTTTCTTTTTCGTTATTTAAAATTTTTGAAAATTATTTTTTAAACAGATATACAAAAATAATGTCTTATAAATCTTCCAAAATAAAAGAGATCGTGTCATTTTTTTACCGAAACAGATTTTATCTACTTCTACTTACAACGCATATTCAATTATTTCTTCATTTCCACTGGTGGTACATTCTGATATCAACAGAATTTCTCTTGGATCAACGTTTGTGTTGGATATTACTTAAACATTTTAACTTTAGTTTACCGTGAAGCGCATTGAGCATGGGGTTTATATTGTATTTCTAAGATTGTAATTAAGTTTTCTAGCAACCTGCCGGATAGTAGTGAACATATTTATGATTAATAAAAAAATAAGTAAAGACACAAAGGAAGGAAAACGTACGAAATGTGTCATTGTTCTTTGTACTTATCCGTTTTCTAAAACATTACTTGTTATTTAAGTGTATCCTTTATCTTCTTCTTCTTCTTCTTCACTTCAAGGATTAGGCACGTCTGCCCGTTCCAGAAACCATCTTCTTCTCGGACGTCCCACACTTCTTTTTCCCTTGGGTCTGTAGTACCTAGCCAAGCGAGGAAACCGCTGATCCCCCATGCGCTCCAAATGAATGCACCAATTACTCCTGTAGGCTCTCATCTTATCTTCCAAGCTGTATATACCTAACTCCTGTCGTATATCCTCACTTCTCAACCTATCCTCTAATGTGCATCCCTTTGTAGCCCTGAGAAATCTCATCTCCGCAGCTCTCAAACTACTCTGTTGTCGCCTAGTAAGCGCCCAGGTCTCACACCCATGCAACACCACTGGAACTGCCATTGTCTTATAGAACTTCAGTCTTGTTTCCTTCCTTGTCTTATTCTTTAAAGTTCTGTGGATTGTCCCGCAAATATGCTTAAATTTGTTTACTTTATTCTCCACATCAAAACTACCTATGGGAGAAACCTCGTATCCCAAATAATTAAAGGAAGAAACTTGTTCCAGAATGCTCCTTGTGTATCCTTTATGAAAACGCAAATGTACTTAAGTGTTTTGTGACCCAAATATCCTCCAGCTAACGTTGTACGTGCCCAATATTGGTACTTGAAATTATCGTTTTTATTCTTTATTTGTTATAATGTTTTGTTCGTATACTTGTCCCAAAGTATTTAATGTATTTTATTCCTTATGTTCAGTTTATAAGTTTTATCTCTAATCGTTGATTTCAATTAGAACTTTTGTGTGCACCTATTCAAGATTCATAGTTATTGGTAGATTACCAAAATTTAATTTTTAATCTTCGGCAATTAAGTTTTTACATATTACTCGTACATCATGTAAACCAGTGAAGTTTCTAGGAGTGTCACTCGATAGATTTTTGTTAAGAATTTTTATACCGATAAAATCTGTGGAACATATCATTTGTACCATTTACACAAAGGTAAATTTTTCGAAAATCGAAAAAATCGATCTTTCTAATTTTGGTGCCATTTCCTTCTGTATTTTTTTCTGTGTAATTACATTTAAAAATTATAAATGTACGATAGAAATTACGGAAGCTATGCAAATTTTTGTTAAGTAATGTTTTGACCAGAATTTCTTTTAATTGAGTTAATCTGTGGAAACAATTAAGAGTTGCGATATTCAAAGAACAGAGACAGCTGAGAAGACCATAGAAAGTGTGTCAAAAGAAGCAAGACAAGAGAAAAAAAGTTATTTGAGGAAAAATAACAGTCTGGTGAGGATCAATATTATGTTGCAGGCCGATTTTAGGGTAAGTAAAATTTTACAGCTCATTTCCCGCAAATCTACTTCTTTCTATAAAGGTACAGTTTTCTCAAAAAATATTTGACTTTGAAGGTTGAAATTTTTTGATCTTGTTTCCCAGTATAATTGTGACATATGGTACTAGAATCATTGCAGTATTATTACTAAGTTCGAAATAAAATAAAAATTCTACAAAAAATATTTAATTGTTTTTGCATTTTTCAAAAAAAATTCTCGAAATGTTATCGCTAGCTCTATATTAAAAATTCTACATAGTACCAGAGCTTAAAAAGATGTCATAGAAAAGGCACAAAAAATTAAGGCCCTAACTCTTAACAGTTTCTTAGAAACGTGTACCTAAAAAGAGGTAAATTTAACACGGGTTAGGTAGAAAGTACAGTGCTCCCCTTAAATAAAACCTGTCTATATTTACTTGCATAGAAATGGGTTGGTTAATCTATTCTAATATTATAAAGTGCCGGCCGCATAGGCGTAGTTGGTAACGTGCTCGCCTCTCATCATGCGGTCGTGGCTTCGAATCCCACTCAGGCACGGCATATTTTCATACGTTACAAAAATTCATTTCATCCTCCATTGTACAAAGTTACACCCCAACGTCGTTGCTAATGACCGTTGCAGTTGATGCAACGTTAAATAAATAAATGAAGAAAAACTTGTCATAAAGACAAAGCGCGTTTTTTTATGCAGGCTAATTTCCAAAAGTACTGAACGGATTTTCATGATATGTTGACAGCATATTCATATTATTCAGCACAACAATTTATTTTAAAATTTTCAAAAGTGATTAATTTTAAGGGCTCTAATGAAGATTTTCATAAATTAGAATATGTGTGTGTGTGTGTGTGTGTGTACATGTGAGTAGGTATTGTTGTTGAAGTAGATGAAGGGATTTGATGATGGCGAAAGATGTACGTGGGGGAAATTATCAAAACGTTGCATGTGTGTGTGTGTGTCCACGCGCCCACGCGCGCGCGTGTGTGTGTATGTTGGAGTAGCTTTAAGATCGATCTAGTAGCTACACAATTTCTGTTACATATTTTAAAAAAATTGATTACACCATTTATCGCGTGTGACGCCGCGACGGGGCATGCTAGTAAATTGAATAAAAACAAAAGTAGATATTCTTGATGTAAACTACATAAAATTCGAATCTCATAAGTTAAAATAATTCTTCTTTATAGTGCTCAACTATTTCGAATGTTAGTAATGAGCATGACTATTTTCACTCTGTTGGCTGAAATATCATATCCCAGTCCTCACTCACAAAAGTGCCAAGGTATATCATTTGCCTTACTGTTTCTATTGATTGGTTATTGACGCACAGGTTAACTTTGCTAATGTTGTTACTGCTAATGATCATGAACATGGTTATGTTACTGTTGATCCCATAACGATCACTAACTGTTCCAATTTTAGATACCAGTCTCTGAAGTCCTAAATAATTAATGTAATATCAAAGTAATAATAATTAATTGTAATTGAGTTTAAAGAAAGTCTGTTTATTATTTATTACCCCCTGATCCCGATCGAACCTAGGCTTAGATGTTACAATATATTTTAAACTTTTAAGGTTTTGTAGTTTCAATTTTAAAGTTGCTAATACAATTCATAATTTATGAGTAAATGATTTTGAGAATATGTTTTTCGGTGTGCTATCTTTTTTAACACTGGAATAAAAGTAAATGTTTTGTTTGAGCTGCACTGTAAAAATACTAAAAAACTACGTCAGCTGCAGCGTAATGAAGTATAAAGTATATTTTGGAAACAAAGAGGAAAAAGTTAAGAGTACAAAAAATTAAAAGTACCAACAGTTTTCATTTCGTCTAGTAAGAAAGAACAGTGCATCGCACTTAGGTTAAAAATGTAATGTTCTCTCTACGTAAAGGGTTTGTAAATAAAGAAGTGATAAAAACAAAAAGGATAGAGATAAAGGGTTGGGGGAAAGCAATGTCTTGTACTTAATAGCACAGGTGAATAAAGTGGTAAGTTGCGCAGTGGAAAATTTCTAAAAAAAAATGAGGCCACGAATGAATATTTCATAACCTTCTCTTTCCATGGAAAGCGTTCCCAAGGAAGAAATTTGGTGTTTGAGGACTGTTAGAAAAACAAACCAGAGGAAGAAAAGATAACACAGAGAAGATAATCTGCAGTAGAGTAAATAAGAAGAAGAGAAAAAGTAGTTTTCGGGGAGGGAACTAAGAATAGATATTGAAGTAGTATCATGTTTTTCAGAGGTAAGCAGTTTTCAATATTTGTCGCATTTGAAAAGATGTACACAATTGAATAACGAACATTTTATTATCCCCTGTTGTTATATTTCTTACTTAAGCTCGTAATCATTTCTGTATTGAACATCCACACATAAGGGACTGAATTCTATCGATAAAAATATATCTCAGACTGGACTACAGGAGTATGATGATTTGAATAAAAACAAAATCATAAAAGATATTTCGTAAAAATACAGAATAACTGTAATATACTGATTAAATTTTAATATTTGACTCCTCAGAATAATTTATTTTTTTCGGCCGCCTCCGTAGCGTAGTGATAGTGCGCAACGCGGAGGTCCCACATTCGATTTTCGCCTAGGGTCTGGAAATTTTAACACGTTAAAATCCACCGTTCAGTATACCAAACCCACAGTATTCGATATCGATGTGACTAAATAAATAAACTAAAACAAATATATTTATATTATTTTATTTATCTTAGAATAAATTTAAATATGTCAATGGTTAACATACAAGTATTTTAAAAATAATGCCACATTTTGGAATTCCGTATTCTTATCGTACATGTTAACAATTGTACGTTTTAATCAAGAACAGTAACGGATATTTACTTATTTAAAATAATACTTGAATTTGTTGTTTTAGAAGTTTTGAGTTCGAATCTTTTAGAGATCATTTGTGCTGTGTAGTGCTTGTCGGAAATGTCGCATCAAATTGCTGTTTTTTCGATCTCATTTGATTCTGATATAATTTTATTTCAGGAGATAAATTTTCATTTTTTATATTCGAATTATTAGTCTATTATTATTAAATTCAGATATACAATGATAGTAGGTTCGTAAGGGTTAATTTTATACAATTAATGGTTGCAAAATTAGATTCTTATACTGATGTAAAAAGGGATCGTTTCTTCATTAATAAATTTCTTATATAGTGGAAATACCATTTCTAGAGTTAAGTATTTATTACCATATAGGTATAAATTAAAATAGCTAAATTGACATCGATTTCTGAAGGAAACTAATAAGTTTTCTTAGGACAATCTAAGCTATCCAAAAATATAAGGGACTGCCAAAAATAGCAAAATTTTATAACTATTTTTTTCAAAATATTGTTTTCACTTTAGTACTTAAATAACTGCAGCTAAGTTAATTTTTGAGATATTAAGTTGACTAAGCCATCATTATTTTAAAAATTTTAAGCTCTTTATATTCCTATAAAACCTGAAGCTCTAAAAAGATCAGAATGTATCTCCCATCTCAAGGAGAGTTTTAGAAGAAAACAGAATGAAAGAGAGAACAGTCCTAAGGAAAATATACGGTCCAAAAAACGGAAAAGAAAAGATATGTTAAGAAGTTCTTAAAAAATAATTATACGAGGTGGAAAAATACAAAAGATAAGTCTTTGTGTGAAATAAAATCAGTTATATAGAAAAATCTATAGAATGGACCAAAATGACTAACAAAACAAATATTTGATAGATGAAAAAAATGACAAAATATAGAATAAATGGTTAATAGAAACTGGAAAAGATGTAAAAGAGATGAAAGTGTTAGATAGAGTAGAGGACGAAAGTCAATTTAGAAAAAAAGCTTAAGGCATATGGGGAGTAGATTCCAAAAAGGAGAGAGGATAAATGACAACAAGAAATTATCAGAAGAAAGAAGGTAAGGGTTTAGTGGAAAAATGAGAAAAGCTTGAAAAAGATGAAAAAATTAAAACATCAGACGAGAGAAAAACCATTATTTTGTTCCTCAGTACTATTAGGCCGAAACGATAAAAGATAACACAAAAACTATTAAAAACTAAACTTTTTTTTAACAAGATCTCTTTTCCCATAGTCTATCATAAATATAGATAACTAGCATTCCCCGTCGCGGCTTTGCACGCGAAAAATGGTGCGGTTTTTGTAGAAGGCGAGATTCTCGTTGTTCCTCAGTTTCAGCAGTTCTTGCTTTTTGAAGTGTTTTGCTTTTGAAGATTTTCTTCCTAGTAATTTTTTATGGCATTATTAAAAATGGAAAAAACAAAAAAAACAACCACAAAAAAAATTGTCAAAACCCAAAAACTTAAATCTACGTTGAATAAAATAAAATTCAAAATAAAATATCAAAGCAATTGATCACTCACCAATTAAAAAAAAATTAAAACAAACTAAAGAAAAACGGAACTTTACTTTTATAAAATACTCAACAATACAAAATCGTATCTACATAATAAAATACAATAAAATTATCATGTGATGTTGTCACTAGCTGATCCTTAGCACCATGTCGCTATTTGCTAAATCATATGACTTCATTACGACAAATCTTCATTTGAATCACATCAGCTGGTTTAAAAGCAGCAGATTATCTAATCTCATAAAAGCCTTAATGTAGAACACAAACATTATTATCAACCCTTTAGGGCTAACTTTTAAGGGTTTCAATAGCCTAAAACCTGCACTGGCATCATAGTTACAACATAAAAAACCTGCATGAAAATTGGTTCAGTAATTTAGGAGATAAAGGGGAACATACACACATACATATATACATACACACACACACACATACCCAAAATCTGAATCGAATTTTATATGTATAGATTAATTATTTTCCGACATACGGTCAAGTTCTGTAATATTGATACCGATATAATTTTTAATTTTATTCTATGCAATGTTGCAGATTTTGGGATATACCAAGTCCTTGGTGGCAGGCAAGCACTGTTTTGGCTGGTCTTGGGAGTGCACTAAGTCTTCTAGTAGCTTTAACAGCAGTTGCAGCATGTTGTGTTTCATACGTTATACAAACTGCTACAGCAAAATTAGCGGGTAGTTTACAATTGTTAGCAGGTAAGTTTTTCAAATGTTTTTGAATAAAATATAGTCTTAAAATTATTACTTATAAAATAAACTGTACCAATGAACATTTGTAGGAATTAACTGATAGTCATTATTAAATAATAATTTTGAATAGTGATATGCATCGGTAGTGCGTTTGACTGTTAAATCGAAGATAAATTTTTATTTTTTTTATTTTTTATTCCTACTTTGTACGTTGCAATTTGTTCAATTCAGAACAATAAGCAACCCCATGACCCAATATGAGATGAGGATGATGTGTATGACGTGTAAATGAGGTGTAGTCTTGTACAGACCCAGGTCGACCATACTAAGAGAGTATAGTTAATTGAACCCCAACCATCAAAGTACACCGGTAACCAATGTCTAGCATTCAAATCCGTATAAAAGTAAAACTACCTTTACTAGGATTTGAACCAGGAATCATCGTCTCCGAAAGTCAGCTGTTAAACAGCTGACTCACGGCGACGACTTTACCTCTAGACTAACCCGGTAGGTCTCGAAGCTAAACTGACTGTTAAACCGAAGATAAACGACTATTAAACCGAATATAAATGACTACTGAAGCGCAGATAACCCAAGGTTTTTGTAGAGAAGATAACCGGCTACTGAACCAAAGTAATGTTCGATTACCGCCTAAATCTGAAAAAATAAATCGTAAAAATGCTCCGTTTGCAGTCTTTTTTCTTCTTCTTCTTCTTCTTCCAAACAAGTATTAGGCCGCAGCCTATTCCGAACTCACACACTTTATCATCTATATTCATCTTTTTCTAGGTCTACCGACATTCCTTTTCCCTTTTGGAGCATACCAATACGCCTGCTTAGGTATCCTGTGATCTGACATCCTTTCCATGTGCTTTCTCCAACTTTGATGATATACTTTATTTTTTCACACAAGTTGTAAATAGAAATTCTAACGATTTTTCCTCATTCCTTATTCTGTTCTAGCGTGTACACCACTTAGCCCTTTGCAAAAATCTCATTTCTGGCGTTTGCATTCTCTGCTCTTGGGGTTTTGTAGTTGCCCATGCCTCACTTCCATGCAGAATAATTGGAGCTGCCATAACTTTATAGAACTTAAGTTTTGTGACCATTCTCGCTCTATTTTTCAAAGCTCTGCTTATAGTCCCGCATATTCTCTGGAATTTGCTCAATTTCTGTTCTCTATCCGAATCAGAATCAAATCCCACTTCACACCCTAATAAAGAAAGTGAGATACTCTCTCCATGCTGTTATTATCTACAACTATTTTTGAACGAACGGGATATTTCCCTTTAAAAGCCCTTATTTTGGTTTAACAATTGCCTCCGTACGCAGTGTGGTAGGTAATCATTTATTTCTTCTAAAGCAAGTCTTAGTTCCAGAGAAACAACGTAAAGCACTTTTGTACATTTTTAGTCTAAGAAGTATTGTCAGTTCCTAGTTCAAGGCATGTCGTTGCGCAATACAATAAACGATGAAAGTTTTTTTTTTGTAAATTTGCATTTAATTAACAAAAAAATAAATAATAATTTAACGTTAGTTTTTATATTCAAACAAAACACTGATTAACCTGCAGCAAAAAGAAAATTTATTCAATACCGACATTCATAAAAATGAATAGAAAATATTCCTGATTAGTAATAATGTTATCGGTTTTTAATAATTATGTACCATTGAACAGCAAAATCAAATACAGATGCTGTGTTGAAATATACTTTATCAAAAATATTACGTATTAATAATTTACATAGTCATTAAAAAAAAAACTACGGCTCACAGATACTCTTTAATTATACCATAACGTTATAATAATTGTATGTTCAAAAAAATTTCATTCAATAGTTGAGGTATTTTGTTTAAAAATTTAATAACCTTAAATCTATTTCATATTAATTTGCGTTAATATAATTTTTATTAGTTCATTGAAAAATTTAATACAGTTGTCAACTTCGCGAATTCTTGTGAAATAGTAAAAAAGCTATTTTTATCCTGTTCTTTTATGGGGAAACCAGGCTCAGTTACATTAACGAAATACCTAAAACAGCTGTTTGTTCTCCTGCAACCTATATTTATTTCAATTATTGTTAATTGGAATTCCATCCACTTGACGAAAATACCTGGTTTTCCTAGAAATTCTGACAGAGCCTGGTTTTTCCTTGTACCCTTCAAAGTGATTTGTGCTTATTACGTTACTTTTCGGTACTTAGCAAAACTGAATTTGTTTTAATGGAAAACTTTATGATATTTTTGGATATTTTAAATTTTATTAATCTTTTTAAAAAACATAATTTAATTATTTTTATTCTGCATGTTTTCCGGTAATAAGGGACGTGTGTGGTGAAAATTATTATATTTTCTTCTCATCCCAGCTACCACGACTTACTTCTCTCTCTAAGTTTGTCTTTGCTACATTGCCCGTTCTCTTGCACAATACACATTCTGTTACTCCTTCCCTGATGTTCTAGATGTTGTAACAAACTAAGCCGAATTGGGTTGGTTTAGTAGTAGAGAACACATGTGTTTAGGTCGTATATCGTTCAATGTTGTCTCGTTTAACCATACGGTTGTTCATAGTAGTCACTGACGCACCGTATGTTTTTACGACTTCCAGAAACGCTATAAAGTTTCTCATAGACAAAATAAGCCTTAAATTTCAGCAACTATTTTGAAATATTTATTCCTTCAATTTACCATAATTTTTGACCACATCCAGAGCAAAAACTTACTTTAAACTTAAGTAAAAATAAATTCAATCAAAAACAATTCCTTGAAAAGACAATTGAATTGATTTGAAGTAATAGCGAAAGAGTAACAATTTTCAAAAAAAAATTGTAAACAGTTGTCCTCAGATGATATTGACCATCTATTTAATAAATTTAACTCACAAGAAAAACAACTACCCACCGGGTTGGTCTAGAGGTAAAGCCATCAAAGTGAGTCAGCTGTTTAATACCTGATTTTTGGAGACAAAAGTTCCTGGTTCAAATCCTAGTGAAAGTATCTTAGTAAACTTTTTATATGGATTTTATATTAGACATTAATTACCGATTTACTTTGATGGTTAGTGTTTAATTAACCAAACTCTCTCAGGAATGTTCGGCCTGAGTCTCTACAAGACTACACCGCATTTACACGACGTACATAACATCCACATCTCATTGGGTCATAGAGTTGCTTATTGTTCTTAACATGAACAAATTTTAAAACCTGCATACGGATAAAAATAATTGCTCTCGTTTTATTTCTACGCTACTTAAAATAATAATTTATTCTCACAATTAAATTTACAGTTATTTTCACAATCAATATTACGGTTTGATATTTAACCGCCAGCGGGACGATAATTTTTTAACTTTCTCGTTTAAAAAATTAAAATTTTATTTTCAAAATAAACAAACTGTTTTACATTGTTTATACAAACCATACATCAAAATTTTTATTTTTTATCGAGGTTTTTTATTTTATTTCAAAAATGTTGATTTACTACATCAATGGTTATTTTTTTAGGCCTAACCACTCAAAACAATTATTTTAGCCATTATGTTCATCTGAAATCCCTTTCTTTAAAATCAATTATTAGTCATAGACATTAAGCAGACACTATAAATTTAATTAATCAATTTTAACAATTAGCCCAATTTAAGTCATTAAATTAGTGAACGAGTAGGCCTATTTCTTACTACACTTTTAACGTCAGATGGTCCACCAGAAAATAGTTTCTTGGGAAAAGTGGGCACAAGTAGGTCCATTACCAGAATGTTACATCCTGTTTAGTGAGTAATCACACAAATTGTGGCACTAAGAAGAGAATCTTCTGTTTTTTTTATTGAAACTTTCTTCATTTATGGGCAAGAGTTTTGGATTCTATAAACGTATTTAAAAAAAGAATGATTTCTTGGAGAAGTCTTCAATTGACTGCGCTAGATCGGTTTAGAAATTAAATGATGTTAAAGATAATTGACAAAAAATTGTTTTAATTGATAAAATTGAAGAAAAGAAACTTATCTAGTACGATCATTTGCAAAGAATGGCGAGGAACTTGATGCAACTATAAGAAATTGTAATAGATTCCAATTTGACGGTAGATAGTATTACAAAAGTTATGGAAAGTGGAGAGAAAAGATCTAAGAGATGTGTTCTATTGAAATGAATGGCGTTTTTGTGTTGCGGTAAACGGGCTAGTTTTGTAGAACGCCACTATATTAAAAATATTTAGCAAATAAAATACGAGGTGTGGCTATTAAACATCGAGACTGACGTTGTAAAAAATTTATTTTTATTTTATACATAATCACTTAATGTCACCTTCAATGTACACTCCTTCTCTACACCTACAACGCTCCATCCAAATTTTCCATCGTTGGAAACAGTGCTGGAAGTCATCTTCTGTCAGCTCCTTCAGGACACGTGCCGCTTTTTCTTTTACAGCTTCTACAGACTCAAATCTTGTCCCTTTTAATGCAGATTTTACCTTAGGGAGCAGGTAGGAGATAATAACACGCGACAAAACGTGGTTTATTACTTATGATCCGGAAACGAAGCGCCAATCCATGCACTGCAAGAGCCGAACTTCACCGAGCGCCAAAAAAAGCTCGAATGAGCAAGTCAAAATTTAAAGCAATGATGATTGTTTTTTTTTATTCCACTGGGATTGTGTACCTTCACTGGGTTCCTGAAGGTCAAAGAATTATTCAATATTATTACCTTGAAGTACTTTCTGAACTACGTCAAAGAGTAAGGAAAAAATCACCCCGAAATTTGGAAGGACAAATCATGGGTTCTCCACCAAGACAATGCGCCAGCTAATTCCACGTTATCTGTCAAGAGGTTCCTAGCCAAGTTCAGCATCTCAGAGTTAGAACATCCAACTTATTCACCAGATCTTGCACCATGTGACTTCTACCTGTTTCCTTAGGTGAAATCTGAATTAAAAGGGACAAGATTTGAGTCTGTGGAAGCTGTAAAAGAGAAAGCGGCACGTGTCCTGAAGGAGCTGACAGAAGATGACTTCCAGCACTGTTTCCAACATTGGAAAATTCGCATGGAGCGTTGTAGGGATAGAGAAGTGTATATTGAAGGTGCCAATATATGATTATGTACAAAATTAAAATTAAATTTTTTACAACGTCAGTCTCGTTATTTAATAGCCACACTTTGTAGACCCAAGAATATCTATTTGTTATGTTGCAATTTTTAGGCATATTTGGTTTTCAAAATTTGAGAATTTTGAGTAAACCAGTGTTATTGATAAATTAAAAACTTGCATTAAGATTGTGAAAGTATGGAGAGTGAAGGAAGAGGAATGAAGAAGGTGGAAAAAGAGAGAGAAAAATTGAGATCTATGATGCATTGCTAGACCCAGATGACAAGAAGAAGAAAAAGAAGAAACATTATTCCAGAATTTCACAGAGCCAAACTGGTCTGCTTGTTTACATCTGCAGAGAAAAAAGTTTACGAATACCATTTCATCGCTTCGGTTTCTTCTTGTTTTGCAGTTTTTCAAATATTTACTTTTACCTTTCTACCTTTTCCCCTGTTCCTTGACTTCCTGTAACTCCCTTCCCCCGAACAAACCCTCTTTCTCTTTAGATTCAAAGCAAGAAGAAGAATCTCCACTACAAGTACTATTACTATTTCTTTTACTATTACTAGCTACCACTTGCTCTGACTGACTATAAGTGAAATATTAATGAACGTTCCTTAAATTCCTACGGGATTTCTTCACTTTACTTCTCAACCTCCCTACCTGTTTTTTTACTACTTATCGTACCAGTGAATCCTCTTATATCTACTAAATAAAAGATAAAAACGAGAAATGATTCCGTTTGTAAATTTAAATCTCTCCTAAGGCAGTCCACGATTTATAAATATTAAATAAAGTACAAAAATACTTCCGACTTGAATATTGTAACTCTTCAGAGAATTACTTTATAACGTAGCAATTAACGTAATACGATACATTTTGAAGTAAACTTCCGCTTCTTGAATGTTTCAAGAAATTTGGTAAAACTATAGCATTAGGTTTATCAACGTATAGATTGACAAAGAAAAATAATTTTTCTGAACCATGGTTACTACGTTATTTTAGTATTTTTATTACTTGAATTTCTCGCGATAAGCAAAATATTAAAACCATAAAATATAGTGACAATAGAAATAGTAGTTTATGATATTCTTGAAATACCGGATGGTATTCATACATTGGTTTCCCCATGAGATGGAACATTTCATTTTGATAAGTTGGTAATAGCGTAATGTTGGCAGCATCACGTACAAAATTCATTAGTTGTTTGTAACAGAGGCTTGTCTGAGGTACGTCTTCGTGTAGTTACCATTTTCTTCCTTCGTAACGGTACCTTTAAAATGTTTACAACTGAACAACGAGTTTATATGCTTCAGTTGTGGTGGAAGCATCATAAAAATACTGCTAAAGTACTGGAAGAATTTAGTGATAAGTATCCAGATGTGCCGTTACCGACTCGGCAACATTTACGAAACTTAAATAAGAAATTTGAAAACACAGGAAGCGTATTAAATGCCCCGAAGTGTGGTCGTCCACGATCGATATGCAATGACGATAACCTACAAAAGGTTGCTAAATCGTTTGTTAGTGACACGCGGTTAGAGTTCTGTGAGACAGTCGCTATCCGTGCAGAAACCGATCCAAACTTTTTGGGATAAATTTTATGGTCTGATGAGGCATGTTTCAAACTCAATGGACGTGTTAATCGGCATAACTGCGTGTACTGGTCAGATACAATTCCTCATATTGTAATTCAAAACGAGCTAATTGTGCCTAATTTTATAGTATGGGAAGGTACTTCGAATACTGCACTGATAGGTCCTTATTTTTTTTTGAGAAAAATGTAAACTCGGAAAATTACTTACAAACGCTGTAGGAAGTAGTATTTCCGGAACTTGAAAACAATTCTGTTTACAATATCTAATCGCTCATCTGGCAACAAGATGGCGGCCCAGCACATTTCGGTATCGAAGTTCGTGAGTTTTTAAATTCCAAAGTTGATGAATGGATTGGTCGTCGCGGTACAATCGAATGGCCTGCGCGCTCGCAAGACTTAACGCCTTGTGTGGGGCATTGTAAAGGAACTAGTGTATTCTTCCAAGCCACAAAACCTGCACGAACTAAAAAGTTCAATTGAAATTGTATTTGACTATTTAAATGTCGATAACATGTTACTATTGAAAATTTGTGAATCAGTTTTAAGTCGCTGTATAAAGTGTATAGAGAATCATGGAGGGCATTTTCAACACCTGATATAACATTCTCAAGGTAATATATGTATTTACAGTTCATAAAATTAATTTGTTTTTTTGTCTATAGGTTTCTTATTCCATTAACCTTTCTTCCGATTTCCGTAAATATTAGGGAAACCGACATATGAGCCACCCTATAGTTAAGGGAATAAATTTTTTATTGTTACAAATTGTGTATTTTATGAGGTGGATTGTATTGAACAAGGATACTGGACGCAACGAATGAAATGTTTGAATAGGACTGAATTTATGGAAATCAAAACTAGTAGACACGTTTGTTTTTACTTTTACTCCTTCTAACATGTTCTATTAAAACAGAGAAAGTGTAAGAAGGGTCTCAATTAACAATCAGCCACAGGTATAAAAACAATTACCGCCTTTGTAGTGAGTTAGTTATTATCTGTACTGTTAATGGTTGTCGGACCGTTTCGAAAAGTAGTGTCGTTACGGACCAGTTTTGAATAATACTGATTTTAATTTAAATGTTCGTGTGTATTTCCTAGGGGTAAGCGCACAGTGAACGCTGTTCGCTGGTCGCTGGTCGCAGGTGCTAATTCACGCTGGCGAGTGCGCTTAATTCCGTTGTCGCCTTAATTCAGTTGTCGCTATTCAACATTTGTTTCAGTACCAATAGTGATGATGAATTATTTCTAATAGAAAATGTTTACACGAAATGAATATCATTTAAAGACGATACCGTTAGTGATATTAATAAGAGAAAAAAATTGTACGGCGAGTGTCATCATCTTTCCCGCAATCAATAATAGACAGGTTTTTTAAATACATGAGATTGACTCTTTTTTTGGTTTAACGTCCGACTGAGATTGACTCTGAAAACGTTAAATTTTATATAGTCAAAAGTAGAACTTCTTTTACACAAACAATGGTTCAACTTGTAGCGTGAACTTGACCCATATTTTAAGTAGTGGACAAGGTCACATAGACAGGTTATACACCACATTTTTTTTAATTAAAAATAACAACTCCAGTAATACTAGGTGTATATTATTATAATTTTTAAACAGTATAAATAAATTTATAAAATATAAATACTGGCATAATATAAATAGTTATTTGTTAATTAATATTCAATATCAGTTAATCTTCAATAGTTCTAAAATATGTATAATAATCTACGAACAACAACGAGATTAAAATGAAGTACTACGTGATTCAAAAGTGCAACTAAACTATAATTAATTAAAAGTGAATTAAAAATCGAAATGAAAATAAACAATTAAAATAAATACATGAATAACTGAAATAATATATATAATATCTTTTAAAACAGTGATTTGAATTTTACGAACATTTTTTAAATATGAAATCAGAATTTAAAATTTAATATGCCAACTTGAACCATCGATTCGAGGAGCTTGAGGCCAGAAACACGCTTGATGTGAACATCGTCTATGAAAGTGCTCCAATTAAATATTAAAATTAATCAGAAAAAACGGATGGAAATATAACAAAATATGCATCAGTAAGAAGATAAACACGTAAGCAACATTTACCATATAATTAACAAACATTAATATTCAATATATCGATCAAATTCATATTTAAAATTCAAGATCACAAGGGTATTGATAGACGCCATTCTAATGAACAAAGCTTTGCTTCAGTAATTCATAATTTCATTAAATTCAACCGGTAAATAAAATAACGTTTTAAGTACATAATTAACTGATATTTTCTTAAATTTATTCAATTACTTAATTTATTCAAAATTATCTAAATTATATTCCAAATTTAATTTGAAAGACCAGTATTACGGTTAACCATTAAAAAATTCCGATTGTCATTTGTTTAAATTAAAATTTTTCATTGTTGTATAATTTAAGATTTATTAATAAAGAACAATAAACAATTATAGTATTTAAAAACCCTGAGAGTATTTAAAATTAGAGTCATCATTTTGTAAAATCACCAATTATCTATTTATTAAATTAATTAAAAAGCTATCAAATTTAAATCTTGTGTCAATTTATTTTATTTTAAAATTTGTACAACCGTAGTGTTGTTACAAACTGGCAAAAGCAACCAATATTACTGGAAGAAAGACGTGTGGTTATTTTGTGGTAAGTATTTTGAACATTTTGACTACCGATGTTCAATATTATAAAACACTGTCTGGCCAGTAATAATTTTTTAAATTTATTTTTATAACCCTATGTTAAAATTAATTAACAAGTTGCTATTATTTATAAATACGTATTATATATACAACGCCAAGTACACTTAACAACCTGCCAGCAAGCAGCAGGCGGGTTTATACAAAACAAACCCGTAAGCTGATATGCACAGATGACCAGCGCGTAGGATTCCCACCACAGTTTACAGTGAGATGTCCGATTTAAATGTAATGGCATATTCCTACTAGTAGGCTCCCACATGTAAGCGACCAGCGACCTGCAACGAGCTTACTGTACGCTTACCCTAGTGACTCTCCCAGTGGTACCTAACTTAAGTACCATATTTCAAATTTGTACGCTACTTCGTTCTTGAGATATTTTGCGTACACACACCCAGAGCAATCGCTGAAAACATGTTTTTTGGGTTAAATGAACCTGAAAACGTGTTTTCCGGTAAAAAATCGTTTTGTAAAATCGGCAAAAAACAATATTTTCCTTTCCTATATATTCATTTAGGGTAAGAGAAAGTAAAAACAGTAATTTGAACGAATACATTAGTACTTTAGCGACAAAACTACTGACATTACGCTTGTTTTCTAATTGAAACAATGTAAGTAACTCTATAACGGTGCAAAAGTTAGTCAGTTTTAGGAGGAAACAATTAACCAAAAAGCTAAAAACTGATAAGATGTAGTTAAAAAGAAATATGGATAAAGCAGGTTCTCTGTACATTCTATGACGTGAATGATCAGTTAGTACTGAAACTATATAGTCATTTTATTGATTGGTGTTCATTGGTGCATAGATTCTGTACTTAATTCAATTAAATTCATCAGACCTACATGTAGGTAGGATATTAATAAAATAATTCAGCCATAGTTTAACCGATGTTTGCTCTGCTTCCTATACATGATTTATCCGCAACCGTCAATGACGCCGAAGGGCTGATTAAAATTTTAAACTCTAAATTTCGTTGTTTCAATTGCGTTGTTAGGCATAGAATTTCCTCAGTAATCAATTACTTCGTTAATAAACCAACCCAACCGACTCCTATAACTTCATACTCAAAAATTAATCCTTCAGAATTATTTGGCGTTTATTCGTTATAAATGATTTTTTTCTAAATATATATAAATATAATTGACATGTAAAATAATATATATTAAATACAGTTGTTTAAAATCATGAAGATAGTAATTTTTTCCCCTGGGGATATTTAAGATTTTTCTTACAACAGTATCCCTGTTTGAAATAAAAAAATTCCCTCTACAAGTTTTTGTTTTTATTACAAATTTTAATTTATTTTTATTGTTTTAATTAATAGAATAATGTTACATAAAATAAATTAATAAAAATTTTATTTATCTAACACAAAGTATTTTATATTAATAATATTTATTTTATTTATATTTCTAATGAGTGTACGTTGCAATCTGTTCAATTTTAGAACAATAAGCAACCCTCATGACCCAGTGAGATGAGGATGATGTATGACGTGAAAATGAGGTGTAAATGAAATGTAGTATACACTTCATTGTGTATATAAAGTGTAGTTGTACAGACTCAGGCCGACCTTTCCTGATAGAGTATGGTTAATTTAACCCCAACCATCAATGTACACCGGTACCACTATCTAGTATTCAAATTCGTATAAAAGTAACTACCTTTATTAGGATTTGAACCAGGAACCTTCGTCTCCGAAAATCAGCTGTTAAACAGCCGACTAGCAGCGACGACTTTACCCCTAGACCAACCCGGTGGGTGAATATTTAATTAAGAGTAAAGTTTTCAGAACGTTTTTTTTAGCTTTTATTTGTTATCGGGAACTGTACTTTATTGATAACCACCCAATTTGATCAGTGTTTTTTGCTGTATTTTTTGACGTGATTTGGCATGAATTTTTGAACAGGGACGCCCAGTGTAGTTTGTTCAGGAATGGCGGTCACTGGTCACCATACAAATTCGCTTGCCCAACTAGTGTTACATAACAAATAATAGCGACTTTCTACCTGCTGACTGACTGGGCTGGCCTGAAGGCCCAGAACGATTTAAATTACATTTTTACAATGGTAACTACAAATTCTTATTTAGTACGCGGTATAAATAAATGGATTACTACTTTAAACAGATCATATGGTAATTTACAAAATTTTGGAAAAGTTTTGGAAAACGAAAGCGGTTTAATCATAACAAAACATTTTCCTCTTTAATCACTTCTTACGTTCCCTATTAAAACAATACTGTGTTAATAAATTTAACCTACTGTACAAAGTTGACATTTGGGGTAAAACAACGGAAGGTAATACTACCGCATAAAAACGTGGGACTAACAAGGCATTCTAAAAAGTGCTATGTATTCTCCAACCTCTTTCATGGAGCATATTCTTGGACTTTAAACAAGGTCATCACAAAAAATTGCATGCGTTCGAGGTGTGGTTATATCGAAGAATTCTTAAAATTCCCTAAAAAGTGCGAGTGACCAACGCCAAAGTTCTGCGAAGAATGAGAAAGCAGTACAATTTATTGGAAACGAATCTAATAAGCGCATTGAATCTACAACATACACGTCACGTAGAGAATTTAGCCTAATTAAATATTTATATTAAGTAATTGCCATACTTAATATAAGTATTTAATTTGTTAATAAATAGTGTTATTATTAAGTTAAAATGATATTTGATAATTTATAAACAACCCGATCCCGAACGTATTTGGAATAATAAAGTTAAAATTGTTAATTCACGAGACACTAAAGATTTACTTCTTTATGTTATAAAAATTTCACAAATTAGATTTTTGAAATCAATTAACAAATTTATTGCTTTGAAAACTAGATATTACCTAATAACAAAACTTAGTGGTTGGATTAAATTGAAGTTACCTCCTATGAGAATTGAATTATACAACAGGTCACATCTGTGGATTATATAAGCAGACGGTCGTTCAAACATAAAATTATAATTGACATACTTGTTGGGTGTAAAAAAATATTTTCTAATCTTATATGAAAAGTTTGTATATCAAATAAACGATGGACATTTTCAGTAAAACAATTGAGGTTTGTAACAGCTGTAATGTTCACTCTTTCCTGAATTTGTATATTGTACGAGGTGTGGCTATTACATAAGGAGACTGACGTTGTAAAAAATCTCATTTTTATTTTATACATTATCACTTATTGTCACCTTCAATATATACTCCTTCTCTATCCCTACAACGCTCCATGCAAATTTTCCATTGTTGAAAACAGTGCTGGAAGTCATCTTCTATCAGCTCCTTCAGGACACGTGCCGCTTTCTCTTTTACAGCTTCCACAGACTCAAATCTTGTCCGTTTTAATGCAGATTTCACCTTAGAGAACAGATAGAAGTCACATGGTAAAAGATCTGGTGAATAAGGTGCATATGCTAACACTGAGATGCTGTACTTGGCTAGAAACCTCTTGACAGATAACGCGGAATGAGCTGGCGCATTGTCTTGGTGGAGAACCCATGATTTGTCCTTCCAAATTTCGGGGCGTTTTTTCCTTACTCTTTGACGTAGTTCAGAAAGTACTTCAAGGTAATAATATTGATTAATTCTTTGACCTTCAGGAACCCAGTGAAGGTACACAATCCCAGTGGAATAAAAAAACAATCATCATTGCTTTAAATTTTGACTTGCTCATTCGAGATTTTTTGGCTCTCGGTGAAGTTCGGCTCTTCCAGTGCATGGATTGGCGCTTTGTTTCCGGATCATAAGTAAAACACCACGTTTCATCACATGTTTTTATCTTCTACCTGTTCCCTAAGGTGAATTTTGCATTAAAAGGGACAAGATTTGAGTCTGTGGAAGCTGTAAAAGAGAAAGCGGCACGTGTCCTGAAGGAGCTGACAAAAGATGACTTCCAGCACTGTTTCCAACAATGGAAAATTCGCATGGAGCGTTGTAGGGATAGAGAAGGAGTGTATATTGAAGGTGACAATTAGTTATTATGTATACGAATAATATGTAATCGTAAAATAAAAATAACATTTTTTACAACGTCAGTCTCGTTATTTAATAGCCACACCTCGTATAAATGGTGGCAGGCTATAATATTCAGCAAAGCTTTTGCGGTTTATAACAATCACATGTTCATTCTTTCCTGGATTTGTTTATCATATAAATGATAGTATAGAATTCAGTGAAGCATTTGTGGTTTATAATAAACATCTGTAATGTTAATTCTTACGTGAATTTGCATATCATATAAACGATAGATATATTCAGCAATGCTTTTGAGTTTTGTAACATCTGTAACGTTCATTCTTTCCGGGATGCGTTTTTTAAAGGGTCCGATTAACTGAAAAACATGCATTTTGTACGTGCGCAAATCATACGAAAATTTGCTTTCAGAACAGCTGCTATTCAAGTTTCAATTACGATTGACATTTGGTGACTAGGACGTTTTATTTACGATATTACTGTCCCAATTGACATGATTTAGCCTTTAATTAATTTTACTGACAAGCTTTTAATTAGTCTTGAGTAGTAAAGGTGAAATCTAGTTGGAGTAGCTTAAATGGCATTTCTAACCTTTGTAACCAATAAGGTAACTACTTCCCCGAAATAACTAAGGAATTTCTGACAAATCAAAAATTAACTACTGTTTACGTACATTATTTTAATAAATACAAATTAAAAACAAATCAGTTTAATTTGTTGTTTACAATTATTCTTGTTGGCCTACAATATTTTATTATTAAATAATCATGTTACTATTTGCCCATAACGGACAGGTGGAGTATTAATTAATTGCACTCGACGTGTTGGTTGCAGGGCTACAAAAAATAGTTCTGTTTCTTATCACATAGTCAGCTAATTATATGACTGAACTATTTAAGACCAGAAGAGGTAGAGGTGTAAAAGACACTAGTCAGAGTTATCTCCTCTGACAGTAATAAATTTCACTATACAGCTAGACCCTGTGGTGAATGAAGTGAAGGTGTCATTTGCAGGGTGGAAAGTGGGTGCTTTTAGGAGGAACTGGCATGCTTATAAGCACACTTTTCAACTCAGTGAGTAAGGCAATAGTAAACCACCTCACCTCCTCGTTTTTACTTAGTAAAACCTCTAGAGGTTCAAACCAGCCTTTCGCCTGTTGACCTAAACAACAGCAACAGGTCACTATCTCTTCTGAATATAAATTGCCATTAATTTTTATTATGACACGTTCAATGAATTTTTTTCTTCTTTTTTGTCGACATAAAGCTCTCCATCAAAATTTATTTGGATATGTACAAATATTATCACAAGGAATATGAGAAGGATTTAACAAAAGGAAGCTGGTTGTATATAAATATTATATATTTTTTTATTAATCAAAATGTAGATCTCACTAAATTTTGTAAAATACTATTGAGGAGTATTAAATTAACCGCGTTAGTGACGATATCACATGCTAAAATGTAATTAACCTTTCCAGCTTTTATTAAAACTTACTATGTATATAAAGACGT
Organism: Catonia carolina; assembly: GCA_035578175.1. NCBI lineage: Eukaryota > Metazoa > Arthropoda > Insecta > Hemiptera > Achilidae > Catonia > Catonia carolina. The sequence goes on from JAQMRL010000005.1 coordinate 23,763,946, forward strand.
GAGTAGTTATTCGCCCTACCTGTGAATAGGATGTTGGTAGGTCAAACAAAACATGCAGACGGAATAGATTCCACGTTTTTAGTTCATGTAGTTTTCCTTTTCATTATTAGACATCCCGAAGGATAGTAAATCGTGCATTATAACGGATTTGCTATGATTACATTCAATACACTACAAAAATTACATCATTGTTTACTGTACTATTTGTTTAGTGTAGTGCAGTTAACAAGTGGATTGTAAACAATGATACAGTTTTAGACCTACTTCCAAAATCTATATTATTAAATTCAGAATGAAAATGTTTGGCAAACAAACATTTTTTCAAAAATTAAATCTACTCAAAAAAAACTAAGACTACCCAAAAATAAGGGGTTTCTCTTCTTATTGGCTGTTAGTTTTTCTTTTGTTTCAACACTTCAACATTCTCGCAGTAATCGCGTTTCTTTCTTCTAAAAACTTGCGATTATTTTCTTTAGTCGTATCTGACTTAAGTTCTGTTTGACATACCTTTCTACAGTCAAAATTTTCTTCGTAGGTAAGGTACTATTTTTGTTCATAATAAACTAATAATACGTATACAGGGAGCCCCATACGTCGGATCCCCAATATTTTCGGAAATTGGAAGAAAGGTTATAATGACCTATAGATTGACAAAAAAACAAACTTATTTTATGAACTGTACATATAATTATATTTCCTTGAGAATGTTACACCAGGTTTTCAAAATGTCCGCCATGATTCTCTATACACTTATACAGCGACTTAACACTGATTCACAAATTTTAAACAGTAACATTTTATCGTCATTTATATAGTAAAATGCAATTTCAATTTACCTTTTTAGTTCGTGCAGATTTTGCGACTTGGAAGAATACATTTGTTTCTTTACAATGCCCTACAGTAAAAAATCACATGGCGTTAAGTCTGGCGAGCGCGCAGCCCATTTGATTGTACTACGACCATTCATCAACCAATCCATTCATCAACTATTGAATTTAAAAACTCACGAACTTCGATACCGAAATGTGCTGGGGCGCCATCTTGTTGCCAGATGAGCGATTGGGTATTGTAATCAGGATTGTTTTCAAGTTCCGGAAATACTACTTCCTGCAGCATTTGTAAGTAATATTCCGAGTTAACATTTTCCTCAAAAAAATAAGAACCTATCAGTGCAGTACTCGAAGTACCTTCCCATACCATAACACGAGGCACATTAAGCTCGTTTTGAATTACAATATGAGGAATTGTATCTGACCAGTACACGCAGTTATGCCGATTAACATGTCTATTGAGTTTGAAACATGCCTCATCAGACCATAAAATTGATCGCACAAAGTTTGGATCGGCTTCTGCGCGGATAGCGACTGTCTCTATCGTAGTCATGAAGCGCTTGAAGTAAAGATGGACGAAATGGCTTCAATTTTAACTCCTTCATCATCATTTGCACGCTAGTTCGTGATAACCTTAGTTTAGAAGATGCCTTACGAGTTGATTTACCAGGACTGGAAACAAACGCTTCAGCAACCTTTTGTGGGTTATCGTCATTGCAAATTGATCGTGGATGACCACACTTCATTTTAAACACATTAATTGTAAACAAGAATCCTCAGACAACTAATAGAATATATGTGGGACCTTAAGTCGGGGCCGGCTTGGATTCGTGAAGTGAAGAAGGACTTAGTGGAGCTGAACCTAACATTGGAGGACCTTGAAAAAAATCCGATAACCTGAAAGCGATCAAACACACAAATATCAGGTTCAAAGAAACGGTTAGAAAAATACAGAACGCTAGAATTTTTTCAGATGCTGAACGGGCTGCTAGATCCCAGAGAATGAAGAACTACTGGCAGAGGATTAGGAGGAAATTGAGGAACTGATATTATTTGACTACAGTGGTCCAATGGGCCTTAAAAGAGGAAAAAAATGAATATGTCCGGTTATAAATATGTGTAGTTTTGGAAAATAATTTTATTTTCTTATTAAACAAAACTCAATAATTTATATCCCAATTTCATCGTACGTAATTTGATTATAATAATTATAATCTATGATTGATAAGTCAAGATCATTTGCGTGGCTCAAAGTCTTATATACTAGATAATCTGAACCTCCCAGGTTAGTTCCCGGCTAGGTTTTGAATCTAATTAAAAGTAGTTTTCTTTGTGAATTGTCCCAAATTTAAAAATAAATTAAACATTTCTCAAGGAACACCAACTCGCTTATTGTAGACTACACTCAGTTTATCTTACGCGTGGGTAGGTATTTATTACGGTTCAATACGACGATAAAACAAAATGCAATACAGATAAATAAGTTTTTCTATCCTACATTTTCCTCTTCTTCTTACTCTTAAAGTTTAACTGTAAAACTTTTGTCAGCGGAAGAAGTGGTAGCCCGGACTCACATATATTCTTTCTTTTTCGTTTCTTTTAGCAGCACTCTTCTATTTACTCTTCCATAAGCTCACTCTTTTCTTCTTTTCAGAAAAATCGAAATTGGAAAAAAAACATGTGTACAGTAAAGTTTACCAAACTCCGTTGGGGAAAGTTAATGTAGAAAGAGAGCAAAACATCAGAAGTATACTGTTTCAAAAGTAACAAGAAATAAAGACAAGTTATTATTCTCTTCTAAATTTAAAAAGTAGAATATAAATACAAATAAACATAAATGAATTAAACTGTAATTTCATGTTCTAAACTTTTTTGTAGTCTTAGTACACGATTAAGTTGTGGTTTATACAGTATACCGTTTTTCGCTGTATTGATTATTTTAAAGTATAAAACTATATCAATATTAAATTTTTTGCACTTGATCTACTAGTTCCAAGGCTACAAAAAATTGTTCTGTTTCTTATCACGCGGTTAACCAATTATATGACAGAAGCATTTAAAGACAGAAAAGGTAGAGATGTAAAAGACGCTAGTCAGAGTTATTTTATTCAAACAGTCATGAATTTCATAATACAGCGAGACCCTGTGGTGAATGAAACGGTGGTGTCATTTTCAGACTGGAAAGGAGATGCTTTTCAGAGGGCCTGGCATGCTAATAAGCATACTTTTCCACTCAGTGAGGAAGGTAATCGTAAACCACCTCACGCCTCGTTTTACTTAGTAAAGACTCCAGAATTTTAAACCAGTCTTTCGACTAATGACCTTAATTACTACAACAATGATTTTAGTAAGTTCCAATAATTTGAATTTCACATAATTATAATTTTATTATTTTGTGAGTGTAGTCTACAGTTTCATTTATATATTTTATTTTTATTTACTTTTTTTGTTAAACTTGCTGTGCTTAACATAATATAATAACATGTACAAAAAAACTAATTTTAAAGCTGGATTAAAATTGCTGCAAAATTTATCCGTTAAATACGATCAAAAGAAAATTTTGAAAAATAAGATCTCAAAATTGAATTAACCACATCCTGTTTTACGGTAAAACCGTTACAGTAAAACGTATGCTTATCAGCTTGCCAGGCCCTCTGAAAAGCATCTATTTTGCACCCTGCTAATGACACTTTCACTTCATTCACCACAGGGTCTGACTGTGAAATAAAAATTATAACTTTCGGAGGGGATAACTGTGACTATATCTTTTAATTAATCATAGTTTTCTCCTCCGAGAGTAATGAATTTCATTATACAGCCTGACCCTGTGGTGAATGAAGTGAAGGTGTCATTTGCAGGGTGCAAAATAGATGCTTTTCAGAGGGCCTGGCATGCTGATAAGCATACGTTTTCTACTCAGTCAGGAATGCATAGGCAAACCACCTCACTCATCGTTTCACTTAGTAAAGCCTCTAGAGGTTCAAACCAGCCTTTCGGCTGATTACCTAAACAGCAATAAAGATTCGTTACAAAAATTGTAAGAATCTGTTGTTATCACTTACTAAGTTATTTTTTAAAGTAAATCTTTAATCAGAAAAACATTCATCAAAATATTTAGGTAATGAGAAAAGTAGACATCTTGGAACGTGAACTGTAAACCCAACGGGCTCTCAAATTTAACTTCTCACATAACTTTACAAATTCATATCCAAAAAACAACTGTAAAAATGAAAGAAATTTGAACTAGAAACATGATTTATATTGACGAAACAGTAATGGAAGGGGAGAAATACGACCTATAAATAATTGATAAGTTTTTTTATGAAAATGTAAATAAATTTCTTAAAACACCATGATACGATCTTATTGATTTTTTGGTAGGTTCATTTTCTATATAGAAATCAGATGTAACATTATTGTTTTAGCTATGCTGTAAATAATTCTCAATCATTTAAAATCTATACCATTTAAAAAACTACAAAAGGATGGTGTCATATTGTATCATACCTGCTCCTTAAAACACATTGCTCACTTGAATACAATAGATGGCAGAAGGGAAGGAATTAATGTATATTTACTCCTAATTCCTATGAAAGAACTAACCTTAAAAATAAAACAAACAGAAACCACAAAATAAAAACCTAAATGAACTTAAAATGTCAATTAAAAATGCATTTGTCACATATAATTTCTGATATCGTTAATAAAAATAAAAAGATGCAGTGAAATAGACCTACTTATAAATAATTTTAACGCATTGATTCGCGAACTAAGTTCTCACTAATTACCAGGCAAACCGTACCATTGGCTCCGCAGGAGGTGGAGCAGAGACTTGAATAACTTCATTTAATACAGTTCAAAGTAGGCCTAAACACTAAAAAAGAAATTTACTTAAACTTTTTTTTTCTTTAGTAAATTCACAATCTGTTATAAACAATCAGTCAAGGTGACAACACAAAATATGGAAAAATTAACATGATAAATAAACGTGAGTGGAGACACAGTCCAGTGATAGAACTCCGACGTGAATAGATAAGTCGATAAGTAGATAAACAATAAGATCGTATCATGGTGTTTTAAAAAATTGATTTACTTCCTTTTTCATATAAAAACATATCAATTATTCGCAGGTCGTATTTCTCCTCTGCCATTACTGTAGCATTAAGTGCAGCATTTAGAACACTGTAATGGATAGTCAATTACAGTATGACGTTAATTGATGAGGTCTCGACTTTTAGTCATATACAGTCATACTCTATGCAAATTTACTGGTTGTGCAAAACCGCGCAGTTGTACATAAGATAAATAAAACGAAGCAAATTGTTGTAAGAGTGTAAAGAAAATAATCGTAATTGTTTGAACAACTTCGATAAAATTACAGTTGACACAACAAGATTGTAATGTTTTTCATTTTATTTACTTTCACAATTTTAATTTTCGTAAAAAAATTGACATACGCTCCACTTTGTACATACTAATCGTAAAAGTAATTTTTATTCACCCAGTGATGTTTACAAACCTAATTTTAACAGAACGTTTCTGAGAAACCTCCATAAGCCTCAGATATTGTGTAGCGTGGGCGCAATTGGTGATATTGATTATATTACATTATTAAAATTTTTCATTTTGCCTTCTCCTTTAAAAAGAAAGTATAATTGGAATTCCTATAAACTTTCATCGTTTTTGTTAAACTTTAATTTAACTGATTTAATAAATATAAGTAAAGTAGCCCCTATATTTTAAAACGAAAGACGTGCTGGTTTGATTTACTTTATTTAATGTTATCTCCTTTGAAGATAATAAATTTCAAATCATACCCTCAGACCTTTGGGAGAGTGTAGTGAAATTGTCAAAATTATAGGGTACATAATTGACCAATATATTGCCAACATAATTTAGATGGAATAACTATATTGGCAATTGCTTTCTAAGAGATCTATTTTACTGATGGATTTTCAGATAGGTATCATTCCTCGGGCTTTACATGATAAAACATCAAGGTGTTCAAACAAGAATTTTGGTTTTTGATCTAAAAATACAATAAAAGAGTTATGTAACTTCAATATAACACTGTATATCTTTTTTTGGAAGTCTTAATAGACCTATTTTGAAGTTAGACGTTCACATTTTTACTTTCTCTTGCCTATATATATATGAATATAAAAGAAGAAAGTATTGTTTTCATGTCGATTTTTCGAAATCGAGTTTTCACCGGATCAACTCGTTTTCACACCCCCTGAAACCAAAAAAAAAACATGTTTTTAGTGATTGGTCCTGTGTGTGTGTGTGTGTGTGTGTGTGTGTGTGTGTGTGTGTGTGTGTGCGCGCGCGTGTGTGTGTGTGTGTGTGAACAAAATATCTCCAGAACGGAACATCGTACGAAGTTAAAACTTAAAACTTAAGTTACTAGAAGACCCGACACGAACATTTTCATCAAAATCAGTCAACCAGAAGTAGTAGTTTATTCGTGTCATTTTTCACTTTTTTGCAATTTTCTCAAAAACGGCTCCTACGATTTTTTTTTAATCGCCTTACTTCTTACATTTTTATGATCTACAAGAAAGGATAGGTGCCATGAATGCTGAAATTCTTGGAGAGGCTGTTCTCTCGTAAAAAAATTATTTTTTAAGATTTCAGCCTTAGTATGCATTACGACAAGAGTATATAAATCAGATTTATAGGAAATTAAAGAACCTACAAATTTTATTTAAAGCGTTTTTCTCTACAGAGCCTAGTTTAGCGTCAAAGTGTCAAAGAGTGATTTTCCATATTATTAAGCCAAACTGAGGTTCGTTTTCATTTTTCATCATTCACTCATGATTAAAATTAGGTTATGTTTTTAGAGATTAGTTTTCTGTTTATTTCTAATGTTAGGTTCTATTATTCATTATTTGCACTGGAAGAGAAAGTTGTGTGAGTGTTTCACACCAGATTTTGCACCTAATTTTATTGAATATACATCTGTGCAGTTATGCACTAGTACAATATATTTTGTAGCTTATTTCACATAGCTTTATTTTTTTTGAGGGGAACAACGCCATTTTTTTAACAGAAGCTTTAGCTTGCGTTTAAAAGCTATGACATTGATAAAATTGGTGTTTAAAATTTACAGATTGGAAAAATTGGAAAGACATAATAATCCATCTGCAATCAATCTTCTTGACGATAGCGACAACATTTGCAGACTAAAACGTTTCAAAATATTGGATTTACCTATTCCGTTCACTTAACCGACAATCATTACAGTAATCATAATCTATCGTATTCGCTATCGTCTATTTTTTCAACAAGATCAAAATTTCATTAATTACTAAAATTGTTTTTATAATTTTTTAATGTAACTTAACTAATTGAGTGTTTTTGCTCATAACGGGCAGGTGGAGTGTTAAGTTAATTGCACTCGATCTGTTTGTTTCAGGGCTACAAAAAAATAATTCTGTTTCTTATCACATTGTCAGCCAAATATATGACTGAACTATTTAGGAACAGAAGAGGTAGAGTATACCGGTAATTGCTGTCTACAGTATGTAATATGAAAGACAAAGCTTATGTTTGGAACCGTGTATCTCACCAAGAAAAAAAACATATTTTCAGATACGGCTCGTTTTAAAACTTGGTTTTGTTATTTTATTGGTATAAATAGAAAACACCGGAGTGTATTAGGATTTTCTAGCGATTTGGAAACAAAATATGTAGGGCCTACATGTTTATTTTAATGCAGTTTTCACTTAGCCAATGTTTCAGAACATGTAGCAAGATCAATTTTAAGATGTGTTCTAATTAATTTTAGCTACAATTCAGCCTTAAAGTACAAAGGGTGAAGAAATTACAGCGTTTTTTTTTTAAATTTTATTTTCGTTTCCGTAAAATTAGCTGATAAACAGCTGACTCGTGGCTGACTTTACCACAAGACCAACCCAGTGAGTTTTACTGTTGTTAAAATACTTTTCTATTGTGTAGTTACCTGTGCAGTGTTTTACACTTTGAGGTTATTAATATTCTGTAAAATATTTAAATTACTTGTGTATAATTTATGTATATGTAAATAGGAATTAATTAACTATTATTTTTAGCGGTGCTGGTATGCGGGGGAGGTGCAGTCTACCCAGTTGGCTGGGATAACAGAGAAGTAAGAGACTGTTGTGGAAATGCATCTCACGTTTACAAATTAGGTGAGTATGTACTTATGTACTTATTATGAGAGATTTCAACAAAGGGTTTGTCTTTTACCATCGACATGTGTGAAGTAGATTCTAGAGATTCCTTTTATCATACAACCTTCCTCCCTACCTACAACAGTTCCAATGTGACTAATAAAACTCCTACTACTAACATTTTATTAGCGGGTAGGGGAAAACAACTAACTTTTATTTTGTATATTTTTATTTACCTATTTAAATGAATCGATTCACTCAAATTCATATCTTTTATCATTCAGAAAAAAGCCCTTCTATCGGTTTCATACTTATATACACCCGATTTTGAACGCTTGCATCTCTAAAACGATGAGTCGGATTTCAACAAACTTTACAAGAAAATTTAGCTCATTTTATTCTGCGTTAACGTATAATAGTTCTATATTTTTATTATTGTTTAAAAATTACCTTATCAAGGTTCAAAGACAAAAAGGCCCGGTTTCTTTTTTGCTACCTGAAAATATGGTATAAGCCTTAAATGGGTAGACTGTTTATCAAATATTTATGAAATGCCTATAATTTCTAAACCCTGTTATGAAAATTATCGGTTTTATAATTTATATACATCCGAGTTTGAACCCTTGAACCTCCAAACCGATGAGTTGATTTCAACATTGAGCTCATTTTATTCTGCGTTGTCCTATAATTGTGCTATATTATTAATGTCTAAAAATTGCCATACGAGGTTGGAAGACGATAAGACCGGTTCTTTTTGTTACCGCAAAGAATTTCATGCGTTCTGAGGCGTATAACTCAAAAATTCTTTGACCGACACGTTTGAAATTTTAACACAACATAGCGAATTATATTTTAACAGGGTGTACGATATTTAAAATTCCTACGTTACATAAATTTCGATTTATTAACAATATTCTGAACCCTTGCTATCTCGGTAACCGCTCAATCGTTCGGTACAAGAAAACTAACGCTTTATTCAGCGTGAAAAAATTAGTACAAATGTATTAATAACATGAAATATTGATTGGCCAATGTTGTGGTAGAATTTAAAAATTTTTTTAAAATATACTTGGCTATGTGGGGGGTTGGTTACCAGGTAGACAGTCCGACAAGATGTCACATACACAACCTGGGACCATGGATATTAGGGCCCACCTACTCATGGCATAGGTATTGTTCAAAATTTTAAAAATTCTACTACAACATTAACCAATCAATATTTCATGTTATTAATACATTGTAATATTTTTTCATGCTGAATAAAACGAAAGTTTGCTCGTGCCGAACGATTAAGCGGCTACCGAGATTGTACGGGTTCAGATTATTGTTCATAAATCAAAATTAACGTACAAATCTGAAACATCGTGCACGCTGTAATCAAATGTAATTCGTTATCTTGTGTAAAATTTCAAACTTGTCGATCAAATAATTCTCGAGTTATACGCCTCTAAACGCATGAAATTCTTCGAGGTAGCAAAAAACCGGGTCTTTTTGCCGTCTAACCTTGATATGGAAATTTATAAACAACATTAAAATATTTAACTGTTGTAGGTCAACGTAAAATAAAATAAAGTAAATGTTGAAATCCGACTCATCAGTTAGAATATTCAAGGGTTCTAACTCGGGTGCATATAATTATGAAACCGATAGTAGTCATAACAGGGTTTAGAAATTATATGTATTTCATACATATTTAATAAACAATCTACCCATTTAAGGTTTATACTATATTATTTTCTTTAAACATTTTGTCAATTAAACATCAACGGCTAAACCCATTACATAAACTAAATCAGCAAATATTGCTTATCATATTAATTTGTATTCAGATATCACAAATCGTTTCAAGTGTTGCTATATTTTTCACAGCAATCTTACAGTCCATTTGAAATAGCATGATAGTAAACCTCTAAATGGTGATAACTTTTCTGAATAAAAAGTCCTTTCTCGAAAGCAAATTTTCCCTTTTATTCTAGTGGTATTTTTATTATTTTAAGTGGTAGCACCGATGCATGAGTACGTAACAAAATTCTCTCTGTTATTTATTCAATTTAAGTAATACTATCGTGTTATTTCAATGAACTATACTTAAAATGTGACAATAGACAGTTACTTTCTCTTTTTAACGCTTTTAAGACCGCATTGGATCACTTTTGTCAGTTTTCTTGTTTTAACTTGTAGTTGAAGGACAGGTTCAAACAGCTGTACAGACTTCTTTCACGCAAATCCAAGTTACCAACTACATCTAAATTAACAATTTACAGCTCCTACCTTTCAACAATATGGAGCTATGCCAGTCAGCTTTACTGCTGTGCAAAACCATCGGTATTAGCAAAAATTCAACATTTTCAATCAAAGCTTTTACGGAGGACAGTTAACGCCCCCTATTATATAACCAATAAAACGCTACACTCAGACCTAAACGTACCCTACATAAATGACATTTTCTTAAAACTCTATACAAAATTTAGGAAGAAATTCGTGAACCACCATAACCATTGATATTAAATCTGGCTACGCGGACTCTCCCAAACAATCCAATAAGACGACTAAAACGTCGATGGAGTCGAGGATCTCATCAATTAACGTAAAACTGTAATTGACTATCCATTACATTGTTCTAAATGCTACACTTAATGCTACACTTATCTATTCACGTCGGAGTTCTGTCACTGGACTGTGTCTCCACTCACCTTTGTTTATCATGTTATTTTTTCCAAATTTTTGTTATCACAGTCACTGATTGTTTCCAACAGATTGTGAGTTTCCTAAATAGAGAGAAAAAACTTGTAGTTGTTTATTTTTGTCATTAATTACTTGCTCTTATTGAAATAAACGGAAATAATTTAAGGACTTTTCTTTTTCGTCGTTTAGTGTAAGTTCAAGTTCTGTTAAATCTTCTGTAATTTCCTTTATCCACTGGATGTTTAATTTTTTGGAATATACAGTTTTTCCACTATCTTCTTTACTATTCTGTTTTCTGGTGTTCTGAGTTTATGTCCAAAGAAAAAGATTATCTTTTTTCTTATCACATCTGTGATGGATTCTATTTCCTTGTAGATCTTCTTGTTTGTAAGCAGCCTGTGTTGCCCATCAACTATGTTTATTTTTTTATTTATTTATTTAACGACGTTGTGTGCAACGTTCATTAGCGATGACGTTGAGGTGTAACTGGGTACATTGGAGGATGAAATAATTTTTTGTAAATATGCCATGCCTGAGTAGGATTCGAACCCACGACCGCGTGATGAGAGGCAAGAACGTTACCAACTACGCCAATGCGAACGGCATGTTCATTGATACAAGTTTTTAAGATTCTTCTCTCTATTTTTCTGATGTCTTCAGATTTTCCTGCATGTGTAAGTGTAGTTTTTCAATGTTTTAGCTTTGTGTGAATAAAGAGGCATTTCTTATTTACAAATTTTTTGTGGTTTTCTGTCCTCTAGAAAATTTGGTTTTCTATCCTTCCACTCCTCTTTTTCATTTAAGCTATATAGTTTATTTTCGCCGAGGTAATGAAAAATGTTCTATTATGTCAATAAAATGTTATCTTTATATGTTATTTATGGAAAGTGGTTCTATAACCATAAATTTTGTTTTAGGGTATGAAATTTTTAATTTGATTTTTCCCGCAATTCTTTCTAAAGAAGTTATTTGCTGTTTAGCCTCTACTTCTTCATCCGCAGAAAGACTAGATCATCCGCAAACCCTAAACAGTTTAAGTTTATGTCACCTTTGTCTCTTCCTACTTTAATTAACTTTTTCTTTATTTTAACCATTTTTTTCCTCTACAAGAACATTCATATTTTAATAGATAAATTCAAATTATTTTACTTCGTGATTCACTTAAACAAACTTGCAAACGGTAGGCAGGCTCATTTTACATGACATAAAATTTTTCAGGTCTTTTTTTGTTAGTTCATATTTCGTATTGTTTACTTTTTCTCTACCTCGTGCTTTTCTTTTCAGTTTTTTTTTTGAATTCTCACCTCATTACTCTTTGTGAGTACAAATTAATCTCGCCTCTATAGAACATACTTTTCTTTATTCTCGTTCTCGTATCCATTATTTGTATTACTATTATCATCCACTCTACCCATCCAAGCAATGTAACTACGCCTTTTCTTTTACACAAAAACAAAATAGTAATATCCTGTATATAATACTATATAATGTGTTATGCATTTTAACATTACTTTTTTCTTAAGAATAGTGTACTCATGCTAAAAGTAAAAATCTGATGTGAAACTCTCACACGACTTTCTCTTGGCAATGCAAATAATGAACAATAAAACCTAACATTAGTAATAAAACATTAGAAATAAGAAAAAATGACCTCAAAAAACATAACCTTATTTTAATCAAGATGATGCAAAATGAAAATCGACCTCTGTTTGGCTTAAAAATACGGAAAATCACTCTTTCACGCTAAACTAGGCTTTGTACAGCAAAATGCTTGAAATAAAATTAGTAGATTTTTTAATTTCCTATAATTTTTATTATATACACTTTTGTTGTAAACTGCATACTAAGGCTGAAATCTTTAAAAAAAATTTACTGACTTTAATGAAAAAAATAAAACACAAAATCACTGATTGCCGCTAAATTAAGCGTTATACAAAACAATGTTTGAAATAAAACTTGTAGTATTTTAAATTCTCTACATTATATACATTTTTATTACATACATTTCTGCGTTAAAATGCATATTAAAGCCGCAATCATAAAAAAAACAAATTTTTTACGAGAAAACAACCTCTCCAAGAATTTGAGCAGACATGGTGCCTACCCTGTTTTGTAGAGCATAAAAAACGTAGTAAATGAGGCGATTTAAAAAAAATCGTAGGAGGCGTTTTTGAGAAGCAAAAAAGTGAAAAATTACACGAATAAACTACTACTTCCGGCTGACTGATTTTGATGAAAATGTTCGTGTCCGGTCCTCTAGTGTTATCTAACTTAAGTTTCAAGTTGAAATGTCTCCATGCTACGATGTTCCGTTCTTGAGATATTCTGTTCACACTCACACACAGATACAGAAACACACACGCGCGCGCGCACACACACACACACACACACACACACACAGACCAATCGCTAAAACATGTTTTTTGGGTTCAGCGGGTCTCAAAACGTGTAGATCCGGTGAAAACTCGATTTCGAAAATCGACATGAAAACATTACCTTCCTTCCTATTCATTCATATAGGCAAGAGAAAGTAAAAAGAAAACAAGACATTATTAAACACGTACATCATAAATACTGCTGGTTGTGTAAAAATACAGTTGTAATTATTACTTAAGTCAAAAAATTATTATACGTTTAGTATTTAGATTACTTCAGAAGTTTAGCAATAAATTCTTTCTGAGAACGAGTTTGACAACAAACCATAAATAGCTTTAATGAATGGTTTAGAAATCATTTTTCATTAACGTTTAGTGAAAACCAAAAAAAGAAACAAGGGAGTAGTGAAATGAATTTTCGCATGTTTCATATTCCTGTGTATTGTTTTTTATATTTTTTTATTAAATACAGACACATGATACTGTGGACGTTGTACATGTACAAGTACATTATATGTGTATTCAACCAAACTAGAAGTGGGTTGTTACGTTTTCATCTATTCACTCATTTGTGGTCCGATGGAGATGAACTCACTGAAATTCTCTGTTACTCATTTTTATTTTATTTTTCTGTTATTGAAAAATGAAATGCGGTTTTCACTTGTTTATTACATTCAATTTTCTCAATGTTTAAATGCAAAGAATCTCAAAAATTTCATTCATTTTTCAACTGAAATTATATTACTTAACTTGTCTGTTTAGATTAATAATAAACTGAAAAAGCTTCACTCAAAATTATAAAACTAACTTATAATTGTAATGAAATGGAAATGAGATGATTTTTTTATTAGATGCAATTTCACCGTCACATTCCAAATAATATTAATGCAATCTTTATTTGCCAAAATATCAATTAGTTTTTTCACATTTGAAGAACTTATTGGAAGAAGGTAACAAAAATATAGTTTTGAGAATAATGAAATCAAAATTCTAAAGCTTCTATTTTATTATGAATTGCCTAATTTCTTTCATTTTGGTACCTACATATTACCTATTACTTTGTCTAATTAAAATGTTGTTTTAACATTAATTTTCAGCACCACTTTTCTCATATTTTTCTTACTCATTTGACACCTTATTCCTCTAAAAATCTGTATCGTACAATATACGAGGTGTGGCTATTAAATAACAAGACTGACATTGTAAAAAAATTTATTTTTATTTCATATATAATCACTTATTGTCACCTTTAATATACACTCCTTCTCTATCACTACAACGCTCCATGCGAATTTTCCATTGTTGGAAACAGTCCTAGAAGTCATCTTCTGTCAGCTCCTTCAGGACACTCACCGCTTTCTCTTTAACAGCTTCCACAGACTCAAATCTTGTCCTTTTAAATGCACCTTAGGGGATTTCACCTTAGGGAATAGGTAGAAGCCACTTGGTGCAAGATCTGGTGAATAAGGTGCATGTTCTAACACTGAGATGCTGTACTTGGCTAGGAACCTCTTGACAGATTACGCGAAATAAGCTGGCGCATTATCTTGGTGGAGAACCCATGATTTGTCCTTCCACATTTCGGGGCGTTTTTTCCTTACTCTTGGACGTAGTTCAGAAAGTACCTCAAGGTAGTAATATTGATGAATTGTTTGACCTTCAGGAACCCGGTGAAGGTACACAATCCCATGGATATTAAAAAAACAATCATCATTGCTTTAAATTTTTACTTGCTCATCTGAGCTTTTTTGGCTCTCGGTGAAGTTTGGTTCTTCCAGCGCATGGATTGGCGCTTCGTTTCCGGATCATAAGTAAAAAACCACGTTTCATCACATGTAATTATCGTTTCCAAAAAATTTGGGTGATTTTCAATCGTGTACAAAGTGTCAGTACAAACATTTTTGCGAACTTCATTTCAAACATTTTTGAGCGGAACGTATCCTGAAGGACCTGACAGAAGATGAGTTCCAGCGCTGTTTCTAACAATGGAAAATGCATGGAGCGTTGTAGGGATAGAGAAGGAGTGTATATTGAAGGTGACAATAAGTGATTATCTATAAAATTAAAATTAAATTTTTTACAACGTTAGTCTCGTTGTTTAATAGCCACACCTCGTGTAATATCACAGTTTACTGTTATCTTTCCAAAAAGGTGTCTCTAAGACTGGAGTTCATTCTAGTGGAAGGTGTCAAGGTAATCTTGACACTTTAAAGCACTACAGAACAGTAGGCTACAATCGTATACCACTACCACTTATCCACTAGTATTTACTTAAACTGTAGAGACATACCTTAAATTTTCATCAATCACAAAAACTAAGTTTTTTAAGTTTTTGAAAAAATGTTACATAGCTCCTTCATCCACTAAGCTCTTCATTTGTTATCTTAATAGAAATGTAGAGAGTCTACAAAATTTTTATTTTACTAACAATCTTTACAACATCTCATGTCTTAAATTTCATTTCTGTTTCGTGATTATAGAAAATTCATTTTAAAATTGATATCCTTAATTCGATTCAAAAGGTAAAAAGGAATCCCTATCATACACCTTGATAAGGAACAAAAAATATTTAAAAAAAATACTCATCCAATCTCTTTAAACGTTTTATAGCGGATTTACTAGAGGTTTTTCATTAAAAGAATTTCGTTTGGCATGAAAAATTTGGCAGAATCTTAGAAAATGTTTTAATTTTTGTTAAACTTTTGAACTTTTGAAGATATAAAAATTTCTCTTGAAATATTTTATATCATAAATTATGTAATTTCATCATAGTAAAACCTCAACTTGTGTATATTTATATTTTTCTTCAGGTGCCTCACTATTCCGAATGTTGGCGACCATCGCAGCAATAAGTACATTACGTTGCACTGTGAAACAGATTCTTCTGAGTTTATTCCAAACCAACTTTTCAGATTTTTAAGCACCTACACCCTTCTTCAGCCAAATCGTCTTTTTACTTTCTCTTGTCTGTATGAACATACAGGATTGTTTTCATGTCGATTTTTTGAAATCAATTTTTCACCGGATATACAAGTTTTCAGACCCTCTGAACACAAAAAAAAAACATGTTTTTAGCAATTGGTCTGTGTGTGTGTGTGTGTGTGTTGGGTGTTTTGGGTGGGTGTATGTGTGTGCAAACAAAATATCTCAAGAACTGAACATCGTACGAACTTGAAACTTGAAACCTAAGACACTATTACTTAAGACACTATTACTAAACTTGAAACTTAGATACTATTACCGGACCCGACACGAATATTTTCAATATTTTAACTTTTTTGCGATTTTCTCAAAAACGTCTTCTACGGTTTGTTTTTTTTAAAATGCCTAATTCAGAGGCAAACTATTACTTCCGGTTGACCGATTTTGATGAAAATGTTCTTGTTGGGTCCTCCAGTGGTATCTCACTTAAGTTTCAAGTTTTAAGATCGTACGATGTTCCGTTTTTGAGATATTCTGTTTACACCACACAGACCAATCGCTAGAAACATGTTTTTTTTAGTTCAGGGGGACTGAAAACGTGTAGATCCGGTGAAAACTCGATTTTAAAAAATCGACATGAAACCAATACTTTCCTTCCTATATATTTATAAGCAAGAGAAAGTAAAAAAGATAGATTCGAATCAATATAATAAAGAATTTAATAATTATTGGTATCTTTTAATCTGCAAAACATACCAAGAGAGGTTGGAGAAAAATTACGGTTATATTATCAACAGTGTTTTCATTCTGAATGAAAAATAAATTTCAAAGAAATTTATTTCTTTCAATAATTGATAAATGAATGCTCATAAACATATTTTGCCAAATAGGGCAGGTAAACTTTAAAACAAGTTGTCATTTCTCTTGCGTGTGATAAGACCTCGTTATTAATCCTAACCTATTTTATGTGTGTTACAGGAACATGTCAGTTATCATGGTCGGTATATTTACTGGGGGCAGCCATCATTTTGTTAATACTTTGTTTCGGTTTGAGTTTCTCAGCGGCTAGAGTTGACAAGCCAGGTGTTGAATTTCGTTTTTGAGAACAGCCTTCCTGAGATCAAGTCTCAATATATCAACCAGCAGCATCGTGCACACCCGCTTCCTTATCAATCAATTCATTGGATGCGGCTTCAACGATGAACACACACAGATTGGATCTCATACCAACTTCTTGACAATGATAATGATGATCATGATGGTGACAATGATTGTGCAATGAACAAAAATGATCGTCATCATCAATATTATCAATGCAATAACTTTTCTTCGTCAAATTCTATGAACGTTTCCGGTAGTGATATAATAACCGCACCAAAACAATTTGTTAAAGTCCAGATCGAAATGACTTCTTTTCATCCACTCACTGTTGTTAACAGTATAAGTAACTGCAATAATAATTTTATTTAAAATTATCGTCCGATTTTATAAAATTTGTGTAATAATGTATAAGGAGAAACTTTAACTGCTTTTATGGTTTAACCATAACAATAATTACTCTAATAGTATAAGTATTACTAAGTTCAAATATAATGCAGTGGAAGTGTGAACTACAAAAGTGTTGCTAGTAGGCCTACCGCTTGAAAAAAAGTGGTAATTTATTTATTTTACCAATAATTTTGTAATAATGATACTTTTAGAAAGTACAGTGTCATGGTTGCAAAAAATCTAAAGAATATGAGTTCTCTAAGTAACAAACTTTTTTGCTGAAATTGTATTTTTGTAACAATCCATAATATCTGCTAGAATAAACACATTACAAAAATCTGTAATCTCTGTAGTAAACTGTTATGTTTTACTACAAGAAAAAATTAAACATTATTTGCCTTCTAGTTTTATTTGTTTCTGTTAATGACAATTACAATTTTAAATCAACTACGCTTCAAGTATATTATAATAAATCATAAAAATGCAGTATTACTCTTTTTTGTCTTTGATTTTGGGTACAGTTCTGTAGATTGAGTGGTATGATTTCCGTATGATGTTAAAAGTTATTTAAAGGGCAGTGGGTATTTTACTACCATAGGAAGCGATATCTAGGGGTACATTCTCTGATTAGGGTTGTGGCTGTTTTTTGACATTCAGACCTCACAGGTCCCTGCTGTTTTTTGTTTTTTTTTTTGCAGTAAACGTTGTAAGGTTAGGTAGTTCTTTGTACCTGAACATGGGTTAGCTGGTTTGGGTGGTTCATTAGTCGATCGTGAAATTTATTGTAAATAAAAGAGGTAATAAATTTAATTATCGAAATTTTAAAATCGTCGTGAAGGGTTTTAATTCTTACAGAATAGTGTCAGAAATAAATATTAAAAATGTTTATTGAATGACCTAAATTATTCTCTACCACTGCTCCAAAAAGCTGGACACCATAAATCCAAATTTTTCTGTAAATGTAAAAAGCTTTTGTAATTTAAAGTTTTGAAACGGAAGTTCAATTTTTTCGAGAAATTAAGTAGAAGAGTAGCCTCCGGCGGTGAAGTTCTAAACGTTGTGTACTCATACGATGTTTTTAAGTCTGTCAAGTAACAAGCCAAGTTATCGCACGGCTCTTAAGGGGAATGCGGACGTTATTCAGTATTACAGGAGGACAAGTCTGATTTTTTTAAGTAATAATAATAATAATATTTATTTATTCCACTTTATACAAATACAAAATTATACCTTATCTACTAGGAATAAATAACCACCAACTCAAGTGAACGGTAATTATATAAAAAAAATAATAAAAAAAAGTTTACAAATGAATTACAAATCAATATCTTCATCCACTACAAATGACAATTCAAATAGCAGCGGCAGATACAGTGAACGTAAGTGAACGTAACTTGTGTTGATTTATTAGGGTTTAACTTTATATGTCATTGAGTTAGCCAGTCTTGGATTAAGATATTACGCTAAACTGGAATCAGTATTAATAAAGTAATAAAAAGAAACGGACTGTACCCGATTAATTGTTATAAGCTGATATAAATAGTAGTTAAAAGTATACTGTTGCTTCTTAAAATATAATGCAATATGTTTAAGTGTGACTGATTAGTATTGTAAGCTAGTTCTTCTTATGTAAGAAAACTGTTATTAATATAAAGGTAATAAACCAATTTTAATGATGCACCTTCATAAAGAATATGACAATGTAAATATAGCTGTGAAGTATAATAATTAAATAACTGAATACAATAAATTTCGTATTTATTATTTTTCAAAAGAAATTTAAATATTTTCATTAATGATATTTATTGTTAGTAACACAGAATTGTTAGTAACAAAAAACGAAAGTGTTGTGCAGCAGCAAGAGTGTTTAGAAAAGATGGGAAATTTAAAAGAAGACAACGAAAATATACAGGAAGTTGGGGAATTCTGCTATATCTAGGGAGTAAAATAACAAAGGATGGTCATTTTTAAAACGTGTTGTTATAGGAAAATGTTAAAGATTAGATAAGTGGACAAAATAAGTAATTTAGAGGTTCTTAGGCAAGTGGATGAAAAAAGAAGTATATGGAAGCATCTTACCAGAAGAAGGGATAGGCTAGTGGGGTATATCTTAAAACATCCAGGTATTAGTCCATCAATAATGGAGGGTAATATTGAGGGAGTGAATTTCAGGGAGAGGCAAAGGTTAGAATATACAAAGCAAATTACAAAAGATGTAGAATGTTACAGGTATGTAGATATGAAACGACTTACGCAAGATAGAACAGCTTGGAGAACTGCATCAAACCAGCCGAGAGACTGATGACAAAAAACACAGAACTGTAGAAAACTACATTAGTTCGGTTTACCTTGTACCTCAACCCTTACTGGTAGGGTTGAGTCTTGATATGACAGTTGTCGTTTTTTATAATATGATTGAGTGACGAGATACATTGTACACTTTTTTTAATACATTTAGTGCTAGGGACTCGCCTAGCGGGTCAAGGATAGTTGTTACTGTAAGGCTGCCGTCTCGCCTAGCGGGTTCTGTTTTGTTGACATTGTAATTCTGGAGTGAGACTTACTTTGTTGCTATTGTATAGCCCTCAGAAAGGTGATTTCTTTATAACCATGCGGTTCGTTTTTTAATTTTAATTTTGCGATCTTAATACCCTAGTTTAGTACACACATACTCATACAATACTTTAAATGGGTTTTCAGGATACAGTTGAAGTTGCGAATTTAATTTATTTATTTAATTTGCAGGTATCGATGCAAAATAGCTTATACTTTTGGATTTACTTTAAAAATATATTATTTGTAGTTTAAAATTACATGATAAATTACGCGTTAAGTGTAACAGTAAATGGAAATATTCAATCAAGAAATACATTTATCATAACAGACGAAAATAAATCTGAATAAAAATCTAAAAAATCCATTGAATTGTTTACTTTTATGTTATTAGCAATAATAAATCCATGTATAGGTTGGATATGAAACAATTCTATAAAAATGTAAGTAATATACAGTCGTAAATAAAGCAAGCAGAGAACAAACCGAACAAGAAATCAGCCCAACGGGAGAGATACCTCACAATTGCTCAACATTTAATGTATCAAATAGTTATCTTCTCACGATTTTTGACTATAAAAAATTTCTCTATAAAAAATCTATCAAAAATTTGCAGAATTTTTAATACTTTTTACCATAGATAGTAACAGAAACCGCTGTCAGCGGGATATTAAGGTTCGTGTAGAAAGAGCACGAACAGCTTTTATGAATATTAAGTCTATTTCATATTTCAATGCGATACATAATCAAATCAATTATGAATCGGTTAATTACGAATGATTATGAATGAATTAAGAATGAATTATGAATGATGAATTACGGTGTTATAGTTTATCTTTTTTTATTAAATTTTGGGTGATGATGTCAACATAAGCCTCAATGTGTGGGTTGGTAATATGAGGTAATATCATAAAGATCAGGAAATGCTTGACATGACTGGTAATCGAACTTGTTATGCCCCTGGAATAGAAGCTAATATTGTGCTGACCACTACACCAACGAGTTCGCCACGATTAATATTATCCTGAGGATGAATAATCACACTTTTCTGTTTCTCAATTTTTTTACCTCATGCAGAAAAAGTTTAGGCTACTGCAAACTTCGGAAATCAATTTCTGTACCACAGAGATAAAGGGTGTTAACTCCAATTTTGGTGAAATTGAGTTAAAACTACCTTTAAAATTTGAAATAAATGCTCTGAAGGTATACAACAAACTCCTTCCTGACTAACGTGCAATTTTAGAGCGAGCTTGTAATAACCGTATTAAATTCAATTTTGTAGTTGATGTACAAGATTTTTCGTAAAATCACTGTTGAATGTGTTTTATTCATAGTCCTCAAATTTTGCTTTGAATTATTGTTGTATTCGGTATTTCATTTATCTGTTACTAAACAGTATGATTAAATTTTTTCAAACGTTGTGTAATACTATAAAATCCTTCTTCTTTGTAAAAATAGTGAAGCAATAGGTATTTCACATAAGTTTTTACCTTACATTTAAGTTACCATTAATGTAGTAAAAAAGTGACTAAACACAGAAAGCAGTAAAGGTGTTAAGTTCCGCTTAGGTGGGAATGAGTATAGAAGCTGACAAAGTTAAAATAATAAATCGTAGATAAAAAACATTTTCTTTAGGAATTGGGTGTAAATTTTTACTTTCTAACACCTACTGAAATTTTGGTACAATTATGAAAAGAAAATATTATACTTTTTGGCTCTCCTGAAAAATCACCAAAATGGAGTTAACACCTTTTATTTCTTAGGTACAGATTCATATTTGTATAATATATTCACTCAAATAAAAATGGTATTTACATTATCTTATCAAATTAATTCTGATTTTTTTATTAAAGGTAAATATAAAACGGTAAAAACTTTAATTTTTTCTTATTGCAAGGTATTAACAGTTACTGTTGTCTATTTTTTCTCAACCTGATCTTCCTCTCGCCACTATTCTCCCATTCCCCGTCACCCAAGCAACTTCCTGCATAGCCTCATCTACCTCGCCCCTTTTCATCGTGCCTGCCTTTGCATCTTCTCCCACAGCTACATTTCATTATCTTATTTATTCATTTGTCTTTCACTCTTCTGATAAAAACTTATCAGAGCAACCGTTCTTCCTTCATATGATTTCCATAACTTTCTACTGGAAAATTTTATGCATGTATAAATATATTCCCCTTCTCAGGGTGCCTCTCCGTTCCGAAGGTTGGCGACCATCATGGCAATGTTTACCTAACTGGTAGCTATCCGAAAGAGTTCTTTTGAGCTTTTGTCAAACCATATTCTCAAGTTAGCCAACCATGAAATTCTTCTGCGTCCTGTCCCCTTCTACTGACAATTTTTCCTTGCAGAATGCGTTGGAGCAATTCATACCTGCGTTCTTCTCGCATGATATGACCGAGATACTCGTATTACAGCTTTCACGCCTTTACTAAGCTAACCGATTCCGCTGCCTTGTTCATTCGACGTAGCACTTCAACATTAGTAATTTTCTGCGTCCAGGATTTTCACAGCATTCTCCTATACAGCCAATGTTCGAACCCTCTCAATTAGTTAAGTGTTGCTTCTGTCAGAGTCCAGGTCTCAATTCCATACAATAGGACTGAGAACACAACATAACGCTTCATAAGTCTCGTTTTAGTGTCAAAAATTAAATTGTGGCTTAAAGACAGAATTCATGGTCTGAAGACATTTCTGACCTTGGCAATACGACATGTTATCTCTTGTAACTTTATCCCACCTCTCATAAAATATATATGTTGTTTAGGTCATCAGCCAAAAAGCTGGTTTGAACCTGCAGAGATTTTACTAAGTAAAACGAGGAGTGAGGTGGTTTACCTTCCTCACTGAGTGGAAAAGTACACTTATCAGCATGTCGGGCCCTCTGAAAATCACATATTTTCCACTCTGCAAATGACAACTTCACTTCATTCACCACAGGGTTTGGCTGTATAATGAAATTTATTAATTTCAGAGGAGATAACTCTGATTAGTGTCTTTTACACCTCTACCTCTTCTTAAATGATTGTCATTTAATTGGCTGACAATGTGATAAGAAACAGAACTTGAACTATTTATTTTACCCCTGGAACGAACAGACTGAGTGTAAATAATTTGATACTCAAACTGTCTGTTATGGGCAGTTAAATAAATATATAGAAGGGTATTATTTAAATACTTATATTTCCTCTAATCATAGAGCTGATCTTTCATTACACATAATTTTCCGTGATAATTGGTTTTAGAAAAATTAATAAATTATGGTATTTTAAAACAGAGGGAATGAAAACCATTGTGTTTAAATAAAATTTTACTCAATTCTTTTGAAAAGTTCTTGTTAGTAAAAAATATATTGTAGAAAAATTTTTATTATATAAAATTGCGACGACAAGACAGTTTAAAAAAAGATAAACTTCACACAATTTCTTTTAGTTTTAGTTGAGAGATTGCCGTCAGGAAGTTTTGGCAAAAAACGAGGTTGTAATGAGAAAAATGTAATTTTTTATCCTGAACATTCTTCTCTAGAAGAAAAAAATTTTCCTTACATCCTTTATCTACTTCACAACCTAGTAAAAGAAAAACATCCCCATTAGAGTTTTAAGAGCTTATAGAGTAGCCTGCGGCACACAGCGGATATTTACCAAACTACAACGTATACTAATCCCTTTAAATGATAAGATAAAACAAAAACCGGATTATCATTTTTACTTTTAGATAAAAATTATGAGTCTCGAATGAGAAAATATCCATTTATGTTATATAAACCTATTTTTAATATTTTCAGCATAAAATTTTTCAATATTTCATTAAAAAACCTGTAATCAGTAAATAAGTTAAAATGGATCCTACGATAACCCGTTTTCTCAACCGTTACAAGTAGCTAACTAAAACTTTCCAAACCAATCAAAACGCAATTTATAAATTTGGTACTAAAATGATTCATTTTTGTTCGCAATATGAAATATTTAGAAACTTTGAATATAATTACAAAAATATCTCAACTTTGTCAATACTATGTTAAAAAACAACCAGTTATTTGTACATTTTTTAAATATTTTGTTTTTACTACAACAATTTACAAAATGTGTATACATTTTATTTTCAAAAATTCAGCTTGCTATATCCTACGATTTTTGAGAAAATGTGTTACTTAAATGGGAATAATGTTTGCATTTATCTTGCGTCAAAATTTTAAGTTTCAACAATAAACAGTCAACTTATAAATAACTTTAATATTTGATTAAAAATAAAATGAACATTTCTAAAAAACTTAATAAGAACAAATTATGATTTCCTAATAATTAAACAATTTTCTTGAAAAGTAACAAACCAGTTAATGTAATTTTTTTTTTCTCTCTTTAATTCTTTATTTACAACTGTAAAACGTTACAACAAGCAAATGTGATGATTATGATAATAATGTAAATGACATGATAGGCATGAGAGGGGTAGGGCCCCCATTGGTGCCTCCCCAAGAATGAAATTTGTATATCAAATTAGCAGGTCTCTACTCCAGCGTCTTTTAAGGCGTCTAGGGGGATTATCAGGTAAATGGACGGAGGAAAGTGAACGCACCAGGGGGTTCTCGTGTTCGTGTGACTTGTCGTGAAAGCGTTTGTATAGGTATTCAATGGAATTTTGTACAAGCGGTGTTTTCAAATCTGTATGTAAGGTTTTGTTGCTAACGTAAAGAGGTGCATTTGCTATAAGGCGTAATGTTTTTGACTGGAATGCTTGAATTCGTTGCAAATTAGAGGGTTTGGTTGAACCGTAAATTTGGAATCCGTAGGTCCAAATAGGTTTCAAAAGAGAACAATATATGCGTAATTTTTGTGCCATTGGTAATTTTGATCGTTTGTGAAGTAGGGAATATAGAAGTTTAAGTCGGGAATTCAGTAATAAACGTTTCCGTTTGATATGTGTGCTCCAAGTTAGTCGTTTATCGAAAGTCAGACCGAGATACTTGACCGTATCTGTCTTTGTGAGAGGTTCATTGTTTATGTATACTGGTGGGCAATCACCATGACGGAGTGTGAAAGTTACGTGATTTATTTAATTGTCATTTATTTAATTATGTGAGGTTAAATTAAAAAATCTATAAAAAATATCAATAATAATACTGTAACAAAAATTTTACATTAAAAAATATAAAATATAATTAGGTTAAAATGAAAAATATTGATTGTTGTTGAAATTTACGGCTACAGGTTCTGTTAATTGAAAGAGATATTTTTCCAAAAGTACAGTAAATTTTTTTTGAAAACGCTGCCGAAAATTATTTTGCTTGGGTGAGCTGAATTCTTAAAGATTACTGTAAATAAATAGAAATAAATCATCAATGTACTATATTTTATAATTCGTATAATAAATAGACTAAATCTGGTTTTTGGTTTTTTTTAACCTCTCTATTGCTTTGAGTTACTTTCTTCAATTGCCAAAACTTAACAATGATTTTATTGATTCCAAAAGCATTGTCTGTTAATATTATTGATACAAACATTGTCTCTTAAAAATATTAGTGTTACTTTGCAGTTAATATTAATCACACGATTGTTAGATGTTTGTGTGTGCGCGCGTGTTTGTGTGTGTAATACTTACTTGTCCACGTAAGTAAGAAGTAATAAACTCATTGCTCATAAAAAAAATATTGGGAATTACATTAGATAAAAAGTGTGTTATTTTAAGAAAAATCCTGTATTACTCTATTACATTGACATATTCCTGTTCAACGAACCAAAAAAGAAAATTCTTACTAAAATAGTTTATTTTACTAATTTAATATTTTTAAATTTTCTTCGTTTATTGCAAAGGGAATTTTTCGTAAATACGTGCTGTCATGTTTTTAGGTAGATTACCTTAATCTAACATATTACAATTAAGGAGCTACATTTTAAATGCACCATGTAATTCAATAGCTTAAATTGCTTAGTTTTTTTAATTTGTTCATCAATTGAATGCACTGTACATAGTTTATATTTCAATGATTTTAACATAATTTAACGATTTCCTACAAAACTGTAGTGAAAAATTATTATACATTGCATTATTTGGCCAACTACTATCTAATAATGCAAATATTTATTACACGAATTTAGTAAGTTTATATCCGGTGAAAACTCGATTTTGAAAAATTGACATGAAAACAATACTTTTCTTCCTAAATATTTATTATAGGCAAGAGAAAGTAAAAATATAAACCCAAAATAAAACTTCCCAATATTTTTTTATTTAAATTTAAACAAATTATTTAATAGTAGTGTATGATACGAGTCATAAAACAAGCTGTTAATATTACTAAGTATTATTATTAGAAATAGTTAATATTTTATAAAACCTGTTAGTAAAAACTGTTAAGAATTTAAAATACAAAATTTTAAAGAAGCTTATAAAATGTAAATTACTTTATATATTTTTATTGTAAATAAAATTTTAAAAAAACTTTTATTAAAGGCTTCATTACTTCTTTTTGCATAATAATGATTATAATTTAAGAGAGAAATAATCTATAATTTTAAGTATAACTGTAAAAAGTACTTTAATTGTTAAAAAAAAAATTTTGTAAATAAACATAATTTTAGTGTAGAATGTGTTTACATATTTATTTTAATGTTTACCATGTATTTTTTACTTGTGAAATACGCTATAAAACTTTTATATCTGAAATGTTTTCTTATAATGTTTTAGAGAAGTCACTTAATCGTAATTTTTAATTTATTGTACAATAATGGAATACTAATGTTCATTTCTGAATGGATCAAGAGGGGTACACCAGAAATATTGTAATCAAACTGCTACATTAAGAGAATCAACATAGATCCCTGTAAAATGGTTGTGGACCTGTCAAAAGGGCAATGTTGTCTTAAGAAATATCTACATAATATGGAGAAAGTACATAATAAGGAAACACTCACACGACGTTCTCTTGCTAATGTAAATAATGCAAAATATTAAACCTATGTTAATCATGAAGAACGATGAAAAATGAAAAACATAACCTAATTTTAATCATGACTGAATGAAAATAGACCTCTGTTGGACTTAAAAATACAGAAAATCACTAATTGACGCTAAATTATATTCAGTAGAAAAATGTTTGGAATAAAACTTGTAAATTTCCTATAACTTTAGTTACGTATATACCTTTGTAGTAAATGCAAAATAAAGCCGCAATCTTAACTCTTTCAGCGCCAAAACAATATTTAAAAGTTTGATCTAAAGTACCCTTTAATTTGAATAAGGGTGTGTAAATGTACCAACCCTTATTTCGAAAACTTGCAGGCGCAAGCCTGCCATTGCCGACCAAAATTTCAACGTTACAGAAAAATAAAAAATTTCCTGTTAAAAATTAATTTTTTGTGTTCATAAAAAAATGGTTCTAACATTAAAAATATTCTAAATATTTTTTTTAGTTTATTTAAAGTCGCATCTGCAGCTTGTTCATTAGCTGTGTTCTACTAGTGTGGGTTTCGGTACCTACCTAACAATAGTTTTAACGTGTAAAAATTTCCAGACGCTAGCCGGGAATTGAACCCAGGATCTTTCGCTTTGTAGATTAGCACGATAATGACTACGCCACGGAGGCGGTTTCAAAATACATTAATTCATTAATTTTTGTTTAAAAGTTTTTTTGGAAATTTTCGGTTATCCGGATGTTAGTACTTCATGCATAACATGCGGACGCCGGTAAACCAGATGTTATAACTACGTAAAATAAATCGATGTCCTGTTTTCCGGACTTTGGTACTGAAAGGATTAAAAATAACATTGTTTACAGATTTTGATGAGCAAAATACAGAAAGTCACTAATTGACGCTTAACTAAGCGTTGCAGTTTAATACGTCTGAAATAATATTGTTGTAAATTTTTTAATATCCAAAACTTTAATTACATAAGCTTTTGCCCTAAAATACTTGTTAACGCCACAATCTTAAAAACTATTTTTTTACCACGAAAGGACAGCCTTTCCAAGAATTTTAGCAGATGCGGCGCTTACCCAAATTCTAGAGCAAAAAACTATAATAAATAAGACTCTTTTAAAAAACCGTGGGAGCCGTTTTGGAAAATATCGCAGAAATTAAAAAATTGCACAAATAAACTATTGCTTTCGGTTGACTTATTTTGATGCTAAAGTGTTGAGCGACTAAAAGACCAAATCCACCCTTTGTAAGTAATCAAATCAAATGAGATATTACGATATTAAACAAATTTTCAAAAACTTAAATATAAATAAATTTTCTTAAGATTTAAAAAATTTGTCCTTTCCCTAATTAACTAATTTAAATAAAGTTGTTTTCTTAAATATATTTCTTAATACGAAAAGCTATATTTTAATTAAACAAATCTGTACAAAAGTATTGATTTATGGGAATAGTTTGCACATGGTTAAATTTCTTGCTTAGTGGTTTGGAAAATTCTACAGGTTGAAACCACTGGACTAGAAAAAAATAAGTACCCAAAGTTCCGGAATGGGATAATATGAAACCGGAAGTCAGATGAGCAGAGCTCAAACTTATGACATCTTAATTAATTGTCATACAGAAATCCAGCATACAGAAATTTATTGTCATACAGAACAACTATGAAAAAATTGGTGATAAAACAGATTTCTTTTTAGTTAAAAAAATAAACCACATTCTTTCTAGCTAGTGAATTAAGTAGTGGATGACCTAAAACTTTCAAACCCTATTTTTTAAATAATTAAAACAATGATCTGTGTTTCATGTGGGTTACATTAGTAAAACGTTTTCGTTACACTTCCGTCATTGTCACTCTCGCTCTCTGGAAGATCGTGCCACGATTACAACGTAACGAACCATCCGCGTATACCGTTGTCACGCTATACTGTTACATTGTGTCACATGGCAATGTCAATATTTATTTATTATAATCTCTTGACTACAACAGGTCTTGTTCCATTTTTCTTGACTTAAATTTATCAATCCGTTCACTATTGTCTAACCACTTTCAAAAACTTTACATTCTACACTGAATTTTTAACCTGGAATGAAAACATTTTATGTATATACTAAGATCTTAAAGAGGATTCAATTAAAAAATCGCATAGCCTAACCTGATTTTTACTGTACTGGGTCGCTATTTTGTCGAATTCCCGAACTTAACCATCCAAACATTACTAGGGAAACAATCAATGAGTTTCAAAAATAACTTTAAATTGTTTTCAAAAATACTATAACACTTTCAGCGTACGAAATTTCATACAATAATCCTTTTACGTTTCCCAATGTACGCTTATAGTAATAATAACGTTACACTCGTTCTTTTTACCAACTACAAAACTGTTTTTTTTTTACTTTGAGTGATGATACTTACATAACCTTTGGCTGGTCAAGCCAGTAGGTGATGATATGAAGTGATAAACAGATGAAAACAACGCCAGACCTGACTAGAAATCGAATACGGGACCCCGGAATAGAAGCCAGTTGCGGTGACCACTACACCACGGGCCGGGTTCGTATGATTGTCTATTTCTTCTCACACTCACGAGGCTTATTAATTTTAGAATCCTATAATACGAGTTGTCCAATCTTGACCATTTTTAACTTTTATAAAGTAATTATTATTTTAATCGGTAGTAACATGGGTAGGTTTTTTCTCGTAAAGAGCCAATTTTATAGAGCACATGAGGTAACTTTGGACGTTTCTGGAAACTCTTTTTGCAGCCCTCATTCTCAGCATTCCAAACTCACTGTAGGCTTTTCTCCGGTCTTCTGTCCACCCGGTGTACTGCTTTTGCCCATCATGGAAGCTCTTAAACTCCGTAATTAGCTGTCTGAATTTGGTTTGGTACATTACGTTTTTTTTTTGTTTATTCCGGTTTTTTCAGTATGCTTCTGACTTCTTTTAACCATTTATCCGATAAGGTCTATATTTGTTTAGTGTCTTGAAATTTGTTTAATCAACTGGTTGTTATCCATTCTATACAGGTCTCCGAAAAATTGTATTTTTTTTCTAATCGTTTCCTCGTAACTTATATTGTTTGTCTTTTATCCTTGGACCCATTATCTTGCGGTGGATCCTTCTCTGTAATTTCTCTGCTTCTCTTAGACCAGCCTTCCCTGTAATTCTAATGTACTCACTCGAGTACAGGCACACAGTTTTTATCAAAGTATTATAATGTCTAATTTTGACTTGTCTTGAGTGTACTTTCTTCTTATACAAATGAAGAGTTCCTCAAAATGCGCCGTCTGTCTTTCCTCATCTGTTGTCATTCGCTTCCTTTTCGCTGATCTTCGGTTTTATCATTTCCCGAGGTAAGCTACTTGAATCTATCAACTTTCCTAATTTTTCCATACTGAATCTTCAGGTGACGCGGGGCTGTTTTGATGGAAAACTTACAACTCCACCCGTTGAAAAATTAGTACCCCACTAAATGGAAGCATGATCGTGCTTTCATATTACGTTTTAAAATTCTAATCCCCGAATTCGATTTCCTAATTTTTATCTACAAGTTGTCAAAAGAAGAAGAGATATTGAATAAAGGCGAACATCCTGGCTCAGAAACCTGATAGAATGGATAGTCTCACTTCAATGAATCTTTTACAATATGAAATGGATAAAATTACATTGACGATGATGAGCGTTACCTCACTGAGGAAATCGCAGGTGAAAATAAACATTAGTTATTTTCTCAGGAGAAATTTTGAGAAGTTTAAATTTTTGAGGGGATCCTCAAAAATCTATCGATTTATCTCATATTACGTCAGAAAATTTTAGGATGCTTGGACGTACCTCAATAATTTGTATAATTTATTTAATTGACATTAACGATAATTAATTTTTGGCCCGGCCCGCTGGTAGTGGTCAGCGCAACCGTCTTCTATGCAAGGGGTACCGGTTTCAATTTCCCGGTCAGGTCTGGGTTTTTTTCATCTAAATATTACTTCATATCATTATCTACACACAAACTTAGGCTTATAGAGGTGTCAACACACAATAAAAGAAAATGTAATACAGTACTTTAAAAATCTTCTTCTTCTTCTTCTTCACTTCACGGATTAGGCAGAACTGCCTGTTCTAGAAACCACCATTCCCTCAAATAACCAACACCCCTTCGACCATTAGCTTATAATTCATTGCCAATCTAACCAAACGGCTTCCATTTATGCGTTCCAGATGCCTACTCCAGTTGATTATGTACTCATGATCTCTTTCTTCAGGCTAAATATTTCCAAATCTTGCCTTATAACGTCACTTCTGATCTTCTTCTCAAGAGTGCAGCCCTTCACTGCCCAAAGAAATTTCATTTCCGCAGTTCTGACTTGGTTTCATTCTCTGTTTGAAAGCACCAAAGCCTCGCTGTCATACATGATAACTGGCACCGCTATAGTTTTGTAGATATTTAGTTGACTTTAATAATAAAGGTTAAATAAAAATAGAAAAAATAACAGACATAATCAGAAAGAAAAAATTACAGTTTTACGGACACACATACAGAATGGAAAACACCAGACTAACAAAGCCGATTTTTCAACCTGATTAATAATCACAAGAACAAGATAATATGGTTTAAAGATTATTTTGCGTTTAGGAGACTCCAGGAGGAGTATAGGACATGTCAGTTATAACACCTGAAATACATCTAAGAATCACAAAATGTATCACTACTATCAAGAAAGAAATTCTTGTACGCTATAAAAAGTGTTTCACCGATCAAGTAATTTTTCAGATTGTTTTAAAGGAATTAAAATTATCACATTTTAAAAATTGGGGTAATTTATTCATAAATTTTCTTCCTGCATAAGTAGGTTTTTGTTCAAACAGTTTTGTGGAGTGATTAGCCACATAATAATCATTTCTATTTCTTGTGTTATGATTGTGAACATTGAAATTTTGCCTATCATACATAATTACCTCAAAAATGTAAAGAGAGGGAACTGTAAGTAAATTAAGCTCCTAAAATAGTGGCCTCCATGAGGTCAGCTGGTTAGCTCATATATAGACCAAGACCTTGTAAAAAACGAAATAGACTCAGAAATCATAAAAGATAGTGAAACGTTTAAGGAAACAATACAGAGTTTGGAGTTTCAGAAGAGGTAGAAACCCACTTGCGGAAGAGGGAAAGAGTGGACTCAAGAGCACAAAAAGCACCACTCGAGAAAGATGAAAGTGGCATTGGCTAGGAAGTTGAATAAGCGTGCTCTCTGAAATAGGCTATTCAAAAAAATGGTTTAATAGTTGCATTAAAGTTAAGAAAATCATTAAACTAACCAAAAATAAAGCCCACATTTTAGAAAGTGAAATCATATGATGAAAAAACTATGTCATACGATTTTACATAATTATGCTTAATATTTTTACCGTTTTCAGCGATGATGGAGAGATGTGATGATATTCAAGGATGTATATTTAGTCAGATATTACGTTTAGCATGACATTATTATTGTTCGTCACGTAACCATAAACTTATTCTAACGTTATGGAAATACCTAATAACGGAATAATGAAAAATAACACTTCAATTCGTTTTATGAATCATGAATCCACATTTACGTTTATTATTGTTTAATCAATTAAACGCTAAAACAATGAAAAATCTTTAAACAATAAAACTAAACCATAAAGTCTATTACACTTATTACACTTTTTAGTTGAAAAATCCTCAAAAAATTATATTATAGTGTAAAGATTTACTTGACCATCAGAAACTACGATGACTTAAGGGGAGATGCACGATGGTTTTAACTCAAAATTTCGATTTTTGGTTCTTTGTATTTTTCAATAGTTTAGGCCTAGAAAATCTACTAGAAAAACATTAAATTATGTCAAAAAAATATTTTTTAATGAAAAAATTAAGTTTTTATCAGGTTTACAAAGAAAAATTATCATGTTACGAAGAACGAATATTTTTTCATAATTTCATACTTCTCGTTTTAGTACAAAGAGAATTTTCTTTTTTAAAATATCTGCATCACGGTTTTTAATATTCTCGGCTGTTGGTTCAGCTTTCTAAATAACTGTTTATGGGAAATTTACTTGTTTGTGTACATATTGTTTTTGATTTGTGCCTTCTTGTTTCTTACCTTTTCCTGTAAATTTAGATTATTAACACTACCTAAGGTACATTTTTCTTAGAATCCAATAAACCTACCAGGCTGAATTTTTTTCCAGTTAATTATCTTGTATACCCACATATACAAACATTTTTATGGCTTCCTCAGATGCTCCAAACATTAGTAATACGCAAAATACGTGAAAAACAATTTGTAAAAATTTTATGTTATTCGTAATTTTAAAAAAATGGTAGGGCCAAAG
Organism: Catonia carolina; assembly: GCA_035578175.1. Classification (NCBI taxonomy): domain Eukaryota; kingdom Metazoa; phylum Arthropoda; class Insecta; order Hemiptera; family Achilidae; genus Catonia; species Catonia carolina. Next base: position 23,797,228 of record JAQMRL010000005.1, read on the forward strand.
ATTAAATTGAAAAAATGTCAGTAGCTCGAGATCTATAGTGACCCGACACCTATAGTGTGTAAAGTTTCATTTCCTTGTCTTTTACCAATCCTATGAAAAATGTACTAAAAAAAAATTTAACATTGGCGGGATACCAAGTGCAGTCTCCCCTTAAGGGAAGCAGGCTGATTTTAATAAAAAATAGTGATTTTTCAATTTTACCATTTATAGATAGATCGTTTTATCCTATTTAAATTGATACATAACACGACATTGATTGCTTTTTCTGTTGAGAAAAAATTAAGGTTCTACTCACGCTCAATCAATAACTTTTTTTTTTAATCCCTAATGTGTGTACGTAGCAATCTGTCAATCAAGAACAATAAGCAACCCCATGACTCAGTGAGATAAGGATAATATGTATGACTTGTCAATATTATGTAGTCTTGTACAGATTCAAGTCAACCATTTCTGAGGGAGTATGGTTAATTGAACCCCAACCAACAAAGTACACCGGTAACCACTGTCTAGTACTCAAATCCGTACAAAAGTAACTGCCATTATACCTTTACTAGGATTTGCACCACGTTACTTTCGTCTCCAAAAATCAACAGTTAACAGCTGACTCGCGGCGACGACATTACCACTACAACTTTACCGTAATACTGTAAAATTTCAGCATAAGAAATTCAGAAATTTATGTGAATGGTCTAATTTTTTGAATCAATTCCGTAAACATTTTTAAAATGAGCTGTACAGTTTATTTAATTACCGAATTAATAAGCTTCGGATTAACAAGTGAAATTGTAATTTAGTAGGCCTCCGTGTAGAGTAATAATTTAAAAAATAAAAAAGTGAGAAAATTTAAAAAAAAGATAGAAATTCGTTTCATCAGAAGGCTAATAAAGTTTCTTTCAGTCATCCATTAAAAAGTTTTCCGAATGGTAAACAGGCTGAAACTTACCCATTAGATCCCTAATTCCAATTTTACTTAATGTGCCGATAATTACAAAACAAAAACTAAATTAAAGGAAGGGTTTAACAACCTAAAAATAAATATATTATTTTTTATGATTCTGGATGAATTGTTTGTTCTAAAAATTATTTAAATAAAAAATTACTCTAAAATCTTCTTTTCCAAAGTGGTCTTTAATGGTATCCAAAAACAACTTTTAATTAGGTATTCCACCATAAGTTATTATGATCAGGCATTCAAACGACTTTTCAATTAACAATTTAAACCCAACTTTTTTCACCCAACAGAATGCACGGGGAATTTTGAAAGCACGTCTGTTATATGTCAAGAAGCTAACGTAATGAAGAAAGAAGAAATTTAATAATTAGAAAATGACGTATTTGATATTATAAAATGGATATCTGAAAATGGCAAAATGAAATGAAATAAAATGGCAATCAAGAAGAGACACCAGGCATGGCTAAACAATCAGCTAAAAAAAAACGAGACAGTCCCAGGAAGAACTATCCAAAGCTCGCCATGAAGCATCCAAAGAAAATATAAAGAATAAAAAGAAACTACCATAAACTAGTAATATTATAGATAGAAGAAACCTTCAGGCAACACAATACAAGAAATTATTACATGACCTTTAAACAACATCTTTCTAAATACAACCCACCCACTCTTATGATTAAAGATACAAATGGAATCATCGCCCACAATGACCAGGACAATACCAAAATATTAGCTGACTACTTCAAGAACCTCCTTAATTGTGAAGAACCTAAAGAGTATCACACCTAAAGACTACAACAAGAATCTAGTAAACAAGACCCCAATCGAGAAAATTGCCCCACCAGCCTACAAAAAAATGGAGTGTGCTATAAACACCCTTAAGAATTACAAAGCACCAGGTGAAGATCAACTCACTGCAGAACTATGGAAGAATGCGAATGAATCCACAAAACAGAATCTCCATAAACGTCTCATCGATATTTGGAACACCGAAAGAATGCCCGAACACTGGAACATAACCATTATACAACCTCTTCACAACAAAGGTGATAAAATGGATCCAAATAACTACAGAGGAATATCTCTTCTAGATGTGACATATAAAATTTTCTCCAAAATTCTACTATTCCGAATTTCAAGACCATTTGGATCAAGAACTCTGCGAATACCAAGGAGGATTCAGACCAGGAAGAAGCTGCCCCAACCAAATCATTGGCCACAAATGGATTATAAAACACATGAAGACTAGATCAAAGAATTTGGTAATAACTTTTGTTGACTTCAAAAAGGCGTACGACTGCACCCATCGCGAATCCCTACTTAAAATTTTAGAAGAATTTGGGCTCCACAAAAAACTAGTTAACCTGATCAGAATCACTTTAATTAACGCCAAGGGAAAAGTGAGATTCAGAGGCATACTTTCGGAAGAATTCGAAATCAAGACTGGACTTCACCAAGGAGGTGGGTTATCCCCACTACTTTTTAACTGCGCCCTTGAGAAGATCATGAGGGAATGGAACAAAAAGTGCACACCCAGGATCAAAATTGGAAAGGAAATCAAAGTGAGCTGTCTTGCCTTTGCAGATGATCTTGCACTATTATCAAACAATTTAGAAGAAACCACACACCAAATTGAAGTGCTTCAAGATACAGCAGCAAAAATTGGGCTCCAAATATCACTCGAAAAAACAGAAATAATGCCAACCTTCAAACAAGAACATCGAAGGCTTCAACTAAATAATGAAAATGAAATAAAATTCGTCCATAAATTTAAATATCTCGGTGAAATCATTACATGGAATCTGAACGATAAACCATCAATCGAGAACCGTGTAACTAAACTTAAACAAGCCCAAAGAATCACCTGGCTCACTTATAAAAAGAAGTCCCTCTCAATCAACTCAAAAATACGGCACTACAACTCAGTAGCCAAACCGGAAGCCACATATGCTGGTGAAACTCTCTTCAAACTGAATACACCATCTACAACCGACAAACTCCAAAAAATAGACAAAAGAATATTAAGAATAGCCATAAATTTCATACACCAAGACCAAGGCAAATGGTGAATAATTCCTAACAGCATAGTCTACAAGGAAAATGAGTCTATAATTGACACATTGAGAAAAAGGCTAGTGGCTTTTTACAGGCTACCCAACACAGACTTACTAAACAGCTCTTAGATTACCAACTCAAGACCCAATATAAATGGATCCAAGAGATAAAATCCAACATGAAGGACTTGGGTATAACTGAAAAAATTATAAAAGAAAGTGACGACAAGAAGGTCTTAAAGGAAAATAAGCTAACTCAACTACCCTTCAATAAAAGAAAACAACCTAACATAATCATAACAGAAAAGGTGAGCAGCCAGATCAAAAAATATGAAAAGGATGTGGGAGCAAAAGAGTCATAGTTATATTATCTAAGTGCATTTACAATAACTTTTATGAATTGAAAGAAAAGAAAACGGATTTTTTAAATGATAGTATATCCCCAATTTTGCGCCTCTCCGCCAATTCTTTTGTTTTCTACAGACAAATAGTTGTGAGGCATACTGTACAATTTGTCCGCGGCAATTTTTAAAATTGTCATCTATCATTATCCGGTGTCCGTCCGTCCGTCACCGCAAGATTTCAAAATACAAGAGATAGCAACAAACGGTTTTCGGATTTGTAATCTACTAAATACGTAAGTTGGGCTAGATTGAGTTTGAACTTCCGGTTTTAATTCATTAAAAATGGTCCAAATACAAATTAAAATCAGAAACTACAATAGAAAACAACAAACGGTTTACGGATTCATAAGCTACAAAAAAATTCTGGTGTGAAACACTCACACGACTTTCTCTTGCCAATCCAAATAATTAACAATATATCCTAACATTACTAATAAAATATTATAAAAATTAAATAAAATACTATAAAAAAATAAAAAAATACTAATAAAATATTAGAAATAAACAAAAACTAACCTCAATAAACATAACCTTATTTTAATCATGTGCGAAAAAAGCAAAATTAAAATCAACTTCAGTTCGGCTTAAACATACGGAAAATCACTCTTTCACGCTAAACTAGGGTATGCAGAGAAAAATTCTATAAACAAAAGTTGTAAATCTTTTATTTTCCTATACATTTGATTATATACACTTTTGTCGTAAAATGCAAAAAAAATTCAAGATTTTTTAAGATTTCAGCTAAAAAAATCGATTTTTTTACACGTGTTCGTGAGAAAAAAAACAAAAAATCGCTAAACTAAGCGTTATAAAAAAATATTTGTAATAAAAGTTGTAGAATTTTAATTTTTCTACAACTTTTATTATATACATTTTTGCGCTAAAATGCATATTAAAGCCGCAATCTTAAAAACCAATTTTTTACGTTAAAACAGCCTCCCCAAGAATGTCAGCAGACATGGCGCCTACCCTATTTTGTAAAGTATAAAAAACTTAGTAAATGAGGCGATTTTTTTAAAAAATCGTAGGAGCCGTTTTTGAGAAAATCTCAAAAAGTGAAAAATTACAGGAATAAATTACTACTTCCGGTTGATTGATTCTGATAAAAATGTTCGTGTCGAGTCCTCTAGTGGTACGTAACTTATTTCAAGTTTCACGTTCGTACGATGTTCCGTTCTTTCTGTTCACACACTTGTGCGCGCGCACGCACGCACACGCTCACAGACCAATCGTTAAAAACACTTTTTTGGGTTCTGGGGGTCTTAAAACGTGTAGATTCGGTGAAAATTCGATTTTAAAAATCGACATGAAAACAATACTTTGTTTGCTATATATTCATATAAGCAAGAGAAAGTAAAAATGAGTGGGCTTGTATTGGGTTTGAAGGTCCAGTTTTGACCGAAAGTGGCTCAAAACCAAAAATCAATAAATCAAATTCAGAATTCGGAAACAAAAATACAGTCATTCGATTCCTCTTAAAGAGTAGATACAGAAATCACTATCGGTTTTTGTCATAGGTCAAAGGTAAGGCTTTTAAAAAATCGTCAACAGCCACGAGACGCGTCGTCTCATGAAAGGGACTTTTCTTTTTTGACTTTATTGTTCTTAATTGTAGATTTAAATTACTAATTTCTGTACAAATTATTTAACATAAATATTTTAGTATTTTATAATAGATAATAAAGACATTTTACTATTTAAACTATTTACGATTTCAATAAAATTGTCTAGTAAAATACTTGTTACGATACTAGAATGTAAATAAAACAACGTACGGTCACTCAGTGCATGTATTGTACAAGAATAACAGAATGATTTCTTGTACGATAAAGTAGCCATTTCAATATTAACACTGTTGTAAAATACAATAGCTTCAACACGGACTTACGTTGTATCGTTGTAATAAAGGAAATTGCTGAATTGACTCAAATTTTATGTGTTTCAACGGTCTAGTAAAAAAAACAAACACACAAGTCTGCAACATAACAAGAGTCATTTTTCTATTTTATGTCTTAAAGCGAGTACTAAAAGTGTTGTGAACTGTTTTATGTCTCTATCATACACAGGACAGGTATTCTACTAGAAAGGAGAAGAGGTACAAGTAATTTTTAGCTGTTCTAAAAATTCTTATCACGTTCCTTATTCTTTTTAAAATGTCGCTCACCGGGTCTTATTAAGCATTGAATTTAAAAAATTGATAGTCTAAAATAAAAGAAACAAAGAGAATTTCAAATTCAAATAGCATTAGAATGCCTGTTAATTAAACATCATAGCAAAAAACAAAAACTAGAAGACAATCAGAATCCATTAGCAATTAACCTCCTTGACAACAGCGAAGATACTAACAGACTTAAACGTTTTAAACAATTAGACTTACCTTTACGATTTTGTTAATCATTTAAACATTTTTTTCTTTTCTACTTCAACTCCTAATCATCGTCGTCTCATAATCGGCGTCGTTTTCATCTCTATCATCGTCATCGTCATCTCCAACTTCAACAACTTTGTGTTTTGAAATGTTGATTCACAGTTCTAGTTGATTTTGTATAGGTATATACTTTTTTCTTCACAGTTAAGTCTTTTTGAAACACACCACTGAGTTTAGGTTATATTTTAATTCTAAGGACATTACTAAGATTTTCTCATATTTGATTCAAGTTATTGATTTATTAACTGATTGCAAAATAAATACACTGTTACAAAAAAAAGAATGCGTGTTATTTTAATATCAAAAGATTTAAGATAGTTTGAAATTTAAAATGTTTTATTGTTTTTTAGGCGATAAACCTCGGTAAAACTCGGTTATTCGTAATTTTTGTAAGGAAAATTTTTCTGAAAATGGTATACACTGGAGCGTCGATTATCTGAATATCAGTTATCCGAACCGCCATCGATGGAAAAGATACATATTTACTCATGCAGAGGCCTTTTCTGCCCTAAAAACTGCAATGCTATGGTGTAAAAAACAGCCTAAATTTAATAATGCTGAAGCATTGTTACAAAAAAGAATTAGACGCCGCCTCCGTAGCGCAGTGGTTAGCGCATTGGTCTGCTACGCGGAGGTCCCGGGTTTGATTCCGGCAAGGGTCTGAAAATGTTCACTTATCAAATCCCACAGTTACTGTTACGTAATATACCGTAGTCGCTAATGACTAAGCAGTTGATACAACTTTAAATAAAAAAGAAATATAAAAAAGAATGAGAAACGTTGCTGCTACAAAAAGAAGTTCAATCATAGTTCAAAAGTAAAGTCAAAATTTTTTTAATTACTGTAGAGTATGTACAAGTGCGTTAAAAATATTTCATAAAGATTTTACGCTAGTTTACTTCGTGAATTTATTCAGTTTATATTTCCGTTTGTTTTTATAATCTTTAACTCACCACTCCAGCGGCGCTTCGCGCCACTTACGAGTCTCGGCCTCAGAGGGGTAGGTGGATCAGAATTCATAAGTGGATCAGAGCTATTTGCCACAAGGTGAAGTTCGGCTGCCAAAGGAGTCGGGTGGATCAAAATATTTTGAAATTTGAAGAGTTTAAAGATGAAGTTTGAGTTTCAAACTTTGAAATTTGAAGGTTTTGAAGTTTTAGGTTAATGTTTAAAGTTTCGAAATTTCAACTTTGAATGTTGAGGTTTGATTGTACGATATTTTGAGTTTTTTCGTTTTCTCATGCGACCTGGGGTTGCGACCTGAAAATGTTCGGGTTACCAAATTTTTATGTAATTTTCTTCGGTAAATAACATGTCGTTAAAAAATTATTTGTATTCCAAAAATTTAAAAATTTTCGTTGTGGTAGCATATTTCCGTTTGTTTTTATAATCTTTAATAATCTACTTTTGCAATAAATCCAAAAATTTGTGTTTTTTTAACTTTTTATGTTAACATATTAAACATTTTGGATATATTACATTTATTTATTATTACTAAAAAAAATTATAGTGAATCTTATCCTATCTTATTCCTAATATTTACGGGTAAGTGATTACGATTTACGTTATATTTTTACGGTACAGTGATCAAATTACAGTATTTGATTATCAGAACCGTGTGAGTCCAATTAGTTCGGATAACTGATGCTCCACTGCATGTATATTTCACAAATAACGTACCGCATATTAGGCATCTGAAAGACGAAAAATTGTCATGAAAAAAAGAAAATATCTGATGTAAGAAAAATTAATTTAACATGGCCCCCAGTACTCCGAAACGATTGAAACAGAAGAATATTTTCCCCAAGTAAATATTTTACCAGAATATAGATCGGATATTTGCCAATAACGGGCAGGTGGAGTGTTAAATTATTTGCACTCGATCTGTTGGTTCAAGGGCTACAGAATATAGTTGTTTCTTATCACAGTCAGCCAATTATATGACTGAACTATTTAACGGAAGAGATAGAGGTGCAAAAGGCACTAGGTGTCATTTTCAGGGTGGAAAGTGGGTACTTTTCGGAGGGCCTGGCATGCTGATAACCATAGTCTTTCAACTCAGTGAGGAAGGCAATAGTAAACCATCTCACTCCTCGTTTTTACTCAGTAAAACCTCTAGACGTTCGAACCAGCCTTTCGGTTGTTGACTTTAACAACAACAGATCGGATATGATTTGTGTCTTGCCCATAACAGGCAAGTAGAGTGTTGAATGTTTTGCAATCGATCTGCTAATTATTCTAGGGCTACAAAAAATAGTTCTGTTTCATATCACATAGTCACCCAATTGTATGACTGAAATATTTAAGAACAGTAGAGGTAGACAGTAGGTGTAAAAGAGAAAAGTCAAAGTTATCTCCACTGAGAGTATAAACTTCATTATACAGCCAGACCCTTTGGTGAATGAAGTGAAGGTGTCATTTGCAGGATGGAAAGTAGATGCTTTTCGGAGGGCTCGGTATGCTGATAAGCAAACTTCTCCACTCAGTGAGAAGGGCAATGGTAAACCACCTCACTGCTCGTTTTACTTAGTAAAGCCTCTAGAGGTTCAAACCAGCCTTTTGGTTGAACAACAGCACATGAATTGAGTATGCTTTTAGGTAATTCAAAATTTTGTACGTAAAAAACATAATAGTCAAATTTAGGTAATATAAAATTTGTTGAAAAATTATATTTAAGCAAAGTAAGTAAGTAGTTTAAAGTAATAAATAATAATAGTTATAATAAGATCAGTGTATCGCAAATCGCGTGTCTACGAATAATGTTCACCACCCGAACACGAGCAAGGCAAAATACTGTATCATCCCACGATTAAAACGCGTCACGCTTCGCCCGTGAGATATATTTAAAATACATAAATACATAATACTATTACACACTACAATACTAATACATTATTACATAAACACATACACACATGGATAGTATATACTTATTCAGTTTTGGATGTAGTTGTACAGTAATAAAATATCATCGTTATACTTGTTGCATCATGTGACGTTTAATCTTCGATGATTTTGAAAACCGGAAGGCCATTTTAATCATAACTATGATAGGCAAACACCCCCTCTTTTCAGGCCTACCTCTACCCCATATTTGTTTAGATCAGGAGAACAAAGTATAAAAAGGCTTTTGGATTAGGTCTCAGCATCAGTGCAATCCGATCATCTAATCTTGGTAGATCAGCAACACTTCAACTGAACATTGGTTTTAATTGGGGTGCTGTATCTATCTATCTAGGATGGAATTTAACAAATTGGTAAGCTAATTAAATATTTTTTTTACTTATTACTAATAGATTTTGTTTATCATAAAGAAAATTAATAAAAACAGAAATGTATTCACTTTAAAAATTTTCTTGAGTATTTTAAAGTATCTTAAAACAAACATATTATTATTTTTACTTCAAAAATTTACACAATTCAAACAACTTAAAATTTTCTTCTCTTTACATTATTTAAAAAAAATTTAAAATCGCATCAACAAATGAAATTAATTAATTTATTCCTTTAAAATTATATACACAATAATAAACAATACATACATCTCGAAATTTACTAGCCATAATTTACCAGTATATGTGGCTAGTTCACAAAATAAACAAAAATGATATTTAAAAGTCCAGTATTTAAATAAAATGGCTTGATCTGCTGATATCGGCTCTCTGCACCACCCATATTTAAATTAAAATTTACAATAATTACAAATTATTATAAATAATTAAATGATTATAAAAAATTCAATGATTGAATGACTATAAATGATGATTTTAAATGAACTCAAAACCTCTGGAATTTTAACACCTATAGTTTATTCGAAATAGCATAATAGTAAGTCTCTGAAAGGTGGTAAATTTTCAAAATAAAATGCCCCTTTTAGAAATTAAAATTTCTCTTTTAATTATTCTTAAAATATAAATTATAAATTTATGTTTTTCAATTTAAAAAAATCATTTGGAATAACTATTTTACTGGCATTTGTTATTGTTGCATTCAGTAACCCATGTATTCAATACACAAGACGTGCTTAATTAATACATTAATATTTAATAATTAATTTTTCCTTTTTTGCCCATAACAGATAGGTTGGGTGTCAAATTATTTACACTCAATCTGTTAGTTGCAGGGCTAAAATTCATAGTTCTGTTTCTTATTACATGGTCAGCCAATTAAATGACTGAATCATTTAAGAACAGAAGAGGCAGAGGTGTAGAAGACACTAGTCAGAATTATCTCCTTTGAAATTAATAGATTTCATTATACTAACAGACCCTGTGGTGAATGAAGTAAAAGTGTCATTTGCAGAGTGGAAAATATGTGCTTTTCAGAGGGCCCGGCATGCTGATAAGCGTACTTTTCCACTCAGTGAGGAAGGCAATTGTAAACCACCTCACTACTCGTTTTACTTAGTAAAACCTCTACAGGTTCAAACCAACCTTTCGGCTGATGACCTTAAAAACAATTAATTTTTAATTAATAATAATATAATAAAATAACAATTAATTAATAAACTTGATTTCTATTTTCCGTGTGTTATTGGAAAAATCATTATTATTTTCGTTTTCATTATTAATTTATCTTTTAAAACGATTTCATTCACTAATAGGGAAAGTTAACACACAGAAAAACCTCTTCTGTTTGTGAAAAAGTCTGTGATTTTCAAACACTATAAAAATAAGTTCCCCTTAATAATCCAAGCGAATGTCTGGTCAGCCTAACATTTTAAAATTTATGATCTACCAGCAGACCTTACCAATACCTAAATTAAAATTTGACATGACGTATTACATAACGATAAATGCCTATTTATTTATTTAGTAATAAAGAAAATTATAAAAATCAAGAAAAATTGTTCGTGTGTCAAAACCGTCCGTTTTATACAAAATGATAATTAAAATGGAAGTGCATTTGAAAAAAGTTGAGAGATAATTATAAAAATGAGTAACTTTAAATGTGAAAACAATTTTATAATTAACTCTTATCTAGAAGTTATTGTGAGAATACTTTGCTACTGACAATATGCAACGTCCTCGAGTGCAGTACTAACTTTAGAATAAAATGTTTTTGTTAACATCTCTTCTGGTTGTCATGTTGATCAATGTACTTATTATTTTATCTGACCTCAAATCTTTAAGTTCATTATAAGTGTAAAAAATATTTTGTCAATTTTCATTTCGTCAAATTTGTATAATTTTTTCTTTAAAGTATCTCATAACAATGTTTTTTATCAAATAATTATCTTTCTTTATTAACTGAATTTTTATCTGTAATACTTATATATAAACGATATAATAAACTAATATACTAATTATATAATTAGTATATACTAATATTATATACTATATACTAATATTATATAATATTATATATTATATTATATATACTAATATTATTATACTAATTATAATAAATAAAACGATATAATGCCATAATATACATGATTAATAATAATATTTCAAATGATATTAATTACAAAATTAATTGATTATTAAAAAATAGTTTGTGCAATACCGTATTTTATAACAAAATTTTAATAATAATTTAATAATTAAATCAAAGTAAAGTTCAAATGCGCTGCCGGGAGAAGTGATAAAAAAACTAAAACGCCAGCAGCGAGTGTATTCAAAATATTTACTGGTTATTACACACATAAGTTAACAAGATTACAAACATAAACAATCAAAATTTATACAGTTCCGTTAATTCCGGCAATTAACTCTTTCCAAGAAAAACAACAAAGATCAACACATCATACATTAATAAAATTAAACTAAAAAATATCTCTTAAATATATGTTGTTGTTTAGGTCATCAGCCGAAAGGCTGGTTTGAACCTGTAGAGGTTTTACTAAGTAAAACAAGGAGTAAGGTGGTTTACCGTTGCCTTCCTCACTGAGTGGAAAAGTACGCTTATCAGCATGCCGGGCCCTCTGAAAAGCACATATTTTCCACTCTGCAAACGACACCTTCACTTCATTCACCACAGGGTCTAGCTGTATAATGAAATTCATTACTTTCAGAGGAGATAACTCTGATTAGTGTCTTTTGCACCTATACCTCTTCTGTTCTTAAATGATTCAGTCATTTAATTGGCTGACCATGTGATAAGAAACAGAACTATTTATTTTAGCCCTGCAACGAACAGATTGAGTGTAAATAATTTGACACTCCACCTGTCCGTCATGGGCAGCTTAAATAATATATAACTATAATATAACCCAACATTATAACAAAATATAAACGGTTGCAATAAAACCAAAACTGTTTAATAACAATCACAGCATTTCACCAAAAATTAATGATAGCATTTAGGGTAAAGATCCAATTCAAAAATTTACCGTGGGAAAACATAAATTTCTTACACAACTACTTATATTTTTCTTGGTCTAATTTTCACGAACACGTCTTCGTGTTACGTATGTAAATGAATTGTTTCCTAAAAACTGTTAATTTTTGTTTTTAATCCTAATGTGTGTACGCTGCAATCTGTTCAATTCAGAACAATAAATAACCCCATGACTCAATGAGATGAGGATGACGTGTAAATGAGGTGTAGTCTTGTACAGACCCAGGCCGTAAATTCCGTAATTCCGTAATTTCCGTAAATTGAGAGATTATGGTTAATTGAACCCCAACCATCAAAGTACTGTGATAACCGCTGTTTAGTATTCAAATCCGTATAAAAGTACTACCTTTACAAGGATTTTAACGAGGAACCTTCGTCTTCGAAAATCAGCTGTTAAACAGCTGACTAGCGGCGACGATTTTACCTCTATACTAACCCGGTGAATTAACTGTTAAATTAGTGAAGTAAACTAGGCACTTACAATTTTTATTAGGCCAAAAATTTTAAAATGGTATACTAGTTAATTTAAATTATTCCAATGTTTTTGGATATAGTATAATTATTTTAATAATTGATTTCTGTATTACAAATCAGAGGTTCATAAACGTGAATCAAGAGCTTCCCACCCCACAAGACAATACCGTATCGTAATAGAGATTCGACCAGTGCAGCACACATAAGTATTAATATCTTAAGTAGGGAGGAATTTATTTAATTTGTAAAGTTTATAAGAAAAACATTTTATTTTTTTACATAGAAAATTTATATGCTTGTTCCATTTACGCACTCATATAATTTCACAAATACATACAGATTTCCCGATTCGTAATTGTTTAGACAAAATGTTTTAAAACATATTGAACAGATTTTTATTTTACAATTATTTTTAGGTTAACTCATCATTTAGCCGTAAATGTCAAATATTTAGTCTTATTTTATATACTTTAAGTGTTATCCATTAATTTTTTTATTTCTACAATTCTTATTCGGCTGTACGAAAAGTTTGCTTCCAATCATTTTTTGTACAATTTTTTTAAATTGGAATTTTATTTCCGTATCTTACATATTTTTACAAAAATACAATATAACTTACTCAACTTACTTACTATACGTAAACTCATCAATCGTGTTATAATCATTGTAATTAGATAATCTATAGTTAGGACAATCTTACAATTTACACATAAACATACATACACATAAAAGCTACAGAAATTTTTCTTTTAATAAATTTCAAATAAAACCAAGGTTATGGAAATATTTAGGGCCTCCAAGGCGAGAGCCTGTTTAGAGTTCACCATCACATGAAACTATAAAGAAAAAATAAACACGATCAACTTAACTGATAATTTTCTAAACTAACATTTTCACAGAATAAAATTCAGTATCGTCAGCGAACGATGAAATTTTTGTATTATTTATATGTAAAGATAAAATCTCTTTTCCTACGGACGCTCACATATGGGTGTTCAGCATTCCTATTTGAATATTTAACCTGTTTGAGTAGTAACTTTGCAATTTTACATTGATTTATAGATAATTTTTCTGTTAATGTATTTTTAATAAGTAACTAAGTTGTAGGCCTAGGTTTAGGAAATTATTGCGTACCAAAACTTATTATTGCAGTTTCTTAACCCACTGTAGTCACTAATGACCAAGCTGTTGATGCGACTTTAAATAAACAAAAAAAAATACAGCAATCTCGTTCTATTGTTATTGTTCATTTTGTCAGCAACATTATTTAAAAGTAGTATACGTTAGGGCATCTTACGTATTTTGTTTGACTGAAAGCCGTACTAAGCGTTACCATAAATAATTTAAATTTATGCTAAAAGATAAAAAAATCAGCAAGAAAATACTTGGTCGAAAATAAAAGAGTTCTCATATAAAAATAAAAAAGTTAAAGAAGTATAGGTATTTATTTATTTACAGATTTTACGTAAAAAATATTTTTACACATAAATTCCTAATTTAGGTCTAATAATTATATTTCCCACCAAGGGAATACTTGCCCCTGGGGGAGAGGTGCAGTCATTAAATTCTGTTGTTTTGGTCATCAACCGAAAGGCTGATTTGAACCTCTAGAGGCTTTACTAAGAAAAACGAAGAGTAAGGTAGTTTAATTGCCTTTTTCACTGAGTTGAAAAGTATGCTTACCAGCATGCCACGCCCTCTTAAAAGCATTTACTTTCCACCCGGTAAATGTTACCTTCACTTCATTTACCACAGTGTCTGGTTAATGATGAATTCATTAGGGTCCTCTCAGAGGAGATAACTCTGATTAGTGCCTTTTAAATCTCTACCTCTTCTGTTGTTAAATAATTCAGTCATGTACGAGTTGTGTTTGTGTGAGTGTTTAGCCACTCGTAAGTGGCTGACCATGTAATAAGAAACTGAACTATTTTTTTGTACCCCTGGAACTAGCAGATCGAGTACAAATAATTTAACACGCCATTTGTCTGTTATGGGCAATGATTAAATTCAAATAATAAATAATATATCAGTTCTACAATATCATAATATTATATCATGTAAAAGTATTCATTAAAAATTGAAAATTGTAAGAAATACAATATCACTACCACTACTACAAGTACTACTACTGTATTAGTGTAATACAATGCTCTCTCCCTGTTTCAATCTCCTTTAACTTCATTTTCTCTACATCTACACAAATCGCTAAGTACTGCAAATTAAAAACAACCGTAATATAAAATAAACTGTTTCTGTCATTATTGCATTAAATTATTCTAATTCAAAAACGTAAACTTTCTTTTACCCAGTTTGGTGTCTTTATTTATTTTCTGACTTTAGTAATTAACCTGAATCGAAACAATATTGAAAAATCTATTAAATATCTTATTATTAATACTACAATTTTTTTTTATTATAGTTACTGTACGTATCTCATTACTTAGGAATTTGTTTGTTTCAGTTGTGGGTAGCGGTGATAATTGTGGCAGTCGGAGCCGAGGAATTAAGTAAAGCAAAGGCCAAAGATGACAGCAAGAAAGAAGTGGCTAGAACAAAACGAGGAAGATTAGGTATGTAAGCAGTTCATAGAACATATTATAGTACTTGTCCATACAAACATGCGAGTACATTTCTTTCCAAGTAACAGTCAGATAAATATTTAAAAGGAATTAAAATTTTATTATTCAAATTTAAGTTAGACTGAAATATTTTAATATTAAATGAAAATATTTCTGTTAATTAATAATACTTATATTACGTTGTACGCACAACGTAACTCAGAAGAATGGGGAAAAAGATGGAAATCCTGCAGAGCGTAAAGATAAGAAAACTGACATACCTTGGACACATCATGAGGGGGCCTAAATATGAGATTCTGCATCTCATAATTCAAGGGAAACTCGTTGGTAAACGCTCAGTGGGACGCAGACGAATATCCTGGTTAAGAAACCTGAGAGAAGCGTTTAACTGCTCGTCGCATGACCTGTTCAGAGCAGCAGTGGACAAGGTGCGACTGACCATGATGATAGCCAACCTTCGTAATGGAGAGGGCACCTGAAGAAGAAGATATTACGTTGAATAGTACTTGTAGTACGTTGAATTTTTTTACCAAACAGTTTTTTTCTAAACATTAAATAATTTCTTTAGAAACTTATTATTTTTCCGTTCTAGTGGAAATTTTCTTAAAAAGCTTATCTTTTTACTCTTAATACATTGTTGTTGATTAGTTTAGTTGTCGATGTAATATTTGTTTCAAAATTTTAATTTGTTATTTTCCCGTTTTAATTCAAATGAGCTTGTTACGTGAATGATAAGCAAAGACATGTTAATACTTAAAATTCAAACCAATGTTAGTACAATCTTATTGCTTTTTCGGAAATTTATTATTATTATCGTGACTGACAGTAAGTTTTGTGAGAGTAAAATGATAAAATTTTTGAAAATAATTAAATGATAAAATGTAATTGTGTTTAAAGATTTAGTCATTATAGGAAATCAATCATTACAGTCCATGTATGATGTATATCAAACTGCCCTTTTTTAATTACAGACGGATTGCGGGCGGGAGAATATCTACCACCAGGATCAGATGGAGGAATAACAGACGGAGGATATGGTAGAGGTGGACCAGGAAGCGGATCAGGAGGAGCAGGAGGAGCTAACGGATACTCAAGTGGTGGTCCAGGAGGTGCCAACGGAGCTGGTGGAGCAGGTGGTTACGGAAGAGGTGGTCCCGGAAGCGGTGCAGGAGGTGCTGATGGTGGTGCCAATGGCTATTCAAGTGGAGGACCAGGAGGAGCAAATGGAGCCGGTGGGTACGCAAGTGGAGGTCCCGGCGGTGCAAATGGAGCTGGTGGAGCCGGAGGATACGGACGAGGAGGTCCCGGAAGTGGTTTAGGAGGTGCTGACGGTGGTGCCAATGGTTATTCAAGTGGTGGTCCAGGAGGAGCAAACGGAGCTGGTGGGGCAGGTGGTTATCCAAGTGGTGGACCAGGTGGTGCTAACGGTGCTGGTGGAGCCGGAGGATACTCAAGTGGGGGACCAGGTGGTGCCAATGGTGCTGGTGGAGCCGGAGGATACTCAAGCGGTGGACCAGGTGGAGCTAACGGAGCAGGTGGTTACTCAAGCGGCGGACCAGGGGGCGCTAACGGAGCAGGTGGATACTCAAGCGGTGGACCAGGTGGAGCTAACGGAGCTGGCGGATACTCAAGTGGTGGACCAGGTGGAGCTAACGGAGCCGGAGGTGCAGGTGGATACGGAAGAGGAGGCCCAGGCGGTGCTAACGGTGCTGGAGGAGCAGGAGGTTATTCAAGTGGAGGACCAGGTGGAGTAAACGGAGCAGGTGGTGCTGCAGGATACGGAAGAGGAGGACCTGGAGGTGCTAATGGTGGTAGTGCTGGTGGCTACTCAAGTGGTGGACCAGGTGGTGCTAATGGAGCCGGCGGTTATTCAAGTGGTGGACCAGGTGGAGCTAACGGAGGTGGAGCTGGTGGATACGGAAGAGGAGGACCTGGAGGTTCTAACGGAGGCGGTGCTGGTGGTTACTCAAGCGGCGGACCCGGAGGTGCTAACGGAGGCGGTGCTGGTGGTTACTCAAGCGGCGGACCCGGAGGTGCTAATGGAGGCGGTGCTGGTGGCTACTCAAGCGGCGGACCCGGAGGTGCTAACGGAGGCGGTGCTGGTGGCTACTCAAGCGGTGGACCCGGAGGTGCTAATGGAGGCGGTGCTGGTGGCTATTCAAGCGGTGGACCCGGAGGTGCAAATGGAGCAGGTGGTTATTCAAGTGGAGGTCCAGGTGGTTCTAATGGTGCAGGAGGTGCAGGCGGTTACGGAAGAGGTGGACCAGGAGGTGCCAACGGTGCTGGTGGAGCTGGTGGTTATTCAAGCGGAGGTCCAGGAGGTGCTAACGGTGCTGGTGGAGCAGGCGGTTACTCAAGTGGTGGACCAGGCGGTAAGTACTTACTAAATAATAACACAAGTCTTTTAAAGTAACTTTTCTATCATTCAACATTACTATTTTATTTGACAGAATGTAGAGCTGAATCTAAAAGTTATGGTTTATAAATATTACGCTATCAATATTTCGTAGTGACGTTAATCTATTAATGACGTTGATTATTCAGAATAATATATATTAAAAAATACAAATATTTTATTTTACAAATTCATTAGGAAATCAAATTAAAATGTTTAAATTCTATTCAAATTAAATTCAAATTATATTTAATAACAATAATAGCCTTAGGCTGTGGTCTTGAAAACACAAGTTAACACTTTGCGTATCAGTATAAGAGCGAACTTAAAAATTCTTTTTTGAAATCAACAGTTTTAAACAATTAAAAATAAATCAAGTTAAATAAATTATGATAACTACATAACAACGAACTTAATTTTTTTAAATATATAATTATTGAATACTAGTTTGAAGTGAAACATAATTTATTTAAAAAATAAATAAATAAAATCAAATGAGCTATTAGAAAATAAAAAATAAATAAAAATTTAAAACGAATTGGTTAGAATATTGCAACAAGAAATACAGTGAACTCTGCTCAGCTATACGGTTACAGTTCTCCATTAAAAGAAAATATTTTACATTATTTTTAAAAAATTTTGAAAATATGGAAAAATTTTATGAAAAATGTAAAAAGAAATACAGTGAGGTCTGCTCACCTATACTGTTACATGGTGTATCAGATATTACACCAAGTCCAAACTTACTTCTCTGACAATCTTCAAGTTACTCCATTTTTACTGACTAGACATTCTTTAAAACTAGTAGTAACATGAATTTATAAAACAGTTGTAACCCAAAAGGAGACTATTCAATATGGCTGTGCTTGCTCGTTGATGTGATACTAAACCATTTCATAATATACTACTTCTGATATCTACGACTTTAGATTACACTAAAAACAAGATATATATTTCTATTAGGTGCAAATGGAGCCGGTGGATACGCCAGTGGAGGTCCAGGAGGAGCAAACGGTGCTGGTGGTCCAGGAGGATCATATCTTCCACCAGGTGCTGGAGGTAGCGGAGCAGGTGGATTATCTGGAAGTTATGGAGCTCCTGGAGCTGGTGGTGCGTTAGGAGGTGGTGCTGGAGGTGGACCAGGAGGTTCTTACTTACCCCCAGGAGCAGGTGGTGCAGCAGGAGGTGGACCAGGAGGAGCATTCGGAGGCGGTAGCGGGCCAGGCGGTTCATACTTACCCCCAGGAGCAGGCGGTGCAGCAGGAGGTGGACCAGGAGGAGCATTCGGAGGCGGTAGCGGGCCAGGCGGTTCATACTTACCACCGGGAGCAGGCGGTGCAGCAGGAGGTGGACCAGGAGGAGCATTCGGAGGTGGTAGCGGGCCAGGCGGTTCATACTTACCACCAGGAGCAGGCGGTGCAGCAGGAGGTGGACCAGGAGGAGCATTCGGAGGCGGTAGCGGGCCAGGCGGTTCATACTTACCCCCAGGAGCAGGCGGTGCAGCAGGAGGTGGACCAGGAGGAGCATTCGGAGGCGGTAGCGGGCCAGGTGGTTCATACTTACCACCAGGAGCAGGCGGTGCAGCAGGAGGTGGACCAGGAGGAGCATTTGGAGGTGGTAGCGGGCCAGGCGGTTCATACTTACCCCCAGGAGCAGGTGGTGCAGCAGGAGGTGGACCAGGAGGAGCATTCGGAGGTGGTAGCGGGCCAGGCGGTTCATACTTACCCCCAGGTGCAGGTGGTGCAGCAGGAGGTGGACCAGGAGGAGCATTTGGAGGAGGTAGCGGGCCAGGCGGTTCTTACTTACCACCCGGAGCTGGTGGTGCTGGAGGCGGACTTTCTGGAAGTTATGGTGCACCTGGAGCCGGTGGTCCAGGATCAGGAGCTGGTGGACCAGGTAACATTATTACAATTTTAAAAAACTAATATCTAATAAGAGTAATGTTTCTTAATAATAATTTTAACACTATCAGAGTTAAAAACCGCTCTATTATTCAAGTTCCTAACCTGATTAGTGTATAAGTAATTCAAAAAAAGTTTAATGACAGTAACAAGTTCTTTTTATCTATTTATACGAGTACAACAGCTGTTTTCAGTAACAAATGATAAAGCAAAGAATTTCATAATAAACCTACTGAAAAATACAACTACAGCAGAATATTATTCTGTAATGGTCTGTGATTGCAATGAAACGAGATTCTAAAAAGCTTATCAATAATTTAATTTACCGGATAGTTATACGTTGTCTGAATTCGAACTTGTGCTTTAGCTGTTGCCTTAGGTTTAATAAGGCTATTAATTACCTACAATTTTAACATCTGATTTCAGGAGGTTCTTACTTACCACCCGGTGCTGGTGGTGGATTAGGAGGTGCTGGATCAGGATCTGGAGCTGGAGGACCCGGAGGATCATATCTTCCTCCAGGTGCCGGAGGTAGTGGTGCAGGAGGCTTGTCAGGAACTTACGGAGTACCAGGAGCAGGTGGTGCGTTAGGCGGAGGAGCTGGAGGCGGTCCAGGTGGATCATACTTGCCACCAGGTGCAGGAGGTGCTGGTAGTGGACCTGGAGGTGCTGGATCAGGAGCTGGAGGTCCAGGAGGATCTTATCTACCACCAGGAGCTGGAGGCAGCGGCGCAGGAGGATTATCTGGAACATATGGAGTACCAGGAGCTGGTGGTTCATTAGGTGGTGGTG
Organism: Catonia carolina; assembly: GCA_035578175.1. Classification (NCBI taxonomy): domain Eukaryota; kingdom Metazoa; phylum Arthropoda; class Insecta; order Hemiptera; family Achilidae; genus Catonia; species Catonia carolina. Next base: position 23,817,549 of record JAQMRL010000005.1, read on the forward strand.
CTGGAGGTGGTCCAGGTGGCTCATATTTGCCACCAGGTGCAGGAGGTGCTGGTAGTGGACCTGGAGGTGCAGGATCAGGAGCTGGAGGTCCAGGAGGTTCATACTTACCACCTGGTGCAGGAGGAGCAGGCAACGGGGCTGGCGGTCTATCAGGAACATATGGTGCACCAGGATCAGGATCAGGAGCTGGAGGTCCCGGAGGATCATATTTACCACCAGGTGCTGGAGGTGCTGGTAGTGGACCAGGAGGTGCAGGATCAGGAGCTGGAGATCCAGGAGGTTCATACTTACCACCTGGTGCAGGAGGAGCAAACGGAGGAGGACCCGGTGGAGCATTCGGTGGATCAGGAGCAGGTGGACCAGGAGGATCATACTTACCACCAGGGGCAGGAGGTGCCGGTAGTGGACCTGGAGGTGCAGGATCAGGAGCTGGAGGTCCAGGAGGTTCATACTTACCACCTGGTGCCGGAGGAAGTGGTGCTGGAGGATTATCAGGAACATATGGAGTACCTGGAGCAGGAGGAGCATTAGGCGGTGGTGCTGGAGGTGGACCAGGTGGTTCTTACTTACCACCCGGTGCTGGAGGAGCTAACGGTGGAGGACCTGGTGGAGCATTTGGCGGTGCCGGTGGTAGTGGACCAGGAGGTTCATATTTACCACCCGGAGCCGGTGGTGCTGCTGGCGGTGGACTTTCTGGAACTTATGGTGTGCCCGGAGCTGGTGGTCTTGGATCAGGTGCAGGTTAGTTATGAGTTGTAATAATTTTTAGTAAATTAGTGGTTGCAAATTGACTATTTAACAGAACTAAACTTCATTCTCAATATTATAAAATAAAAATACAAGCACCTTTCAAATGATAGTTTAGTCTATCATAAAGTAGTGGTACATTAATATTTATTTATGACTGTTTCTGAAATAGAGCTGTTCCCATCATTTTTCCTTCTTGGTTTGAATTGATGTAATGACTTGATTTTCTAACATTTCACAAATAGAATATTCTTAAAAATTTTGTTGCATCTAACAGAAGTAGATAATAAGAGAATTAAAATTGATTTCTCGATTTTGATTGATTCAAAGAAAGTTTTTATTCAAATAAATGTAGTGGAGTCTTATCATGTACGCTAAAAATCAGTAACAAACCGAAATTATCTAGTTTATTTGCTTTGTTGTTTCCAGGCGGCCCGGGTGGTTCATATCTCCCACCTGGAGCTGGAGGTGCAAACGGATCAGGAGCTGGAGGAGCTGGATCAGGAAGTGGAGCTGGAGGCGGCCCTGGAGGTTCATACCTACCGCCTGGTGCTGGCGGCGGAAGAGGTGGTCGTAACGGTGGATCTGGAGGAAGAAACGGATATTAAAAAATTAACCCTAATATCTACGAAAACAGCAACATTACTTTTCTACGGAATTATTTATTTGAAATTCTCAACAATTCACTATGACTATTAAATTAATAAAAACGGTATACTTAAATTAAACTATTGTATTATATTATCGGATATTTATCTAGTTTTATTAATTACGTTTAGCTAGGTAGATAATAATTTATTTGTAATTAAATTATAATTATTGTATTTTTTGTAAATAATGTTTTGTACAAATTAAATTATTATTATTATTATTTATGATATACAAATAAATTTTATGCACCCTGAAGTGCGTAAGGGTTAAATATTGGTTTTTCATTTTAATTCATCCCAAGTTTACATTTAAAATAAATATCAATACTCAATATAGTTAATTACAATATTTGTGGAAAATCATGGTTTCTATTCTTGAAATTTTTTCCTTTACTTACAAAATTATTATTCGTTAAAAATTTGGAAAAAATCATAAGAAAAAAAACACTTTTTTAAATTCTATTCAACTTATTTATAATTTTTAATAAATGGATCAATTCTAAGAGTATGACCAGGACTAGTTGCTCAAACATTTTTAAAATATGCCAATTTTAAAAATTGAAAAATTAAAAATTTATTTTCTTTGAAAGGAGAAATGTCTCAAGCTTGAAACGTGGCCAACGTTGATGTTTTTTTTAGACAGATTTACTATAAAAACGATAGACAACAAAGGTAACTTTTCCGTCCAATATTAAAAAAAAATCTGACTTTTTTGAAACATTTCAATTCCAAAATTTCAGGTTATTTTTCACTTCTTAATGTTACTATAAAAATTTGGACCCCAAATTACATGTCTTAGATTTTTCTAAAAAAAAGGTGTTTGGTTGAACATTCCACGATAAATAAAATAGTATCCACAACTTAAGTAATATTTCAAAACAAAATAATATAATTTTGTATGTTGTCAAAGCATAAAGAAAAGTTTATACAATATTTAATTTTTAAATTGTCAAGCAATCAATTTAATAATTTTCTGAACAACTTTACTACATGGATAGTCCCAAATAATGAAATTTAAATTTTAGTGATCTCATGGTTCTGAAATTTACATTTATTTATCTTTTTATCTGAACCATCAAATCATTACAACAATGAAAAAACTTAAGTTGATTTCAGCAAGATTAAATTCACTTTATAGAAATTTGTTATCTCATTCATTTTTAAAAAATATTGTTTGATAAAACACTTTTCTAATAAGTAGTAAGTGAAATTTAATTGTTAATTTTTATGACAATGAACTGAATTGAAAAAAATTTATACTTTTCAAATTATTCATAAATTTATAATTAATTAAATCTATTTGTTTTATAAATAATGGGTTACGGCTGCGGTGCTACAACCTACCATCATAATACTATTAAAAGATCTTAAAAATAAATGTATTAATACTATTACAATTTTAGGTTTTTCAATAAAAACCTAAAGTTGCTGTCGTTCAACATCATTTTGATAATTTGAAAGTTTATGAAACTCTAACAGTAGGAAGAATGAGAAAGTAAAACAAACGTAAGCTTCAAAAGTATTCGCCTTCTTTATTTCCAGAATGAACACAATAATTATGTTCTAAATAATATTAATTATATTATTATATCTAAATATTAATTATATATTTGTAATCATTACAAATTAAAAAATAATTAATTCGGATAACCTATTAAATAAACAAAAATTTAATTAAAAATAATGCACTTATCCCACAAAGTTCTAATATTCTCTATCTTAGAATTCATTCAAGTTTCAACTTCCTATAATGCTCCTTTCTTGAGATATTTTGTTCACACACACACAGACCAATCGCTAAAAGTATGATTTTGGGTTGAGGGGTCTGAAAACGTGTAGATCCAGTGAAATCTCGATTTCGAAAAATCGACATAACAATTCTTTCCTTCCTTACAAATTAAAAAAAAATTAATTCGGATAACCTATTAAATAAACAAAAATTTAATTAAAAATAATGCACTTACCCCACAAAGTTCTAATATTCTCTATCTTAGAATTCATTCAAGTTTCAACTTCCTATAATGCTCCGTTCTTGAGATATTCTTAAAATATTCATAGCTAAAAGTGCCCGTTCTTCGAACGGTTTTCTTAGTGGTATGTACAGTCTGTTGGTGTACCGAGTTCGATCCCTGTCAGATCTGATATTCTTTAATCATTCATTGTTATCTATTCATACCTCCTTTCAACGTCAGCATTATTATTAATAAAAAACCAAATAGTTGGACGTCAAATAAAAGCGTGATCTAGGTTTTTTTTAAATCAAGGTACGCAGCGCTTTATTATTTTCAGATGTGTAGTCAATTATTTTTAATAAATAAATAAATTTACTATTTATATAGACCAATGAAAATGGTTGTTTTGAAGTTTAACTCACGCAAATCTGTGGGTAATGTAACTGAATGTAATTTAATTATTATAGAGCAATAAAAATTGTTGTTATGATACCGTTAAATGAAAGATAAATCACAATTGGAACACTCCACGATGGCTAACTAGTAAGATGACTGTCTTTAGTTTTTGACAATGTGGCCGAGAAAGGATGTGTCGTTTAAGGTTGGTTAGTGGTGGAAGGGGTAGGGTACAGAGCTTCGGAATGAATACTGGTGGCGCGCAGACCTATGTTTATTGTTCTGTTTATGTTTTTTTTTTAAATATTGCTGTCTGTTTTTATAAAATTGGTAATATCTCCGTTATTATAAATGGAAAACTTTACATAATCAAACTTATTTGTCTTTGAACTTTTCATAATTTCGATTATATAACATTTTTTTGATAGATTGGTTTTTAATGGAGATATTCACAGTTTTTTGTTTACCCCTCCCTCTGAACTCCCCATCGCTTTGTGATATTAAAAAAAATTATAGCTACTTTCATTTCGATAATTTCCAGAACCTAAATACGGAAATTTATTGAATTTGGTTCAGCGGTTCTTGCGAGATGCCGTAACATACAAAGAGACAAACAGACAAAAATTCAGCTGAACTTATTTTCGGTGATTACTTGGTAGATTTGACGTAGAAACAAAATTTGGGGCATTTTGAAAAATTTTATTGACAAAATCATAATTTTATTTATATAGATAGGCAAGATAAAGTAAAAATGGGAAAGAATTTAAAATGTAATTAGTATAATAATAACAGAGCAAGGACGAACACTTTAATGGAAAGTTCTATATAAACAAAAAAAGGAAGCAAATTGTAAAGTGCAAAAAGAAAATGTACAGGACGACGATTCGATCTGCCACTTTAATATAAAATAGGACAGATAGTGTATTCGATGCAATATAACTCACACAATGTAACACTTACACTGCTCACGTAGCCTTTACATAGCTCAAACCAAAGTTAACCTCACTCACTGCCAATGATTTCTCATGAGACACTCAGCTTCCTTCTACACCATCCACAATGAGACACGGACTTGTGATTGCTTCACAACCTCCAATAATAATTTGTAATAAAGATACTGAAAGAAGCACTGTCTGCGTTATACTTTAGGGGCCTATCTGTAACGAGTACCTACTGCATTTTATACTGTAACTAATTTCCTTTGATAAAATCAAACAATAGAAATCTTGAGTTGAATATCAACAATAATTTTCCATTTTATATTTTTACGAAATAAAAATTGAAAATTACATTCTTCAAAAACCACAGCACTTTTTACTTTCTCTTGCCTATGTGAATATATACAAGAAGGAAAGTATTGTTTTCATGTAGATTTTTCGAAATTGAGTTTTCACCGGATATACACGTTTTCAAACCCCCTGAACCCAAAAAACATGTTTTTAGCAATTGGTCTATGTGAACAGAATATCTCAAGAACAGAACATCTTAAGTTAAAAGTTGAAACTTAAGTACCACTAGAGGACCCGATACGAATATTTTTATCAAAATTGGTCAACCGGAAGTAGTAGTTTATTCGAATAATTTTTCACTTTTTTGCGATATTCTCAAAAACGGCTCCTACGATTTTTTTTAAAAATCGGGTCAATTGCTAAATTGTTTATATTCTACAAGATAAGGTGGGCACCATGTCTGCTGAAATTCTTGGGGAGGCTGGTCTCTTGGAAAAAAATGGTTTTTTGAAGATTGCGGCCTTTGTATGCATTTAAGGGCAAAAATGTATATAATAACAGTAGTAGACAATTTAAAAATCTACAACTTTTATTTCAAACATTCCCTTGTATAACGCTTAGTTAAGCGGTAATTTGTGATTTTCTGGTTTCTTTCATGAAAATCTATAAAAGAAATGGATTTTTTGTAGTATGATTTCGGCTTTAGTACGCATTTTACGACAAAAGTGTGTAAAATAAAATTTATAAGAAATTAAACGATCTACAACTTTTATTTTAAGCTTTTTTCTCTACAGAGCCTAGTTAGCGTGAAAGAGTTTTTTTCCGTATTATTAAGCAAAACTAAGGTTGATTTTCATTTTGCATCATTCACTTGGAATGTTTTGAATAGGGGTTCTCAGAAATAGAAAATAGTAGAACCATTTGTTTTTATTTTGATTCTTTCTCCAATATATTGCATCATCGATCCAAAATGTTAAATAAAGTTTGCCCATTTTATAAGACGGTATCACCGTTAGCATGAACTTATAATCAGCGAATACGAAAATTAAACATTTGATAAGTTGTAAGTCAGTTGTAAACAGTGAGAAGTAAAGAGCGGTAACGACTGAAACATGACATTCATAGAAGGTCTCATAAATTTTGTTTAAACAATGAATTTATCTGACATTTTCTTTCATCTCTTTTATCAATGAAATGACCTAATTTTCTAGCTATACAGAAAATTGAGTAAGTTTATTCTCTATAAAAACTAAGAACGGTTTTGTTACCCTCAAGAGATTTTTTCCACTTTTTTTAACCTGAAAAGTAAACTTAAATCGAAATAAAATTCAAATAGTTTAAACCTAATAAACTATATCGTTGATGTGATAAATGCTTAAAGTGCTTAAAGCAATCAATTGAAGATGTCATTGTTTTCTTTTAATTATATTACCTAGTATTATTTTTCAATTTCAATATACTACGTACATCAGAATTTATCCTGATATATAAAACAAAACATTACAAAACTCTTTCAACAGTTTTTTGGGTTGTTGCCAACAGATCTTCTGGAAAAGCAGAATTAGAGTACTGTAGTTTTACGTTCGATTGCTTCTCACATTAAAGATAATTCAGATGGTAAAGAATGAAAGACGAAAAATTGATGGTTCTAATTGGGAATTTTACCCAAATCCTTTAGAAAATAAATTAAGTTTTTGTACGAATTCATTTTGAAATAAAATTTACGCACTTCATTTATTTTTAATATTTTCTTTGTTTTAAGTAAACATTAAAAACCAAAAATAAATTTCGATATTAGAGGACAAAAATATCAAACGGATGCTATTAGAAATTAATGTTATATACAACTTAAGTTCCTCAAAAACTTATTTACGAGTAGAAGAATTTTTGTAAATAAATCAAATATTTAATCATTAATAAATTGTCACCATCACCTATTCAAACTAGGAACTATGCTGCCGGGCGCTCCCGATATTATCGCACGGGAGAATGAACAACGGAAAGCCACCGCCGAGAACATGCATGGACACATGTCCGTAAAATAATTCACGATTTCCCATCAATCAAGGAGACGTCCTTCAACCATAATGAGTAGGATACTGCCCTCTTCTGATTGTTAGAAAATAATTTCATCCATCCATCAGCAGCTCTGAAATTATTGCTGAAATCCGTCTTTGAACAGTGATATACGGCTACCAGATTCTGATGAAGACACTTTGACGACTATGTGAAAAGAGAAAATAATGTTTTCGCTGGACAATGAGACGCCGTAGCTTCCATCGTCCAGCTGCGCGCTGCCCTAACACTAAACTGCTTGTACCGTCACAACAAAAAGAAAACAGCCTTTTAGAGCTATTAATTATGATAAAAATACGAAAAGTCACCAATTGCCCCCATACGGTGACAATGTACTCCTTAGGTGTATGATTGTACAATGTTCTTTATTATTTTTAAAAAAATTATTAAAGTTTTGACAATGATAAATTACTTTCTTCGCATAACTTTATTTTTTGTAACCAATAGTTTGTAAAAATAATTAAATTATAATTTATTTGATTCTAAGTACTTCAAAAAGAAAAGAAAGGAGGAAATGTATCAGAAATTGTACTGGTTTTTGGAGAGGAGATTTTCATTATCAGTGAAAAACAAATAGATTCTTTATCCTGTTTGGACGTACGGTATGCAACTCTGGGGATTTAATAAACAATATAAATATCGTATAACACTTCCAAAACAAGGTTCTGGGAAATATAAACAACGCATCCTGGGTTAGCAGAAAGATCGACCTCAGCAGAGACCTGCAAATGTACTTTGTCCCCAGCAAAATTCAGAGGTTCACGCAAGAGCATGAGGAAAGACTTCACCGCCATTACAACGTCAAAGCCATCCAGCTGTACGACAACGATGATCTGGTGGGAAGGCTTAAAAGGAAGAAGCTATTTGAGCTGGTGTATAGATTGAATCCAGAACAATGTTAGTTGGCGATTAGAATAATTTGTGTTTAAATTAAAATGTACATGATACACAGTGTATATTATAAGATAGTGTATAAATGATGTATTATATTTAATAAATGTAATTTTAATGCGTATCTTGACAGATATGTATACCATAAAGCATTATTTTTAAGAAGAATCATATAAAATTAATATTAAGATCTCAAGAAGGAAGACGGGAGGTAAACTAAAAGCTACGCCCCACCGACACGACGCATAACCGATTTATTGGGCCACCAAAACATCAATTTACATTAAACAAAATATCTAATGTTATAAATCGACTTCGAAAATATTATTTAAAAACGTATTTTGAGAAATTACTTTTTTAAACAATATTTGTAAAGATTGATAAGATAAGTTAGTAACATGCTCCCGGAAAAGTTACCGAGAGGCCATCTTCTTTTACGGTCTGCTTACACGTGGCATCAAAACACTCAAGTTGTTTACTCGGAAAGAAATAACAAATTTTACAAAACTCTTAAGAAAATTCTATTAAATCACGTATTTTAAAACAATTTCTTTATGTAAAAAATCATTTCTACTACAGATAACACGAACTTACGCAGCAGACCGGAAGGCAATTACGTTGCCACCTCCTACCGACACGGGACGGTATTAAATGATCGAGACTAACAAGCATTTCTTTCTAAATTGTATACCTAATACCTAATTTTGTAAGTCTTTATCAAAAATATAATTAAAACGCTTATTAAAAGAACATTTTACGCATTAATTATAATATTTTTTTAACACTGAAGACATAAAATGTAAAATCCCGGACAAGTGACCGGGAGGCCATCTTGTTTCATATCCTGTCAACACGCCCCTACGCCAAATGTTTGATTCAACGAACCGTTTAAGAATTTTTATAAAATATCGAATAGAAAATTATATAAATCTGTTAAACCAATTTTACAGAATATCTATTCAGCATTCACGTAATGGTATTGCAAATTAGTAGCCCTTGTTCTACGTTTATTCTTACGTTATTCCTATACGTTATTTATTTAAACGTTACACGTTATTTCTGAACGTTATTTATTCTACGTTAGAATAAAATTATTGATTAGTGTTAGGAACGTAATATGTGGAAACATTAGGAACGTCTGTATGAAAAATTATGTGATTGTAATTATTAATGACTTTACTTCTTATGAAAATAAAATTATCAGGAGCATTGTAACACCTAATAGAAATAACATAGTTCTTTTGGGATCTGGGTATAATAAATTATAATAAATAGTAAACAACTACTCGTACAATAAGATTACTTCAAATTAAATTAATTACAAAACCTAACGTTAAATAAAACTTGACTATAATTAAGACACTGTCACTTGACAACCAAAACAAATTGATTTCTTTGTCTACAACTACTTGCTACTAGCCGTACGCACACACACTAATTACGTATTTAGAAACGGTTTCGTAATAACTCTATTTTGAATGACCCGAAAACACTTTCCATCCACAATTACAGTAACAACTAACTGACTGACTAAAAAGGCGCCAAATGTTTTTATACCTGCAGTCTAATATAAATGACATCGTGTTCGACAATGGAATCACTCGTAAAGGCTCAGAAAAGTGATGTCAAAAGTGTTTTAATTGTGACAGACAATTTCCTTCTGATTTATTATACAGTACATTTCGCGTATTTAACAAACGGTAACATAAGGAACTTATTACTGTACAGATCTAATAAACTTTCTGTACTAAAGAGATTCATTGTATTTGTTTTTAGTAATAAATAATAATAATAATAATAATATTAATAGTTTCCCTAATAATTGAGTCTTCTAACAATTTTTCCGCTTTACCAAAACATAGACGAAGAAATAAAAATAAACGTTTCTACTGTTATTGTCATCCCCTTCGATTAGGTACTGTGCTGCCGGGTATAAAAGTTTCCGACTTAGCGACAGAGGGAACCGCCAATAGTTCCGAAAGGGGTGGTAGGCCTATGGCGGCGTACCGACTGAGACCTTTGTTGCCAAGGTTGAGACCAATAACCGCCGCCTACCACAGCCCTCTCGGTGACTATATAAACAGCGCTCCACTGAGTCCGAGGAGATTCAATTCCGATCCAGACAGCAGACAACCATCCGCCACACACAGACAGCAGACAGCAGGCAGCAGACGTCCACCATCGGCACACGGCTACCGGACTCAAGCGACGACTCATTGACGACCCCACAAGAGAGAAGATGATGCTTCCGCTCGCCGACCCAACACCGTAAGCCGTCGACCGGGACCGTCATCGCCCGCTGCCACGAGCGATGCCCACAGTGGTCCCTCGATTGACCCTTGCGTCAACCAGATCCCGATAAAGCAGCCATCGACGCACTACTGCGAGGGAAGAAGATGACATCTCCGCTGGACGACGACACGCCGTGTCACCCAGCTCCGCGACTGCCAAGACTACGACCGACGTTTCACCAAGACGACCACCGTTTAAACGGCCCTTTTCAGGGCCACCAAAAGGTAAAGGTTTCAATACGCCACTTAATGTCGCCATCCGGTGACACTACTAGTTTTGATTTCTGAGAATTCCTATTCAACATTTTTCATTATCGCAATTCATTGTTCGATACACAACACTTCGCAAAATTTATTCAACCAACAATCTATTCCCCTCAACCATTTCTGGAGTACAATGTATAATGTTACAATATTTATAAAATTTCCAAAATTGTTCATAAATACAGTCAATATTACTGTACTTTGAAATAGAAAATATTATTAGTTGAAAAAATTAGGTCAACTTAAAAAGTTTTAAATGTGAATTTTAATGTACTTTAAATAATATATGTTGGTAAAAAACTTAATAAATATTGTGAACTACATTAGGGAATGACACACGTCCACACTGGGCATTGCTGTCTACTGTATTTATTGTACTCTAACGTTCCGTAAACGAGTTTAGGATCCCCTGTGTATTTATTTTAGTATAATAATATTTTACTACTAGTATTTTGTACATTTATTCATTTGTTTGTGCCATACAATACGGCCTGCGATAACCTCTTCTCTAGGGCTTTTACAAGGTTCCCAATATTTGAATACGGTATAAAATATAAAGTTTACGACGAAATAATCGATATTTTTGACAGTAACTTCAACGATTTTTTTTTTTGTATTTGATAAACAATAAAATATTTCAGTCATAATTACCAAAATTTATTTATTAAGATACAGAAAAATAAACAAAATTCTTTTTAAACTAAATTTATTCGGAAATGTAAAATTCAATACTACCAACGAATTGGTTGATAATTGGGTATACATATTATTTTTACTTTCTCTTGCCCTATATGAAATACTACCTAAGTACCCGTTCTTTGAACGGTTTCCTTGGTACCGTGTACGGTCGGTTGGGGTACCGAGTTTGATCCCTCTCAGGTCTGATATTCTTTAACTATATATTGTTATCTACTTCCTTTCAACGTCAGCAGTATTATTTATGAAAAAAAATAGTTGAACGTAAAATAAAAGCGAGATCTTGGTGTTTTTAAATTAAGACATGCAGCGCTTTATTATTTTCAAAATAAATGAAAGGTAAATTACAATAAGAACATCACGATGGTGACCACTTTTAAGAAGACTGATTTATTTTTGACAATGCGACCGAGAAAAGATGTATAAGGTACTGGTGGAATGGGTAGGTACCTGACTGAATGAATACGGGTTTTACTGGCGCGTAGGCCTGTGTTTATTGTTTTTTATTTTGTATGTTTATTCTTTTAACAATATTAGTTTAATTTTCTTTTTAAATTGGTAATATCTCCGTTATTATGCATGAAAATGAAACCTTTACACAATCAAACTTATTCGTCTTTAAACGTTTCGTAATTTCAATTATATAACATTTTTTGATACGTTGACTTTTAACTGAGATATTCGTAGTTTTTTGTTTACCCCTTCCTCTGAACTCCCCCCATCCATTTGTGATATTAAAGAAATGTATAGCCTATTTTCATGTCGATTATGTCCAGAACCTAGATACCGAAATTCATTGGTTTAGTGGTTCTTGCGTGATCCCGTAACATACAAACAGACAAACAAATAAACACACAAACGGACAAAAATTCAGCGGAACTTATTTTCGGTGTTTACGGGGTACATCTGGCGTAGAAACAAAATTTGGGCCATTTTAAAAAATTTTACGGACAAAATCACAATTTTATTTATACAGATAAATACGGAACGTTATGTTTTTATCTCCATTTTCTAAATCGAGTTTTCATGGTAATACACGTTTACAGATCACCTGAGCCCAAAAACATGTTTTATCGACTGGTCTGGGCGTGCGCCTATCTGTGTGTCAATAAAATAACTCAAAAATAGAAAATAATACGAAGTTGAAACTTACAACTCTTACGATTTGGATTAAAATCTACTCATCTAAAACTTTGTGCTTTACCATAAGGGGTAAGCGGCTTGTCTGGAGAAATTTGTGTGAAAGAGGGCTGTGTTCTCGAAGTATATTTTTTAATTACGTTTTTATTTTAGATATTGTTAATATCTATAGTCTAATTTTATGTTTTGTGATGGATAAAGTTGTCATCACTTCTCAAACCTTCTTCCAAAAGATTACAGAACAATCTTCTAAATAATATTTTTTAGAATAAAAAAGACAACTTTTAAAATTTTTAGATATTTCCGGAAGCTCTTTTTGCAGCCCACGCTCTCATTTTTTTTCATTGTAAGCTCTCCTTCTTTCTTCCGTTCATCCATGGTTCTGTTTTATTTTTCTTGGAAGTCCTAGAAGTCAGTAATCAGTAGATTTAACCTATAGTTGATTTCACGTTCAGAATGCAGTACGGGATGTCCATCAGCAATGTATTTCATATGGGAGTTTGAATGCTACTACACTAAGTAAAAATATCGACTCCGCGCCACAACACGTTCTCATTTACAAACTCCTATTGAATAACGTAATACGAAAACATCAGTGGTATTTTTAAAACTCGTTTATTATTTCTGTTTCCGTTCAACATATGACTTATCGTATATCAAATTACAGATAAAATTCTATATTTTACAACATAATAAAACACTATGTCGCTAAAAGAAAAAAGTTATATGATGTGAAACGCAAAAAATGTGACAAGATTTAAATGTACAACTTTACATAGCGTATCTTATCTAAATATCTGAGTATAATAATAACATTTATAGCGTAATAAAATACAATTTATTAGAAGCGAAAGTAATTTCTGATTGAAAATGAGCTTGTTAGAGTGTGGTAAGCTAAACTAATTTTTTTCCCCGTGACCTTCGGATGGTGTCGGCGGAGGAGAGTTATTGTAATTGGCTGTGCCTGATGTTTTCTGTACGCCTGATAACACAACGGGTTCTCATAAGAGCTGTACTGCATTCTGAACGTGAAATAGAGCATAGTTTGGCCCATTATGTTTTCTTCGTTCTTCAATTCTTTTAAATTTTCCTGACCTTTTTAACTTTTTATGAGACATCATTGAATTATTATTTAGTGTCTTATAAATTTGTTTTTTCAACTGATTGCCATTCATTTAATATGAGTATCCATAAAATATAAATCTTAATTTTCTGATCGTTCCCATAAATCGTTGGTTTTTTAATACAATATTTTTCTCTTCCTCTTCTTCTTCTTCTACCTCAATCGTAAGATTGGTTGGCAGCCCTCCATCTAGCTCTTCCTCTTAACCAATACAAATGGAATGACTATAATTAATAATTTAAAATTCTGTTCCAGTACTGCTCTGTTATGCAGTGTGGAATTTTAAAAATATACAAAGTTATTTAAGAATAAGTAAAAATTGATGAAGTAATAACTTTTCAAATGTATTTTCCACAACTTTTCTTTTTCTCCTTTTCATAACTTATTAGTGAACAAAAAACACATTTTAAAATGCAAACATTCGTTTGTTGTTTTGACAGTTTATATCAGACAAACAAACAATTTGACAAACTTTAATAATGTGTTTGAAGAAAAATACAGTCTACATATAAAGTTAGGATCAGATGCGTTAATATAAAAAAAGAAAAGTAAAAATTTTATAATATACCTACAGTACTGTATGTAGTGAGTGTAACAAACTTTTGATTAAAAAAGTTTAACTTTTGTAAAATATATATTATCCTTATACCTCTTTTAGATATAAAATCAGATATTTTGTAGAGAAATAAGGCTTATTGGCATGTCATTATAATTTGTAGTCCAGAAGAAATTTTTATATCCATCAGAAATTGAGACTACCAATGTGTCGGTTAATAAAAACTGAATAGCAAAAGGTACCTACTTATAATCTACGGAAGAACATTATCATAGCGTAACAGAAACTGTAAATTTATTACGTTCTTATGAATTTATTAATGAAATTCTTGACTACTTTTATGATATAAAGTTTATTTCGGGTTCTTTCGATGTTTATAAATAACAAAATTTTCTTTTAAACTTATAACAAGTATTTCTTTTCATTTTAGTTTATTTAAGAGGGTAGTCAACTCAAGAAGATGATTTTTTTGCATTTATTTGAAGTTTAAAATTTTCTGAATCACTCTATGTGTTTACTTTGTACGTTGACAAAAACATGTTTTAAAAATAAATTTTATAATATATATTTTCGGAGACGAAGGTTCCTGGTTCAAATCCTACTTAAGGTAGTTAGTAGTTACTTTTATACGGATTTGAATACTAGACAGTGGTTACCTGTGTTCTTTGATGGTTGAGGTTCAATTAACCCCTCACTCAATTCAACTCAATTAACTCAATCAACTCAATTGACAATTGAGTGGGTTCAATTAACTCTCTCAGGAATGGTCGGCCTGAGTCTTTACAAGACTACATCTCATTTACACGTCATACACATCATTCTTATCTCATTGGGTCATGGGGTTGCTTATTGTTCTAGATTAAACGAATTGCAACGTACACACATTTTTTTTTTGTTTAACGTCCGACTGTTCTGCAATTACTGCTAATGCAGACGATGAAGGATGAAATGATATTTTGTAACGTATGAAAGTATGCCGGGCCTGAATGGGATTCGAACCCAAGACCGCATGATGAGAGGCGAGCACGTTACCAACTACGCCAATGCAACCGGCCGTACACACATTAGGGATTAAAAAATATATATTTTTTTTATACTTCATCAATTAGGTTATCCATTGTTATCCATCGAATCTTTGTTGAGGAAAGAAGACAAAAATATTTTTCTTTGTTCTGATTGGTTACTTTTTGAGAATATTTTTAATTTAATAGAAATCTCTTCAGTTTGATAGAAATGGTAAACCAGCTGTTTCGTAGTTTACTGATTGAGCATTTTCTTTGATACTCTATGCAATACACCATAATATAAAACATAAAATTTTCCTTACTTTTTTATTGTTTTTATTCCGTCCACAGCCGGTTTCATTCATAAAAGAACAAAGTTAGTTTCTATTGTTTTGTTTTTTGAATCGAATAGGCATTCCACATGACGGACAGCTAAAAGAAATTAAATTATATAGCACATTATTTAAGCCCCTCCAAGAAGTTAGAATATCATTTAACATATATTTCGTATAAGAACAACAACTTATTTTTTATATGATGTGTACAAAGGAAGTATTTTTTTTAATTTTTTAAGAAAGTTGATTAATGGAAATGACTGGAAAAATATGGTGTGAAACACTCACACAACTTTCTTTTGCAAATGCAAATAATTAACAATATACCATAACAGTAGTAATAAAACATTAGAAATAAACAAAAACCTAACCCCAATAAACATAACCATGAAATAAATAATAAATGAATAACATGACTAAATAACATTAATCATGAATGAAAGACGGAAAATGAAAATCAACCTCAGTTTAATAAAAAACTACCAAAAATCACTTTTTCACGCTAAAGTAAGCTCTGTAGAGAAAAATGCTTTAAGTAAAAGTTGTAGATCTTTTAATTTTCTATAAATTTTATTATTACACTTTTGTCGTAAAATCCATACTGAGGCTGAAATCTTTAAAAATCGTTTTTTAAATATTTTTATAAAAAAGCAGAAAATTGCTAATTACCGCTAAACTAAGAGTTATAAAATGAAATGTTTGAAATAAAAGTTGTAGTATTTTAAATTCTCTACAACTTTTATTATATACATTTTTGCGCTAAAATGCATATTCAAGCCACAATCTTACAAAAACAATTGTTTTACGAGAAAAAAGCCTTCCCAAGAATTTCAGCAGACAAAGTAACCTACCTTATCTTATAGAGGATAAAAAATGTAGTAAATGAGGCGATTTTGAAAAAAGTCGTTGGAGCCGTTTTTGAGAAAATCGCAAAAAAGTAAAAAATTACATTAATAAACTACTACTTCCGGTTGACCGATTTTGATGAAAATGTTCGTGTCGGGTCCTTTAGTGGTACCTAACTTAAGTTTCAAGTTTCAAGTTCGTACGATATTTTGTTCTTGAGATATTTTGTTCACACACACACCAATAGCTAAAAACTTGTTTTTGGGTTCAGGGGGTCTGAAAACGTGTATATCCGGTGAAAACTTGATTTTGAAAAATCACCCTAATAACAATACTTTCCTTCCTATATACCGTATTTACGCGTGTATAAGCCGCGTGCGTGTATAAGCCGCACCCTGTTTTGAAGCAAGTAAATTGGGTAAAAATGTTTTTCCAACTATGGATAGCAGGAACTACAACCAACAAAAGTACCTATATAGCTTTTTCAAATACCGGTATTGTGTCGCAATGAATTCTTGGTAGAGAGTATTGTAATCGAAGGAAATATACTTATGAATGGTAAAACCCATAAATCACCCAATACAATGAATGTCATTCATACATCTATCTATACAATGCAACCGATTTCCTCTTTCTATGCTTTTCGTTACTTTCCTGTGTCCCTGTCACACTCTACAAAAACTACGAAAGTAGCCTGTCTCCATTCGATCTTTGTCATAACGTGAGTTGAATTTGTCGGTGCAACATAGGGCGAGAACGAGTTGGCTACGATGCAAAATTCAAGCTGCAAGTGGTGCGTTACCAGAAGAAAACGGGAATCGTGCGGCAGGGAGAAAATTCGATGTTCACGAAAAAAGGTATGGAGGTGGATCCAAGCAAAGGCCGCACTTCAAAAAGCATCAAAAAATCGACAATCTTTTCGCGGAAAGAAGGCAAAATACCCTGAAATAGAGACCGTTCTCTTGGATTATGTGCGTAACATACGAGCTAACGGATTAGCTGTGTCTGTAGAAATGTTGCAGTTTGAAGGCCAAAAGATAGCAGAAAGCATAAACATTTCTCGTGATGACTTCAAGGGAAGCTACGGCTGGGCAAGAAGATTATGGCACGACACGACTTGGTTATTCGACGATGGACCACATTGACGCAACGGCTTCCTGATACGTACCAAGACAAACTTTTCGAGTTTCAAAGGCATGTTCTGGAGCTAAGAAAGGTGAACGATTATTGTATGGGGGCGATTGGAAATTGTGATGAAACTCCAGTATTTTTTGACATGCTGAATGAAACAACAGTGAATGCTTCAGGTGAAAAAACAGTGTTAGTGCGAACTGCTGGGGCAGAAAAGCAGCGATGTACTGTGATGTTGAGCATCACTGCAGATGGACGTAAACTACCGCCTTACGTGGTGTTTAAGCGCAAAACAGTTCTTAAAGAAAAGCTGCCTTCAGGAATTTTAGTGAGAGCACAGGAAAAGAGTTGGATGACGGAAGAACTTTATATGGACTGGTTAAACTCAGTATGGTTTCGACGTCCTGGTGCACTCCTACGTCGGCGGTCTATGCTCATTATTAACAGTTTTCGAGCACATATGACAGAAAACGTTAAAGATAAATTGAGGCAAGAAAAGTGTGACATGGTTGTTATACCAGGAGGAATGACGGGCATGTTACAATCCCTTGATGAATCGATCAATCACCCATTCAAAGTACATTGCGGAGTTTATATCAGACCTGGAGAAGCAGATCTACAGAAATGATACCGACTGGACGATTGAAGAAACCTTCATTATCTCAAATGTGCGAATGGATTCTGGCTGCCTGGAGTGGCTCAGAAATAGTGTCCAAGAGCTTCAAAGTAACGTCAATTTCAAATGCGATGGACGGGACCGAAGATAATGCGGTGTGGCAACAATCATCTGATAGCGAAAATACAAGCACGAATGATGACTGCAGCGATGAATCAAACGATGAACAATAGTCCATTTACCATATTTTAATTTTCATTAGGTATGTAATACTGTATTTTTCATTTTAATAAATTGTTTTCAATCTCATATTTGAAGTTTTATTCATACTTATATTTATCATAAGCATGTAGATATAGCTTATCTCGAATATAAGCCCTAGCTTATCTCGAATATAAGCCGCACCCCATTATTTCACGTTCAGTTTTGTCTAAAAAAGTGCGGCCTATACACGCGTAAATACGGTATTTATATAGGCAAAAGAAAGTAAAAACCACTGACTTTTGTAACAGAAGAAAATCCTCTTCGTTTATACTTCAGTAAAACGATAATAATAATCGTAGAAACAAAAATTATAATATTTCATTGATTTCTTAAAATAAGAAAAATCTGAAAATATTTTTTTTCAACACATAGCAAGAGGCAGTCAATATCGAACTACAAAATCATGGATGGCCATTTCATCAAACGGAATTCAATTTGAATAAAATCTTTTAAAAATAATTCAATAGCATTAAATCAATCGTGCTTTATAAAACACATGAATGAAACCAAAACCATTCGTAAAAGTGAGAAAGGAAGTTGAAAATTTAAAAACAAATCCTACAACTTAAATTGCGTTATAGTACTAATGGTAGGCGGTACAATAACATCAAATTGGACATTGATGAATTGATTACCGATGTTGAATTTCTGCTGCCCACATTTTGTGTTAGCTATGATGTAAAATAGACTGCAAACTTTTAACAAAAAAAAATTATACACGACTTTGTAATATTCAACTGAATAATAAAGTTAATTATTAATTAGACCATTAATTAATAAATTAATATCATTGCACTGGTTAAAACATTTTGAAATTAAATTAGCATTCCGTATTTTACTGCCCACATCAACGCCATAATCAATAAAATATTAAAATAATTTAGCTTCCGAGCCATCCAAGTTCTGAAATATCCCTGAATACAGAAGCCACTTGGTAATTAAATATCACCAAGGGAATAGCTATGTCCACACTTGTGCGATATCACATGCGATGTAGCATGCGCTTAGAGGCATGCCATTTTACCTGTCCGCACTCGATTGAAGAGCTTTATCTCAAAAAAACATAACGAATATTTTTGAACACTACACTAAAGTAAAGCCTGTTCTTTCCTGTGTTGATTAGTTTGACTTAGGTTATTTTATTTTGAAACTAGTCCGAGATGCAGCAATTTACGCATAAAGAGTACTCAGATTTTAGCCGGTTTTTCGTTAATGTGGTTTTTAAACTCCGTTACTCCGTCCAGGCTTTTCATAAAAGAACGGCGTTTAAGTACATTGAAGATCAGAGTTTTCTCTATATGAACCTTTTAAAATAGAAATTCGATGTTCCATTTTAAATTGCCGGCCAATTTTTTTTTTAAAAAGTGTATTTTGGCTTCACGTAAAGATAGGGAAATGATTTTTGGACTGAACCATGCATTTTTACAGCAGTATTGTGCCATATATCGTATTTTGCATTTTTTATTAAAAATAGATATGTGGTGTTAATAGAAAATTCTATTAGCCTCTAAACTTCTTGAAAGGAAACTGAGCTCTATAGCGGTATCCGCTCCGAGTATAGTCGTTTATAAATACAAACTTCTGAATTTTTTCTGCTGCAACTCATTCCGTAGCTCATTTTGAATCATTTATAGATGTTTTTATTAAAAAAGATACGATATGATATAGATATTCTTGACATAATACTGTTGTGAAAATGCATGGTTGAGTCCAACCATTACATGAAGCCAAAAAGCACTTTTTTAAAAAAATGGCCGGCATATTAAAACGGAACATGAGATTTAACTTTTAAAATATTCATATTATATAAAAAAACCTCTGATCTTCAACGTTCTTAAACGCCGATTTTTATGAAAAGCCTGGGCGGAGTAACGGACGTTTAAAAACCACATTAACGGAAAACCGGCTTTAAGTCTTGATTCAATTTTAAAATAGTTTTTAATAAATTTTGTCTGTTATTAAGTTCAGTAGTTTAGTGTAATGTCTAATATTTTTAATGTAATATTTATTTAAGTCATTAAATATGCTCATAACAGACGGTGGAGTGATAAATTAATTGCACTCGATCTTCTAATGTTCCAGAAATACAAAAAAATAGTTCTGTTTCTTATCACATGATCAGCCAATTATATGACTGAATCATTTAAGAACAGAAGAGGTAAAAGTGTAAAATACATTATTCAGAGTTATTTCCTCTGACAGTCATTAATTTAATTATACAGCCAGACTTTTTGGTGAATAAAGTGAAAGTGTCATTTGCAAGTTGGAAAGTAGATGCTTTTCAGAACGTCTGGCATGCTGTAAGCATACTTGTTCACTCAGTGATGAAGCCATTGGTAAACCTCGTTTTACTTAGTAAAGTCTCTACAGGTTCAAACCAGCCTTTTGACTAATGACCTAATCAACACAAATTTAAAATGGAGATTTTGTTTTTTTTAGAAATAATTATTTACTGGAACAACCCGGAATTAAACGTCACGCTATAATATGAACGGTAAAGAGGAAGAAGGAGAAATTACTAATTTAATAAAAAATCTCAGAAAACGAATTTTATGATTTGATTTTATTAATTTTAAGATTAACATGGTTTTAACAAATTGTTTGGACATAATTTTACGTTAACATAGTACCTTCGTGTAATTATTTGGTAATTATTTAGTGTAATTATTCAATGTTATTATACTAATAACTCTTTTGTAAATTAAAAAATTAACCCTAAGTACCTCACTTACTAAACAAGAAAGAGGAATATCAGCTGCATCTTGATTTAACTAATGATAAGATAGGTAGATATATATTGATAAAATAGGTAACTGCATTTTTCATAAACAAGATTTTTATTCTATTTACACCTTTATACTAAAGTTATAGTTCCAGGGCTACAAAAAATAGTTCTCTTTCTTATCACGTGATCAGCCAATTATATGACTGAACTATTTAATAAAAGAAGAAGCGAAGGTGTAAAAGACACTAGTCAGAGTTATCTCCTCTGAAAGTAATAAATTTCATTGTACAATCAGACCCTGTGGTGAATGAAGTAAAGGTATTATTTGCAGGGTGCGAAGTAGATGTTTTTCGGAGTGGCATGCTGATAACCATAGGCTACTTTTGTACTCAGTGATGAAGGCAATGGTAAACCATTTTACTCCTCGTTTTACTTAGTAAAACCTCTAGAGGTTCAAACCAGCCTTTCAGGTGTTGACCTAAACAACAACACTACAGTGTGTGCAATGTATCTATTTTCGGGTACCCGATGAAATGTTAAATTCAATGGAATATAAATTGTCCTGTAAGTTTCATACAGGCATATTTTCGAATTTTTGTAATTTTAAGTAAAAAATATAAAACAGGCGGGAATAGAAACAAATAAAGGTACTTATCATGTGTGACACTGTGACTATCCCCTTTGTTAGCCTGTGACGCAAGAAGATTCCTCCTTCTTTGCCTGTTTAGAAAATCTCTGTAACAGTTTATTTCATGGCAATTCTCCTTATTGGCCGTTATGAATACTGCATTTTATAGTTCCTAATATCAGCTACTTGATAGTGTTTTAAACAAATTTTTTTTTTTTTTTTACATTCCTCCTTCTTCTTCTGTACCGTTCATATAACTTATATAAATACAAATCAAATAAGTTTGAACATTATCTGATACATATTTCTGATTCGATTGAAGTAGTTTGATAAACTCCAACCCTTCTGCACCGATGAATTTGGAAAACCTAGTTGCAAACTACCTTCATTGTTGTAAAGAAATAATGTAAATTGTTTGGCCAGTAAAGTACTTAATCCAATAACGATAGAAGTTACTACGATAATTAAATTAACAGTAACAGTCCTAGTACAATGCAGTACTGTTTGGTTGTGAGTTATACTTTAGTACTTAGGACAAGTAAGTGCGAGAGAGGTGGGGCTAAGAAAACAAAACATTAGTCAAAGTGAAATGCATTATTATTCCCATCGTGATATTGTGTAGAACTACTTGTTTAATATTAAACAAAGCAGTCAGTATAGATCTGTTGTAAGTTATACTTACTATACAAACTACAAGACGTCTGATGTAAATTAATTTTGTCCTTTGTAGTTTATGTTTAGTCTTTGTATTTTCCCCAATATTAGTGAAAATCTTAAGTGACAAAGGAAAGAAATTGTTATATCGGTTTTTTTAATACTCTTTGCTTGTAAAGTTTTCCCTATGTGAGAAAAAAATTAGTTAAACATTTAATTATTATAAATTAGTTAGATAATAAAATAGTTAGATATTAATGAAAATAAATTAGTTAAATAATTAGTTTAATTAAAATAAATGAGTTAAATAGTTTTCAAGGTTATGAAGATAATAGAGCAAGGTTAAAAAATGTTTTAAATAAATTAATTATAAATTAATTAATTAATAGCAATCTTATTTTGTTAGACTGCACACAACAAATAATGAAAATACCTGAAGTACATAAAATTTTTAAAAAAATCACCAAAATAATTATGCGATAATCAAATAAAGTTCACATAAAATTATACTTTGATCTTTATTTTCATGTTGTCATACGTAAAAAAGAATTCTTTTATTGTACCGGTCTTAGACTAACTATAAAAAACTATAAGATATTATAAAAGTCATATTTTTCCCTAAATCATCAACGATTACAATTATTTATTATTAAAAGAAAAATCCAACTAATTGTATTTTTCTGTTATAATAATGATTTATGCCTACTATCGGTTTCATAATCATAGACACCCGAGTTTGAACCCTTGTATCTCCAAAACTATGAGTCGGATTTTAACATAATTTACATCAAAATTAAGGTCATTTTATTCTGCGTTGACCCTTGAAAGTCCTATATTTTTACTGTTGTTTAAAAATTCCCATATCGAGGTTGGAAGAAAAAAAACCCGGTTTTTTTGCTACCGCAACAAATTTCATACGTTTAGAGGTGTGTAACTCGATAACTATTTGACCGAAAAGTTTGAAATTTTAACACAACATAGTCAATTATATTCTTACAGCGTGTACGAAATTTTAAATTCGGACGTTATTTAAATTTTGATTTATTAACAATATTCGGAACCCTTGCTATCTCGGTAACCGCTCGATCGTTCGGCACGGGCAAACTATCGTTTGCTTCAGCGTAAAAACTTAGTACAGACATGTTAACAACATGAAATATTGTTTGGCCAATGTTGTGGTAGAATTTTTAAAGTTTTGAAAAATAGACTGGGTAATGCGGGGGGTGCTACTATCCTATCTCAGTAACCGCTCGATCGTTCGGCACGGGCAAACTATCGTTTGTTTCAGCGTAAACACTTAGTACAGACATGTTAACAACATGAAATATTGATTGGCCAATGTTGTGGTAGAATTTTTAAAGTTTTCAAAAATAGACTGGGTAATGCGGGGGTGCTACTATCCATGTTGCCTGAATCTGACTGCCTACTAGATTGACAATGCAGTCTGTCAATTCAGGTAGTCAGTCCGACAGGATGTCACATACACAAACTGTCAACATGGAAAGTAGTGTCCGACCCCCCGCGCATTACCCAGTCTATTTTCAAATTTTTAAAAATTCTACTACAACATTAGCCAATCAATATTTCATGTTATTAACATATCTGTACTAAGTTTTTTACGCTGAAACAAACGATAGTTTGCCCGTGCCGAACGATCGAGCGGTTACCGAGATAGCAAGGGTTCAGAATATTGTTAATAAATCCAAATTTAAATAACGTACGAATTAAAAATTTCGTACACGCTGTAAAAATATAATTGACTATGTTGTGTTAAAATTTCAAACTATTCGGTCAAATAATTATCGAGTTACACGCCTCTAAACGCATGAAATTTGTTGCGGGGGCAGAAAAACCGGGTCTTTTCGTCTTCCCACCTCGATATGGCAATTTTTAGACAAAAGTAAAAATATAGGTTTATTATGCGTCAAAGCATAATATAATGAGCTAAATTTTTATGTAAAGTATGTTGAAATCCGACTAATAGTTTTTGAGATGCAATGGTTCAAACTCGGGTGTCTATGATTATGAAACCGATAGTAAATATTTTAATTTTTAAGTATAGTATTTTCCTGTTACTAATCTTGTTTATTATGGTTAAATTCATCAAGATGCAGCTCTATAGCTACCCGTAATTATAACAGGTTCACATTATATGCATGAAACATTTAAGACACAGATAAGATTTGTAAAACTGACTAAACGTCCCGGATTCGATTCCCGATTAGGGTCTGAAAATGTTCACAAGTCAAAACCCACTGTAACAATTACGTAACCCACGGTAGTCACTAATAACCAAGCTGATCATGCGACTTTAAGTAAACTAACAAAAAATTTACTGCATTTGAGGTACCTACATAAAATACTCGTATATTCGTATATTTAAAAATCTTGTGTGAAACATCCAAACGACTTTCTCTTGCCAATGCAAATAATTAACAACATAATCTAACATTAGAAATAAACAAAAAACTAACCTCAATAAACATAATCTAATTTTAATCATGAGTGAAAGACGCAAAATGAAAATCAACCTCAGTTTGGCTTAATAATACAGAAAATCACTCTGACGCTAAACTAGGTTCTGTAAAGAAAAATGCTTAAACACAGGTGTTAGATCTTTAATTTTCTATAAATTGCATTATACACTTTTGTCATAAAATGTATACTAAGGCCGAAATCTTAAAAAAATCTCTTTTTACAGATTTTCATGAAAAAAAAACAGAAAATCACAGATAACCGCTAAACTAAGCGTTATACAAAGAAATGTTTGAAATAAAAGTTATAGGATTTTAAATTCTCTGCAACTTAAATTATACATTTTGCGCTAAAATGTATTAATTAAGCCGCAATCTTAAAAAACCGTTTTTACGAGAAAACTGCCTTTCCAAGAATTTAAGCAGACATGGCACCTACTCTATTTTGTAAAGCATAACAAATTTAGTGAATGAGGCGATTTTTAAAAAAACTGTAGAAGCCGTTTTTGAGAAAATTGCAAAAAAGTTAACAATTACACGATTAACTACTACTTCCGGTTAACGATTTCGATGAAAATGTTCGTTTCGGGTTCGGTAGTAGTATCTAAGTTACGTTTCAAGTTTCAAATTAGTACGATGTTCCGTTCTTGAGATATTCTGTTCACACACACAAACGCACACACACACACACACACACATACACACGTATCGATAAAAACATATTTTTTGGGTTCAGGGGGTCTGAAAACGTGTATATCCGATGAAAACTCAATTTCGAAAAATCGGCATAAAAACAATACTTCCTCGCTATATACTCATATAGGCGAGAGAAAGTAAAAACATTATAAAACTGCCAAAAAATATTGGATTTGATTTTATATACGTGGATTTTATAACTACCACAGTGTGAAAATTTTATCAAATGCATTCACTTTGTGAACAAATGACTAATGAAACAAATATAGTAGTTAAGGGAGTGCATTAATAACAATTATTTTATTTTAAATTATAAAAATACCTAAAAACATTACTTTCTGTATTTAGGTCGATAATAACCGTATGGTTGATGCAGCAAATATATGAATTACAAAAGTACTTTCCGTAAAAAAAAATAACGGCTTGTACATTAGAATTGTGACACAGACAGCGTTCTATATGCGTACATTATCATTGTGTTTTGAGGAACATTATTTAAAAGCCTGAAATGTATATTGTCACTCATTTACAAATTTACCAGCAAAATGTCACCTCCCTTCTCGTGTACTACTGCTCTAGGCATCCCTGTAGGCATAACCACTCTTGTTTGATGCTTTGATAATAGCAAACATATTGTTTGTTACCTTTGTAGTATTTTCTCGATGTAATTCCCCCGGGCATTGACACACACACACACACACACACACACACACACACATGCAATCTCCCACTCATGTGTTCGGCTCCTTTAAAAAATCGTTTTTGTAATTAGGTCAATATACATAATAATAAAAGAAATGAGGTAATTTACATGAAAATAAAGATTATCTTGTTAGTAAAATTCAAAATCCAATGAAGATCGTTTCTCTTTGATTAAGAGGTTTTATGCACGCAAATAAAATTATAATGGAGATTTATTAAGGCGAGTTGGGTTCGAAAAATTTTGATTTTCAGGTTTTAACTGTGTTAAACCCACCGGGTTGGTCTAGAGGTAAAGTCGTCGCCAAAATCAGCTGTTTAACAGCTGATTTTCGAAGACGAAGGTTCCTGGTTGAAATCGTAGTAAAGGTAGTTACTTTTATACGGATTTGAATACTAGACAGTGGTTACCGGTGTACTTTGATGGTTGGGGTTTAATTAACCATACTCTCTCAGGAATGGTCGGCCTGGGTCTGTACAAGACTACACCTCATTTACACGTCATACACATCATCCTCATCTCATTGGGTCATGGGGTTGCTTATTGTTCTAAATTGAACAGATTGCAACGTGCACAAATTAGGAATAAAAAAAACAAAAAAAACTGTGTTATACAGTTCGAAATTAGTGATTTCCAGTGGTACCAATATCACGTTTCTACGACAACTAGAATTTTTTTTATTTTTTATTATTATTTATTTAACGTCGCATCAACTGCAACGGTCATTAGCGACTACGTGGGGTGTTACTTTGTACAATGGAGGATGAAATGATTTTTTGTAACGTATGAAAATATGCCGTGCCTGAGTGGGATTCGAACCCAGGACTTCACGATGAGAGGCGATCCTATTTTTTTTTTATAAAAATATTTTTAAAGTTTTTTTTTTTGTTTTTATAAAAACATGTGTCATGTTAAAATTTTCCTGTTTTCGTAAACAAGTCATATTGTGTACATGATTTTTAGTTATTTTGTCACTAATTTTTATGAATTTTTTTTAGTATTTCTCTTTCAATCTAGTAGGAACTTTTGTTTTTGAGGTTTAGGTTAAGCAATATTTATGTTGCATTAATTAATTTACGGAGCATAAATGCATAAGTATGTTTTTATTATAGAAATGCGTTCATAAATGTCAATCACCATTTTAAAAAAAACTGTGTTTTTCATACAAAAGACCTGTTTTCTCAAGAACCAATAAAGCTTTTTTCTCTAAATTTTAATGGCACATTCCTTACATGTATTTACATCAACAGACGTTATTTTAATCATTTCATTTCATTTCATTTATATAATCATTTCATTTGAGTTCATTTGACGTTATTTTAATTTATTTAAAAAAATATAAATTTTTTTATATAAAATTTTAGTTTTTGGAGTAGGCATTCACGGAAAAAATTATAACTGTGTTTGTGTTGAAGTCACAGTGTATGAAAGAATTTCGTACGTAGTAAGGAATATAATGCGATTTGAAGTAAAAATTTGTTTTCTGCAAAGCGTCCATTCTATTTTATAGCTGGATAAAACATGGAGTGAGATTAATTATTGTTATCCACAACGAAAACAAAGGTAATCTGTATAAATATAAATGGGAAAGCCCTCACTAACACGTTCATTCATTTACTGATCCCTAATTCTTCTACTTTCACATTAATCAGAAAGCTGAAATTTGGAGAGAATATTTTCTTAAGGATTAAATAGAAAAGTTAAACAAAAACGATTTCGTCATTCCACCGCTAGAGGGTTGAAAAGGGTGTTCAAACTCAGTAGAGATGTTTCTAATAGTTCAACTAAAAAAATTACTCCTGAACTATTTCTAAAATGTAGCGCCCCTGAAGGGGATGAAAATGGTCTTAAACCCTTGAACCAATGTTCTATATTACTCCAACGGAATGGTCCGGGTAGGTTCACAAATCATATGATATGGATCCAGTTATACAGTGAATGCGCTTAGAGTTACACTACACTGCAAAACAGTTATCCGGTTTGGGAAATGCATGGACTTAAATTATTTTGAATGAGATATCTTTAAATACAATTTTTTACACAATGTTGCAATAAAGAAAGTTAATGTACTTAACTTAAAGAAGCTCCTTCATTAGACAATGGCACTTAATACAGTTGAACTTGTCGCTTTAAAATAACTAAAAATGTATGTATTGAACAGATTGTTTGATTTCATTTTTAATCCGTATAGAAAAAAAATTGAACGTAACATATTTTCTAAAAATGACCCATAAGGTTGCCCTAGAGGTAAGGTCGTCGCCCCGAGTCAGCTGTTTAACAGCTGATTTTCGGAGACGAAAGTTTCTGGTTCAAATCCTAGTAGAGCGGACGCAAAATAAGCTTGCCGGTTTTCTGAAGTGCGCAGAAGGTTTATTTTGGTAACGACACTCTCGGTTGCATCAGCGAGTAGTGGGGATCAGTGCTGTATCAGCTGTGATTAGAGTCACGTCGCTCTCGCAACGTTATATACCTGCTAACCTAAAAATATTTAGTCTGTAATGTGTTGTAACTTATGTGGTACGCGTTAATTGTTGTATACAATGTTTACAATTGAATGTTTTTAACGTCGCTAATAGATTTTTTTAACGTCGCTAATAGATGGTATTTACATCGTTTGGAACATGTGATTTAATCGGCAATTCGGTACTAAGACACGAAATCTACCAACTGAATCCAAACTTTTCGCGCAGCTACACCGGCAAGCTTATTTAGCGTCCACTCCACGCAGGTTCAATTTATTAAGACATTATTGTTTAAATAGGGAACGTATGACGTGTTTAACGCGGGAAATGGTTTGTCTATTATGCTGCATTCGTTATCGCTAGAAGGATTTTCTTCGTAATTTTGAAAATTATATCAGCTGTTTAAAAGCAGTAATCGATTTATTTATACTGCGTATTACAATAATTTGTAGTTACCATTGTAAAATATAAGTTAAATCCTTCTGAAAACTTTATTCTTAAATAAATATTAGTAACGTAAAATACTTTATGCGAGATAATAAACTTTTTATTAACATATTTTCTGCCCATAACAGACAGGTGGAGCGTCAAATATTTTACACTCAATCTGTTCGTTGTAGGGCTAAAATAAATAGTTCTGTTTCTTAACAGATGGTCAGCCAATTAAATGACTGAATTATTTAAGAACAGAAGAGGTAGAGGTGTAAAAGACACTAATCAGAGTTATCTCCTCTGAAAGTAATGAATTTCATTATACAGCTAGACCCTGTGGTGAATGAAGTGAAGGTGTCATTTGCAGAGTGGAAAATATGTGCTTTTCAGAGGGCCCGGCATGCTGATAAGCGTACTTTTCCACTCAGTGAGGAAGGCAATGGTAAACCACCACACCCTTCGTTTTACTTAGTAAAACTTCTACAGGTTCAAACCAGCCTTTCGGCTGATGACCTAAACAACAACAACAACAACATATTTTATGAAACATAATGCTATGAATTACAACTATAAAAATAAATTAAAACTTTTTTTTTTACTTTGATTCTTTATTTAGAAACTATACAATACAGTACAACCATCCAAAAGCTTAACAAAATTCTGAATAAACAAATGACGTGAAAAATAAACAGAAAAGAATTTTTTAAAAGAATACATCCCAGTGGATAATTCAAAAGTTGAACGTAAAAAGAAATTAAGAAAAAATAGAAACCAAACACAGGAAAATCAAATAATATACACATAACGAGAATAACATAGAATACAAAGTACTTAAAATAAGAAGTAGCGTAGAAAGTAACAACAATAACAAATAATATAATTATTGTACGATAAACAAAACGAAATAAGAAACAAAAAATATTAAGGGTACATGAGTAATAAAGATCCGAACAACACATAATAAATTATAATTACAAAAGTGAAATGTTAAAGAATTATGAAATCTGTAAAAACTTATGGATATATTTTAAGCATTCCTATATATTTTGTTATTAGATCAGTAGATCTCTACTCCATTTTCTTCGTAGTCGTCGGTGGGTTAAGTTTTGTCTTGACATTTGCTGTATTAGGGGATTAATGTGGTCTGTTACCTTTCTGTTAAATTTTGAGTATTTGATTTTAGCAGTTTCTGATACAAAAGGAATTTTAAGTCAGAATGCAATGTTAGGTTTGTTTCGTAATATGGGGCGTTCGTTATCATGCGAATGCTATTTTTGACTGTTGGGTTTGAATTTACTATATGTGAGTTTTCTTTGCCGTCCCAAAAATTTCTATACCTTAATTCCAAATCGGTCGTAGATAGGCCTTGTATGGTAATAATTTAAATTTTAATGGTAGAGGTGATTTTCTGTTGTTGAAATTAAAACTTATAATAAAAATAATTTAAAAAATTGTAGAGAGAAATTCTTAATTTCAAACATCGTAATATAAAAAAAATCTTAATTATTTTCCGGGGAAAAATTACTATCTTCATGATTTGAAACAACTGTTAAGGTAGTTTTATATGGATTTGAATACTAGACATTGGTTATCGGTGTATTTTGAGGGTTGGGGTTCAATTAACCTTACTCTCTCAGGAATGGTCGGCCTGGTTCTGTACAAGATTACACCTACCTTACACGTCATACACATCATCCTCTTCTCATTGGATCATAGGGTTGATTATTGTTCTGAATTGAACAGATTACAACGTACACACATAAAAAAAAATATTTTTTTTAAACTATTAATATCACTGCCCTTAAATTTTCAAGTAAAAACCTAAATCCAAATCTAAATTTTCATTTTCAATAACCTCAATATCAATTTTTGTTAGGCTACGAAGTATTTCACGAACTTGAAGAATTGTAGTCCTATATTAAAGAAGTTATAAAAAAGTTAAAAAGTAAATATTGAAGTTTACATTTAATTAAAAGTTTGAAATTAATTTAAGAAGATAATTGGTAAACACAAAAGTTTTAAGTTTTCAATTAAATTAGTGACCTTCAAGCTTGGTTTATATCGTAATTTAAATTACGTTGTTAGTTCAGTTTTATCATTTAAGCTTTTGTCATTTATAAATAATTTTTATAACGACTCGTCAACTTATCGGTCACCAAGGTTCACAGTACATATATATATATAGCTAAAGTACCCGTTTTTCGAACGGTTTTCTTGGTGCTGTGGACGGTCTGTTGGTGTACCGGGTTCGATCCCTGTCAGGTCTGATATTCTTTAATCATTCATTGTTATCTACTCGTACCTCCTTTCAACATCAGCATTATTATTAATGGAAAAAATAGTTGGACGTAAAATAAAAGTGAAATTTTTGTATTTTAAAATTAATATATGCAGAGCTTTATTTTCTTCATAATAAATGAAAAGCAAATCACAATAGGAACACCGCGATGGTTAACTAATGAATTAATAAGAATACCGATTCATTTTTGATAGTATGACCGAGAATGGGTGAATAGGGTAGGCCTACTGGTGGAATGGGTATGTAGATAACTGACAGAATGAATACGGGTTTTACCGGCGCGTAGGTCTATGTTTATTGTTCTGTTTATTCTGTATGTTAATATTCTGAAAATATTGATGTTAATTTTTTTCTTAATTGGTAATATCTCAGTTATTATGCATGAAAATGAAAAAATTTATATAAACTTATTTGTCTTTAAATGTTTCGTAATTTTGATTATATAACATTTTTTTATACATTGAATTTTAACGGAGATATTCGTAGTTTTTTGTTTACCCCTCCCACTGACCTTCCCCATCTCTTTTTGATCGTAAAAAAATTTATAGCCTATTTTCATTTCGATTATGCCCAGAACCTAAATACCGAAATTTATTGAATTTGTTTCAGCGGTTCTTGCGTGATGCCGTAACACACAAACAGATAAACAGACAAAAATTCAGCTGAACTTGTTTTCGGTGTTTACTTGATAGATCTATCGTAGAAACAAAATTTGGGGCATTTTGAAAAATTGTACAGACAAAAAACCTTAATTTTATTTATATAGATATCATACAGACTAAAAAAAATCATCCTGATCAGAAAAAAATGATCCTGATTGAAAAATTATCCTGATTTCTCGCCTTAAAATATACAATAAACGCTTCCGGTTCGGCGACAAAAACTTTTGAAATCCTACTCAGGAGTCATACCTTCGGATTTTCAGTTAATTAATTCAGTTTTCTAAACTTGGTTCGGTTTTATTTTTATTCTAGGTTAATTCCAATTTTCTCAATATCCTTTCTGACTTCTTTAAAGTCATTTATCGGCCACATTTGGTCTGTTGTTTAGTACCGTAAAATTAGTTTTGACAACTGTTAGGCATCCATTCTATATTAAAGGTTTCCTTTAGAAGTGGTTTATAACAGAACTAGCAAATCCTCACTGCTTCACGGCAAATTAAACTAAAACCTTTAATTTTCACACAAACATGCACGTTGAACGCCAAATCATAACTATAGAAATAAAACCATTTAGTACTGAAAACAGATATTTTATTAACTCCAGTAAAAATCACCAGGGGAAGTAGAGAACTGAATAAGTGTCATAAGTAAAAGTAGGTAGGCTACAATATATTTCTGGTAAATATAGTAGGGTACAATCGCTTTGATTATGGAAGTTTTTCATAATTTGTTTGCGAAATTTGGATGTAACATCATTTTTTGGATATCTGTCTTGTCAATATTTGGCCGGCTCGTTGGTGTAGTGGTTAGTGCAATTGGATTCTATGCCAGGGATCCCGGGCTCGGTTCCCGGACAGGTCCGGGATTTTTCATGTTCATATCATAAAATATGATCATCAGCTAATAAAAAATTATAATTTTGAAAAAAGAAAGAGAGAAGAATGATTTAAGTTGTAGAGCGGTATTGTATCTTACCTAATACTTGACTGTATTATACCTGACTGCATAATATAACACATTGTACGCTACAGATAGTATAAGAGGATAGAATTGGTATACAGCACAGATGGAAGAAAACCTTACCCAACAAAAAAAATAAAAAGACTACATTTTAACAATCACAAATTTTATTCTCAAAATAAAAAAGTACGTGTAGCCATATCGTCTATGTTAGTCAGAAAGCTCTAAGCTTTCTAACAATGAAATAACTTTTGAAATCGGTTGGTTGGGTAGATTCTTAAATCACGTCGAACAAAAAAATTGTCGACTGTGCGACAGTGAAGAGGAGGGGTCCATTGCGCATATTTTTGAAAGATGTCCCTATTTTGGCCTCGACAGAATGGAGACATCTAAGAAGATAGGCGTAGCACAGTGGATCCCAAAGAGAGTAGGGGCAGCAATGCTGCCCCTACTCTCAGAAGTTGGTCGCTCAGTTTGCGGAGAGGGTGATCGGGAGACTGCGGAGGGAGGAGACAACTGGAAATCAGCGGGATCGCCCTCTCCCACAGTAAATCAATCCTGTCCCGATCTCAGAAAGTAGACACACTAATTTCCTGAGCTGATGATGAAAGAGATGAATGAAAGTGGGAGAGTGAGTGTTGGTCAGTGACAGCGAGAGGGGAATTAAGCTACGGTTTCCTTCCACGCCCCGCTGACAGTATGTAAATTTTTCAACCCGACATTTCCCTTGTAGTATTATATAAACAGTTCCGAGAGAGGTGGAGGGTTGTTTCCTGATGTAGATCAAGTGGCCAAGCGGCGGGTTTTGGGTTGGTAGGCGGTTGCGGCCTCCTTGGGGCTGGACGAGGACGCCTCAATTGAGTCCATCACTACTTCCCCCATTGTGAGGGAGTGAACATGAGTTTTTCTCGCCGCCTCAAATAAAAAAAGGGTGGTAAATCCTAGTATTTTTTAGATTATTTTAACTTTTACCGTCAGTTGGATATGGTGGGCTTTCTCAGCACTGTCTGTTTAGTCGGGAAATGTAATTTGACAATTGTAATTTTAATTTGAGCTAGATAATTAAACGTTATTGTCTCGTGATAGTTATTTACGGTGCGAGTATGAATAAATAATGCGGATGGTGGTACAAATTTTGATGAAGTTTATAAATAATTAAATAGTTTTGTACTTGTTATTAAAATTTAAGTTATTATAACTAATTAAAATGTAAATACACTGCTCTCACGACCGTTATTATATCAGATACCTGGAGGGTTACCTTCATATTAATATACAAACGTGGTGAAGTTTGCAGGAGGGGGGGAGTTCATAGCTGTGTGAGTACTGCAGTCGACTGCCGGAACGGAGCAGTTACGCTACTACCGTTAGTCAAAAACATAATTTTATAAACCAGCCATTCAGTAAAATGTATCTGCGGACAGTACTCGCACACTAGAGTCCGTTCAGCGCTGTCCCCATCGTATACCTTGGACAAATCGAATTGGCACAAGCAGCTTCAGTGTTTAGCTACTCCACTCTTTGCCTCTCGGAAAAAAGTACACGATCGCTACTGTGATGTGTGACTCCGCACTGTCACTACGCTTTGTTTTCACTGTTGCTATTAATAATCTATCAAGACACAATAATGTGACTAATTTGTTTTCATATATGATTTCTGTTCATTATATATTCAAAACAATTTGTTTATAGTCCATCTACTGTAAGAGTACTCCACGCGAGGCATGCACCTATAGATTGTAAACGAAAGTTTTACACTAGTTAGCGCGTATCTACCTCTCCGCTGAACAGTATTATCTTGCACTACGTTCCATCATAAAAATATCTACATCCAACTAAAGTAAACATTATCCTTTAAGAATTTTCAATTATACCGTTCTGATTACTTGTAATTAATGTAGTTTCATAAAAACTCCTTAATTAGGCCTAATTATTTTAAACATTACATTTAACAAAATAATTTTTTCTACTTTTTAATGCTTACCGCTTTTATGTTTCAAAAAGTCAACACATTCACTATCACGCATGTTAACAAAATACAGCTTACAAAACTTTTCAACTTCAATCTACAAAGAAAATTGATACGAACCGATACAATTCCAAAAGATAACTGATGGAACTAAAATGAGTTAAACAATAGCAAGTGCAAACAGTTATATTAAACTAATCACAGACATTAATTATTTTAATGATATGAAATAAACAATCTGAAATGAAAAACAACGAATCACTGGAATTGTTTACTCTCCTGTTATAATTCAAGCGCATTAGTCTTATATTACGCGTGACCAAAAATAAAATAAAATAAAATGAGTCTATAATAAAAATCTACTAATCATAAATAATAATGTAATAATAGTAAATAATGTAACGAAAAATAACAAGAGTAACAATTAGTAAAATTTTAGTTATTAATGGTAAACTAATGTTCGATTTATAAAACATTTTCTAACAAATGAATTGAACGTGTTTTTATTACATTAAGCTTAAAGCGAATCAGTGTTGTATGGAAGTTTGTTTTTGATCATGCTGTGCGTATTTTTAGTAAATACGCATGCTCACTTGTATTGCTGGTTGCATACATCGGAGTACTCTTAGCGTAGACAGACTCTAGTTAGTTGCGTGTGTCTGTAGATTATAGTTTAGTGAGTTTTTACAGTTAAGTTCTTGTTCTTTATTATTTAATTTTACACTAGGAAAAATTAAATACATATTTTAAAATGAAATGATTATTTTTATGTTAGTACATTGAAATAAGGTTGTAGGCATTTGCGTACATTAGAATTTGTAGACCTTGTTGAAAGAATAGGTTATAGATATATTTTATGTGGAACTGTGTGTACACGTAGAGCAAGAACTGTGCCAGTTCGAATTTTCCACAGTTTAACAGATTCTCCCCTTCATTTCCCAGCTGCGTCTGCATTATTAGCTGTAACGTACTCGTAATTGTAGCCGGCGCTGGTATATACTACTGGCAAGATAAATTGAGCGCTGACAGTGAGGAAAAAAGTGCAGCTGTACAGTTGCTTCTTGTTAAAAGTGTACGCCTTCGCTATCGTTGGAGAAGAACAAAAAACATTTTAGTCACAGTTTTATCATAAAATTTTAATTTTTATATGCTTTTCCTATTCATATTGAAATACCTTATGCAATAGGTTATTATTAAAAATAATCATAGTTTAATTGTTTTTAATATTACTTAATCTGTTCGCATTTTTCGCATTCGAGTCTAGGGCTCAACAAAAGTGATGGTCAATTCTTCTATCTACTATAAATTACTGGTATCTTCTCTTCTTTTTCTTGCTATCAAAAATTACGCATAAGTCTGTTCCAAACTCACATAATATAATCCTACATATGTACACAAACACGAGATATTCTAACCCGCACATCTCGACTAATGCCATTTTATCGAGGTCCTCCCTTCTTCCAAATGAAATATATTCCATAAATTTGAAGGTGTAGAATTGTTAGTCCTACACTGTTAATTAACAGGGTTAGGGTTTAAAAAATGAAAAGAATAGAAATTAGTTTAAGACGTTTAATTTAAATTCAAAATAAAAATGTAAATAAATATGTATCACAGGGTTTTAATTTAATATGGTTTAATTGTTTATTGTTTAAAAAAAAATTGAACAAAAATTACACTTAGGGTTTAAACAAAAAATTGACAATCTACAAAAGAAAACTCTTTAGAAATGTGGTAATCAACATTTATAAATGTAGTCTGACTGGCATCTATCCTTCACCGCGGTTTTTTATCTTCCTCTTTTCCTTTCTTACTTCTTCCTTCAGTTGGGTTTATTAGTCTTTTCCCTCTGCTTTCTGTTTTCTTCCTTCAACGTGGTTTATTTTATCTTCTCCTTTCTCCTTTCTGTCTTACTCCTTCACCGTGGTTTATTTGTCTTCCCCTTCTCAATTCTGTCTTCCTCCTTCACCACGGTTTATTTGTTTTCTCCCTTCTTTTTTCTGTCTTCCTCTTTCATCGTGATTTATTTGTCTTTCTCCTTCTCCACTCTGTCGCCCTCCTTCACCGTTGTTTATTTGTCTTCCCTTCATCCATTCTGTCTTCCTCCTTCACTGCAATTTATTTGTCGTTATCCCTTCTCAATTCTGTCTTCCTCCTTCACCGTGGTTTATTTGTTTTCCCCTTCTCCATTCTGCCTTCCTCCTTTACCGTGGTTAATTTATCTTCTTCTTCACCATGGCTTATTTGTCTTCCCTTCTTCTTTTTGTCTTCCTCCTTCACCGCGGTTTATTTGTCTTTTGTCTTGCCTTTCTGTCTTCCTCCTTCAGCTCAACAGAAGCTTGCTTACCCAATCTATCCGATTTCATTGGCACTAACTTTACAATAGGTGTAGATGCTTACGCTATCTATCGGATTTCTTTGGAACTAACTTAACAGTAGATGTGGCAGCTTACGCTATCTATCGAATATCATTGGAACTAACTTTACTATAGGTGCGGACGCTTACGCCATATTATATCGGATTTCATTGGAACTAACTTTACAAAAGGTGTGGACGCTTACGCTATCTATCAGATTTCATTGGTACTAACTTAACAATAAGTGTGGACGCTTACGCTATCTATCTGATTTCATTGGAACTAACTATACAATAGGTGTGGAAGCCATGGTGAAGCAGAAGATACAAAGGAGAAGTGGAAGACAAATAATCCACGGTGAACGAGGAAGACAGAAAGAAGGAGGAGGACGATAAATAAACCACGGTGCAGGATGAAAACTAAAAGGAGAAGGGGAAGACTAATAAACCGCCGTGAAGGAGGACGATAGAGAGGGGATAGAGAGGGGAAGACAAATAAACCACGATGAAGGAGGAAGACAGAAAGTATAAGGTGGAAGACAAATAAACGCGGTGAAGAATTAAGATAGAAAGGAGAAGGAGGAAGTTAAATAAACCACGGTGAAGGAGGAAGACAGAAAGGAGAAAAAGAAGATAAACAATCCACTTGGAAGGAGGAAGACCGGTAGGAGAAGGGGGATAAGAAATAAACCGCGGTGAAGGAGGAAGGCTGATAAACCGTGGTGAAGTAGGAAGACAGAAAGGAGAAGGAGAAAGACAAATGAACCACGGTGAAGGAGGAAGACAGAAAGGAGAAGGAGAAAGACAAACAAACCACGGGGAAGGAGAAAGACTGATAGGAGAAGGGGGATGAGGAATAAACCGCGGTGAAGGAGGAAGACAGAATTGAGAAGGAGGAAGACAAATAAACTACGGTGAAAGAGGAAGACAGAAGGGAGAAGGAGAAAGACAAACAAACCACGGAGTAGGAGGAAGACAGATAGAAGAAGGGGGATGAGGAATAAACCGCGGTGAAGGAGGAAGACAGATAAACTGTGGTGAAGTAGGAAGACCGAAAGAAGAAGGTGGAAGTCATATAAACTACGGTGAAGGAGGATGACAGAAAGGTGAAGGCGGAAGACAAAATAAACTGCGGTAAAGGAGGAAGTCATAAAGATGGAGGGGCAAGACAAATAAACTACGGTGAAGGAAGTAGTTAGAAAGTTGAAGTAGGAAGACAAATAAACCACGGTGAAGGCAGAAGACAGAATGAAGACTTGAATTTTTACTGAAGTTATCAAGAGAAGATTGTGTGCGACAAAGTAGTGCGTCAAGGAGTGCGACCAAGTAGGGATGACATCCGTTTCTCAGCCATTAGACATATGTGTAAATCGATAGTTCAAAGATAAAAAGAAAAAGGTTTACACAAATAGCAGAAGGACACAACGAAACAACAGGAGCCCTTCATTCATCTTTCTGTGTCAATGGATTTTGAAAGCATGGGACGAAATTCCAGAATTTTTAGTGAGGATGAGTTTTTAAAAATTCTGCATATCTTATGCTATGGACGGGACAGAGGACGATATGTTATGGCAAAATGAGAGTGAATCTACAAATTCGAATACTGGAAGTATAAATGTAAACAGTGACAGTGATGATTAAACGAAGTTTTATAATACTGTATTTAGTCATGTACAGTAAAGTTTTTAGATTTCAGTAAGTGTAAGTAAAATAATTAGTAATCTTCATGTGCATTTAATTTACAATAATAAGTGTTTCAAATGTTCTACTAAAAATTTCGGTAAGACTTTAGTTATTTTTTCACCTCCTTAATTTTCAATGACTTATCTTTTATTTTTTATTTTACAATCAAAATGTTTTCAAAAACAAAGTGCGTACGTTACATGGGGGTGCGCATTACATGGGTAAATACGGTAATTTCAGTGGATATTTATTAAAAAAAAAATCTTGAATATTATAAAATTGTTTTTCTAGAAAAGACTGTTTGAGTTTAATTTTAAAACTGTGTAACGAACCATCTTTCACATGATTCGATAGGTTTTTATAAGTTTTGACAGCAGCATAAAATGGTGCTTTTTCGTATCCGGTAAATTCTGTGTTGGACAATTCTAAAATAATTTTTGTGTCTGATCGGATACTGATGGATATCTGTTTTTTTTTCAATAATAAACGCTCATTCTTCTTCAGAAAAAATGCACTCTCATAACGAATGTAAATACACGAGAACATTAGTACACTTAGTTTCTTAAAAACGGATTATAAGAATCATGTCTTTAGCTCCTAACAGTTAGTTAGTATTTAAGTAACTAACATGTAGTTGTAATTACTAACATACTAATAAATTACCGTAGTAGTTGCAGTAGTTAATAAACAAATATGCACTGAATTGATCTACCCTTGAACATGAGAAACAATAGTTGGGTGGATTAATTTTCCCACCACGAATTACAATAAATAGTTTTAGATTTTCAAAGTATAATATTAAGGAAATTAACATTTATATATTGTAATGATATTTTCTTGTAAGCAATGGGAAAATTAATTAATTAAATAAAATAAAATACATTTAGACGAATCCTAAGAACCTGCATAGGAAAGAAAAACAAAGTAGATGGGCAGTGGAGAATTCTAACAAACGAACAAGTCTATAAAGAAAAGGAACCCATAACAGATACAATAAGGAAGAAAAGGATATCTTTTCTTGGACATCTTATCAGAATTTCTAAAGACAGAATTTTAAACAAGATGATTAAAAAACTCTTTCCAATGATAACATCAGGAGCATGGATCCAAAATATCAAAGAAGACATGATCGAACTCGGATTAACTTCCGATGATTTAGAAAACAAAACAGAAATATTAAAAATCTTAAGAAATAAGGAAAGTGGATTTGAAACAAAATCAGATGGAAGATCAAACCAAAGCAGGAAGAAATTGGTCGTTTCAGAGGAAGTTCGGCAAGCAAGATCAGCCCGAGTGAAGGGATACTGGCAGAACATCAAGCTAAAGAATATGAAAAGAAAGAAGCTTTCTAAATTTGACTAAAGTGATCCATTGTGGTCATAAAAGATAAAAAATAAATAATTATATATATATATATATATATATATATATATAATAAAGTAGGTAATAGTTTGTTATATTACTGTTGTATTGTATGCAGTTGACATCATTTTTAGAGCAAAATCTAGTTTATTTGTAAAATAAATACGAAATTTTTTCACATTAAATGGGAAACACGAGCCTACTTGAGCTGTCATGATACATGGTACCAGTAAGTAGATAGTGAGTAAAAGCGGTGAACAAGAAAAGGGCAGGATAAAATATGACCATACATACCAACAACGACAGTCAGATACAGTAATGCAATTTAAATTTTGGTGTCGGGCCAAAAACACAACTCACTCATTTACTCACCGCTTCTTCCCGTCGACCACCTCATACTCGCTGATTGCGTAAACATGTAAAAAGGTAAATACACGTAAACCCCTTATCCACTAGGCAGTAATATATTGCTTCAAATGTTTTAGATAGTCTAAGAACAGAAAGAAAAACGGGTGAAACCCCTTTTTACCAAGAGAACACAGAGAACATTTCTTTGTCATTATTTTTAACGATTCATTAACATTCGTTTTTCCAAGCTAAAAGAGGATCAATCTTACCTGTTATTCCCTGATACTACTGAACCAAGACAATTTTTTTAACAGTGTATTTCTTTTGCAATTAGTTTTTTTTATAAATATAATTACAAACTTTAAGCAACGACAAGAAAATTTAAATAATATCCTTAGAATTAAAATATAAACCGCACTCAATAGTGAGTTTTAAAAATGACTAAACTGTGAAGAAAAAATATATACGAAAGTATAAAAATATAAAGTAAACTTGACCATCAGAAAATGCATTAACAAAAGATGTTTCTCTGACGGGATCTGGGAACCCGTCCCGAACGAAAAAGTCTATAGAAATTCAGAACCTCTAGTAGACCAGATGAGGAAAAAGTGAATTTTTTTTCTTTCGCCATCTCTTGAGGAATGTCTCCGCCAGAATCTCCACTCAAATCTTCACCTCTACTATTTCCTAAACAGAAAATCTCAGCCCCATTGAATCAAAGAAATTGAACAGAACATGAAGGAAATCCAAATCTCACTTGAGGACCTGAAAAGAAAATCCGAAAATTATTACAAACTGAACAACACCAGACTTGAGCATTAGAAACCGACAGAGAAACGACAGAAAATCGTGTATTCCGACAAAGAACGCAGGAAGAGATCAGAAAGGTTAAAGGAATATTGGAGAAAAATCAAGGAAAGAAATATCAGAAAAAATACTCCTACAAAACGAAAATTTAAATATGATGTTTCTTCTTTCCGTCCCGAACGAAGTCGTCTACAGAAATTCAGAACCTCTAGCAGACCAAATAAGAAAGAAAAAGAATAGTTTTCTTTGGCCATCTCTTGAGGAGTGACTCAGCCAGAATCTCTACACAAATCATCAACTATTTCCTAAATAGAAAATCTCAGCATTATTGAATAAAAAAAATTGAACAGGGCATGAATGAAATCCAAATCTCACTTCAGGACCTGAAAAAAAATCCGGAAATTAGCACAAACTGAACAACACAAGACTTCAACAGAAGAGACCAACCAATCGACAGAAGAATCAAGGAAAGAAGTATTAGGAAAAGTACACCAACAAAACAAAAATTTAAATATAATGTTTCTTTTTTAATAAACTTATGTAGTCTTTATGTGGCTTTAAAAAAAGGTAAACTCCATGAACTGTGAATCAGCATCTTGGAACACAAAGTTGTTCAGTTGAAGATGACGATGACCATGATAGAGATGATAACAATGCCGATTAAAGATGATTAAAATTAATTTTTTTATCATGAATCTCTGGACTGGTTTAATGCAGTTCTCAAAGCTGTTCGGTTTTGCGCAAGACGTTTCGTTTCTACATACCTGCAACACCCTACATCTTTTGTAATTTGTTTTAAATATTTGAACCTTTGCTTTCGTCTACAATTCAGTTTCTTAATAATATTACCAATCATTGATAGAGCAATACTAAGATATGCCCCACTAGCCTATCCTTTCTTCTGGTAATATATTTCAAAATACGTATTCTTTCATCCACTCGTCTAAGAACTTCTAAACTACTTATTTTGTTCATCCACCTAATCTCTGTAACACCACATTTGAAAAGCTTCTATCCTCTTCCTTTCTACAGCCCATATCACGCACGTTTCGCTCCCGTATAATGCTACACTCCAAACCTAGTGTTTTAATTTTTTTAATAGTCAGTAAATCAATGTTTGTTATCAGTAAGTTTTTTCATTTCAAAGGCTTTTCTAGCTTGAGCAACCCTGTTTTGATATCATTTTGTGGTTCTACCATCGTTTGTTATTTTGCTCCCTAGCAAAATTTTCCAGCTTCCTGTATGTTTTCGTTGCCTATTTTTAAATTTTCCATCTCTTCTAAACCATTCTTCTACTGAACAACACTTTCGTTTCGTTCTTATTAATTTTCATTTTGTTGTTTAGGTCATCAGCCGAAAGGCTGGTTATAATCTCTAGTGGTTTTACTAAGTAAAACGAGGAGTGAAGTGGTTTACTCTTGCCGTCATCACTGAGTGGGAAAGTATGCTTATTAGTATGCCAGGCTCTCAGAAAAGCACCCACTTTCCATTCTGAAAATGACACCTTCACTTCGTTCACCACAGGGTCTGGCTGTACAGTGAAATTCATTACTTTCAGAGGAGATAACTCTGACTAGTGTCTTTTACACCTCTACCACTTATGTTCTTAAATAGTTGTCACATAATTGGCTGACTATGTGATAAGAAACAGAATTATTTTTTGTAGCCCTGAGACCAACAGATCGAGTGCAATTAATTTAACACCCCACCTCCCCGTTATGGGAAAAATTTTCATGAAATAATCATTTCTCATGATCTCGTTCATTCCATTTAAAATATCATTTAGTTCTTTCTTATCTTACCTAATACTAAGTTATCATTGGCAAATATCAGCATTTTTATTGTTTCTGCGAATTTTTATTCATATGTCAAATTTTTTCTTCACTTCATTTATAGCCTCTTCTACAAGCAAGTTAAAAATTAGGGATGACAATGAACATCCTTGTCACACACTTTTTCCTATAGCAGCTTCTTTTTTTGTACGCCTTGATTCTCAAAACAGCCGTTTGATTCTTACACGTACAGACCTTTTCGTATATAATCATAGTTATAGAGGGTGGTATATATTTTATTATTTAATATAAATGTTTATAAAATGATACAATTCTTCAAAAATATTCTTAAGTTAATTTCCTTATGAAACTAGATTAGTTTAGATGGTAGCGGATATTTGAAACCTCTTGAGTGCAGACGGATAGCCCAATGGATTGACGAAAAATGGAACAACGAATGACTGTCAAAATATTGTACATAGACAGAGTAAAGAAGGGAGAAGTATGTGTGTGACAGAATAAAGGAAAGAAATGAGGGGGTCAATTTCTAGATTTTCTCTCGAGATAAGAGAAAAGAAAGAGGAAAAAGTATTGAGTTTGAAGTGGATACTTTTAGCCCCATGGGTCACTCACCACTCTCTCACTAAATTTCTTTCTCACTCCCAT
Source organism: Catonia carolina (assembly GCA_035578175.1). Taxonomy (NCBI): domain Eukaryota; kingdom Metazoa; phylum Arthropoda; class Insecta; order Hemiptera; family Achilidae; genus Catonia; species Catonia carolina. The sequence goes on from JAQMRL010000005.1 coordinate 23,861,411, forward strand.
TTTCCTTTATATCTATCTCTCTTTGTCCGTTAAGGTCATATGATCCATTCCCTTTGGGCGATGGTCGGTGTAATCTGTCACAGGGTGCTTTCATCTAGATCCCATTTCTACACTTAAACCTCCCGATTCTCCATTCACCTTACCGCCTAGTAGAGTTACTTCATTCTAGTACCATCCATTTTATCACCCTTTTGTCATAAAATATTACTTCCTTAAAATCTTATCAAACTTATTTTTATGTATTTAAAATATATAGTAAATTCTACCAGAAATTACTCGCGCCGTCCGGGTGGACTTATGGATACTCTCAGAAGGGTGTCAATAGAAATAGCGTTGAAAATAACATAGGGGTTGGTTACAGCGTTGTATTTTTACTTTCTTTTGCCCATGTGAATACATAGGAAGGAAAGTATTGTTTTCATAATGATTTTTCAAAATCGAGTTTTCACCAGATCTACGCGTTTTCAGACTAACCCCTGAACCCAAAAACATGTTTTTACCGATTGGTCTGTGTGTGTGAACAAAATATCTCAAGAATGGAAAATCGTACAAACTTGATACTTGAAAGTGGTTAGATACTACTACCGGACCCGACATGAACATTTTCATTAAAATCGGTCCACCGGAAGTAGTAGTTTATTCGTGTCATTTTTCACTTTTTTGAGATTTTCTCAAAAACGGATCCAACGATTTTTTTTAAAAATCGCCTCATTTACTAAATTTTTTTACGCTCTACAAGATAGGGTAGACGCCATGTCTGCTGAAATTCTTGGAAAGGCTATTTTCTCGTAAAAGAAATATTTTTTTAAGATTGCCACTTTATTTGATTGCATTTCAGCGCAAAAATGTATAATAAAAGTTGTAGCGAATTTAAAATCCTACAACTTTTATTTCGAACATTTTTTGTACAAAGCTTAGTTTAGCGGTAGTTAGTGATTTTCTGTTTGTTTTCTTTTTCATGAAAATCTGTAAAAAAATTGATTTTTTCTGAGATTTCAGCCTTAGTATGAATTTTACGACAAAAGTTTATATAATTAAATTTATAGTAGGCTAAATTAAAAAATCTACAACTTTTATTTAGAGCATTTTTCTCTACAGAGCCTAGTTTAGCGTGAAAAAAGTTATTTTCCTTATTTTTAAGCCAAAGCGAGGTTGATTTTCATTTTGCGTTTTTGACTCATGATCAAAATTAGGTTATATTTATTGAGGTTAGTTTTTTGTTTATTACTAATGTTAGGTTATATTGTTAATTTTTGGCATTGGCAAGAGAAAGTTGTGTGAGTGTTTCGCACCAGAATTTTTAAAGTATATGTCATAAATATGGCTAATTGTTGGAATAATTAAACAAACTAAGTAATCAAAAAGGCTCTTGTCAGCGACTCAAAAGGAAGGTAAATATTGAAGAAAAGTTAAAATATTGGAACTTAACGCTCTTGTTCTGAACAGCGGATGACAGCAATTTAGTTTAGGTCAATTGCTTAGAATTGGTGCCAATTCTCCTGGCAATAAAATTCCCCACGGCTCTTTAACTAACTCTCAATATCCCTACGGGAATTTTTCCGCTCAGAGTAATCAGATCAAAGACAAAAAATTCATAGAAGACGTGATGTAGGTGTTGATGATGAAATTACCAACAAAATTTCATTTTGTTGTTTAGTTAGTCACCCGAAAAGCTGGTTTGAACCTCTAGAGGCTTTACTAAGTAAAACGAGGAGTAATGATATACCATTACCTTCCTCACTGAGCGTAAAATTATACTTATAGGCATTCCAGGCCCTCCAAAATTTCCACTTTTCCAAAATTTTCCACTCTGCAAATGACATCTTCACTTCATTTATCACAGGGTCTGGCTGTGTAATGAAATTCGTTATTGCCAGACAAGATAACTCTGACTGGTATCTTTAACATATCTGTATCTTCAGTTATTAAATGCTTCAATGATATAATTGGCTGACCATGTGATAAAAAACAGAACTACTTTTTGCAGCTCTGGAACTATCAGATTAAGTGCAAATGATTTAACACTCCATCTGCTTTTTATGGGCAATTTGATCTTATAACACGCTAACTAAAAACAAAAGAATGAATTACGTTACATCAAGAATAAACAAAGAAAATAGAAGAAATTCCTGTCCAATTTTTCTTTTTAGTAATGGAACATGATTAAATTTTCCTGAATGGGTTAACTAGCCCGATTTTAGGCAAGGCCAGTAGTGGGGTTTCCACTTTAGAGCCTCTAGTCCTGCCCTGGGTTTCATTCGGAGACCCATCTCCTAGACTCATCTGCTCCTTTACCGTTGGGGAAACATTCTCTTCCACCTTCAGACCGTTGATCCAGGATGCTGGTTTTTGTCCACCCTGGATATTTTATTTCCTCAATAACCTTCACCCTACGGCTGACGAGCATACCCCAATCCTAGGGGAACCACCCGATAGCAGATCCAGTAACAGCCAGGCTGTTTTTATGGAGGCGAGACATGGACACTTGGAGGTGAGACTTCAGACTGACCATACCAGATCGGATATGAGGAGGAATTATGATGTTCGGCGGGCGTTAGGTCTTCAATCGGTAAATTAGCTAGTGCGGGAATATAAACAGAATTGGTGGAGTCATGTGAGACGTATGGAAGGGATGAGACGTCTATGATGAAGTGAAGAACATCAACCTGAGGATAAAAGGGATCTAGATCGACCAAAGAAAAGGTAGAAAGACAATTTCATTGAGTAACGTAATAGACACTTGCTAAGAAGAAGAAGAAGAATAAATAGAACCAATGAATGATCATAATCATATTTTAGTATAATATTTAGTTTTTCAATGAGCAGCGTAACATAACGCACGTAGAAGATAAAACTAAATGCAAAACAAGATGCAACTTATTAAATACAATTAGCTGTATAAAAAATAATTTTTTAGAGGGAACCTAAAATGTTAGTTCCTTATAATATTAACTAATTCAGAAATGGATTGAAATATGCATAATAAAACCCACAAAAATTTTACAACTTCAAATAGTCAGTCCGTTATTCATATTCTGTAACATTTTACTTCCAATATTTTTCTTTCATGCTTAATTTTAATTTGTATTCCATTATTTCCTATCTTTTTACTTGGCTTTTAAAACCCATGAGAATTAAATTTACATTTACGAGCTAAGTTCTTTAATAACTTACGTTAAAATCTTCCTCCGTGTTCTGCTCGATTATTCTGTTGTAATTTCTTACAGCACAGTTTTTAATTACATCATTAAGTACTTATATTTTAATAACTCTGTTCTTTAACTTTTCGCTAAAATTGTTTTTATAATGAATTGTAATGTTCATAAATTACAATTTTTAAGTAGAATATAAAATTTTCACTTTACTGCAATGGAATGGTTTTATGAAGATTCAAAGACAAGATAAAACAATTTTTAGCGGCTAGGATTAAAATTTAGATTTTACAAGGATGTAAAACCATAACGAATAATCTCCACTCTCAGATTAACATTCAAATGAATAAATATTTTTCTTGAAAATTTATAAAATGTTTCTGTACTTGCCGCTATTAACTTTTAATGGTTTAACTACATTATACATTTTTCTTTTCATTTTCATGTTAGTTTTTTGTTAATTTATAAATAAAGGTTTAACTTTTTTAGCACATTCAGTGCTAGAGATTCACCTAGCAGCTCACGGGTAGGTGTTACCGCCAGGCTGCCGTCTCACCTAGCGGGTTCTGTTTTGTTATCATTTTTAGTAATTCTGGAGGTACACCGCCTGTCGGATATCAGTTTCTTGCTATTATATGGCCCTCAGAAAGGGTTTTCTTTGTAACCGTGCAGCTTGTTAATGGATTTTCGTTACACGATCTTCTACCCTCTTATAGTATACTCTTTCAATATTTTTAACGGATTTTCAGGGTACAGTTGAAGCCATGAATTTAATATCTTTGCAGGTATCGAATCAAAATAGCTTTAAATTATTTGTAGTTTAAAATTATATAAGAAATAACGCGTAAATTGTAACAGTAAATGCAAAAAATTCAAACAAGTAATACATTTTTATTATAACAGGCGAAAATAAACCTAAAGAAAAAATTTTTCTTTGTCTGTTTAACGTCGCATCAACTACAGTGGTCATTAGCGACGAATTGGGTTGTAACTGTGAAGGATGAAATGATTTTTTGTAACGTATGAAAATATGCCGTGCCTGGGTGGGATTCGAACCCAAAACCGCATGATGAGAGGGGAGCACGTTACCAACTACGCCTTGCATTGCCTTGATGGTCGCCAACCTTCGGAACGTAGAGGCACCCTGAGAAGAAGAAACTTTATTTATTTAATCAATCGTGGATTTCCTTTTATTTATTATTTAAAATTTTTGCTACATAAACAATTAGATACAACAAAGACAAACTAGTCACGTAAACTGGCTGTGTGATTGTGTGATACGAACCTTTTGACTTGTATGTTATACTGACCGTATTTTACGGGTGGTACGGGAAATGTGTTAAAGCGCATGCGTGAACCAGTGATCAAAATTTTGTCTTAACCCTACTCAAACCAAGTGGCCTCTCAATGGTGGCTGCGCAGTAGTCTAGTCTGACCTTGAATAACCGTGCAGCCGTCCGGTACAGTCCGCACACCAATACTCAGCTGAATATTTCAGCAGCAACAATATTTTTTAGTATATTCCTTCAGCGAGAGTAGTTAACTTGGGGTGTCATAAGTTCTAGTTCGATAACATCTTATTATATTACGTTGATTCTAGTAAATATTAATATTTATTTTCCGAGTAGTTTAGTTTTTAGTGCCGCGAATAAAATATATTTTCCAAAACTTAGTTTAAAAATCCAAGTAAAGGTAAGTAAAGGTTAAGTAAAGGTAAGGCTAGTAAAGGGTAGTAAGGTTTAGTAACGTATATACGGATTTGGTATATGCCCATAACGGGCAGGTGGAGTGTTAAATTAGTTGCACTTCATCTGTTGGTTCCAGGGCTACAAAAAATAGTTCTGTTTCCTATCAAATAGTCAGCCAATTAAATGACTGAACTATTTAAGAACAGAAGAGGTAGAGGTGTAAAATACACTAGTCAGTGTTATCTCCTCTGATAATAATGAATTTCACTATACAGCCAGACCCTGTGGTGAATGAAGTGAAGGTGTCAATTGCAGGGTGGAAAGTGGGTGCTTTCCGGAAGGCCTGGCATGCTGATAAGCATACGCTTTCAACTCAGTGAGGAAGGCAATGGTAAACCACCTTACTCCTCGTTTTTACTTAGTAAAACCTCTACAGGTTCAAACCAGCCTTTCGGCTGTTGACCTAAACAACATACGGATTTGGGGTCTTTGCTGTTTTCTGTATGCCACTATCAAAGCCGAATTCCCTGAAGGGTTACACAATTCTCCCACTCCTGCGTCTAGCGCGCCAATCTAACTAAAAATTAAATATTTTTAATCAGTATATCTTAGCAATACTTACAGTCTGCCATGAATTAATTGTGTAGAGTTACTTAATAATAGCCGGCCGCATTGGCGCAGTTGGTAACGTGCTCGCCTCTCATCATGCGGTCTTGGGTTCGAATCCCATTCAGGCACGGCATCTTTTCATACGTTACAAAAAAATCATTTCATCCTTCACCGTCTGCATTAGCAGTAATTGCAGAACAGTCGGACGTTAAACAAAAAAAAAAAAAAAAAAAAAAAAAAATACTTAATAATATTCGGACGGAGGAAGATGCTGCAGAGTTACTTCAGGAAAAGGGGTTATTACATAATCCCAGAAGTTGTAACAACTAAAAAAGTATGTGTGAAACACTCACACGACTTTCTCTTCCCAATGTAAATAATTAAAAAATAAAACGTAAAAGTATAATGTAGCCTAGTAGGCCTAATAGCAAAAAATTTAATTAAAAAATATAACTTAATAGTGATATAGTAATGACAAAATAAAACAATAAAACAATCAAAATATGAAATAAAACAACAGAACGTGTAACACAGTACTGTATACTGGAACTGGGAAGGACGTGTGTACGCGTGCGTGAGTGTGGCTGTCTCATAAAGAGTATTCAGTAAGGCAGAGAGTGGGAGAAATGAACAAGTGTGCAACCCTTCAGGTAATTCGGATTTGATAGTGGCATACAGAAAACTGAAAAGACCCCGGATTTGAATACCAGACAGTGGTTACCGGTGTACTTTGATGGTTGGGGTTTAATTAACCACAATCTCTCAGGAATGGTCGGCCTGGGTCTGTCCAAGACTACACCTCATTTATACGTCTTACACATCATCCTCATCTCATTGGATCATGGGGTGCTTATTGTTCTGAGTTTAACAGATTGCAACGTACACAAATTAGGAATAAAAGAAATAGTTTTAATTTTCAATCAGACTGTACCGAGCGCGTCACAGTATTTCCATATCTTTCTAAATAGCTTTTTCTCAAACAGCCGGTGTGCGCATCTCATAGGCCACTTGGTTTGTGTTGGGTTATGCCAGTATTCTACTAGTTTCGTTTTCCGAGAATTCCTATTCAAACCATTTCATTCCCCGCAATCCTTCTTCAATACACAGCACTTAATAAATACATAATTTAATACAATGAACAATTTATTCCCTTAGCCATTTCTAGAATATCACTGACAATGATATTATAATATTATATTATAAATTATAATATATTATTAAAATACAAGTCATGAATTTAGAAAAGAATAATAATTCGACTAGTTTCGGACTGATATAAAACCGTACATCACTCAAACCTAAAATTTTTATTTTTGAATAAATATGGACTAATATAATGACGTGATATACCATGTATGGAACTTAAAAAATAAGAAAAATGATGAGGGAATTTGGTGGGCAGGAAGAGACAATCTTAAATAAACTGTCACTGCAAAGAAAACCAATGAAAAATTCATGCAATTTCTTTTGTGCTCGCTCAGAGCTTTTCTTATCACCCCGTCTTACAAGCGGAAACGCATGGGATAACGTAAATAAACATAAAAAATATAGTACACATTTGTATTGATACCCTTTCACCATTGCGTATTCTTTCCTTCATACATCAATGATATTAAACAGTCATAAAAATATTGTTGTGTATCCAAATAATAAAATCTTAAAAAATTATTCTTTCTAAGAATTTTGAAGATCTGGTTGAATTTTAGAGATTGTAAAATTCGAATTATAATTGTTTTATGCTGGAGAAATTCGTTTCGTAGGAGGTCTTCGTTTTAAGTTTAACTTTTAATTTTAGAAAAAATCAAAATTCATATATTTTGCATTTTAGATACGCATAAATAATCACAAATAAGGATACCACCGTAAAAATCTTTCAATTTTTAACAATTATTTTAACTTGTATAACGACTAAGAAGAGGTTTAACCCTTTCAGTGCAGAAACAATATTTAAAAGTTTGATCTAAAGCTATTTAATATGAATAAACGTGTACAAAAAGTGCCAGCCCTTATTTCGAAAACTTAAAGGCGTAAGCCTGCCATTGCCAACCAAACTTTCAACATTACAGAAAAATAAAATTTTCTGTTAAAAACTAATTTTTATTATGTTCATCAAAAGTTCGTTCTAATAATAAAAATATTCAAAATAGTCTTTTTAGTTTAAAGTTGCATCACAGCTTGGTTATTAGCAACTACTGTGGGTTTTTGTACCTTAACGGTGGCTTTAACGTATTAAAATTTCCAGAAACTAGCCGGAAATCGAACCCGGGACCTTTGCAGGATTGCGCAAACCTTTGGGACCTTAGGGATTGCGCTTTGCAGGCTAGCGAGCTAGTCACTATGCCACGAAGGCGGTTTCAAAATATATAATATTATATTCCATTAATTTTTGTTTAAAAGTTTTTTTTTGTTAATGTTCGGTTATCCGGAAGTTGGCACTTTATGCATAACTTACAGACGTCCGGTAAACTGTATGTTGTCACTACGTAAAATATATTGACGTCCTGTTTTTCGGATGTTGGTACTGAAAGGGTTAATAAATTACGATCAATTTGATATTTTTTTATCCCTTAACACCCTCTACGTTGTAATCTGCTCAGTTAAAGAACAATAACCAACTCCATGGCCCAATGTGATATGTGGTAGATGATGTGCATGACGTGTAAATAAGATATTTTCCTGTACAGACTCAGACCGAACATTCCTGAGAAAGAATGGTTAATTGAATCTCAACCATCAAAGTACACTTGTAACCACTGTCTAGTATTTGAATCCGTAAAAAAGTAACCTTTTCTAGGATTTGAATCAAGAACCATCGTCTCCGAAAATCAGCTGTTAAACAGCTGACTCGCGGCGACGACTTTATTTCTAGGACCAACCCGGTGGGTTACTTTGATAAAATATTCAACCAAACTTTATTAATATTTATGATTAACAGATAACTTGAAACAGACTTTAACAGACTTACTTGAACAATAGAGACAAAATTTGTCTCTATTGTTCTCTAATTTAATTAGCAAGGATTATAATATAAAAGTGCATAGATCAATAATTACACCACGAAGTTATAATAAACACAGAAAACCGTTTATAGATTTCTAAGACCCCGTTATAAAAAAACCCTCTAACGCTCACCACTAAATAGGAAGACGATAACCAGAAGGATAGTTCGGCTGCTCAGCATACACATTTTTCCACATTTCCCTACGATTTTATTACTTCATGCGTATAAAGTTGATGATCGTCCAGTATGCGAAAATCCTTGAACAATTACTCAGAAAACAGAGCAGATGTTTTTTTGTTAATGATGAACTAATTTTAACTATCCTTTGTTGACAGAAAATAAATAAAAGTCATAAGATCAAAATATGAAATTAAAATAATTAATGAAAGAAAGTATACAAGTTCTGCGTCAGTCCAGGAACTACCGACGTTTGATAATTTAAAGGTTTACACATGTTCAGGCAAAGTGAACTGTTCTTGCAAAGCTGTTCTTCGTCAGCAAATAATAAAGTACTTAGTTATAAAATTTGACTGCCATCTTAAATGGACTGAGCGCATTCAAGATCTTTGTCAGCGTGTTAGAAAATTGATATTTACATTCCATAAACTTAGAGGAATACTTAATGGGGATACATTAAAAATTGTTTACTAAGCTATTGTGCAGTCGGTACTGACGTACGGTATAATTGGGTGAGGTGGTACCAATTTGTCTTCTTTGGACTCCGTACAGAAGGTGCAGAAGTTGATCTTACGAATAATCAATAAAAAAGACAACCAAGGTATCCATCGGAACAGCTTTTTCAAGAATTCAACGTAGCCTACTTGACATCCGCCGAATATTTGCAAGAGAAGCTCTTATTTTCGCGTATAAAAATAAAAACGATTTTACTACAAGAGCACACCATTTTAATACCGGGAACAAGGATCTCTTACTTTTACACAAGGCCTCAAAAACTTTATACCAAAGGCATTTCTGCTATTTAGCGCTCAATCTTCTCCCCCCCTACGAATTAAAAATATGCTGGACATCATAAGGTATAAAAAAGCAGTAACTATTTGGCTATCGGAAGTAGGGAGAGACGCTATAGAAAAAATGGTTACTCCAGGAAACATAATTATAGTTTTGTGAGCTCGGCTACCGGTTTTAATTTTAGTTCTCTTTTTTTAAATAAATTCTTTTGTCTTGCACATTATATTGTTTGTTTTGCTTTTCATTTGTACATGTAATTATATACCAGCATATTATTTTTTTAATAAAAATGTCTTATTAGTTTAATTAGTATTTAAGTAACTAACATGTAGTTGTAATTACTAACACACTAATAGATTACCGTAGTATAGTAGTTGTAGTAGTATAATAGACAACGAAGCACTGAATTGATCTACCCTTGAACATGGGAAACCATAGTTAGGTGGATTAATTTCCCCATCGCGAATTAAAATAAATAGTAGTAGCAAATAAAAATAAATAAATAAATAAATACAAACAACAAATAAATAACAAATAAATAAATAGTAGTAGTAGTAGTAGTAGTTTAGATTATCAAAGTATAATTAAGGAAATTAACATTTATTTTGTACTGATATTTTATTATAAGTAATGGGAAATAAAATAAATAAGTAAATAAAATTTAAAAGAAATTATGTAACAGGAAAAAACAAATTTTATTATCAATTTTAATATTATATTTGACGTAAAAACTGATGATGTGTGTAAAATTATATCATAAATCAAACACAATATATGAAATATAAGAACGAAACACGCGCATACATGCATCATAACAGAATAAACAAACAAGGAACGGAACATCTATTAAGTAAATCAACATTGTGTAGCGTATGTAAAGAGAACGAGAACAATTCAACGGTGTTGAAACGAAAATGTGTAGGTTGTTGTTAAATATAAAGAGAGGAAAAATGTCTGTCTTTAGAAATTAAAAATAGAAAGAGTAAAAGGAAATAGAGAGAGAGAGAGAGAGAGAGAGAGAGAGAGAGAGAGAGTGAGAAAGGGGGGTTTAAGTTGAAGGTGAAAATTTAATTTAACCTCTAATTAAGAGGATTTTAAGCGAAATAATTGACTCCTTTCATTTTTCATGAAAGCTTGGAAGACGTACTCTTGTATTAGTCTTCATAATGGTCGCGCTAGAAGTCTTTCACCAAAATTAGGGGAATGTAAAAGTATTATCAAAGAGAAAGAGTAAAGAGTAAGCGTTTTCCTCATTTTTCAATACTCCTCATCATCTGTTTTTTTACTTTTTTTGATATAATATGAATCTTGTGCCCATAAATGGTAGCTGAAATGTTAAATTATTTGCACTCGATTTGTGAGTTCCAGGACTGCAAAAATAGTTTTGTTTTATATCGCATATGGTAAGCCAATTATTATTGACTGAAGCATCTTAGAGCAAAAGAGATACAGGTCTTCGACCGGCTGGCGTCCACTCCCATACCCTCTTTGGCCCCCTGAACCCAAAAACATGTTTTTAGTGATTGGTCTGTGTGCCTGTGTGTGTATGCGTGAACAGAATATCACAAGAACGGAAAATCTTACGAACTTGAAACTTAAAACTTAAGCTACATACCACTAGAGGACCCGACGCGAACATTTTCATCAAAATCAGTCAACCGGCAGTAGTAGTTTATTCGTGTAATTTTTCACTTTTTGCGATTTTCTCAAACGGCTCCTACGATTTTTTTAAAAAATGCCTCAATTATTACATTTTTTATGCTCTACAAGATAGGGTGGGCGCCATGTCTGCTGAAATTCTTGAAGTGGTTTTTTTCTCGTAAAACAATTTTTTTTTAAGATTGCGACTTTAATTCGCATTTTGGCGCAAACATGTATAAAAATAAAAGTTGTAGAGAATTTAAAATACTACAAATTTTATTTAGAACATATTTTGTATAACGCTTAGTTTAGTGATAATTAGCAATTTTCTGTTTTTTTCTCACGAAACGTGTAAAAAAATGAATTTTTAAAGATTTCAGCCTTAATATGCATTTTACGACAAAAGTGTATATAATCAAATTTTTAAGAAATTAAAAGATCTACTATTAAGAGAATTTTTTCCAACAGAGCCTAGTTTAGCGTGAAAGAGTGATTTTCCGTATTTTTAAGCCAAACTGAGTTGTTTTTCATTTTGTGTCTGTCACTCATAATTTAAATTAGGTTATGTTTATTAAGGTTAGTTTTTATTTTGTTTATTTCTAATGTTTTATTACTAATGTTAGGTATATTGTGCATCATTTGCATTGGCAAGAGAAAGTTGTGCGAGTGTTTCACACCAATTTTTTTATTTATTAATAGTGCCCTCTAGTAGGATTGAATTAGAAATTTTTATAAAATATTTTAACATTTTTACAGCAAAATTTTTAGGCATGAAAAATTTCAGCTCAAATCCATTTTCTTTTAACATACACGTTATTCTGAAACTGTAAAACTAACGGTAGACTACACGTTATGAAGTTAACTGTATACAGCTACCTCATCCCCAAGTAAAACTTTCAACCCTCTATTTCCACAGCTCAAGACGTTCTAAGGAAAGGAAATATTATTGTAGAATACTAAACAATCGTTTCTATCGACATGAAAGTCAATTATAGAGGTAGACCGAAGATTCTACGTGATCGACTGTAGATTCACCATAAAGCGGTGAAATGATATGGGGTGAGTATCCAAATTATTATTTCTCGTTAGTTAATCATTTTCAAAATCATTTTTTAAATTATCTACAAAATATTTTTGTTAATTAAAGAGCATAATTTCATAATAAATGGTTTTTATGTTAATTTTTAGTGAGTCATCGTTTAGAAATACTATTTCTTTCTACTTGTTAACCATTTTTCCGAAACTTCTATATTTTCTTGCCATAAGCTTTCTAATCGTCTCCAATAATTATGTCTGAATGCATTAATCACTCTCTCTTAAACGACCACTTAATAATTGTATACAGTTTAATTTATAAGGTTAGCTTGTGATGTATAAGTCAATTTGACTAGCTTCTACGTCCCGGGTTCGATTCCTGGTCAGATCTGGTATTTTTATCCCACATTTTCATATATTTCTCTCTTAATCTTCTTCATTAGCAGAAGGCTCTAATATACAGAAAAACAAGAAAATATAATTTTATATCTAATCTTACAATATCTTTGCCGGCCCGTTGGCGCAGTGGTTAGCGCAACTGACTTCTACGCCGGGGCTCCGGATTCGATCCCCGGTCAGGTCTGGTATTTATTCATCACTCATTTTTATCTATCACCCTTCTCACCGTCTGCATTAACAGTAATTGCAAAACAATCGGACGTTGAACTAAAAGAAACAAAATTACAATATGTATTTAATTTTGGAATCCAAATTGGGTAGGTTATATCACAAGTATAATCGATTCGTAGTTCTATAGTGTTGCAAATAAGCTACAGTTCTTTAAATAACTTTTTGGTTGAGAATGAGAAATAGTCCCAATTAAATTAATTATAATTGAGAGTCTGCTGTACTTTTTTATCAGTATCTTTATGTAAACCTTTAATATTTTTGACTTATATTCTATATTAATATACTTCTATCCGTTTTTGTTTCATGTTCGTTTGAATTTCTTCAAAATCTTTTTAATTTTCCTCCCAATGACTGCTCTTTAAAGAACTTTATTTTATAATAATTTAAAATAATTTACCAACCTTTATGCTATTATGTTTATGAAAGGGATTAATAAAATAAGTAACGATTCCTGTAAAGTTTTTGTATGAATAGGATAAAGTTTCCACCCCAAAATTTGTTCGACTTTAGTATTTAGTTCTTTCAAAATAAGATTTGTAACTTTGTACAGTTATTTAGTCTGTAAATCCTTAAAATATCCGTTAATATAGGCTAACGTCCTTTTTGATTATATTATGAATAGATTTCTTTTGATGGCGACTCCCTATTAATATTACCCCTTTTAATTTAATTATAAGATCCTTTCTATTTATTTTACTTTAAGTTTATAAGCATATAAAAACATGATAATGTACTGTAGAATAATTTTGAAAAGTTATTTTACAACTTTTGGAATGTCTACACAGGTTGTTTCAATTATATTAATAATTTCAGCACTACGTGATTAAAGGATTTCTTTTTTACTAATTTTACTTTTAAATTTTTTTAATTTCATCAATTTCAATTAATTAGAATTTATTTTTAATAACAAAGACTAAAGTAAAGACAGCTCTGTAATAATTAGCTGAGTATAATTACAAGTACGTATAACAAATTTTATTTTCACCCTCTATTAAGGAGATAAATAAACATTGCAAGATAAAAATAAAGATTGTTCCTTCTATAGTAAAAGTAGTGATTAAAATTCTTTTTCTTTAAATAATTTAATTAAATTTTGCAACTGTGCAATGACAGGTTAGTAAAACAGATTACAATTAAATGAGAAGATATTTAAACTGTTTTATGTCAATGGCTTAGAGGAGAACACTATCCAGTGACTGATCCAAAAAATTAAAGTGTGTTAAATTTACATTTTACAGTCCAACCTCGATTATCCGGGCTGACCTCCGGCTACACCCACCCTGGAAAATCGAAATCCGGTTAATCCGAATTCACAGTATTACATAATACATTTATACCTATGAATGCCCATATATAAGTATATAAGTATGTATGTGTGTATGTATATTATATAGGTGCATAGGTGGTCTCAACAGTAAGATGCCTATGTGAAAGTGAATTAAAAAACCATTTCGTACCAGAGATCAACTCCTATCTTAGACGGTTTTTTTTAATTTAGCTTAAAACTCGTTGTACCAATACGAAGTCAACTTGGTTCATCTTTGGTTATACATTTTTCTACTTTCTTAAATTTTTAAAATAGATTTATGACAATAATGTTTTTTATACATAAATACCGACAGATGTTGACGCTTAAGTGTCACGTGAAACACATTGTTATAACATAGCTTTTGTGTGTGGGTGTACACGCGCGCGCGCGCGCATGTGCCAAACTTACTTTCGGATATTACCACATAATGCCGGTAATTTTTTTACGACACGTAAATCCCGCAATCTTTGTAAGACTATGGAAAATCCCAAGAAATTCAGTACTGATTGCATCATATTAGAGGTTTTTCCAATATACATTATACATACAGACATAGGCCTACATAATGACTCTTCAAAAAAGTCAGGTATAATACATACAAGAGTTACGGCCACGCCTACAATTATGTTACATCAAAAAAAAGATATTTTCCTGTCGCGACCGCAAAGTTACTTTTGTTTCGGCGCCAATACAGTGTTCCCATTATCACACCCCCGCCCCCTCGATTAATCCGAATTCCGGATAACCGAGGCCCGGATAATCGCGGTTGGATTTATTTCAAAATTTTGTATTGAGCCAACATTTTATTTCACTACGAACCTTAGATCATAGCTTTTTTCATATATATTGTTTAGGTCATCAGCTGGTTTGAACCTGTAGAGGTTTTACTAAGTAAAACGTGGAGAGAGATGGTTTACCTTGCCTTCCTCACTGAGTGGAAAATTACGCTTGTCAGCATGACAGGCCCTCTGAAAAGCACATATTTTCCTCTCTGCAAATGATACATTCACATCATTCACCATAGGGTTTGGCTGAATAATAAAATTCATTACTTTCAGAGGAGAAACTCTGATTAGTGTCTTTTACACCTCTACTTCTTCTGTTCTTAAATGATTCAGTCATTTAATTGGCTGACCATTTGATAAGAACAGAACTATTTATTTTAGCCCTGCAGCGGACAGATTGAGTGTAAATTTGACACTCCACCTGTCTGTTATGGGAGATACAAATATGTCGGCCGAATTATAAAATTATAACAACTTTGTTTTCGTTTAATAATCTAATGGAGATTTTATTCTGCGATACACTCTACACAAAATATTCATTAGGCGTCCAAGCAATTTAAATAAAAATAATAACAACTCACTAATCCTTTTTATGAACTATCCTTACATACCAGGTAACCCCAATCCTTGACTCCATATGAGGTTAAGCAGATATTTGAGATAGATGTACTGATTATCTGATTTCTTTTTCTTTCAAAGAACACGAATTATCAATGGGATTTTTAAAATCCTCACCTATTATTTCGTTTTATCGTCATCACACCCAGATATCAAAACTACAAGAGATAGCAACAATTAATTTGAATTCGTAATCTACACGAAAAGTTAGTGGGCCTAAATTGTGTTTGAAGTTCCGGTTCAGATTGGAAGTGGCCCAAAACAAGAAGTCAAAAAATCAAAGTCGGAATTTAGAGACAAAATTATTATCATACAATTGCTCTTAAAGAGTAGGTACAGAAATTATTTGGTTTTAAAATCCGGTTTCGACCAGAAGTGGCCTGAAACCGGAAGTCAAGAAATTAAATTCCGTATTTGGAAACAAAAATAGTCTCATTAAATTCTTTTTAAAGAATAGATACAGAAATCACTCAAAATAGTTTTTGCTAAAAGTCAAAGGTAACCCTTTTTTTAAATTCCCACCAATCATGAGACGCTTCGTCTCATGAAAGGGATTTTTAACTCTTTTTTTTGTAACAGTGTATTTCTTTTGCAATCAGTTAATAAATACCATAACTTTAAGCAATTTTATGAGAAAATCTGAGTAATATCTTTAGAATAAAAATATAAACTACACTCAATAGTTTGTTTCAAAAAGACTAAACTGTGAAGAAAAAAAATATATATATATACAAAATCAAACTTGATGAACTGTGAATCAACATCTTGAAACACAAAGTTGTTGAAGTTGAAGATGACGATGACGATGATAGAGATGAAAACGACGCTGATTATGAGATGACGATTGATGTAGTAGTTGAAGTAGAGAAAAAAGGTTTAAATGATTAACAAAATCGTAAAGTTAAGTCTAATGGTTTAAAACGTTTCAGTCTGTGAGCATCTTTGCTGTTGTCAAGGAGGTTAATCGCTAATTTATTCCGATGGTCTTCTAGTTTTTGTAAATGTTTTCGCTATGTTGTTTAATTTCTTTTTTTATGAAGGGCAGATTTAGATCCTTGCGTAATATTTCATTGGTTACATACCATGGGGCTGCAGTGATTAGTCTCAGGCATTTTGATTGAAAGCGCTGCAGTATTTCTATATTTGATGAACTAGCTGTACCTCATAGCTCCAACCCATACATCCAAACTAATTTGAGTATTACTTTGTATATGAATACTTTATTTTCAAGAGAGAGTTGAGACTTACTGCCTAAGAACCAGAACAGTTGATTTAATTTCAGCCCAAGTTGCTTTCGTTTCGTCCATATATGACTTGTTCACGTGAGTCTTCGATCTAAATGTAAACCCAGATATTTAACTTCGTCCTTTTGAGGGATTACTGTACCGTTCAAGCTGACCACTGGACATGCTGGTTTCTTGAACCCTTTATAGGTCTTTGGTAAATATACTTACCACTGGCAATGAGGTCGATTTTATTTAAGAATAAGCTACGCAGTTAAACCTTATTGGCATTTTATGATGTTATAGATGTCCTCTTGCAAGTAGGCTTTCCACATTTTGAAATGAGCGCAGCGACCATTTTCTTCGTGAGTTGCATGAATGTGGTAAGGATTTACACCAGCATACGCTATCGCTTCGTTTTGTTGTTACTTATGTACAGTGCCTAGAAAATTCTAGTTTTTACGGGAAAGCAAGCATTCATACTGACATAAAATCAAGATAAGTTAATCTACACATTTTGTTGTTACATATAGTATTACAAGCTGTTTTAATAAGCATTCTTGCCACTGAACATTATGTGATTTCCATTTCAATAAACGTTCCTTCTAAACTTACCAAGGCTTAACATTAAAACAAAGAAATATCTTATTGTTCTGGCAGTAGAAATACATCATTTAAGTTCCTTGTACAGCAAAATTTAACATTTCACAACATACCTATTTATTTTCCCTCTTAGTATTGCCTTATAAAGGATTAATGTAAACGTTACGTGTGTTGATTTATCCTTATTAATCTTCACTCTCCATTTCTTACACCATCCGCAAATGTTGTCAAAATGGGTTTGTAACTTCTCCGAGGCACATATCGGAGAAGCGTCCGCGGCTAAAATCGTTTTATCATCTGCAAACGTAGCCGTCGTTACAGATTCATGTTCTAGAAGGTCGGCTGTATAAAGCATATATAAGAATGGGCTTAAAATGCTGCCTTGAGGAATTAAACTAATGAACATTTTGTAATTTTTAAAAACTAGGGTAGTGTTCTCTTCAAAAGTTTTAAAGTAATGTAAAGTAATATTTAAAATATTTACTGTTTGTGCAGAAGTTTTACAATAGTATAAAATTTAAATAAAATGGAAAAATATTTAAAAAAACCTACTTAAACAAAGAAATAAAATGAAACTATCTCAACAGTTAAAGATAGATAAGAAATAATATTCTTTCTTGGCAACTAAAATAATCTGCAATGTTTTATAATTTTCAAATGTCATTCTTTAAATAATTTGCTTCGCATTTACAAAATATACTGGCATATTCATTCTTATTATAATACTCTCTGCACAATATGTCGCTGTTTTCTTTCTTTTACAATTATTATTATTTTTATGTTATTTATTTTTTTTATTTTAATATATGCATTTTATAAGATGATAATAGATAACGAAGAAGACAAAAGAATAAAATTCTTTTTGTTATTGTATTTCCTCTACTTTCTACAATACAACACAAGAATAATTGTATTAAATAATAGAATAAAATATTTAATACGTTTACTGCAGTGCATTTGATACTCACTGCTGCATTTAAATAAGACATAAATAATTACAATAATAAATTCAATTTAATGTGCATTCATAATTGTTTGCTTACCTTTTATGTAGAGATAAGTCACTGTTTTTGAATACGTAACTTGATTTATTTATACATGTTTTTAGACTCTTAATACATTACCACTTTGAAGCTTAAGGGAGTAATCAAGCCTAAATAAAAAAAAATTATTCTAAAATGCAAGAGAGCTATAATTTTGGCAAATAACTCATACATATATGTGTATATTGTAACATGAAAATAAAACCAAAGTTTTAATCTCAACCCTTAATACGGGGGTAAGATTGAAAAAATTGCACAAATTTCAAAAAAATCCTATATTTTTTGGTATTGAACCAAACCATCTGATTTTTCTTTTGAAATTTTGCTAATATCTTTTTTTTTTCTTTTTTTTTCTTGAATTTTTATTACGGTACTGTACATTGAGCTGCACAATTTCCGTAAATGATATTTAAGTGGTGGTGGGGAGTTTCACATTAAGGAGAAGAGGTACCCAATGGCACATTCTCCATTTGTAACTATGGGTATTATCCGTTATTTAGACCAAGAGGTCTCTACTCCATTTTCGCCTTAGACGTCGCACAGGTGGAAAGTTCCTTGTAGCTAGATCACGGGCTAGTTGGTTTGGATGGACATCTAGTCGTTCGTGAAATTTACTATACAAGGACGCGGTTAGCTCCTTCACTGTCGGAATTTTGAAATCGTCGTGGAGGGTTTTATTGCTTACATAAAAAGGAGCGCCAGAAGCAAGTCTTAAGAATTTTGATTGAAAGGCCTGGATCGACTTTAAATTACTCTCTGCCGCTACTCCAAATAGCTGGACACCATAAGTCCAGATTGGTCTCAAAAGGGTTTTGTATAATAAAATTTTGGAGCGGAGGTTCAATTTCGATCGAGGGTTAATTAAGCAGTAGAGTAGCTTCTGGCGGCGGTTAAGTTCTAAACGTTTAGTACGCAGATGATGCTTCCAAGTTAGTCGTCTGTCAAGCCACAAACCAAGATACCGCACCACTCTGGCTTGGGGGATATGAACGTTATTCAGCATCACAGGTGGACAAATTTGACGTCGTAAGGTAAACGTAACCTGTGTTGACTTAACTGGGTTCACCTTAATACGCCAACGGGTAAGCCAGTCCTGTATTAATAAAAGATGTCGCTGTACTAACCTGGAAGCCTCATCCGCGCCCTTTTCCCGTACAAGAATTGCTGTGTCGTCAGCATACGTCGCGGTTACCGATGTGTCCAAAATAGGCATATCCGATGCAAATACGCTATATAGAAATGGGGATAGTATTGCCCCTTGGGGTACTCCGGCGTTAATTTCGTGCAGCTCAGAGTAAGCAGTACCGTACTGGACTTCAAAGAATCTATGCTCTAAAAGTGATTTTACAACCAAATAGTACGAATCACTTAAAACACTTTTCAATTTAAATAGTAGTCCATCATGCCATACTTTGTCGAACGCGGAGCTGATATCCAAGAAAATGCCAGTGACATACTCTTTCCTTTCTAGACCCTCCGAAATGAAGTCCACAACTCGGTGCAGTTGTTGTGTCGTCGAATGTAGCGGCCGAAATCCAAATTGATGAGGTGGAATAATGTTGGCGTCTTCATATTGTATCTGCAAGCGTGGTAGTAAGAGACGTTCGAATAATTTTCCTGTCGTCGGAAGGAGACTGATAGGACGGTAGGATGAAGGCAGGTAATACGGCTTTCCGGGCTTCAAGAAAAGCTTAACTACGGCAAATTTCCATTGTCCAGGAACATACGCCACACGAAGGACTGCATTGAATAATAGTAGTAAAAAGCGTAAGCCGTTTCTCGGTAGGTGTTGCAGTATCTCAGATGTAATGAGATCAAATCCCGGCGATTTTCTCTTTGGCAGCCGTTGTACTGCCTTTTCGATATCATCGATCGTAAATGGTTGTGGAGGCAGTGAAAGCTGGAGAGGTGACTGCAGTTCTTCATCGACGGTTTGTATAAAATTCACGTCCTGCACATCTTCGTGTGGTTTGAATACACTGGTTAGATGAGTCGCAAAGAGAGTAGCTTTCTCGTTTTCCGTTTTCGCCCAAGTGTCATCTGGATTTCTCAGTGGCAAAGAAACACTTCGGTGTTGTAAAAGCTTCTTAGATGTCCGCCATAGTGAGTCTGTGCTTTCATTCATCGATGTTAAAAAAGTCTCAAAATGCTCTGCTTTTAATCTGGCTAATTCTTTCTTCAGACGGTTGGTGATTCTATTGAGATATTGTTTATCGTCTGGTAGACGAGAATTTTGTCACCTGTGTCTAGCTTGTCTTTTCTCTCGTATCAGGCGTCTAATATGTTAGGCGGAACATCTTGAGTGGTAGGGTAACGTTTAATGGGTGTAGATGATTCCCAGGCAGCTTTCTGTACTTCGGTCGTAAAATGTTGCACAGCCTTGTCAAGATCGTCATTCGATTTAAGTGGTATGTTTTGCGTTAGGTTTTTCTCAATTTTTTCTTTGAATGAACCCCAGTTCATTCGTCCAAGATTTAGAGTTGGTTTTGGTGGGGTCAGCACCGGTTCAGTGCTCAGCGTAGTGATTACAACCGAGTGGTCAGAGGAGAGATCATTTGTAGCTGTAGTTGCAAGGTGGTAGTTTCGCATTCCTTTGGAGAAAAGAAAATCGAGCAGATCAGGTTGACGGTTTCTAGCAGCGGGCCAATAGGTTGGTGTACCTGGAGAATGTACTTGTAATTGGTCATCACAAATAACTTTGTGAAGGGCTCGACCTCTTGATGTTGTAAGACGTGAGCCCCAGGCTGGATGTTTGGCGTTGAAATCTCCTCCTGCAATGAAGTAATCGCCTAGATCAGAACGCAATTGCTGGAAATGTCTCTCATTTGTCAGCGGGCGAGGTGGGCAGTAGATTGCAGCTGTAGTGACGTCAAACCCACGTGTTAACACAGTTATTGCTGTGGCTTGCAAATGTTCACTAGGTGGTGCCATAGGATGGAAATAATGTTGGATTCCTCGTCGTATTAATATTGCAGTTCCACCATGACCTGTATCGTCTGGATGATCGGTTCTGTAGATGTTAAATCCTTGGATATTCAAGCGACTGCTAGAAGTCAGGTGTGTTTCTGTTAGCAAAGCAATGTCAATACGCTCGTCATGTAGAAATAGTTCTACTTCATTTCGGTGTTGAAGGATGCCATTGGCGTTCCATAACATGATGATGAGTGAACTAGCTGTTGTTCTATTATTTACCATGGTTGGTTAAGAGCATCTGGATCAGTTGACTCATCATTGTGATGACCGGAGTGAAGAGGTCTTTTATTTCTGTGAGGAAACTTGTAAGCTGATTCGAAATATCCTGAGATGTAGGCAAACAGTCGTGTTCAGCTGGCTTCTGGTCAGATTTCACAGCTTGACTGTACGTGGAGAATCGACGAGGTGGAGTTTTTGGTAACGTAATTGTTTGACTACGAGTTTCAGAGGTACCAGGTGGCGGTAAGATTGGATAGTTAGAATCTGTTGAAGACAATTTCTTCGTATCGGTCACTGTTGATGCTGGAGATCGACGGTGCTGTAATTGGCGGTGTACTGTACAACCTCTGTAATTGGATGGGTGTGCCCCGCCGCATAAAACACATGTCGGCGGTGTTTCTCGGGTTTTAGAGCATGAGCTCGACTCGTGTGGACCTGCACACCGCACACAGCGGGGTAATAAATTACAGTAGGTTTTAGTGTGACCGTATCGTTGGCAGCGGGCACACTGAGCGATTTGTCGCCTTTGCCTCGGTTCTTCGATTTTAACTTTACATTGGAGCAGTGCGGTCAAGTCAAAAATTTCACCATTTTTCTTATCTGGCTCCAAATCAATGTAAAAAAGTGGTAACTTACTTTATCGCGAGACAGTATGTTTGTCACATTACGCACCTTAAACCCTAATTTCGTAACTTCCTCGCTAATTATTTCTGAGGGTATAGTGTGGTGCAACCCTCGTATTACTACACGATATGCTTTGTCCTCCTTTAATTGGTAAGTGTGGAATTCTGCGTTGTTAGTGCGCAGGCACTGTACTAGCCTCCTATAATCATCAGAATGTAGTGTGTAGATAGTGATGCCGGTTCTTGTAGCGGTACAGCGGTATTTATCTGTACCTAGAAAATTCGTGAGATAACCCTGAAATTTCACGAAATCCACGTCTGATTTCAAGTGCACAGGAGGAGGCCTCGACTGTTTTGTTGTAATAGGTGATGTACTGGAGTGACCTGTAACGCTTTCTTCTACTGCATCTGCTGCAGTCGGAAGTGGGTCGAATCTGTTTGAAATTGGGACGTGTCCGTCCCTCACTCGAGGGTCCCTAAAACGTTTAGTTGAACTATTATTTGGCAGACTATTTTCATGTAATTGCCTTTTTCTCTTGGGAACGACATCTGTCCACTCTATTCTATCTGTATCGCTAGAATTGTTGTCGACGTGAGCACTTATTATCGACAACATTTCGGACGTGCTCATGGTTGCCTGATCGGCCATGGCCGTAGGCGACTGATAAAAATATTAAAATCAAATAAACTATAAAGTTCAGGTAAACTAAAATTGGTAAATTATATTGTGCATATAATGTTAAATATCTGCCACTCACCGTTTGCAGCAAAAGTCTTGCTGGTATTAATATTTTAAACAATTTTTGCTGCGGAAATATAAACACGACTTTTGTTTACAAAAATCAGCTGGTTCTCTAATATCTAAATGTGTAAACTGTAGTATGCTCTTTAAATAACCATTTTTCTATAACTTTTAAATTTTTTTTTTTTTTTTAACGTCCGACTGTTTTGCAAATTGCTGCTAATGCAGACGGTGAAGGATAAAATGAATTTTTTGTAACGTATGAAAAAATGCCATGCCCGAGTGGGATTCGAACCCAAGACCGCGTGATGAGATATAACTTTTAAAGAATATTACAAATTTTAAAATCTTTACATAGTTTTATCAACGTAGAATTTTTTTTATTAATTCTCTATTAACAGCAAATTTTTTATCAATACTACAGATTATTGAAACTGTTTTTCTGAAAATTTAAAAAAAAGACTGTTAATTTATCTTACAAACTGACAAAGTTACGATTTTCTAAAAATTTAGATATAATATTGATAGGCCCACTTAACAACCGGGATGTGCAACGTCACCGTGAACCGTATATATTCGGCTTTACACAGTCTCTTATACAAAGGGTGTCTCACAAAACTAAGAATGACGTCATATGAGCGATCGACACAAATGGACAAGTTTAAACCTGCTTAGATGTAAAGTTACAAAAGCGTGTCCAGTCGTGCCGTATGATTTTCTTCCATTAGTAATCGTTTAGCAGTCATATTTGTCACTTTTGTTTTTCGGAACCCTCCGGTTTTTATTTTTTATTTTATTTTGCTAGGAAGCACAACTAAAAATAAAGTAACGATATACGATTCGCTGCAGTGTTCAGAGCGGTTTATTGGCTGTTGATATCGTGAAGGAGGTGAAAGTTTCGTATGGAAAAGACTGTTTGGATACCAGTACAATTTTTCGTTGGTACAAAGCGTTTTCTAAAAGATGAGAGACAGCCGAGTTGTATCCGGGAGATCACGGTCAGCCGTCAACTGCCATTACTAAAGAAAATATCGGTACTCTGGCCCCCGTAATTTTGACGATCGACATTTTTCAGTGCGTACCCTGTATTTCTCTGCATTGTTACTTTACTTGTAAAATAAAGTAGTGTTCGTGTAAATTTTCATAAATAAAATTATGTTAAAATCCGGAGGGTGCTTTTCTCTTCCTTTCACAAAAAAAAAACACCATTAGTAAGTGAATTCTTCATTAAATTAGCTCATTGAGAACTCTAACGATAGCTAAAGACAATCTAGAGATCTAAACTGCCCCAACACCTCAAGCTAACGCCGTCTGCTTATACGAACAACTCTCAGTTTTTTTCTGGGACGTCTTTGTAATATAGAGCTTATAAGCTTATAGTCATTTTTCCATGTGCTCGGTCTCTATAGGTTGTTTAAGAGCTTGTAGGAATTTTAAGAAAAACTTTTATTACTGCCAATTGGATTGTATTTAAATATGTGGTTTGTCAGTTTAAAGAGCAAAGTATGAAGTGTATTTTAGTCTATGCGTACACACATTTTAAAAAATTTACCAATAATGTTTTTGTACTGTGAAAGTCGCTTTTTCTTCTACACTGCATAGGTCACTTACCCTGTTCCGTTATCAAAATTTCCTTGTTTTTTTTCTGTTAGAGAATTGAAAATAAAATAAATTATTACCGGTTGACCGATTTTAATGAAAATGTTTGTGTCAAGTCCCCTATTGGTGCCTAATGTAAGATTTAAGTTTCAACTACATAGGCTATTCCTACTACATAGGCTATTATATTATATAAAGTTGTTTACTTTTGGGAAATAAATTTAATATTATTATTGTTATTATCACATGTGGTAGCTATTAACCGGTGAAACAGATTAATGACCTTGAAATGTTTGATTTTTAAACATGAGATCGAGTTGAGACATAATGTCATGTGTTAAAAATGATGTAATTTTTAATTAATTATTTTTATTGTTCTGCAGCAAATTGACATAAAAATAGTATATTAAATGTTATTACTGCAATAAAATATACCGCCTTTTAAATAAAGAATTGAAGTTACTTGATGTACAAATAGATTTAGACATAATAGTTCCAAAAATTTATACTTAGCTACCTTATTAATTTAAATCGGAACTGTTTTTAAATACGTTGAAAAAGCGGTTTCGATGTAATTACCGTTTTTTAATGTTAGTCTCGTAAAAATGTAAACATTTTTAAAGAAGCCCTGGAAATACAAATTTTAAAAATCCTTCTAGTTCAAAATCAGCCAACGAATAAATTTAATGAAACTTCTGTATATTATAAAACTTAAAAGGGCCCCACAGAAAAATCCAAATGCTTTAAACATCCTAAAAAAATGTGAGTGTGATATGATGTTTCGGTACGTTTTCGTTAACTTTTGTTCTCCACTTCATTAGCAGGTTAACTTTCATGAGACACTTAGACATCTTAAACATCTGTCAAAGTTGATGAGCTCTGAACTTCCGCAATTCCCCCTACCCACTTCATAGCTAGCCAGAGACTTACCAGCAATGTTGCCAATACTTGCTCTCTTATATATTTTGTCAGCCATTTTTTGTGTTTCAATAACAATAACCTATGAACATATAACTAGCTGATTATATTATAAAGCAGTATTGCGTGTCAACGCGTTCTATAGTCGATGTGTTCAGTACGAGATGCAGGACACGAGTGAACTACTGCGGCTCTTATACGCATGCGC
Source organism: Catonia carolina (assembly GCA_035578175.1). Taxonomy (NCBI): domain Eukaryota; kingdom Metazoa; phylum Arthropoda; class Insecta; order Hemiptera; family Achilidae; genus Catonia; species Catonia carolina. The sequence goes on from JAQMRL010000005.1 coordinate 23,886,999, forward strand.
GCGGAATTTTTGTCAGGTTGATATATTCGTACAATCTGACAACGCTGATTGGTCTAAATGCGTGGAACAGCAGAGCTCATCAACGGTGAAAACCATTATGCATAAATCATTTTTCAACATTCTTGAATAAATTTTTGCCGTTTTTACACCATCGGTTGGCAAATATTTATTATTGAAAATTGTTTTTCAAGCAAACCAGACATTTTGAAATGAATAAAAGGTTATGAGTTTATGGTTACAGTAATTATGATTAAACAGTGCTTTCACCGTTACCATCTTCCCCTCAGAAAATTTAATTTTCATTACATGATCCATTTTTCCTCTACATTAATTTGTCTCGTTAATTATTGAAGGTCCCTCGTATGTATAAGATGATTGCAATGAGATAAACTGTTTATGAATTAACAGTTAAATACTATTTACTTGTATTATCAATAAAATATAAAATAAACATTCATTCAGTATTTAGATAATGTTTTATTGTTGATACAAAATAAACCAACTAAAATAAATATGGACTGACTAACATTGTAACTGATATTTTGTGGTGAGTGAATTGACTACGTAGGCCTATTACAGCTGTTTATAATAAAGCCATTGATCGTGGTAGGTCTACTGTTCAGAGTTTAAATTTAACAAATTATTCTCTATGTAATTAGGTAGTCAGTGACGCACAATTTCAGAAAACACTTTCCAATAATGACGTGTTACTCCCAGCAGCAATTTATATTGTACATATTAATGTGTGTTCTGTTTGGTGCATTTATTATATTTCCAATTTATTTCAATATACGCTTATTTCCTTCATCATGGTTTCCCGTTAGTCTTCTAAAACTTGGTACGTATTCATTTTTTTATTATTATTATTTGTTATTCATATAGACTATCCATCCTTTTTTAATTCCTAATGTGTGTACGTTGCAATCTGTTAAATTTAAGAACAATAAGCAACCCAACGAGCAAAAGAGATGAGGATGATATGAATGATGCGTGTAGTTTTTTTTACATACTCAGGCTGACCATTCCTGAGAGAGCATGGTTAATTAAACCCAGTAACGTATATAAAAATTTTGTTCGGGCCGTGTCGGTTTTGACTTAATGTTTCTACTAATACCTCTATTTTGCAGCTCAAATTCTCAGAATTTCCTTACTGTCGGCTTTTCTCCTTTCTTCTGTCCACCCGGTGTTCCATTTTTACTCTTCGTGGAAGCCCTTTAAGTCCGTAATTAGTTGTCTGAATTTGGCTTGGTTCATTAAGTTTTTTTGGTTTATTTCGGTTTTTACAATATCCTTTCTGACTTCTTTAAACCATTTATCCGCCACTTATTATAGTCTTATTATGTTTAGTCTCTTCAAAATTTATTTTGTGAACTGGTTGTCATCCATTCCCTGTCGAACCTAACCGACCATCCCTGGCAAAGACGTTTGCCGGTTTTGATCGCTTCAATATTATTGTTAGAATTCGTTTCCCACACACATTAATACAAAAATGAACGAACCTTTCTTGCAGACAGAATATTGCAGACGATATATTCAGAGTAGAAAGACAATATGTGCTCGTACCCCGAGTTTTATCCACGGTACATATTGTGTTCCAAACTGAATGTCTAACGTGGTATTAACCTAAACGATAAGAAAATAAAATTAAAAAGTATTCATCCTAATTTTTACTTTCTCTTTCCCCCTATATGAATATATAGCGAAGAAAAGTATTGTTTTCATAATTATAGAGTTTTTACCGGAACTACACGTTTTCAACCCCCTTGAGCTTATACAACATGTTTTTATACTCCAACGAACAAAAGACTGCAGGTGAGAGCTAGCCAATAACAGCCAAGATCGGGTGTAAAGTTGCCTCTTCGCTAAGTCACACTCTGTTCCACCGAACTCCAGCTGACTTTTTGTTAGGCTGCCATCCACAGCAGGACCAAAACGTGACAACACGGGATACGATTAACGAAAGTCAATTGGCTCTGTGCTGTGATCTAGATCACTATGCTCCGCCTTCATCTGCAGTCTCTAGTTCGTTAAGGTATAATAATTGATCTGTGTGTGAAAAAAATATCTCAAGAATGGAATAGCGTATGTAGATGAAACTTAGAACTTACGTTAGGTACCACTAGAGGACTTGACACGAACATTTTCATTAAAATCGGTCAACCGGAAGTAATAGTTTATTCTAGAGAAAATTCACTTTTTTCAATTTTCTCAAAAATGGCTTGTATGATTTTTTTTTGAAATCGACTCAATTACTATATTTCTTATTCCCGATAAGAGGGTAAGAACATGTCTGCTGAAACTCTTGGGGAGACTGTAATCTTCTAGAAAAAATGTTTTTTATTTTAAGATTGCGACCTTAATATGTATTTTACGACCAAAGTGCGTATAATTAATGTTGTAGGAAATTAAAAAACCTATAAGTTTCATTTCAAGCGTTTTTTACTACAACGCTTAATTAAGTGTCAATTACTAATTTTGCGTACATTTTTAAGTCAATAGAGATTGAATTTAATTTTGCGTCATTCACTCATGATTAAAACATGAATGTTTTAATGCTATGTTAATGTTACTTTGTTTATGTTATGAATGTTGTATTTTTTCTATTTTTTGTTGTTTGCTAAAGATTAAACATAGGCTAGGTATAATTTATTGTTTACATTGGCAAGAGAAAACCGTGTGAGTGATTTACACCAGATTTTTTCTTTTTTACAGTTGGCCGTTCAGATAAAGGGTATGCAAGTTACAATGAAATGAATGCAACAAAACAAAACGGATAATACACTACGAAAATAAAAACATAGCCGCCTACAATCTAGGTGACCAAAACTTATAGTTTTCAATGGAAATTATGTTCCTAAATTTTTGTAATAAAAAGATCAATATTCTGTAAATATATCAATAAACTTTTGTATTTTTCCTGTCTGCATTCTGAAGACGGCATCTGCTTTACCCATAGATCCCCAAAACGTAACCTTGTATTTTAAATGTGGGAATAAAAACATGTTTCAAGAACAATAAGGATGAGTAACCTACGTAATCTACATGGCAATGCTTGTAACCAAATTAGCATCCGGAGTAAGTCCCTCAATCGGGTCTCCGGGAGGGACAGTTATAAGCACGGCAGTGAAGAAGATTAAACAAAAGGCAAACATCAGAATCGGAACTTGGAATGTGAAAACAATGAGTCAAGCGGGTAAAATACGCAATGCTATACAAGAAATGACGAGAATGAAACTAGATATACTTGGCATTAGTGAAATGCGATGGCCGAGTACAGGAGTAAACATAATTGCAGAACACACTGTGTTGTACTCGGGTACATCAACAGGAGTACATGAGCAGGGAGTCGGAGTGATTGTGACGGGCAAAATGGCTAAATGCATCAGTAACTTTGTACCCATATCACAACGAGTAATGCTGGTACAATTTCGAGCGGCTCCAGTTAATATCAACGTAATTCAAGTATACGCTCCCACAGCGGACCATACAGATGAGGAAGTAGAAGAATTTTATCAAAGTATAAATGACATTATCAAAAAACTAAAGAAACATGAAATAATCATCACAATGGGCGATTTTAACGCAAAAATTGGGAAAGGTAGGACATCTGAGTTGGTGGGTGCTTTTGGTCTGGGAGGAAGAAATGACCGTGGTGACACTTTGGAACTGTTCGTTGAAACACATCAATTAGTAATCACGAACACATGGTTCAAGCAACCACCAAGAAGACTATACACCTGGAAGTCACCTAGGGATAAACCTGACCAAATAATACGTAATCAAATAGACTATATACTGGTTAATAAGAGATTTAGGAATGGATGTATAAATGTAAGAACGTATCCTGGAGCAGACATTCAATCCGATCATGTGCCTCTGGTTGGTACTTTCAAATTTAGAATGAAAAAGATAATACCTAAAAAGGAACAGAGATGGGACATAAGGAAGCTGAATGATCCGGTGATAAAAGAAGAAGTTAAACAAATAATAAACGATTGTGTAAATGAGAGCCACGATCTCAATGTGGAAACGGAGATTGAGAACTTGAAGGCAGTTGTGGAAGAAGTCAAACAACAACAATTACAAGTAGATAGAAGGAAGAAGAAATCGTGGATGACAGAGGAAATTCTGAGCCTAATGGATGAAAGAAGAAAATTGAAACAACATCCAGTGAAATATAAAAAGATGCAAAACATTATAAGAAAGAAAATACGTGAAGCCAAGGAGAAGGAGGAAAGGGAGAGGTGTGAAGAAATAGAACAATATCAAAAGAGATATGATGACTTTAATGTACATCGCAAAGTCAAGGAAGCAACGGGAATGTTTCGGAAGAAAACGTATGGGAAATTAGTAGATGAGAGCGGAAGGATAATAATTGATAAAGAGGAAAAGAAAGACACTTGGAAACAGTATCTCGAAAAATTGTTTTATGACGCACGACAGGAGGTGGAGCCAGAGATCAAGGATACAGATGGCCCGGACATTTTAAAGGAAGAAGTAGAAGCAGCCATTCAACAGCTCAAAAAGGGAAAAGCAACAGGACTGGATCGAATTCCTGCAGAGATCATTCAACTGATGGATGAAAAACGAGTGCAATGGTTAACTACAATTTTCAACACCGTTTATAGAAGAGGAATCATTCCAAGGGACTGGTTGAAGTCAGAATTTATAACTTTACCAAAGAAGAAAGGTGCTAAGAAGTGTGAAGACCACAGGACAATAAGCTTAATGAGTCATCTCCTAAAGTTATTCTTGAAAATAATTCATAAAAGAATGTATAAAATTTGTGAAGAGCAAATTTCGCCCAATCAATTCGGCTTCCTGAATGCGGTTGGGACTAGAGAGGCTCTATTTAGTGTGCAAATACTGTTCCAGAGATGTAGGGATGTGAGTTGCGACGTTTTTGCCTGTCTGATTGATTATCAAAAGGCGTTCGATCGTGTCAGGCACGAGAAGATGATGGCGATACTAGAGGAGATAGGAATAGACGCAAAAGACCGCAAAATAATAACAAATCTCTACTGGAACCAAACGGCGGTACTGAAATGTGGAGAAGACCACACAGATGAAGTTAAAATCTTGAGAGGTGTGAGACAGGGATGCATTTTGTCGCCGATCCTGTTCAATTTGTACTCCGAACGTATTTTCAGAGAAGCATTACATAATATAGAGGAGGGAATATCAATAAATGGAATCAGATTGAACAATTTAAGATATGCTAATGACACGCTGGTATTTGCCGACACCATACAAGGCCTACAAAAAGTAATGGACAAGCTAACAGAGGTTAGTGCAATATATGGATTGGAGATAAATCCTAACAAAACAAAAGTGATGATCATCAGCAAACAACAGATTGGTGCACACGATCATATTGTAGTCAATCGGGTTAGAATAGAAAGAGTGTCACAATGTCAATATCTGGGCACATGTATAAACGAGACGTGGGATAACTCGCAGGAAATAAAATGTCGTATTGCAAAGGCTAGAAGTGTCTTCAATAACATGGGTTCGGTTTTCAAGAGCCATAACTTGACACTTCCAATGAAATTACGACTGCTGAAGTGTTGTGTATTCTCAGTCCTCCTCTACGGAGTAGAAGCCTGGACATTAACACAGGCAACAATTAACAAATTGCAAGCTTTTGAACTCTGGCTCTATAGACGAATACTGAGAATATCCTGGACCCAGAAAATCACCAACAAGGAAGTCTTACGTCGAATGGGCAAGGAAGCCGAGTTAGTTAACACAGTAAAGGCACGTAAACTTCAGTATTTGGGACACATAATGCGTAACGAGCACAGATATGAGTTGCTGCAACAAATTCTGCAGGGCAAAATTGACGGGAAAAGAAAACCGGGACGAAGAAGAATATCCTGGCTGGCCAATCTAAGAACCTGGTTTGAGAAGAGCTCACTGGAACTGTTTCGTATAGCCTCAGATAAAGTACGCATCGCCATGATGATCGCCAACCTCCGGACCGGAGCGGCACCCTGAGAAGAAGAACCTACGTAAATATTAAGGGTACCCGGAATGCCTATCTCCGTAATGTTTATGTAAGGAACATTTTCTCAAAAACTATTACAGTTACATATCCAATTTTTTTGTGGTTACTTTTCAGGTTATTCTACACCCACAGAATTAGTAGCGTCCTTATATATTGTTAGAAAGACAATAAAATGTTTTTTGGAATTACCAATTTTGAAAAGCATAAGTTTTTGCCTATTTCCGTGAAAAATAAATATTTAAAAACATTATTTTACTGTAATATTAACTCAATATATTGCAGTTATGGTATAAAAGGCTGTGCAAGAATTTCATTAAAATCCGTTTTCAGTTGGCTGAGATAATAATGTCCTTATGTGTCAAATATTGCTATTAACGGGAAACAAAAAAAAACTAAAATAAAACACATTATAAGTACTGCAAAAAAGTTACCTCTAATGCATTCCAGGATCATTTTCTGGAAATTCCTCAACTGTTACATTCACAGCTGGTCTAATGCCAAATTAAAGTTTTAAAACAAAAACAAAATTATGAATTTATTGTTTCTCATTAAAAAAATACATATGTTTATGCAAAATGGTAACGTTTAGAACAGTGTTTCCCAACCAGTGGTCCGCGGACCAAAGGTGGTCCGTGAGAGCCTTCAGGGTGGTCCGTGAGAGTCCGGTGACTACTTATAAAAAAGTAATATTTTCCCGTAATTAAATCAAAGTTACGATTTTCATTGTACAAGATTAAGTAAATACATTCAAGATTCAGATTAAGTAAAGGTAGAAGGGTTGTGGTGTAAGAAAGCCCTGGGCTTCCCCAAGATTCGGCAAGTAGCTTTGCGGTATCTTATGATTTTTTTCAACCACTTATTTTTGTGAGCAGGGGTTCTCTAATTTATTGTTAATTAAAAACAAACAACGAAATCGGCTAAGTGTAAGCAGTGATTTGAGAGTAGCTCTTAGCAAGAGCCTAAAACCTAGAATTCCTCAGCTAGTCAGAAAGATTCGTGCACAAAAGTCGCATTGAAATTTTCATTTCATTTTTAATTCATTTTTTAATTTTCATTGTTATTTTCGACTAAGTAAATATTCCTTATTTGATTAATTGTATTTCTTATTATTTCCTGTATTCCTTATTTTATTAAAAGACAATTTACAATTAAAATATTTTTACTTTTTGTGAATTACAATGTACCATACTTTCTGAAAATAACAATTATTTGTTTGTAATAATAGTTTCTTAATTAATAATAATAGTTTGTTTCTGAAAATTTGTTTTATTTAATCACCTTTTAATTTGGTTACAACTGATAAGATATATGCAATTATGTAATGAGTGGTCCGTGGTAGTTCACTTTCAGGCTGAGTGGTCCGCAGACCACTGCGGGTTGGGAACCACTGATCTAGAATATAACGCAAGGTTCAAGTTACTTTTAATTATCTTTTTTTTTGGATGAAAACTGAAAAATCCCGAACAAATTATACAACATTGGATGCAGAAAACTCTGAATTTCAATAATGTGAAAAAACCGTTATGTGAAAATTTTTCAATTTAAAGCTTAAACAAATAAAACGCATATCCGGTCAATGGTTTTGTTTATTTAAACGAACGATCAACTGGGGTATTTTTTTATAAAATATTACGTGGGCATAAAATCGTCGGAAAGTACACGGGTCAAATTCCTCTACCTAGAATTTGTCGGAGTTTTAGGTTTCCGTCGGAAAGTACACGCTACCTAAGGAGACGAAGAAGAAGAAGTACATAAAATGATAATTTTTTTTTAATTCCTAGTATGTGTTTGTTGCAATCTGTTCAATTCAGAACAATAAGCAACCCCATGACCCAATGAGATGAGGATGATACGTATGACGTGTAAATGAGGTGCAGTCTTGTACAGACTCAAGCCGACAATTCCTGAGAGAGTATGGTTAATTGAACCCCAACCATCAAAGTACACTGGTAACCACTGTCTAGCATTCAAATCCGTATAAAAGTAACTACCTTTACTAGGATTTGAACCAGGAACCTTCGTGTCCGAAAATAAGCTGTTAAACAGCTGATTTTGGTGACGACTTTACCTCTAGACCAACCCGGTGGGTAAATGATACAATGGGAACAAAACAATGCTAATTGAAAAAGATTAATATGTTTAGAAAGGTAGTCCTACCCTCTCCACTACACAACCATTAACTTCCGATTTCGAGCGACGGGACGAAGTTTCACCACGTTTCATATTTACTATAATTTTAGATTAAAATTTTAAGGTGCAACTGATTGAACTACTAAAACGTTGGTCTTACTTTTATTACAAGCTAATATTTTATTTCACTTTTATTACACAATAAATTATTTATAGTTAGTACATAATGTATATTAACAGAAGTATAAATCTAGTAAATTTTATTTAATTTATATTCATATGATTTACTTTTTCTTTAAAAATTAAATGTTTAGATTTGATTTCATTTTCAGACAATATTCTACGATGGATTATCACGCCAAACAATGATAACATTGAATGGAATATTTTTGGCCGCTTTTCCAAACCGTTTACATGTAAAGATATTAGATTTATATATAGCTACATATTTCTACAGAATTTATTTTTAATAAAATTGTTGTGAATAGCTACACTAGACAACAAATATGTTTAGAAATATGATTTAATTCAAAATAAAACGTGACTAAAATTTGCGATAAAAGGATTATATTAGGCCTATATTATATTATATTTATCATATGTAGAATCTACAATATAAATCTTTCTTCTTGTTCTAAAACATGTACATTATTAAATTGTTAAATTTAATTTAATTTTTTTTATTTAATTGTTAAATTGTTGTTGTTTAGGTCATCAGCCAAAAGGCTGGTTTGAACCTGTATTGGTTTTACTAAGTTTTAAACCTGTATTGCTTTTACCGAGTGTGTGTGTGTGTGTGTGTTGTGTGGTGGTTTACCTTGCCTTCCTCACTGAGTGGAAAAGTACGCTTATCAGCATGCCGGGCCCTCTGAAAAGCACATATTTTCCACTCTGCACTTGACACTTTCTCTTCATTCACCACAGGGTCTGGCTGTATAATGAAAATCATTACTTTCAGAGGAGATAACTCTGATTAGTGTCTTTTGCACCTCTGCCTCTTCTGTTCTTAAATGATTCAGTCATTTAATTGGCTGACAATGTGATAAGAAACAGACCTATTTATTTTAGCCCTGCAACTAACAGATTGAGTGTAAATATATATGAGATTTATTGTAATATATTGGCTTATGAAAGTGAAATCTGAACTTTAAGTGTACGTGAGGAAAATAAACTGCAAGAAACAGAAATGAGATTCCTTCGGACTGTCAAAAGTTGTTCTAGATTGGATAGGCTTTAAAATGAAGATATTCTAGTAGAGCTGAAAGTTCAAGCACGGAATGCTTAAATCAGTAAGTACAAAACGAGATGGAGGGACCAAGTTCATCGTATGCTCTCAGGGAAAACTTTCTCTCCCTTGAAGCACTCAAGTGCAGACCTGAGAGAGGGAGAGGTGTAAGTAGGCCATGGAGGAAAAGCTCTACGTCGGTTTTGTGATCGGTATGCACTGAAACAAGCATGTTTGCCTATCCATGGTACAAAAATTTAAAAAACCATCTATTGAATGGACCAGAAAATATTTACCAACAATTATTTGATAGATGCAAAAATTACAAACTACATAATTATTTCACAAAAACTCAAAAATATATGAAATACATAAATAAGATATAATATGTGTTATTGTGTTAAATAGGTTAGAGGACAGAAGTTAATTTATATATATTAAAGAATATGAGAAGTTTAAAGAGAATGGGAAGACGACAAAATGACAACCAGAAATAGTTAGAAATAAAAAATAATTAGTTCAGGATGAAAATGAAAAAGGCTTGGGAAAGACGAAATAAAGAACACATCAAGTTCGAGAGAAAAAAATCCTTTAACGGGGTCGTTAGTAAGCTAAAACGAAGATTATACCGTGCTTCCCAACAAATCTGACGTATAGGGAAATTGACATTGGACAATGTACTGTCAACATTAATCTAATTACAAGAGTGTAATTCAAGTGTGGATAAGGAGGACATTTGGTGATACCACCTACGAACTGACCCAGTTGCTAACAGGGTATGGTTGCTTTGGGGCATATTTGACGAGGTTCAACCGTCATGAAGTACCAAAATGTCGTCTGTGCGATAGCGAAGAGGAGGAGTCCATGGCGCAAATTTTTGAAAGATGTCCCTATTTTGGCCTTGACAGAATTGAGACTTGTGAGAAGATAGGCGTTGCACAGTGGATTCCAGAGAGAGTAGGGGCAGCGATGCGCCCCTACTCAATTTCAATAGAGCACGGTACTTAAATAAGAAAACAATTTGCTTCCATTCTTGTGTGAACGTTGTCCGAACGTGTAAAGTGGTCAGTTTTATTAATTTTTTTGATTTTACAGTACGAATGGCTGTGAGTTCGAATCCCACATACTTTTTAATATTAAAAAGTTTTGCTGAATAATTTTATGAAAATTATTATTAAAAATAATTTTTCATAAAATTCCGGTATGAGGAGAACTGGAAGTTGGACGCTCAGTTTACGGAGAGGGTGGTCGGGAGACTGCGGAGTGAGGAGACATATAGAGATCAGCGGGTCGCCCTCTCCCACAGTGAATCAATCCTGTCCCCATCTCAGAAGGTAAGGTAGGCACACAAATTCCCTGAGATGATGATAAAAAAGATTAATGAAAGTGAGAGACTGAGTGTTGGTCAGTGACAGCGAGAGGGTGATTAGGCTAATTAGGTTAGGTTCTCTTCCACGCCCCGCTGACAAATGTACATTTTTTAACCCGACATTTCCCTTGTAGTATAATATAAACAGGTCTGAGGGAGGTGTAGGGTTGTTTTCTGATGGATTAAGTGGCCAGGCGGCAGGTTTTTGGTTAGTAGGCGGTTGCGGCCTCCTTGGGGCTGGACGAGGACACCTCAATTGAGTCCAACACTACTTCCCCCATCGTGAGAGAGTGGAGTGAACATGAGTTTTTCTCGCCGCCTCGGATAAAAAAAGGGTGTAATCTTACTTTAATTACTCCAGTCGTTTGGAAACATGATAAACATGAGACTACAAAAGATTTTAATAGCTAATAATTTAATTCTTAATTAAAAAAATCCAAAAGTGTTATTCAATTTCGATATAGCGCGGTACTTACATAAAAACAATTTCGCTTCTATTGTTCTTTGAACGTTAGCCGGGCGTGCAAAGTGGTCAGTTCATTTTCATTTTTTATATAACAGTACGATAGGGCGTGAGTTCGAGTCTACAAAAACATTTTTATGTACTTCTTTTTTGTTAATTGAAATATGATAATATGAAATATGAATAATGAATTTTTTGTTAAATAATAAAAAACATTATAAATCATAATTGTAATTCTTAATTCAACTAATTTCATTTTTTTTTTTATTTAATGAAGTTAAAAATTGTTTTTAATAATAATTTTCATAAAATTATTCAGCAAAAAAATGTTAATATTAAAAAGTGCGTGGGATTCGAACTCACAGCCATTCGTACTGTAAAATCAAAAAATTTAATAAAACTGACCACTTTACACGTCCGGACAACGTTCACACAAGAATGGAAGCAAATTGTTTTCTTATTTAAGTACCGTGCTATATTGAAATTGAGTAACATTTTTACCTTTTTTTTATTAATAATCAAATTATTAGCTACTAAAATCTTTTGTAGACTTATTTTTATTATGTTTCCAAATGACTGGAGTAATAAAAGTAAGATTACACCCTTGTAATTAGATTAATGTTGACAGTACATTGTCCACTGTTAATTTCCCTATACGTCAGATTTGTTCGAAAACACGGTTTATTTATGTATTATGTTGAATAGACAATAAATTCTTTAGATAGTTATATTAAAATTGTTTAAAAAACAAAAAAATATGAAATATCAGGTTAGCACAAAATGATCTGATGTGTTCGGAATAAGACGAGCAATATTTTACGAAGGTAGTATGTAAATAATCCTAAAATTACACATTAACCAATGAAGAAAGTTCTAATAGAAAACTGTATGCAGTTATCTTTAATCATAATGTAACTGAAACATTTAGGTAATTAAACATTGAATGTTAAATTTATAAATTTATTTTTCAGTTTAAAAAGTTTCATTTATACCTTTGTTTTACGCACCTTCCTTTTTCTGATTAACACTTTAGAACTAGATAACAAAAAATCCATCATACGATCTTTGAAATCGTTTGACAAAGTTACAGTCGAATTTGTTTTGGAACTATAATATGGAAACACAATCAAACTTTGTGGTATACTCAGAACTAAATCAGCTTTGTCGTTATTTTCTTCTGATTTTGGTTCTTTTTGGTTTATATACTGGCGTTTTTTAAATTCGCTAGCACTATTTGGAAATTCCCTTTCTTCAATTTCTGTTTCATCTTTCTTGTTGATAAAGTTTTCCACTGGACTTACATTTTTAGAATTCAATATAATCCTTCCGTTGACTTCTGGTGGTTCGGACTCTTTATTTCTTTGTACAAAATTTTTATCAGGAAAATTAAAATTTTCATTTTTCAGAACGTTGTTTCGAAAATTTTTATGCATTTCCTTCTCGGCTGTGTCAGGAAATGAAAGAAATAAATTATGCATATTTTGATTTATCGGAGGTGAAAATTTATTATTATCTCGCTGAGTGTTTTCCACCTCAAAAGGAAAACTTTCCTCTGCCAAATCCACCGGATTCTTCCCTGGATAATCTTTACTGAATTTTGGCATTACTGATCCAATGTTATTAGTTTTATAATGTGGTTTCTGTAACTTTGGTGACAGGTTTCTTACATTTTGGTTTGATATCAGAGGTTGTCGATATTGTCTTCTTTCTTGATTTGGGTTGATATTGTTTTCAAAAAACTGTATGTCGTCTAATAACTTTCTATGATGTCCGTTTTGTAAATCATCTAATGTTGAAAGTAATTTATCATTGTCTTGTGCTGAAATCGGAAAGAATAGGTTTGTGTTACCTGTCATTGTGTTCGTATCATATTCCGTTTTGGGCACCAACGTTGGTATTTGGTTTGGTGCTCCCATAATTTTATTTGGGTAAGCATTCAACAAGTTTGGTGTTTTAAAGTTAGAATGAAATGAGCCGCTCTGTTGTACTGGAAAACTTGGGTTGGGCAAATTAAATTTTGAATTATATTGTCCGCTCGGTTGTTCTGGAAGACTTGGTTTGGGTATATTAAAGTTTGGATTATATAGCCCGCTCTGTTGAACTGGAAGACTTAAGGTGGGCATATTAAATTTTGGGTAAGATACCCCCCCGCTCTGTTGTAAGAGATTAGGGTTGTAATCGTCGTTTTCGTAGTGTTTCTCATTTTTCTCATTAGGATGCTTGGTAACAACTTCGTTATTGTATGATTTTTCATTGTCACCACACAAACTTACCTCCACCTTGCAATCTGATTTTTCATTTGATGTACAAGGGATACGAATAACTGTGCAATTATCTTTTTTAGTTGAATCATTAAAAATTAAGTTAAGAGAGTGTAATTCACCATTAGGAGTTTTGTATGGATGTTGATTATTCTTTAATCCACTACCTTGATTTTCTGGATTATTTGATTCTGTATTGTATTTTAATGGATAATTATTTAAATTATTCCCATTTGTATTTTTATTTTTCAGTTGAGAATTGTTTTTCTGGGTATTGCTGTCACTGGCGATAATCAAAATGTTTGGTATTTGATTTCCCCCTTCTGCGTTAGATTTTCCGTTGTATTTTTTGGCTGCATTTCCTTTTAATCGTTCCGTGTTTAACTTTTTAGATTTGATTGTCTTATAATTTTCTGTGTTATCATTACTATTGACTTTGTTAAATTTGTTTTTTCCCTTTTTGGATTTCTTTAGTTTATATTTTTTATCGTCTGTTAGTCTATTATTTTTTTTTGTTACTTCTTCCGCCTCCTCTTCTTCTTCTTCGTCTTTGCCTTCGTCGTCTTCATCTTCTTCTTCTTCGTCATCTTCGTCTTCTTCTTCGTCATCTTCATCTTCTTCTTCTTCGTCATCTTCGTCTTCTTCCGCGTCCTTTTCATCTGCTTTTCCTACTCGGTCTTTTTCTTCTCCTGCTACGTCCTGTTCTAAATCTTTATTATCATTTCCTTCTTGATTTCCTGTAATGTATTCGTTCTGGTAATCCAGAGGTACTTCAACATTTTCGTAATTATTAGCATCAGCAACTTCTTCATATTCATTTTGGTAACTTTCTGTATCGTCGGTGACTGGTGAATAGTCTTCCTCTACGTTTTCTTCACTTCCGATTTGTCTATCTTCTGCGCTTTTTACTTCAGAGTCACCTACATTTTCAGTCTTACCTACTTTATCTTCACTTAAATTTACTTTTTTATCTTCAGTTGATGTTTGCCCCTCGTCTTTCTTTACGTTTGTATTATTTTGTTCTTTTATTTTTTTTGCTGTTTTTATTGGTTTTGGTGAAACCTTTTCTTTTTGAGGTTTATCAGTTTTAGAAGATGATTCTGAATTGTCTAAAGTCTTGTCTAAGAGTGTATTTTCTTTTTTCGTTTCCTCTATATCTTTTTTATTTTCATTGTTTTTCGTTTTACCTAAGACTTTTGTTGAAGACGGGAGTTCTGACTCTGTTCTGTTGTTTAATACAGGTGTACTTGTTGTTACATTTTCTTTTACCTCGCTAGCAGTTGTTGAATTATCTGAAACATAAATTTTGAATAAATAATTCAAGTGATTTTATCGTAATTAAGTTCATATTATTGTTAACAAAAGTAAACTAACTAAAGATTCGTATCTCAAAACTAATCTTTTTAATTTTGAAAATCATTTATAAACTCTGTGTTTATATTTCTACAGTATTTTATCATCAGGAGCTAATTTTATTTCCGAGCAACAATCAATCGAATTTGATTTCTGCTTGCTTTTAAAACTTACATATTAATGTGAATTTAAGAAAATGATATCCAGGGGTGTTTCGTTTTTCACCATACCATGTCTCACTCAACCGGTATTATTAAACAATTGCAGGCAACTTTTTACGACTGACTGGACTAGCCCGTATGCCTTTTCGTTGTACGAAAGATAGTTAAACTGACACAAAATGTAACAAAGTTAATAAAGCTGTCGTGAATTATAATCTAAATACTATAACCAAGAGTCAGATCCCAACACAAGCCACGGCCGCTTCCATGGCAAAGTCGTTAGTGCGCCTGCCTACAAAGTGAAGGTCTCTGGTTCAATTCCCAGCTAAAATTATAAAAAAATTGTTTTTAAGATTGCGGCTTTAATACGCATTTTAGTGCAAAAATGTATAAAATAAAAGTTGTAGCAAAAATGTATAAAATAAAAGTTGTAGAGTATTTAAAAATCTAAAACTTTTATTCCGAACTTTTCTTGTGTTATTCAAGTGGTAATTAGTGATTTTCGGTTTTTTTCATTAAAATCTGTAAAAAATAATCTATTTTTTAAAGATTTTAGCCTTAGTATTTTACGACAAAACTATGTATCATAAAATTTATAGGAAATTAAAAGATCTACAACTATTTTTTAAGAATTTTTCTCTACAGAGCGTAGTTTAGCGTCAAAAAGTGATTTTCCGTATTATTACGTCAAACTAAGGTTGATTTTCATTTTGCATTATTCACTCATGATTAAAATTAGGTTATATTTTTTGAGATTAATTTTTTTTTATTTCTAATGTTTTTTTACTAATGTTAGATTATATTGTTCATTATTTGCATTGGCAAGAGAAAGTCGTGTAAGTGTTTCACATCAGATTTTTTTTTTTAGTAGACTAAGCTTAATATTTAATAGTAATTTAAAATTTTGGTTAATAAATAATTTTGTTACAATTTAAAAGGAAGTTTGTTTGTTATTTATTACAAACAGATCCCGAACGAACCTAGGCTTCTGTGTTTTAATACGAATGCGCTTTTTAGATTGGCTTAACACAAGGTGCAAATTTCTGTGATAGTTTCCAACGTTCTTAAAGAACTCGGTACATGAAGAAGTTGATGCGTTTTTCCAACCGGCAACAAATAATGAAGAATACACTAAGCTGATAGCCAACGTTTGGGAGATCTTACAAGAAATAACAGATGTAATCAATTGTGGATCACACATTCCAATGAACCTTTAACTTAAAGGTTTTACCTTAATGATCACCACAAATTAAAAATATAATTTTATCAGCTTCCTTTCTGATAAAATTGGAAATCACATTACGACAAATTAATATATGAAGACCAATATCTACCTGCTGACGCAGAAGACTTTGAAATTGAAGGTTCCGTTGAATTATCATCACTTGCTTCCTTGTCAAGTTTCTGCAAAGTTTCTTCAGTTACTGGACTTTGTGTAGTAACATTTAATTTCGTTTTAGATTTTCCTTTAATCTGCCTTTCTTCTAGTGTTTTTGTTTTAACTTCTGGTTTCTCTTCGGTCTCTTCAATTTTTTTCGTATCATTAGTTGGTTTCGTAACTTCTGAATCACCCAACGTTTTGTTTGACGATTTAGTTGGTGTCGTAACTTCTGAATCACTCAACGTTGTGTTTGTCGATGTAGTTTTACTTTTTGAAGTAGATTCCTTACTTGTATCTAAATCAAAGCAAAATATAAAATAAAAGCCATAGATTGTACAAAATTTTAATAGTAAATATTTATTACTTGTGTATTTTAGAATAACTGGAAAAGCTGACACAAATAAACTTATGGATGACGTTGATATCCAAAGACATTGGTATATCCAAAATTTAATATATGAACATTGTTTATCGGATGTTTGAACATCTAGAGGCTTTACTAAGTAATACGAGGAGTGAGGTGGTTTACCAATGCATTTATCACGGAGTGTAAAAGTATGCTTATCAGCATGGCGGGCTCTCTGAAAAGCATCTACTTTCCATCCTGTAAATGACACCTTCACTTCATTCACCACAAGGTCTGGCTGTATAATAAAATTCATTACTCTCAGAGGATAAATCATTAAAGGTGGCTGGATCACTGGTTGAGAAGGAGTGTCTGATTGCAGAAGTGGAGGGACTAGTTAATGGAAGGAAGAAAAGACGGCGCAAAAGGTACAAGATGTTTGATGATGTGAAACAGAAAAAAAAGTACGAGGTGAAGAGTTTGGTGCGAGATAGGCAGAGATAAAGGACAGAAGTAGAGACCTGCTGTGAAGCAGAACACAAATTATGACTCTCCTAGGAGATAACTCTGACTAGTGTCCTATTATACCTCTACCTCTTCTGTTCCTAAATGCTTGTTCCTAAAGGCTGATCATGTGATAACAAACAGAACTATTTTTTGTAGCCCTGGAACTAGCAAATCGAGTGCAATTAGTTTAACACTCCACCTATCTGTTATGGGCATATAGATATGTAACTGATATAAAATATGGTTCTGTTTTGATTTTTAGTTCATTAGATAGTTCCCTTTGTCTTCCAGTAGTATAAAAATGAAAATTCAAGCACAAACATCCAAAACCCCCTCGCTCTATCCCGAATTTTCCAAATTATTTTGCGGAAATACTCAAACTTTTCAGGAGATTTTCCAGGTTTTTAAAAATATCCCTAATTTTACTAACCGTTTTCTGGATGTTACTGAAGTAACATCTAATTATTTTTAGGAAAAATTTGGGATAACCGATTCACCGCAAAATTGTTCAGAGGTAATGTCTTAGTAAATTAGAGGTAACACTTTTAAATTCTCCCTCGGAAAATTTTGTATAATCCAGGAAAAATAAATTGAAAATTCAAGAGATTCCGGAATTGCCTTGCTGACACCTAACAAGCGATAAGTTAGCCAAACTAGCAATATGATTGCATCAACACTCTTGTTTGAACATGTTTGGACAGTGCATAGTGGTAATAGTGCTTTTTGCGACGTGGATGTGAGTGGTTGTCAGTCAACACAATGTTGCAGTTCAAAAAGTGTGTGAACATCAAGTTCATGTGCAAATTGTGAAAGTCGGCTTTAGAAATGCTATTGGCTCTGCTGCAAGTTTACGGTGGCGATGCACTAAGATAAAAAAATCTGCTGTTTACGACTGATTTGCACGGTTTAAGGAAGGGCAAGAGATTGGCAAGAAGGGCAAATGACAAAATGATTGCAAAAGTGAAATAATTGATTCTAGATGATCGAAGAATGACAATCGCAGATTTGAGGAACGAAGTTGGTATCTCACAGGGATCAATTTATACCATTTTACGCGATGATTTGAAGGTGAGACGCGTCTGTGGGAAGTTTGTTCCGAGATTGCTGGACACGGATCAAATGAAATGTCTCATGACACTTTTCTTTCAAAATTATCACTCAATAATGACTACGTTAAGGTATAATGTGGTATGAAACTACTTGCTGAAATTTATTTAAATCGTACCTGACTTTGAAGATGCTTTAGCATCAGTTGTAGTTTCATTTCCTTTCGTTGTCGGTTTTACTGTTGTAATCTTTTTAGAAGGTGTTGATTTTTCTTCTACTGCTTCTGTACTACCTACATCAGTTTCTTCTGTAGTATCATCTGTATCTGTATCTGAAAGAGAAAAATTATTTCATCTTATTAACTTTATTACATAAGTGAGAAGTTTGACTACTTTAACTAAGATTCATACCAAGGGAGGTGGAGGGTTGTTTGCCGATGTCGGATCAAGTGGCCAGGCCGCGGGTTTTTGGTTGGTAAGGCGGTTGCGGCCTCCTTGGGGCTGGACGAAGACCGATCAATTGAGTCCGACACTACTTCCTCCATCGTGAGGCAGTGAACATGAGTTTTTCTCGCCGCCTTGGATATAAAAAAAAACTGAGATTCACAAAAATATGCGAACTTCCACATAGCTTGATTACAACTACAGGTCTTAATCATCTGCATTCACATAATTTAAAAATATGACCTCGCAAACTTTGTTGCCAATACTCAGATGGAATGATATACATTAGAAGTAACAGCCTACTAAAGTTGATCAGTATGAACTGTAGAAACGACACTATATAGTCGACCTACTGTAAGAGTACTCCGCGCGAGGCAAGCGCCTATAGGTTGTAAACGAAAGTTTTGCACAAGTTGGCGCGTATCTACCTCTCCGCCTGACAAAATTATCTTACTCTACGTTCCATCATAAAAATATCTACATCCAGGTAAAATAAACATTATCTTTTAAACGTTTGCTCAAATTGCAAACGTAATGTTTATTGATAATAAACATTATCAATTATATTGCTCAAATTGCTTGTCATTATTGTAGTACCTTAAAACGAAACAATTATTAATTTTTTTAACTATTACATTTAACAAAGTAATGTTTTCTTACCAAGGCAATTATAGATATATTCAGAAAAACTTTTTTCTACTTTTTAACGGTTTACCGTTTTTGTTTCAAAAACTTAACACATTCACTATCATACATGTTAACAAAACACAGCTTACAAAACTTTTCAATTTCACGGTACGAAGAAAATTTATACGAACCGATACAATACCAAAATATAACTGACGAAACTAAAAATGAGTTAAACACGGGCAAGTCTAAACAGTTGTATTAAACTAATTACAGACATTAATTTTAATGATACGAATTAATCAATCTAAAATAATTAACAACGAAACGCTGGAATCTTTTACTGTCCTGTTATAATTCAAGCGCATTAGTCTGTTATTCTACATGTGACCAAAAATAAAACTGAGTCTATAATAAAAACGTAAATATACTCGTAAATAATAATGTATGTAATAATTGTAAATAATGTTACGAAAAATAACGATGTAAGAGTAACAACAGTAAAAGTTTTAGTAATTAATAGTAAACTAATGTTCGATTTATGAAACATTTTCTAACAAATGAATTGAACGTGTTTATCATATTAAGCTTACAACGAACGAATAAGTCATGCTGTATGGAAATTTGTTTTTGGTCAACTGTGAGTATTTTAAATTAATACGCTTGCACACTTTTATTGCTGGTTGCCAACTGCCGGAGTACTCTTAGCGTAGACAGACTTTAGTTGCTAATGTAGACTGCATTTCCATTGTGCACATGTACCTGTATGTTTTGAAAACCTGTTCAATCTCATTCACTGTTATACTGTGTACAATTAGAACTGGCACAACTCTTGTTCTACGTGTACACACACTTCCGCATAAAGTATATAATAACCTATTCTTTCA
Organism: Catonia carolina; assembly: GCA_035578175.1. Classification (NCBI taxonomy): domain Eukaryota; kingdom Metazoa; phylum Arthropoda; class Insecta; order Hemiptera; family Achilidae; genus Catonia; species Catonia carolina. Next base: position 23,907,206 of record JAQMRL010000005.1, read on the forward strand.
ACAAAGTCTACAAATTTCAATGTACGCAAATGTTTACAACCCTATTACAATGGATAAACTTTTTTTTTCAAACAAATAATTATTTCATTTTAAAATATGTATTTAATTTGTCCCAGTAAAAATTTAAATTATAAATTACAAGAACTAAATTACAAAAATTCACTAAACTATACTCTACAGACGCACGCGACTAATTAAACAAATTGGTCTGAATATATTATAATGAACAGAAAATCATACATGAAAACAAATTATTAGCCACATCATTAGGTCGGACAGCTTATTATTAAGAACAACAGTGAAAACAAAGCGGAGTGATTGTCCGTGAGTCGCACATTATAGTAGCGATTGTATACTTTTGTGACTGTACCGTCGTGCATGGTGAGGGGCAAAAAGTAGAGTAGATAAACACAAAAGCGGCTTGTGCCAATTCAATTTGTCCAAGGTATACAGTTTTTCAACCCATAGTGTAATCACTACTAATGGAAATTTTTATACGTCAGCATGTATAAAGACATAGTGTTCCTATTTCAGAAAAAAAAATCTGGTGTGAAACACTCACACGACTTCTCTTACCAATGCAACTAATGAATAATATAACCTAATATATGTAATAAAACATTAGAAATAAACAAAAAAACAAACCTCAAATAACATAACCTAATTTTAATCATGAGTGAAAGACGCATAATGAAAATCAACCTCTTTGGCTTAAAAATACGGAATATATCAATCTTTCATGCTAAACTAGACTTTGTAGAGAAAAATGCTTTAAATAAAAGTTGTACATCTTCTAATTTCCTATAAATTTGATTATATACACTTTTGTCGTAAAATGCATACTAGGCTGAAATCTTTAGAAAAAAAATCGATTGTTTTTACGCATTTTCGTGAAAAAAAAAATCGCTAATTACCGCTAAACTAAGCGTTATATAAACAAAGTTTAAAATAAAAGTTTTTAGGGGTTTAGATTTTCTACAACTTTTACTCTATACACTTTTGTCCTAAAATGCATATTAAGGCCAAAATCTTTTTTTTTTTAGCTTTTATTTGTTATAGGGAACTGTACATTGTTGACAACTACCCAATTTGATCGCTACTTTTGCTGTATTTTTTGACGTGGATTAGACATGAGTTTGAACAGAGATCCCCAGTAGAGTTTGTTCATGGATGGCTGTTAACTGGTCACCAAACAAAGTCGCTTGCCCAACCGGTGTTACTTAACAAATAATAGCAACCTTTCTACCAGCTGACTGACTGGGCTAGCCCGAAGGCCGCCAAAATTTAAAAAAAAAACTTTTTTTCTGCATGAGAGCAGCCTCCTCAAGAATTTCAGCAGATATAGTCTTATCTTATCTATTAGAGCATAAAAATGTGGTAAATGAGGTAATCGTTAAAAAAATCGTAGAAGCCGTTTTTGAGAAAATTGCAAAAAAGTGAAAAATGACACGAATAAACTACTACTTCCGGTTGACCGATTTTGATGAAAATGTTCTTATCGGATTTTCTAGTGGTACCTAACTTAAGTTCCAAGTTTCAACTTCGTACAACGTTCCGTTCTTGAGATATTTTGTTCACCCAGACACACACACACACACACACACAGACCAATGGCTAAAAACATGTTTTTTTTAATTCAGGGGGTCTGAAAACGTGTAGATCGTATGAAAACTCGATTTAGAAAAATCGCCATGAAAACAGTACTTTCCTTCGTATATATTCATATAAGCAAGGTTAAGTAAAAATATTACGCCCATTTATTTCATTTTTAATTGTTTATTTGTTGCAATATTTTCATTTTCTGTTCACACTCACTTTTACTTGTTTTAATCATAAAAGCTTCGTATGTAGATGACTTGTTAAAAATTATTACAATATTTTAAGTGTCAAAAAACTTATATATAATTACTAATATCATTTAAATTGTGTTCACCACCTTAACTTGATGAGGCACAGTTCTTTGTTTTTCAATAAGCGTGATTCACGTAGAAAATAAAAATATGGTTAAAAATCACGTTTGCTTCAACTCTTTTACATTGAACCCATTTTCCTCCCTTTTCATACTTAGTATATAATTTAACAATAGTAGCCTACAGCCTATGTCCTAAATTGTTTGAAAATTTTTGAAGATATGTTTTCCAAATTTTAAATTAAGTTTTTATTTTTGAATTTGAAAAAATATTTTTATTACAACCTATAGTGTTTTTATTTGATAGAAAAGTGCATTGAAAACTCCACAAAATGACAACCCACTCAACTTTGTAGCTGAATTAGAAATAGAGCTGTTTTTATACTTAAAACTTTGGCCGTTGTTAACTTTTACCAATTTTTAAAAATTTACATTGCTATATTTTGAAAAAAAATCCAATTGAAGTGAAGAAAAATTTGACACAGGAATAAAAATTCAAGAACAATAAGTAATAAATAAATTCAAGGGCTGAGATTCGCCGATGATATCGTAGTATTAGCCGAGACAAAGAAAAAACTAGAGAATATATTAAATGGAATAGATGAGATCATGAGAAAGGATTACTTCATAAAAATTAATAAGAACAAAAAGAAAGTGTTACACAGCAGCAAGAGTGGTTTAGAAGAAATGGTAAATTTAAAAGTAGGCAACGAAAACATACAGGAAGTTGGGGAATTCTGCTATCTAGGGAGTAAAATAAGAAAAGATGGTAGAAGCACAAGTGATATCAAAAGTAGGATTGCTCAAGCTAGAAACGCCTTTGAAATGAAAAAACAGCTTACTGACTACAAACATGACTTACAGATTAGGAAAAATTTCTTAAAACACTATGTTTGGAGTGTAGCATTATACGGGAGTGAAACGTGAGTGATAGGGGCTGTAGAAAGGAAAAGGATAGGAGCTTTTGAAATGTGGTGTTATAGGAAAATGTTGAAAATTAGGTGATGGACAAAATAAGTTATTTAGAGGTTCTTAGACAAGTGGATGAAAAAGAAGTATATAGCCTAGAAACATCTTACCACCAGAAGGAATAGTCAGATAGGGATATTTCATTAAAATCTGGCTAGCGGGGCATTTCTTAAGACATCCAGGTATTGGTATGTATCCAGCTATTAATAATGGAGGGTAATATTGAGGGAGTGAATTGCAGGGAACGCAAAGGTTAAAATATTTTAAGTAAATTGCAAAAGATGTATGGTGTTGTAGGTATGTAAATATGAAACGACTTGCGCAAGATAGAACAGCTTGGAGAACTGCATAAAACTAGTTGAGAGACTGACGACAAAAAAAATTCGAAAATGGGTGGGTAAAATAATAAAATTTGAAACCTTTATTAGTCTATATGGGCACAACTTATGAACCAAATTTCATTCAAATCTGAAATAGTGAGGTAAAATAGGTCAGTTGATCTCACATGGAATAAAATTTTACGTTTGCAACTATTTGTTTTACATCTCGTATTTCCGAAGTTACAGCAGAAATTGTGACAGTTTTCGAAACCAAAGTTGACAAATGCATCCGCAAAAAATTGTGTAAAATGCAAATAAACATTAAACAGTAATAAATTATATATCAAATCGTAAAAGGAATTCATGATAAGTAGATAAAAAATAATAAGAGAAAATGTTTTTGAAAACCCAACTCCCCTTAAAGATAACATATCTTAAATATCATTATCTTAGCCTGGCCGAATTAGTGAAAAAAATCATAAAGGAAACTGGTGTGTGCTCTATGTATTGTCATGTTAATTTAGGTATACATAACTCTGAAACTGAGGTAACTTTCTATATTATATTTTTAACAAACTCCTCGTATTTTTTTCTATACTTTTATATAATTTATCATGTTTAGGTTTCTTTAATTATTATAGTTTTTAAGAACTTTTAAAATAAAGCCTGTCTGCCAAGGTGAAATATTACACTTTAGTATCTTCAACCCTATCCAATAAATTCAAAAAATTACAAGTCGACAGTATACTTTAAAACAATAACTACACCTTTGAAAATTTAAAATAAAAATCTTTAATATTAATGATGTAGGTATGTGTATCCGAATTTGAAAAGTATCAGTTTTAGAAAACAAGCGTTATGTTCAAATGGGCGAAAAATTCAAGAATTTTCTTAAACAATTAGTAAACACACCAGTAAATAATAAAATATTAGCTCAATAAAACATGGAATCAAGTTGGCCAAGATTTATAAAAAGAAAAAGAAAAAATATTTCCGAAAAAATGACCAAATACTTGCCAAGCAGACAGGCCTACTACTAAAATTCACAAGAAAAACTTAGAACAATAATGTAATTGGCGAATTAAAGAAGCAACTCGTGAAAAAATTATTATTTTACACATTGGATCATCAGATTTTTACGATACTGTAACATTGTGATATTCTAGGAATGGTTGAAAGGATAGATTGTTTATTGTAAGAATTGTGTATTGTATTGGGTGGAGTGTGTTGAACAAGGATCGTGAATTACGATAAATAAGATATTTTGATTCCTAAGAAATTAAAAATAAAAATAATAGAAACTTTTTTTTTTTTGATTCCTTCTATGTGTTCCAGAATAGCGACGAGAGATCTTGATTGTTTGAGAAAGTATTAGACCGCAGGTATAAAAGCAGTGCCTTTGTAATCAGTGAGTTGTTAGTTGTTACGTGAATAATTGTGAATTGAAAATGTGTCGGGCCGTTCAAAATAGTGTCGTTTTGAATAACGTTAATGGTGTTTTTTCACAAGTGTAGTAGCAAATGGTTGTGGAATGGTAAACCGATTATTTTCATTATATGTTGTTACAGTGTCTTATTTTTATAGTCAAATTTAGTTTAAGTTTAAGTTTTGTAATCGATTTATTTTATGTAATCTAATTGTATTTGTTAGTAGGTTAAGTTAAATTGTAATTATTAATTGAGTAAATAAATAATTGTTATTAGTTTAAAGTACGTATTTATTATTTACTAGCATGCCCCGCGCGGCTTCGCACGCGAAACATGTGTAGGGCCTAATCGATTTTTTTTTAATAAATATGTAACAAAAATTGTGTAGCTGTACACACACACACACACACACAAACTCATACATAAATACATATACATCACACACAACGTCTTGATAAACTACCCTCCCCTACGTCTCACCATAGTCACGGTCTTTAACAATAGTACACACACACACACACACAAACACACACACACACACACACACACACACACACACACACACAACCGGCGTTTTGACAATTTTCCCCGCGTACGTCTCACACATTATCAAACCCCTCATCTATCTTACTACCAACACGTACTCACATGTACACCCACACAAACATATTTATGAAAAACTTCATGAGGGCCCTTAGGGTTATAATTTTTGAAAATTTTAAAATAAAATGTTGCTGTGAATATAAATATGAATAATGCTGTCAAAATTTCATGAAAATCCGTTCAGTAGTTTTGAAAATTAGCCTGCACAAAAAACACACTTTGTCTTTATAATATAAGTATAGATTATACTCATATCCCGAACGAACCTAGGCTAAGGTGCTATCATATATTATCATACGTTAAAGAGGGAATTTTACAGTTCTTATTAGAGCCAAAATATACGAAGTAAAATTTTCTTTATTGTGGATTTTAATCGACAATAACGACCAATAACGAATCTTGTCAGGACAAAACTGTGGATAAAAATACATTATGATAAAAATATTAAAATATTAAATAATAATTAATAAAAATATTAAGATAAAAATACATTATATGAATGATCGAGCATTTTATCATGGTCGTATTCTATTATGAAACTAAAAGAACATTTTTATTAAGTTTTAGAAGATTATTTCCTTGTATGCAGGAGGTTTAACAGTGACTTTTTTGGTGACGTTTTTGATTTTATAATAATTTTGTATTTTTAGTATATTATAATTTAATAGAATTATATGTATAAGTGCTCTCCTTTTGCGGAATATTGGAAACAATAAGAGATTGGCAATATGATCTTTAGATAACATTTCTATATTTATTATTAATATTATTATTATAGCGTGGAAATTCAGTGGGATATGTCTACTCTGGACATTGGTGGCTTGTGTAAATGGGAAGCGCTGGTCGTGCACTGGTTTCTTTCTGGTTTTCCCGGTTGTTGGCCTTGTATTATTTTAACTGGTTTTTTCGTATGTGTGTGTGCTATACTGTTCCAGTACGGTCCGTGTGATGTGTTTATGTTCGGCTTAATTCTATGAGATTCTATTCCGACTGCGCCCCTTTTCTTGTTTTAATGGTACTTAATTTGTTTTTTCTTAGTTGTTATATTGGCTGCCTACTAGAGGCCTCCAATTTTGGATTAATAACGGCATATTAAAGTTTTTACTGTTCTGCCGTAATCTCTCCCATCGACCTACCATTCAAATCCCCCACTTGAAGTTTTCTCTTGGTGTGAGTAGGGTCCTATGAAGGAAAATGGGAGGCAAACAATTAAAAAAATTATTAATTTGGTTGCCTAATTATTTTTAAGTTTCTTTAATTGTACGGAAAATGTAGCGACTCTATTTGTATGAGGCGGAACCCCAAAACAAATGAATGGAAATAAATAAATAATTAACAATAATTTTTAATAATTCCACATTAAAAACGGTCAACCCACCGGATTTTTTTAGTGGTAAAGTCATCGCCTTGAGTCAGCTGTTTTACAGCTGATTTTTGGATACGAAGGTTCTGTGGTTCAAATCCGATTAAAGGTACTTTTATACGGATTTGAATACTAGACAATAGTTAATGTGATGGTTGGGGTTCAATTAACCATACCCTCTCAGGAATTACCGGCATGAATTTGTACAAGACTACACCTCACTTACACGTCATACATACAACTTTATTTCATTAGGTCATGGGGTTGCTTATTGTTCTAAATGGAACAGATTGCGACGTAGACAAATTAGGCTTTTTTTAAATGTAGGTGATTACTTTAGGATACAGATCGGTTGTTTATAAAAAAATGTCTTTTTACTTTCAATTGTTTCCATAAAATAATACGCTTGTCTCAGTGAAACATATGTTGGTAAATAACATATTTTGCAAGACAATTAAATAATAATTAGAGAACTAAACTTATTGTAAGAAACAGTTTAAATAATTTAATATTCTTTTATAAATCCTACTATTAATGTATATTGGTTTTTGTTTAAACTAAGATAAATATTTTTAAGATGCAGTTCAATACTAGAATTTACTTACACAATAATTTTGCGAGTTAAATTTCTAGGCTTAAGATATCATTTAAAATACAATAATTACTCGCAATTGAAATATCTACTGACCTTTAGTTCCTGTAGGGCTAGCAAAAGAACTTTGTACTAATAATAACAATATTAAAACTGGAACAAACACAGAGAACTTAAAAAGCTTTTTAACACTGTAACACATTTTTCATTAATGTCCGTAGAAATGTTGAGAACACAGTAATTACTTAAAACGCCATCACAAAACCAATTAAAATAAAATTAATTCGGTTATTTTTTCTTCGGTGAACTATACGCTAATGTTCACCTCACAAAGCTTACAAAAAAGTGAATCAGATCGTTTGATACATTTCAATTACCAACGAGTACATTGTTTTTAATAAATTTATTATTAGCTAATTAATATTTATTTTATTACTTTTATTTTATTTTTATGAAGTAGTAATTTGCGCAAGTTAAATGTTCCGTTAAACATTAACTACGAACATTTAGTTCAAAAAGGAGTGTATGACACAGTATCAGTGTGCACTTGCTTGGCTGTATGTGTTCACTTGCGCGCATGTATTTATGTTTATGAAGGGTGATTAACTTACGCAATAAAATTTTATTTCCGAAAAATTATTCGTTGTCTTTTAACTCAATTTTACGGCGACAAACTTTTAAATAAATTCTGAAATTAAGGGTTCAGAGTACGCTGATTTTTTTAAATTATAATTTTAAAAACGTTTTTGTCATCAGTCTCTGAACTGGTTTGATGCAGTTCTCCAAGCTATTTTATCTTGCGCAAGTCGTTTCATATCTACATACCTACAACACCATACATCTTTCGTAATTTGCTTTAAATATTCTAACCTTTGCGTCCCCCTCCAATTCCCCTGGATGTCTTAATATTTGCCCCACTAGCCTATACGTTCTTCTGGTAAGATGTTTCCATATACTTCTTCCTTCCACTCGTCTAAGAACCTCTAAATTACTTATTTTATCCATTCACCTAATCTTTAAGATTTTCCTATAACACTACATTTCAAAAGCTTCTATCCTCTTCCTTTCTACAGTCCCTATCACCCACGTTTCACTCCCGTGTAATGCTACTCTCCAAACATAGTATTTTAAGAAATTATTCCTACTCTTTTAGTCAATTTTTGTAGTCCGTAAGCTGTTTTTATATTTTAAAAATTTATAGAAATATTTGTGTGTTATAAACAGATTTTATAACATAAGGCATCATTATGTATCTTCTATCAGAAGGAAAATTTTGAGAAGAAAATAAAACATAAGTGAGGAAGAAATCCTTAGTAATTTTTTTTTTGACATCAGTCTCTCGACTGCTTTGATGCAGTTCTCCAAGCTGTTCTATCTTTCGCAAGTCGTTTCATAATATCTACATAACATACCTACAACACCAAACATCTTTTGTAATTTGCTTTAAATATTCTAACCTTTGCGTCCCCCTGCAATTCACTCCATCAATAATATCTGGATGTCTTAAGATATGCCCCACTAGCCTATCCCTTCTTCTGGTAAGATGTTTTCATATACTTCTTCTTCCATCCACTCGTCTAAGAACCTCTAAATTACTTATTTTATCCATTCACCTAATCTTTAACATTTTCCTACAATACTACATTTCAAAAGCTTCTATCCTCTTCCTTTCTACAGTCCCTATCACCCACGTTTCACTTCCGTGTAATGCTACACTCCAAACATAGTGTTTTGAGAAATTATTCCTAACCTGTAGATAAAGGTTTGTAGTCGGTAAGCTGTTTTTCAACTTATAGAATTGTTTATATGTTTATGATTTCAAATGTTTACAGATTTTATGACCTCAAGCATTATGTATCTTCCATCAGTTGTTGTTAGGGTCAACAGCCGAAAGGCTGGTTTGAACCTCTAGAGGTTTTACTAAGTAAAACGAGGAGTGAGGTGGTTTACCATGCCTTCCTCACTGAGTGGAAAAGTACGCTTATCAGCATGCCGGGCCCTCTGAAAAGCACATATTTTCCACTCTGTAAATGACACCTTCACTTCATTCACCACAGGGTCTGGCTGTACAATGAAATTCATTACTTTCAGAGGAGATAACTCTGATTAGTGTCTTTTACACCTCTACCTCTTCTGTTCTTAAATGATTCAGTCATTTAATTGGCTGACCATGTGATAAGAAACAGAACTATTTATTTTAGCCCTGCAACGAACAGATTGAATGTAAATAATTTGACACTCCACCTGTCTGTTATGGGCAGACTTCCATCAGAAAGAAATTTTTAAGAAGTTAACAATTTTTAAGAAGTGAAAACTCGATTTCGAAAAATCGACTTGAATACCTACTTTCTTTCTCTATCTACTCATTAGGGCAAGATAAAGTAAAAACATTGGTTGTGTGAACTGCAGCTCACTAAGGAATTAATTCTGGATTACCTCCGTTATTGTTAAAAAGTGCCACAAGTCTAAAAATGTACAGCCAGAATAAACAAGAATTTTTAAGTGTTATTATTCATAGTAATGTTATAACATGATTTATTAATCGTTTTTTTAAAAGACATTTGTTAGTTCAGTTTTATACATGTATTTTAGACAATAAAATAATTACTATCTCAGTTTAATTTTGATATTGTCATTAATGATCAGTACTTATGTTCTCTAATTACTTCTGTCAATTCTGTCAAATTATTTATGCTATTCAGTGTTAATTTAACTCAATACTTTTAAAAACATGTTTTATTTTATCATTTCACCTCATAAATTATATTAACGTTGTATCTTCACCAGTGAGATGGATATACATAATTACAAATTTTAACAAATTTTTAGATATTATCTTTTTTAGATTACATTCTGTACTCAAGCTTTCGAAGAACGGAATGTTTCGATTTATCTATACTGATATTATAAAGACGAAAATTTTGTGCAGGCTAATTTCCAAAACTACTGTTCGGATTTTCATGAAATTTTGACACCAAATTCGTATTTATATTCACAGCAACAATTTCTTTTTAAATTTTCAAAAATTATAACCCTAAGGACCCTTATGAAGATTTTAATAATATACAGGGTGATTCAAAACTACTCGGCAATCTCTTGGGATCTCATTTTATAGCTAAAAATAAGAAAAAAAGTTTATATAAACATATGCCTGAAAACGCTTAGTTAGCAAGTTACGGCTAGCGAAAAATTTCACCTAGAACTCTGTACCTCGGTGAAGTAAGGCCGTATAAAAATGTTAAAGGTAGTTAAAAAGATACAAATAAGATTGTTTCTTATGTTTTTTAATCTGAAAAATTGAATAAAATTGGTTCCAGAGCTGTAAATGCAATACTTTCAGAGATATCTTACATAAAACACAAGAATTGGTGCAAAGAAATAACATATTTTTGTGTTTAACGTAAGATTACTTCCATAAATGATAAATAAAGGTGTATTTTTTTCTTAAATAAATTTGTAGAATATTTAATTCTGAAAAGATTCATGTGAATTACTCAGGAAAAAAATGAATAATAGATATTGAAATTTCGCCTTATTTAAAATCAAAACAGACGCACATAAAACGCACATTCTTAATTGCATAAATAATATTAACTAATATGTAGGTTGGGAGTAACAGCTGATAATGATCAGCCCAATGAATGATCTTTTCCCAACCTAATATTTTATACAGATAAGAATGTGCGTTTTATGTGCGTCTGTTTTGATTTTAAATAAAGCGAAATTTCAATATCTATTATTCATTTTTTTCCTGAGTAATTCACATGAATCTTTTCAGAATTAAATTTTCTACAAATTTATTTAAGAAAAAATACACCTTTATTTACCATTTATGAAAGTAATCTTACGTTAAACACAAAAATGTGTTATTTCTTTGCACCAATTCTTGTGTTTTATGTAAGATATCTCTGAAAGTATTGCATTTACAGCTCTGGAACCAATTTTATTCAATTTTTCAGATTAACAAACATAAGAAACAATCGTATTTGTATTTTTGTAACTACCTGTAACATTTTTATACGGCCTTACTTTACCGAGAGTACAGAGTTCTAGGTGAAATTTTTCGCTAGCCGTAACTTGCTAACTAAGCGTTTTCAGGCATATGTTTATATGAACTTTTTTTCTTATTTTTAGCTATAGAATGAGATCCCAAGAGATTTTCGTATAGTTTTGAATCACCCTGTATATGTGTGTGTGTACATGTGAGTACGGATCATTCAGTTGAAGTAGAAGAAGGGGTTAGTTGAAGCAGGTGAATTTATCAAAATTGTGTGTGTGTGTGTGTGTGTGTGTGTGTGTGCGCGCGCGCGCGCGCGTTGGAGTATACAGTCAATTTAGCAGCTTCACAATTTCTGTTACATACTTAAAAAAACTGTTTACACCATTTTTCGTGTGCGAAGCCGCGACGGGACATGCTAGTAATGTTACACATTTAACTGCAAAGGTTCTTACCGAATTTTAGTTCGGAATATTTTGATGAAAACAATAATTTGTTTCCATCGCCACAATGCATACGAGTTATACAATATAAACAATCGCCAGGGAGGAGACTTAAGGGACTTCAATAAGGGACTTTAGCTCCCTTAACCCTAATAGAAAGTGCAAATTCGTACCAGACTTATATGCCAGGGGCCTCGGGTTCGATTCCCGGTCAGTTTTACATTTTTTTTCATCACTCATTTTCATCTAACGTTCTTCATTACCTTTAAAGTACATAACAGTCGAATGTAAAACCAAAACAACTTCAGATTCAGTCCCTCAAACCAAAATCCTTAATCTGTAAAAAGTGACATTTCACTTTCTCTTAATTTACTTTATTTTTAATCTTTAACTTTCACTTGTGATTGACGTCAGAAATATATCAAGTGGCTTTATTATTTTTCGCTTTAAAAGTTTGGTTTGACGCTAGGATAATTGTATTTTATCTTATATCTGTAACTTTCACTTTTTGTTTGACGTCAGCAATATTTTACTTCTCTCTTATCTATTATCGTTCACCTTATTTTTTGTGTTACGGCGGAAATATTTTATTTTATCTTTTATCTTTCACTTTTTGGTTTGACGACAGAAATATTTCACTTTCTCTTTAATTTTTACTTTAAAATGAAATACTATCATAGTATGTTTTCATAAAAAACCCATACCGCTTTAAAATGATTTTTTTTTAAATTTTGTTACACGGTTATTAAATTAAAATGTTTGATGATATGAAAAAAATACAATATTTCTTAAAAATATGTATCGTAGAATAATAAATACAATTATTTTTATACCAATGTAACAATTAGAAAAGAATTTGCACGCCAAACACCTACCTGTATTTTTTTTAAATAAAACTAACACAGACAGGCATGTAGCCATGAAGAGGACTCGAGTGGGTTCAGCCCTCTCCCCGAATGGAAAATACAAATCATACCAGATTAATATGTCGGGGGTTGCGGGTTCAATTTCTGATCAGTCATGTCAGTTTTTCATCGCTCGTTTTCATATTATTTGCCTTAATGTGCATATGAGTCGGAAGTTGAATTAAAAATATTTCATTACTCAGCCCCCCAAACCAAATCCTGGCTAAGTATCGGGTCTTATATTACCTCAATCCCCTTGAATATTCGTCCCTGATACATTAATATCAATTTTTATTGTATTTCGAGCTGTGTGTACTTACAGAAATTTTCCAACCCTGTCTGTACCATATATATTTAGTTTGTAATTTTTTTTAACTTTTTTAGCCACATGGAACTACTTAAAATCAATCTTTAGAGTTCTTTTTCTGAGCTGTTTTTCTCTTTGCCCAGTATATTTTCATATTTTCAGATCTTGCTTTTCTTTCCTCATCTGAATAAACCCTCTTACCTCTTGTTTCCTCTTTAAATTTAAATGTTGTAATTTTATCGTTAAGCATTTTGATTTTTCCTATTTTATTTCTGAGATTTTCGTCTGTTATTTCTAATTCCTGCATATTTTCTTTTCTTTCTTTTATCCAACTTGATAGGGTTGCTAGTGTGCTTTGCTTGTCAATTATTTGTCTTAAAATCGGTGTTTTCGGTGTGCTTAATAAATGACCATAGTATGAAACTCTCTTTTTTCTCATCACATCTGTTATTGGGTCAATATCTTTATAAACTTGGTTGTTAGGTAATACTGTATCATAAATATACCATTTTTCTAATGCTTTTTACCTGTGCATGTCCTTAAAACTCTTCTTTCCATTTTTACAACCCTTTCTGTTAAATTATTCTGTTTTAATTTTGAAATAGTTTCACTTCAGTATGTTACTGTTGGTTCTACTACAGTTTGATAGTGTCTAAGTTTTGGGTTTTTTGACATGAAATTTTTATTGTAAATATTTAATTGTTTTAAACTTTTCATTTTTCCTGTTAGTTCTTCCCATTTTGCTTTCTCTCCTCCATTATATCTGATTGTTTCTCCTAAATATTTAAATTGAATTTACTTTGTATTGTTTTACAATTAAAAAAAACTTAACGCGGTTTGCTCTGCTTGTACTATTTTCGCCTACCCCACTATTGTGCGTCGGTATTATGTACCTACTACTATTAAATCATCGCTGACGCTACTCCAACTATCACAAAGAGATAGGTAGAAGGGAAACTCTTCCCCAGTCTTCAATTGGCGCATGCGTAAAGGCAATTTTTTAGAATAGTTTTCTGTTATAGTAGATGCAATTGTAAAAAAACATAAACACCTACAATACTTAACTATTTGTTCATTTATTGCACTCCTTATTGTTTATGATCACTTACTGACATTTTAATCTTTAATTACTAGTAGTAATGAATTATTTAATTGGATAACGTTGTTACATCGGTTTGATTAGATTTCCTGTATGTTTTATACTGGTATTTCAAGACAATGGGTACAGAATCGTGTAATGACAATAAGATTGCAAGTTAATGTAGATGAAAATGTAACAATATTTTAAATGAGTGATTTATACAAGGAGAAATAAACATACATGTTTTATTTACAGTTAGTTATCTTTTCTAATTGCACATTTGTTTCCAGATGTTTTCCTATTCATTTAATACCTTTGTGCTCTAACACAGTACTCCATTTATATTCGCGTAACATTTATCAATATGATTAATGAACATACAAATAAAAGTTCATAATATTGCAATCGTGTTTTCTATTATTTTTTCCCTATTCAGTTCACCTTGTTCGCTCTTCGTTAATGTAATCTCTTTGTCTTATCTTTTCTACATTTTACACTGCCATGTACGTACGTATCTCCTACAAGTATATGTTTCTCATTCAGTCTTACCGTAATGCTAATATTAACTGCATTGCTAATTAGTGTGTATGTGTTTTTTTATTTTATTTTTTTGTTAGGAATTGAAATATTTTTTAATATTATAAATGGTAAGAACTTCTATTTTATTTAAAAAATATATTGTTATTATTAGCTAATTCCCTGTTTAAGAGAGCGTAAGAACTTGGAAATTTTTTTTCAAATTTTCTTCCATTTCTCCAAGTTTTTTTTGTTTTTCTTCCATTTATCCAAGTCGTCCGTTCTCCCCAATTGTCTTCATGATTTCACTGTGTCCGTCCTTTGTTTCTCTCTTCATGGTGATTTCTTGTTCAAATTTATGGTTTTTGATGTTGTGTCTGAATTTTCCCCAATTGATCATGTCAATTTCTGTGATCTTTAATTGTTTGAGGTCTTCTGTCTTAGTTAGGTTATCCATCTTGACTCATTTTTGCTAGCTTTTGTGATGTTGAAGATTTGTTTTGTGATTTTGTTCTTATCAATCCTATGAATGTATCCGTAAAATCTTTCTCTCCCTCTTCTTAAAGTGTCTGTGATTGTCTCTGTGTATTTGTAAATTTCTGATAATGGTCTTTTAATCCATATTTCATCTTTCTTGATGGTCCATTTATTTCCTTCTTGTTCTTCAATGTCTTTTAATTATGTTTGTGTATGAATTGAGAATTATTATTATTATTATTATTATTATTATTATTATTATTATTATTATTATTATTATTATTATTATTATTATTATTACTATTTTCATTAATATTATGATTAGAGTCCCCTTTGATAAGAGTTAATTTACCTGTCTGTTAGGCTGCTGGTTTTTCTTGTTATGTTTTTGTTCTTTCTCCTTTGAATTTCAATACGTTATCTTTCCACGCTGTAGGTGTGATATCATTGCCAATCCATATGTCAGTTTACATGTATATTTGTATGTAGTTATTTATGTGTTTTTCTTTTGAAGTCCCCTAGGTTTTACGTCCCGATAGGTAAGTGCAGCGTTTTCAAGGATTTATATCTGTTGCTGCAATTCTTCAACTCAAGTAGGTCATCCCCAGTTCCCTGTTAGTTTTTTCATGGAGGTTGGGGTGGCTGTAAGGGGTGAGTGGAGGCCATCTAATAATAAAAAATGATATATTATGTCAGTAATTTATGATAAGTAGTTATTACATAAACTGAAAGCCTATAAACCAGCTCCGACAGTCAGCTGGTAAATAGTCGATCTAAGGTAACGCGGAATCGAAGCAACAAAAAAAAATGATTTTTTCATTTATTTGGCACTATAAATTCTGAATAAAATTGTACACAATACTCTTAATCTTTTTACTCGAAATCATTTTCTTTAATCCCTAATTTTTGTACGTTGCAACCTGTTCAATTTAAGAACAATTTGCAACCCCATGATGCAATGATATGAGATTGATATGTATAACATGTAAATGAGATGTAGTCTTGTACAGATTCAGGGTGACAATTCCTGAGAGGGTATGGTTAATTAAACCCCAATCATCAAAGTACACCGGTAACCACTGCCTAGTATTTAAATCCGTATAAAAGTAACTAACTACCTTTATTAGAATTTGAGCCACGGAACCTTCGTCTCCGAAAATCAGCTAAACAGCTGACTCGCCGAGACGAATTTACCACAGTACTGAATTCACAGTCTAAGAGCCAAGCATCAACAAATACATGCGTTGTTGACGTGATATTTGTACTGCCGGTTGCCTAACTGACGCCGGCTATTGGATAATGAACAGCACTTTTAAGGAACGCAAAAATAGTTCCTTTCTTTCCCTCTAAAAATTTAACAAATTTTCATAATCTATGAAATCTATTGAAATCTATGATCTATTTTTATTAAAAATAACTCGCACTGTATATTAAGCTAGGGATAACGCAACGAAGACTGGTGTTAGAAGAATGCATAATGACCTTTGTTATGCTTAGCCCTTGACCTTGGTATCAATCAACAGCTATCACGTGATCCATTTGTTTACTGCGTGTCTCCAGACTCGGTGAATAGACTATAGACCAAAAGACCTGGTTCTATTGACTAGACATTTACACAGACTTGGGTCTCTAGAAGACCACAACTTATTTACACGTAAAACTTAACTTATCGTCTTCATCTCATTGGGTCATGGGTTTGCTTATTGTTCTTAAATTCAACAAATTTCAATGTACACAAATTACGAATTAGAAAAATGTGCACACATTCTAAGTTTTTTCTACACGAAAATTACATAATAATTGGTTTTATAACGTTTTGTAAAAATTAAGCCATAGAAAACTCAGCTCATGTAATTAGAAAGATAGTAGTTCAGTAGTTTATGAGGAAATATTCCATATGTTAACTTGGTGTCAAAAGCGATTCCGGATTGTCAAGACAGGGATTCAGGGTTACCTTAATTTTAAGTAATATAAGTCGGCGAGCAACTTTCAGATATTTTAAAAAATTGACAGCAATGTGCGAACAACACCCACCAAGAAATTGGGTTGTTAATGTGGTTGTTTTTTATAAATAAAAAAGTTTCTGATTACAAACAAAATCTGTTTGATACAAATTTAATTACTTATATAACATCACTACTGAATATATTTTGACTTTTTTTTAAACTATACAATACAGTATAAGCATTTAAGAAGTGAAATTTGAAAATGTGATCAAGGAAAAGTAAAATGAATTACAGATATTAAACAATTTTAAAGTTTTCTGAATTTTTTTCAATTAACTTTGTTAATATTTACCCAGTAGAAGCACAATTGATATTAAAAGTAGAATACCTCAAGCTAGAAAAGCCTTTGAAATGAAAAACAGCTTCCTGACTACAAACATTGATTTACAGATTAGGAAAAATTTCTTAAAACACTATGTTTGGAGTGTAGCATTATACGGGAGTGAAACGTAGGTGATATGGGGCTGTAGAAAGGAAGAAGATAGAAGCTTTTGAAATATGGTATTATAGGAAAATGTTAAAGATTTTATGGGTGGACAAAATAAGTAATTTAGAGGTTCTTAGGCGAGTGGATGAAAAAAGAAGACTATGGAAGCATCTCACCAGAAGAAGAGATAGGCTAGTGGGGCATATCTTAAGACATCCAGGTATTGGTCTATCAATAATGGAGGGTAATATTGAGGGAGTGAATTGTAGGGGGAGGCAAAGGTTAGAATATATGAAGCAAATTACAAAAGACATAGGGTGTTATAGGTATTTAGATGTGAAACGACTTGCTTAAGATAGGACAGCTTGAAGAACTGCATCAAACCAGTCGAGAGACTGATGACAAAAATAATGTTTACCCTCGTTTATATCTGTTTTGTCTACTCAAAATTAAAATTATTTATTGTAAACAATTTCTTTAATAATGTTTTATCGTAACAATTGCCATCACTAATAATGTAGATGTTTATGTAACCTTTTTACAAAGAAAAAATATATTTCATGCATTTTATTTAATGTTGGAGTCTAACTAAAAATAAAAGAGAAACTAGATATTCAGAATGTTATGCTCGTACAGAGTTTGTAATGCGCTCTTTCCATTGGGACCACAATAACGTTTCTGTGACAACTAGAATTTTTTTAATATTCATATGAACGTCATGTTATAATTCTGCTTGTTTTTGGTAACAAGTCCCATTTAGTGTTTGCTTTTTTTGGAAAATAAGCTTTTTTAAAGTTTTTATGCCAGATTTTTGTTGTAGTTTAACCAAATGTACAGGGTTTATTCAATATACTAAATTCTAATTCTTTATGAAGGGAAGTTAAAAAATAATATAGCTTTACTTTTTGAGAAAAAATTTTTATGATATTTCCAGCACAGTTTTCAATACTTGGGGAATTTTTAATTAAAAACTTGCTGTCAATATGCCTATCAATAAATCAATAAATCAATATAATAATCAATATAATAAATCAATATAATCAATAAATGCCTATGTTATGAACTAAAAAAGGTAAATCTAGAAAAGAAAAAAATATTGAAATTCCTATCTTTTACAGATCTTGAGAGATGTGACAAAAAATTAACATTGAGTAATAAAGAAAGGTGAATTTCCCTTAAATTAGATAGTTAAAATTATTACTTATCTTTGGATCAATATATTGATAACCTAATTTTAGACACCATCATCTTCTTTTCAAGATGTTCAAAAGGAGAAGACTAAAATTCTATGTACTCTTATGGTTGACAAAAAGTTGACAAAACAAAGTTTTAAGACACTATACAATACTTAAGGTGTCATATAAAAGGTTTAGAAAAGTCATTAAGGGTATAGGGACAACTGGAACAAACTGAGAAATTAAAATGGACTGAACCAAGTTCAGACTACCTACTTATTACTGATTTTAACGGCTTCTACGAAGAGAAAAAGGGAAAAAAACAATATGGACAAAATAAAGGAGAAAACCCTTCAGTAAAAGATTTCTGAGAGTGTGAACCACAAAAAAGGCTTCAAAAAACGAGTAAAAATACTTTACAGGGTCTTAAATCTAAACGGAGAAATATTGCAAAATATGTGGTTCTTTGGCAAAAGCTGATACATCCGTTTTCATGATTTTTCAGGAGACAGAAAACTACTTTTGAATGAGTCTCAAAAATCATGTTATTATTGTATGGAGTTATAATAATTGTACCATTATGAATTCTTAATATGTTTCTTATATATTGTTACAGCACTTAGTGCTATTATTTAAAATAATAAATGTTAGTATTTAAAAAAGAAACGTTTAGTATGACATTATCATATTTTGGCAGATACCATTTCATTGGACAATGAGGATATATTAAACTGGTTGCTTTTAGTACTTATTCTATTTTGTAAACATGGTTAAATTATAACAGGCACTTAATAAACAAATACTATTAGGTACTCATAAATTCTACTTTTATTTCTATAAATTCACTTTCACAATATTGAACATACATTATTTTGTAATGATTAAAATGTTGAGAAATAATAATAAAAAATAATACCAAAAGTAATGTAACAGATGTTTTGAATATTTTGAAACATTGTTAAAAAAGGAATTTTTTCTTACACAATACATAAATAAAAAAGAAAAATATAATTTTTGTATAATACAATTACATCACATGACACTGTCATTTTTAACATAATATTAAAAGCAAGATACATATTTTTAATTTTATTAAAATTGTAGATTGTTCTAAAATGGTTTTATAAAACATTAATGAGAAATAAAAACATACAGGTGAAAGAATTCATAATGGTACAATTATTACTCCTATTTCATATAATGAATTAATACAATAATTTCACTAACCTTCTTTTTAAACTGCGTCACCTTTATTTCAATTTTCACTTACACGTGTTTCGGTGGATCCACCATCATCAGAGTAAATAACATATAATTGAAACTAAAAACATTATTTATAAAAATCTATAGAAGATGATACATCTTCAGTCACTTGTATAAAACTGATTTAAAATTAATTTATTTTAATTTATCCCTTCTCATATTTACTGTAGATAGCAGCAGCAGTCAATATCACTTCATCATTCCTAAATTTCACCTGTTCATTAAAATAAATTAATTTTAAATCAGTTTTATACAAGTGACTGAAGATGTATCATCTTCTATAGATTTTTATAAATAATGTTTTTAGTTTCAATTATATGTTATTTACTCTGATGATGGTGGATCCACCGAAACACGTGTAAGTGAAAATTGAAATAAAGGTGACGCAGTTTAAAAAGAAGGTTGGTGAAATTATTGTATTAATTCATTATATGAAATAGAAATATTTAAAACTGCAGGATGCATTATAAAGATTTATTTTTGAATTATTACTCCATACAATAATAAAATGATTTTTGAGACTCATTCAAAACTAGTTTTCTGTCTCCTGAAAAATCATGAAAACGGATATATCAGCTTTTGCCAAAGAACCAGAGTATTGTCTGTGAATCTTTGTAATTTACTCTTTAATCTTTTGTTGTAATTTTTACCATAAATTTTCTATTTTCTGTTTACAGTGGACCATAACATGGTGGATAAATTCAGTTATAATTGTGGGAGTTTATGGATATACGACAAAGGGAGCTAGTCTTTCACGTAGCAATTATTGTTACGCTGATGACCCACATCCTTATAATTACTTCTCTTCCAAAACACCCTACAAAGAGATTTATAATTCGTTGAAATTTGAGCCTCCACCCGGTAAAGTCTTTTTATGCATGTTAATTTTAAGTTTAATTATGTTAAATATAAAATTAGATTCAAATAAACTGGTTTTTGTAATGTAATTGTGAACTTACATAAGTAGGCCTAGAAGGTAAATTGAAATTTATGTTTTAAGTTCTTAAATTTTTAAACTAAAGCTTAAATGTTTTTTTATTAGTTATAATCATATATATTTACAAAAATGTGAGTTCACTACCAGTAATTCCTCTTTATTTTTTATTAGATAGTCTTGCTTATTATTAGCCTTCACTTTTTTTTTATCCGAGGTGGCGAGAAAAACTCATGTTCACTCCCTTATGATGGAGGAAGTAGTGTTGGACTCAATTGAGGCGTCCTCGTCCAGTTTCAAGGAGGCCGCAACCGCCTACCAACCAAAACCACTTTCACTTGTGTGAGTGTATGAGGAGATATTAAGATTAAAAATGCTAAACCTCATCAGAATTAAACCCAAGACTTCTGCCATTAAAGCTAGTTACATTGATCTCTACACCAACCAAATTAGATATAAAAAGCTGAAAATGACAATATTATTTAGTTTTATTTAAAGTGGAAATTACGCGAAATAACTTTAAGGGGAAAGTCAACAAAAACTCAACAATAAAACTCCCGTGGAATATAGATAAACTAATGTAGCATATTTTTTATAGATGGCATTTAATAGACTATTTTCTAATATTTTTTTTAAATATTTTATTGACGTATATTTTTTTAATACGGCATTTTGTATATATGGTATTGTATTAATAGGTTTAAGGTAAGTTTTGTAAAATGAGGTTGCAAATTAGTCAGTTTGCAACTTTTAATTCACAATACTTACCTTAAACCCGTTAATGCAATACCGTTAATAAGCTACATTAATTTATCTATATTCCAAGGTAGTTTTACCGTTGAGGTTTTGTGAAATTTCCCATTACACATGTAATTTTCCACTTTTAATAACTATTTTTACTTTCAAAAATTCCTTTTTGAAGTAAAACATTGTTAACTTGGGATGTTTTTAGGTCATTTAATGTTTCATTATTGACGTAAGAACAGGTGTTGGCGACAATGCGTAGGCTTTTAGATTTGATATAGAGTATTATAGTTTGTTAGTAACAAACAATCGGACAGGTTCAGCTGAATTGAAGATTTCACAGCCGTATGTGCATAAAAGACAGAGAAGAAATTTTGATGTTAACATTTTTTTAGATGATCAGTTGACGTGAGCACCTACTTATTATTCTTCTTCTCACAATCAAGGATTAGGCTCCCGCCTGTTCCGATTCACTTTAGGGACAAAACTGTTGATTTATTGTTATCTCTTGTGTGGCCTCCCAACTTCTCTCCTCCCCACCTGTCTATATTGCAAAACATTAAGTAGGATCCTTCTTCAGGCATTCTCTCTACATGCTCCCTCAATCGATTTCAATATTCTGCAATCTTCCCATTCAGGTTGTAAACATCAAATTCTGTTCTTATGTTTCATTTCTTAATTGGTCCCTACGACTGCAACCCTTTTTTCTTCGCAGGAATCTTATCTCTGCCACCTAACCCCTTATTCTCTTGTGGTCTGGTACATCTCACGACTCACTTCCATAGAGTAAACTGGGGCAGCAATCACCTCATAAATTTTTATCTGAGCTTTTTCATGTTTTCCTGCCGAGGGTTCTGCTAATATTGCTGCACAGTGCTTGAAATATGCCAATTTTCTTTTCTATATCCAAATCTTTATAAAACACAACCACAATTGCATTCTCAAGCACCACATCATCTATCACAATTTTAGACCTGGTAGAATATTTACCAGTGAAATAAGTGAATAAGAAGTGATATTTGCATCTACTTATTATATAAAGCAATTTAATTTTCGTGTTTTCTAACAAATTTTGTTCTAGGTTAATATGAGTATTCCAGGTAAAGTCTTGGCCAATCTAAAGTATTTTGTCAGTCTAGGATATAATTGTCTATAATCAAAATAAAATTCTTGAAATTCTTTTTTCAAAAAAGACCAGTTAACTACTGTCTTACTAAAGCTTACTAAATAAGCTTGTTATTTCCTTGCTTCATAAATCTATAAATTTTATTTCTACACATTTAGTTACCAAACAAGTAATAAGCTACCTGTAATAAGCATGTAATGGTATAAAAAATTTACTACCACACAATTTCGAGATCAAAAAGTAAAAAATTTAAGATGAAAAGATTAAATTCAAGGTTATAAAAATATTACTAAATTTTCTAGATGATAATTTAATGATTTCAATAACAACAGCATTAATATTTTAACTTTCATTTATATTAATTTTGTTCTTTTTAAATTAACAGAACAATGTACGCCGATCTCACTTTGGATTTTAGTCAGACACGGTATAAGATATTCATCAAAGAGGGCATTTGATGTATATCAAGAAATGGAAAAAATTCAAGAACTGATTGTTCATAATCACAAAGTACTAAAACGTAAGTATCTATTATATCATGGGGTCTGTTATTTGGCAACCAAAAGGTGCTGGAAATCAACAAACAGTTTTTTTCACGAGTAGGCCTAGGTTTCTTCGTGATCAACACCAGTAAGACTAAATTTATGATTATCAGCAGGGAGGATATGCATGGAATGTATGTAGGCATATACGATAATAGAATAGAGCATATTTCGCATATATTCATACCTGGGCACCATTATTAATGAGGCATGGGACAACAAGCAGGAGAAACTGTGTCATATTGGGAAGACCATAGGGGTTTTCAATGCCATGGGTTTAGTGTTTCAGAGCAATGACATGACATTGGGCACCAAATTACGGCTCCTTAGATGCTATGTGTTCTCTGTTCTTTGGTATGGTGTGGAGACTTTGACCTTGAACAGAACGACTGAACGCCGACTTGAGACTTATGAACTGTGGTTCTACAGGAGAATATTAAGAATTTCGTGGACGCAGAAAGTCACTAATATTGAAATTTTGTTGAGAATGAACATGGGTCTGGAATTGGTCAAAATTGTCAAGTGCTGTAAGCTGCAGTACCTCGGGCATATTATGGGAAATCAAAAAAGATATGATCTACTGTAGCGCATTCTGCAGGGGAAGATAGAGGGAAAGAGGAATCCTGGTAGAAGAAGAATTTCCTGACTCACCAATTTGGGGACCTGGTTCGGTAAGAGCTCCACAGAATTGTTCCAGATTGCGATTAATA
This sequence comes from Catonia carolina, assembly GCA_035578175.1. Taxonomy (NCBI): domain Eukaryota; kingdom Metazoa; phylum Arthropoda; class Insecta; order Hemiptera; family Achilidae; genus Catonia; species Catonia carolina. Next base: position 23,931,042 of record JAQMRL010000005.1, read on the forward strand.
AGGTCAAAATAGCCATGATAATCGGCAAAATCCGAACCAAATAGGAATGACAAGAAGAAGGACTAGGTGGCCACACAAAGGCAATTTCTTCAATATCTTTCCTGCTGCCTCTTTTAGCTTTCTCCATCATTTCTTCATGTCTCCTGATCTGTTCTTTCTTATCACTGCAGAGCAGTTTTCATTTGATATTAGTAGGAATGCAGGCTCTGTCTTGATGTTCTAAACTTTCTTTCTCAATTCTTCCTTGTCTAAACACAAATTCCAGTAAATTTCACTCTGAAAAATTTTTCTTAATTCCTGTTACTATTTTGAAGTGGACAATTTTGTCAAAGATCTTTCAATCAGTCTGTTCTCATCCAGTCTAATCATGTGTCCAAATAGATGTTTGACAAATTCCCTTTTAGTGAATTTTTTCTTTATCTTTAGCAATGATGCCTATATAAGCCTTGGCTGGTGACTAAGTAACGATGTGAGATGAAATACAGATAAAAAACAGACCTGACTGGGAATTGAACCCGGGATTCTTGTCATAAAAGCCAAAATTGCGCTAACCAGTACTATAACAGGCCTGATTGATTCTTCCATTGTTTTTATATTCTGATATAATTTTTTACTTGTTTGAAATAATTTTATTTTCCTTACTTGGCCATGAACCTTCCTTAGAAGAATATTTCTTTCTACGGTTAGAAGTTTCCCATGATAGCCTTTATATTATTAGTTAACATCTATTTAATGAATTTTTTGGTTTTAAAATTGTTTTATCGTGCCTTATTTTGGTGTTAGCCTAATTGTAATGTTTTTTTTTTGTTGTGAAAAAGTTAAAATGTTGCAGTAATTTAGTGGCAAATTGTTATTTTAAATGATCTCTACCAATTATTTAAACTTATCCATGACTTTGCCACTCCATACAAACTTATTCTTCTTCACTTCACGGATTAGACTGTACTCCTATTCCAGAAACCACCTTTCCCTCGGACGACCAACACTCCTTCGACCATTTGGTTTATAATTTATTACCAATCTAGGCAAATGGCTTCCCTTCATTCATTCCAGTTGATTCTGTACTCATCAATCTTCTTCGCCAGGCTAAACATTTGCAACTCTTGCCTCATAACATTACTTCTGATCTTGTCCTCAAGAGTGCAGCCCTTCACTGCCCGAAGAAATTTCATTTCCGCAGCTTTGATCTGGCTTCGTACACTGTTTGAAAGCATCCATGCCTCGCTACCAAACATTATAACTGGTACGGCCATAGTTTTGTAGAACTTTAGTTCCGTTTACTTACTTGTTTTTTGCTTTAGGGTTTTGTGAATTGTCCCACATATGCGATTAATCTATTTATTTTTTTTTGTCACATCATCATCCTTAAAAGATACTTCACACCCCAAATAACTGAAACTAGATATCTATTCCACAATCACTCTGTTTATGACAATTTTGGATCTCACTGGGTATTTCCTCTGAAAGCCATCACTTTTGTTTTCTCAGCGGATATTATCATGTTGTAGTCATCGCATACTCTCTGCAGTGTGTATACAATCATGGGTACAATTACAATCATAGGATTATTTCCTCGTTTCAAACTAATAACACGTTCTTACTACGAGGTAGGGTCAAAAAGTTCCCGGAATGGTCACATGCAGTCAAGCATTTGTTTTCTGGAAGGGAAATTTTTGTTTGGAAGGTTGGTATCACTCTAGGGAGGTCCTGTGCCTTCAGCAGGCAGTTAGAGTTGGTTTTCTACGTGCGGTGTATGATATTTTAGACGTAGTTTTTTTCCTTTCGTCGTATTGTGAAATGCCATCATCAGAGTAGCGTGTTAATATCAAATTCTATGTGTTGCTAGAGAAATCACCCTCGGAGACTCTTGAGATGCTGAAGAAAGCATACAAAAATGATGCAATGAAAAAAACGGCAGTTTACGAGTGGCACAAGCATTTTCGTGACAGTCGCACAACAATAAAGATGATGTTCGGACTGAGTAGCCTTCCACTTCTACCACAGATGAGAATGTTGAGCTCGTTCGACAACTTGCCAGTGCAAACAGGGAAAACAATCAACAAAGAATTGCACACAGAGATCTTAAAACGGTTACGAGATACAATTCGACGAAAACGGCGTGAAAAATGGGAAAATGGGCAGGGAATGATTTGTTTTTGTTGAATGATTTGTTTTTGTTGCATGATAATGCCTTGTCACATCGCTCCCTAATGGCGAAACAATGCCTTGCAAAGAACAATGTCACCACTCTGGAACACCCTCCAATATTCTTCCGATCTTGCACCACCGGATTTTTACCTGTTTCCACAAGTCCACAACTGAAAATGATATTGAAGTGACATCGTTTTGCTGATTCATCAGAGGTGATGGAAAATGCGACGAAACAGCTGATAGAACTTTCGGAAAATGGCTTTCAGGAGTGTTTTCAACGATTGTATGAATGGTGTAATAAGTGCTTAGATGCAGGAAGAGAGTATTTTGAAGGAAAATAGGATTAAAATGTTGTACATACTTTCACTCAATTTCTATTAACCGATTCCGGGAACTTTTTGACCCTACCTCGTATATCTTGTTCACTGTAGATACCATTCAGACATTTAATTTAATTTTACTTATAATCTGATTTCAGGTGGAAAACTTTGCGACAAAGATGTTGAAAATTTGAAGAAATGGAAGTGGAAAAATATTCCTGCCGTAGAAGGTGATCAACTTACTCCAGGTGGATATGCTGAAATAGTAGAAATTGCTAGACGTTACAGAAACAGATTTCCAGAAATTTTTGATAAGAACTTCTCACCGGAGTATTACAAAGTAAGATGAAAATTCTCTGATTACTTACCTCGTTTTATATTTAGAAAGATATTGTGGCGTTTATTCCGGGTTATTTTCAGAATTTGGTTGTTTTTAAATCAAAAACTTCCTTTCTTTATTTTTTATCCCTAATAAACTATGACAGTAATTAATATCTAATAAATTATTATCTGTAAATTTTATGTCAGTCTCGTTAGTTAATAGCCACTCCTCGTATTTTTAGTACAGATTTATTTCTATTGTGTACAATATCTTTGGTTTGAGTTTACAAACTCCTTAAATTTTTAAATGAACTCGTCTATAGGCACATGTAAACAAGTGGACGATGTTTTCAAGTTCATCTGTAAAATCAACTAAGAATTTTGGGTAGAAATGATGTACTATTTGACAGAACAATCAACATCAATGGGAAAACATATTTGTATCATTCCTCACCAAGTATTTTTTTTTGTCATCAGTCTCTCAACTGGTTTGATGCAGTTCTCCAAGTTTTCTATCTTGTGCAAGTCGTTTCATATATTTCTACATATATATCTACATACCTATAACTTTAAGTGTTCTAACCTTTGCCTCCTCCTACAATTCACTCTCTCAATATTACCCTCCATTATTGATAGGCCAATACCTGGATGTCTTAAGATATGCCCCACTAGCCTCTCCCTTCTTCTGGTAAGATGCTTCCATAAACTTCTTTTATCATCCACTCGTCTAAGAACTTCTTAATTACTTATTTTGTTCAACCACGTAATCTTTAGTATTTTCTGTTAGTATTTTCCTATTTGACACCACATTTCAAAAGCTTCTATCGTCTTCCTTTCTACAGCCTCTATCACCCATGTTTCACTCCCATATAGTGCTACACTCCAAACATAGTGTTTTAAGAAATTTTCCTAATATGTAAGTCAATGTTTGTAGTCAGTAAGCTGTTTTTCATTTCAAAGACTTTTCTAGCTTGAGCAATTCCACGTATAACCCAACTCAAACTAAGTGGCCTCTGAGACGCACACACCAGCTGTGTGAGAAGCGCTATTTAGAAAGAGATGGAAATACGGTGACGCGCTCGGTACTGTCTGATTGAAAATTTAAACTAAGTTTCGGAAAATATATTTTATTCGTGGCACTAAAAACTAAACACTCGGAAAATAAATATTAATATTTACTAAAAATCAACGTAATATTTAATCGAACTAGAACTTATGACACTCCAAGTTAACTACTCACGCTGAAGGAGTATACTAAAATGCATCGTTCTGCTGAGATATTTAGCTTGTAATTGGAGTGCGGAGTGTACTGGCCGGCTCCGCGGTAGTTCAAGTTCAGATAAACTACTGCGCATCCACCATTGAAAGGCCACTTGGTTTGAGTTTGTTATAAATACAAAACAAATATTTTTTTTAATTGTTCACACAAAATCAAACAAAAACAATACCAAATATTTTTACTATATTTTTTTACTTCTGTAATTATATTAAAGATAATGGTATTGTTAACTTGCTAGAAATTAGTTTTAGCCTAATTTTATTATGTTATTTTTTCAAGTTTCAACATACAGATCATGTTAAGAACAGAAGAACTGCGATCGCATTTGCTGAGGGTATTTTTGGCTCAAAATTAATTGAAGATAAACGTGAAGAGATTTGTCCAAAATCCAAATCAGATGATCTTCTTGTTCAAGTAGGTAGCTCCAGTTTATTGAATGAAAGTAACCTACTGGCTTTCATAAAATTAGTTTCCATAATATTATTAAGTAGTGGTAAATATTTCCTATAAATCCTGACGCGTGCTATGCAACCAGTGAGCGCCATACATTTATACAGAATGCTGCGCGACCAACTGGTCACAGCTTTGATCGCCAAACAATTTTTATCATCCATAGTGAACATAGAACAAGCGAATCGGTCATTTCAGAAAGCCCATAAGTCAAAAAATTAACTTTTGAAAAAATTATAATTTATTATGTTTCAATTAAAGAAATATAAATTGGTCAGAGGGCTGACCCCTTCAATATATAAAATTTAATTTTATATTTTTAAAGTCAAGCCAATTATTTCAAAAAAATTGGAGTAAAATGTTAACTTACGTTGTTTTCTGTGTAAAATACATTGTTAGACCAGAAGAAACTTGTGCTGTACAATAGTATTCACTTATTTATTTCAGTAGTTTACATTATGACTTAAAATAGCTTTCTGCCATAATAAAAATTGAAATGCTTAACTTTAAGAAAGAAAAACGTTGATTTTCAGAGCTATTTACATTCTTTATCGTTGTCAAACAGTAGTTATACACCTTAAAAAAATTCTTGCATAGAATCTTTGTATGGCTCACTAGAAAGTAGAGCTTAAGCTTAAAAAAATATCCACTTTCAGCGCTTAATTAGAGGGAAACACTTTATATCCTTAAGGATAAGCCTTTTCTTAGTGTTATATATAAGGAAAGCCAGACTTGTGTGATTTTTGTAGGGATGGTGTATTTACAATCAGTTAGTTCTAAAATGCACTTAAGAAAAAATGTAAAATTTGATTAATGAGCTTTCTGAAATGACTGATTCAAGTGCCAGCACCTTCTGTTGCACCATTTCTCTTTACAATTCATATGGAATGGCTTCGATCTTTTTGATTTAAATTTGTAAACTGATTTTTCCACCACTCCAATCGAAATTGCATGTGAGAAGACCGACAGATGATACGAATTCGACTGCAGCATGACCATGGCAGCAGACAAATGTAATTCCAAAAGCAAAACTAATTTTACATGGCGTAATTTTAGTGTAATGATCTGCAAAATGGAAAATCTCGAATTCAAATTACTGATTGGTTCTGGAAGAAGTCGGTAACGACACACCTGGATACTTACCACTAAATTCTTCCTGTAGTTTAGCAGTATTTTTATGATGCTTCCACCACAACTGAAGCATATAAACTCATTGTTCAGTTGTAGATATTTTAAAAGTACCGTTACGAAGGAAAAAATTAGTAACTACTCGTAGACGTACCTCACACTAACCACTGTTACAGACAACTAATAAATTTAGTACGTGATGCTGCCAACATTACACTATTACCAACTTATCAAAATGAAATGTCCCATCTCATGAGAAAACCGACATACATATGCACTAGCAGGTATTTTACTCATTTTAAACATAAATATTACCTCTAAGATAAAAATTCGCTGATTCGAACTTATCGGTAATCCGAAAAGTCGCGGTTTTTATTAGTTCGGATAAGCGAGCTTGTATTGTAGTAATATTTCATTTTATAAAGCCACTTCAATAATTTAATCGATATCAATTTTGTATTTTAGTTGTATCCTGAATGCAAAGACGATTTATTGTTTGAAAATGATGAGTTCGATTTGTTGCAAAGTAAATCTGAGTTTCAGAATAGTTCCTACATGGAAAACGTTATTAAAAATGTTTCAAAGAGGCTTGGTTTTTCTGAAATTCTCCCTTTTCGTAAGTATTTTTATTTGTTTACTTATTTTTTAAATACAGCAGTATTTATTTATTTAAACAGTAAATGATTTCTGAAGTATAACAAAATTCATTAAATTTAACTCGTTTAGTTCATAAAGAGGACGTCTACTCAGAGAACTACGGTCGATTTCTTTATTTTAGATAACTTACCCGAGTTTGGAGCATTGTTTTTTCAAAACCGCTTGTTCAATTTTAACGTAGCCAACTATACACCAAAATTCAGCTAATTTCAATCTGCGTTGTTACATGTGAGTTTCATATTTTTAGATTTTTTTTTTTTATATTCCGTTATCAGGATGAGAAGAAAAAATCTGGTGTGAAACACTCACACAACTTTCTCTTGCCAATGCAAATGATTAATAATAAACCTAACATTATTAATAAAATATTAGAAATAAACAAAAACTAACCTCAAAAACATAACCTTATTTTAATCATGAGTGAATGACGCAAAATGACAATCGAACTCAGTTTGGCTTAAAAATACGGAAAATCACGCTTTCACGCTAAACTAGACTCTGTAGAGAAAAATGCTCTAAACAAAAGTTGTAGATCTTTTAATTGTCTATAACTTTTATTATATACACTTTTGTCGTAAAATGCATACTAAGACCGAAATGTTAAAAAAATCGATTTTTCTCACGTTTTCGTGAGAAAAAAAACAGAAAATCGCAAATTACCGCTAAACTAAGCGTCATACAAAAAAATGTTTGAAACAAAAGTTGTAGGTTTTTAAATTCTCTACAACTTTTATTATAAAAGTTTTTGCGCTAAAATTTATATTAAAGCCGTAATCTTAAAAAAACAACGTTTTTACGTGAAAACAGCCTCACCGAGAATTTCAGCAAACATGGCGCCTACCCTATCTTGTAGAGAATAAAAAATTGAGTAAAATAGGCGATTTTAAAAAAAATCGTAGGACCAGTTTTTGAGAAAATCGCAAAAAACTGAAAAATTATACGAATAAACTACTACTTCCGGTTGACCGATTTTGATGAAAATGTTCGTGTCGCGTCCGGTAGTGATATGTAACTTAAGTTTCAAGTTTCAAGTTCGTACGATGTTCCGTTCTTGAGATATTCTGTTCACACACAGACACACAGACACACACACACACAGACACACACACAGACCAATCGCTAAAAACATGTTTTTTGGGTTCAGGGGGTCTGAAAACGTATAGATCCGGTGAAAACTCGATTTCGAAAAATCGACATGAAAACAATACTTTCCTTCCTATATATTCATATAGGCAAGAGAAAGTAAAAAGAGCCGGTTTTTTTGTTGCTGCAACACATTGGATGCATTTACAGGCTTATAACTCCAAAACCGCTTGACAGATTTATTTGAGATTTCGCCGGAATATAAACTTGTATGTTGCTATTGTACGTACGAAATTTCAGATTAGTAGCATATTTACATTTTGAGTTATTAGTAAAATTCTGAACCCCTGTTAACTCCGTAACCGATCGTTAATTGGGCAATTTCAAAAACTCATTGTATTCAGTATAAAAAAATTAATACAGATTCATTAATCTTATGGAACAGCGATTGACCAGTTATTCGGAAGAATTTTTTTAGATATTTAAATAATGGTTGATACTGCGGGAGGTGGAAGAAGCTTAACTCAACTATGTTGCCGCGTTGTAACCGGTAGGCCTACTACCTAATTTTATTAGCATACCTGGGACCTGTCCTTCTACCATACGAATAACAAACATGACAATGCAATATTAATATCCATTCATCATTTACTTACAATAGTCAACTGGTAGCTACTAGTTGTATGTTACGTCGGAAGGCGACTTTGGCAGGAACACAAAAGAACACAACCGATTAAAAGATGTGGCAACATGGTTAAGCTTCTTCCACCCCCGCAGTATCAACAGCTTGTACGCACACAGGTTTAAAAATTTGTACCAATTTCTTTCATGTTTTGAATACAGACGAGTAAGAGCTCTTTCTGCAGTTCTACTTAAAACTTTATGATGTTCCGTATACTTTTATCATTTTGGGGAAGCAGGTTGTACAGTTGGAGACCAGGTAACAAAAATGTCTTTAGAATATCATTGTTATATCTCTGGGTAAGGGAATCAAATGATATTACTAATACAATATTTTGGATTCATTTTAGAAATTTGCTGATATTGATTGGATCTCAGACATAAAGTTGATATCTTTTTACTCTGAGCTACTGTAATCCATTCAGTTTTTAACTTCATTATTGATAAATCCACTACCGTACAATTAAAAATTTTTAATTGCATTCCTTGAATTCTGTTCCATGGATAAATTGACATGCTATCTTGGATTATCTGTTAGAGGTGATTGATTCAATGTACAATCTATGCAGGTACAGCAAAGCATGGTATTATTCTGAATTGTCACCATGGTGTGCTTTATTCTCTAAGGATGATATGAAAGTAAGTAAAGAGAATTTTAAGGATTTTTCTAGTAAATAATAAGTATTAATTGTCGTTTAGGTCATCAGCCGAAAGGCTGGTTTGAACATGTAGAGGTTTTACTAAGTAATTCGAGGAGTGAGGTGGTTTACCTATGCCTTCCTCACTGAGGGGAAAAGAACGCTTATCAGCATGCCGGGCACAAATTTTACACTCTGCAAATGACACCTTCACTTCATTCAGTACTGGGTCTGGCTGTATAATGAAATTCATTACTTTCAGATGAAGGGTCCAGGGAAAAAGGTCTAAGTCACAAAAAGTAACTTTTGAGAAAAACTGAATTTTAAGTTTAAGTAGTTGAGTATTCAACAATTTTTTATATTTTTTCTCATAAAAATATTTAAAAAAATAACTGAATATGTTTTAAACAAGATGTATATCTTCAAAACTATAATATATGTTTTTCTATCTTTGTAAATTATAAAATCTGGTAACAACTGCCATCTTCCACTGGGAATAACGATTATATTCCATGTAAGGTCCACAACAGACAACGAATAAACACATAAATTATTCTTTTAAATTCAATTTTTATTAATTTTAAATCAGTTAATGACTACAAAAATGATAAATTATTAATATAGAACATAATATAGATAAAAAATGAAGCTGCTAGGACACATCGTTAGAAATGACGATAAGTTCAAGTTGCTGAAATACATTTTACAAGAAAAGGTACATGGCAAGAGAGGCGTCGGAAGACAATGAATATCTTGGCTAAAAAACTTGACAACCTGGTTTGCACCTTTTACTACTGGACTCTTCAAAACAGTAGGCCTACCTAGTGAATAAAATTATCATTGCCAGAATGATTACCAACATTTGGTAGTGCATCAGCACCAAAGGAAGAAGAAGAAAAATTTATAACTATTAATAGCTTTATAGTAACCAATAAACACTGCTTCGTAAACAGATTGACTAATATTTTCACAAATTACAATAGCAAACAATGTTTACCAACTCGTTTCCAATACCAAACTGGTTATGGTCTAACCCTCATAACTATACTTTGTGCTAAAAAGCAGATTTCATCTGTCACTAAATAAAATATTCTGCAGTCTTCATATTAAAATCGGTCAGTTCCAAAACATAAATATTATTCTTTTCAAATCAATTAGCAAAAGATTTATTTTTTAATTATAATAATTTTTAATCCGGTTTTCACCAACATTAAAACCAATATTAAGCCATATCCATGGTGTGTGGTTACTGTGCTAGTGGAAGGTCTGTGTTTATTATTAATTATAACCAGATCCAAAAAGAACCTTAGATCAAATATTATAATTCACGTATATAACTTCAATAACTAATATCTATTTTAAATATTTAAAAAATGCTGAAGAAGTGTCTGAAGATTTTTTGTTTAGTTTGTGACAATAAAAACCTATAAAATGAAACTAATTTTGCTTTGCTTTTTTAAATTGTAGGTGTTGGAGTATATGAATGACCTCGCATATTATTACAATTCTGGACCTGGATTGGAAATAAACAAGAGATTTGGATGTCCACTTTTACAGGATATGATCCATCAGTTTCAGTATGTACCCAAATTAAAAAGAAATTATTATTGAAATAGAAGAAATGTTTCTGAATAAAACTTTACCATACTAAGTTTGTAATGTTAAAAATTTATATAACTCCCAATTTGTGTTTATAAATTGTTTTTGAACTAAAAACAAAGAATGAACAATATTCAAAGTTCTAAGAACGTTTAATTTAAATGAAGAAACAAAAAAGAGGATTAAATAGAAAATTTGGATAAGAACAAAGGAACACGAAATAACAAAGCTAATTGGCATACAGTGCATAAGCATGAGAATAGACAGAAAGAGGTATGATGATGGTTGTAATTGTACAAATGTACTTCTGAAGAAGTTGTCGGCATTGAGATTGGAACACATGAAGAATGAAGCAATCTGGGAAACGTAGGAAGGTTTAACAGTGTATTGGATGGAATAGAAAAAATATATAAAATGACTAAAAGAAAGGTAATCCAGCAGGAGATAGAACTGTTACCTGAAGGGAGAGAGGATGTCCAGCAAAGCAATGGATAAGTAGTGTATTGGGAATGATGACCAATGGGCCTGCAGTAGGGTGATAAGATGGATAGAGAGGCTTGACATTTCAAACATGCTTGACATGTCCTATACTCCTTTTGGAGTCTCTTGGATGCAAAGAAAGATAAGAAAACCAGCAAAAACAGTTATAAAAAGTTACTAGAAACTAATTTAATTTAGAAACTTTTCATTTCCATAAAAATAAGTCATTAGCGTTATAAAAACATACAGAAATTTAAAATAAGATAAAAACAAAACCAAACCCACTGGTTTCATCTAGAGGTAAAGCATTGCCACAATTTAGGTGTTTAACAGCTGATTTTTGGAAATAAAGGTTCCTTGTTCAAATCCTAGTACTGATAACACGCTATAAGTTGACGTTTGTCAGCGAATGTAAAAGTGGACTATGTGCGGGGTGGAAGTGCTACTATGTGTGCTTTTCTAAGACATTATCATTTTTAATTGAAATATTCTGAAAAAATACTTTTGCTTCCTAATAAATCGTATTCTATCATGCAGTAAAAATTATTATTATACTCTGATATTTAGATAAGAGACCATAGGCACGTACAAAAGAAAAGGGTATGACATCTCTCTCTTCGTCACCCTCACTGTCGAGCCAGAGGAGTTTTATTACCAGATCTTTCCAAAATACTAACGAATTGTTATTCAAACAAGATTTAAACATTTACCAAGATTTAAAAAACAACTATTCTTTACTTTAAAATAATTAAAAAAGACAATAAAATTTATAAACAATTCTAGTACTATAATAATTTGTCGGTACCTGATTTTAAAACGATACAAATATTAAGAATGTTTACATATTACGTTATTCAATAGGAGTTTGTTTTTACTTAGTGTAGTAGCGCTCAAACTCCTATATAAAATACAATACTTATGGACTTGCCATACGGCTTTCGCAATGTGAATAATTATAGTACAGTAACCAAAGTTGTATAAGAACAGCATTGTTTCTGTAAGTACTTTTAAACGCCATCTTCAAAATTTACAAATGGTTTTACAATGACAATTTATTTTTATTCGAAAATACACTTACTAGGGCATAAAGTATTTAATCTCGATTTTCCATCAGTTCCTCAAATTAAACCTTCTACAAAATGAGTTAATATGTTTCAGAGATGCCGTAAGAAATGAGACTGGAATTTATTACAAAGGAAAATTCTATTTTGGTCATTCTACTACATTATTTAATTTGTTGGCCAAACTAGGGACTCATGTACAAAGTGAACATATTACTGCAAATAATTATGACACCATGCAAAATCGAAAATGGAAAACATCGTTAATTGATCCTTTCGGATCTAACTTTGCTGCTGTCTTGTTAAGGTAAGGTATACATTTTATCAACTCACTATTTTACTAACTTTAATACTGAAGAAGTTGATCTACCTACTTGACTAAACAATCTGTAGAACTATTAGAAAAATGTTAAGTCTACCATATTAATATATTATATGTTAATACATTGTTATCTACCATGTTAGTCTGAAACAAAACATTATACGAGGTGTGGCTATTAAATAACGAGACTGACGTAAAAAAAACATTTTTATTTTATACATAATCACTTATTGTCACCTTCAATACTCTCCTTCTATATCCCTACAATGCTCCATGCGAATTTTCCACTATTGGAAACAGTGCTGGAAGTCATCTTCTGTCAGCTCCTTCAGGACATGTGCCACTTTCTCTTTTACAGCTTCCACAGACACAAATCTTGTCCTTTTTAATGCAGATTTCACCTTAGGGACCAGGTAGAAGTCACATGGTGCAAGATCTGGTGAATAAAGTGGATGTTCTAACACTGAGATGCTGTACTTTGCTAGGAACCTCTTGACAGATAACGTGGAATGAGCTAGCGCATTGTCTTGGTAGAGAACCCATGATTTGTCCTTCCACATTTCGGGGCATTTTTTCCTTACTCTTTGACATAGTTTATAAAGTACCTCAAGGTAGTAATATTGATTAATTGTTTGACCTTCAGGAACCCAGTGAAAGTACACAATCCCATGGATATCAAAAAAAGCAATCATCATTGCTTTAAATTTTGATTAGCTCATTCGAGCTTTTTTGACTCTCAGAGAAGTTCGGCTCTTTCAGTGCATGGATTGGCGCTTCGTTTCCTGATCTTAAGTAAGAAACCACATTTCATCACATGTTATTATCGTTTCCAAAAAATTTGGGTCATTTTCAATCGAGTACAAATTATCAGTACAAACATTTTTGCGAGCTTCATTTCAAACATTTTTGAGCGGCACGTGTCCTGAGGAGCTGACAGAATATGACTTCTAGCACTGTTTCCAACAATGGAAAATTCGCATGGAGCGAATGTATGGTGCATGTAGGGATAGAGAAGGAGTGCATATTGAAGGTGACAATAAGTCATTATGTATAAAATTAAAATAAAATTTTTTACGTCAGTCTCGTTATTTAATAGCCACACCTCATTCATCTCTTTTAACTTTTCTAACTGGAGATAAACTTATCAAATTTCCTTCTAAATATATAAAATACATAGTTACACACTTCATCAAGCTATGCGTTAAAGAACTTCACACAAGGAAAATAAAACTTTTCTGAAACAATGACCAATGGCTGTTAGAATGCTATAAAACAGAGCAGTCTTGTGGATATAGTAGGTCTATCCCTACTTTATCGCTCGTCATTCACCTCCTGATCATATTGGCATGTGATTGTGCGTATAAAGTTATTGGTTAATAATTTAATAATGCAGTATTTTCTGGAAATACTCCACTTCTTTTGTTTCTATTTTCTTTCTCTATAATGCATATGATGAAATGGTGATTCCTATCCATTACAAGAAAATTAATAATCATATTCAATCTCTTATATTGATTTAACGAAAAAATTTTAACATTTTGTGACATGCAAATCCCATTGCCTAAATGTTTTTAATTTTCTTTCACGATATTACAATTTTATTTGGGGCTCTGTGAGATACAAGAAGGATTTCTTCCCTAATTTCATTTTTAGGGAGCTCTCAAAAAACTGTAACGTATTACAAATTATTTTTTTGCTTTGACAGCCATGATTTTTTTTGAGAACCATAGTTTTTGAAAACTTCATGGTACTCTTCAAACTGAATTATTGTCTCCATTTTCTTCAAGTCCTTTCAATTAATCCTAATACCCTATCACTGGGCATATAAGAGTGACCAGTAACAGGGAAAACAATTTCAAATTTTATGTATTTGACGGGGCACGGTCCAAAATGCAAGGCACATTGTCAGAGTAGTAGTATTTTTGTTTTGTCCTGGGTACCAGTCACCAACTAAGCAGATGGTGTTGTTGTTTAAGTCATCAGCCAAAGGGCTTGTTTGAACCTGTAGAGGTTTTACTAAGTAAAACGAGGAGTGAGGTGATTTACCTTTGCCTTCCTCACTGAATGGAAAAGTACGCTTATCAGCATGCCGGGCCCTCTGAAAAGCACATATTTTCCACTCTGCAAATGGCAGATGATATGACTGTCATAAAGAGCTCCAAAAACTTGTAATAATGAAAAAATCAACTCAAACAGCAATGAAACTTTGACATTTATGCCAATAACAATCCCATGAGTCTTTGCAGCAGTCACGTGACGATCTGAAGCTCACATGTGTTCAGCACAGAGTTGGCCGATATTGTAACCAGGCTGCTTTGCAGTTGGCCGTTTATGAAACAAAGGTAAATTTTCAAATTGAATTTTAACCTACTTCTGGTCGTTTTGCCACAAACTAACCTCAAATTCAGATTCAGCACCGAATTTTACATAAGAACCAATCATAATATCAATTTTGATAAAAATGGAGTTAGCCGTCTTTGGAAATAGGCTACTTATATGTACAGTTTGACACCAGGCGGGCGGCGGAGGGAGCGAGGAGGCTCTCAAAGAGTCGTTCGCCGGCCTGAGTCAGTGCTGGGTAGCGGTTTGCAACCTTGGTGAGCAATAAATTGGTGGCCCTGAAAAGGGCCGTTTTATGATGGTCAGATTGTGCTTCTAACGGCGGTCGCTGTACGTCAAGGCACGGCAGGCTTTTCGGCGTTCGGTCATGGTGTTTTCTATGGAAGAGACTTCGAGAGGATACTGAATAAGTGGGAGTCGGGGATCGTTCGATTGAATTATGGTATTGCGGGGAAGGTTACAGTAGGGTTTAGGAATATTGTCAAGAGCGACGAAAAAGGTTTTAAGGCGGAATTTACGGGGTGTTGGAGGGAGAGGGGTGACTAATGTGGTTGGCAATGCGATCAACGGGAGGTGAGTAAAATAACGAGTAGGAGAAGGAGGGGGATGGTTAGGTGGTGCAGTGACGGTGGATGACGGAGCCGGCCTTGGCGCGACGGTTAAACTAAGTGATGCGACGGGGCGAGGAGATCTCTGCTGCAGTGACGGGGTCGTCCGTTCGGCGAGTCGTTGTTGTCGGGCTCGGCGGTGTTGCTCCTTTTTACCTCCCCGGCGTCTTGACATAAGCAGGTTGGAATCGGGAAAAATTATAAAATAAATTAACCTTACGGATGACGGCCCTTAAAAGGGTCGTTTATGTAGAAAGCTTAGGTCGTGGAGGACTGTTCGCATGGGTGCGAACCTCCGCTATTCCCGAGAGAAACAGCGAAGCACCGCCTGGGGCGAACCCGGCGAAGCGACTAATTGCCGCTGGAACAGCGGACGGCCCGTCGTGGGCAAGCAGGAGACATCAGAAATAAAGCGAGAAGACTTGGTTTTCCTTATAGAGTTTCTTCGGCTGGAGCTGTGTTGTCTAGTTGTGTCCCTCTTGACTGCTGGTGTAAGACTGCTCTGTGTGTGAAAACTACTTGCTTATATACTGTTAGGTTGTCCAACCTGTAACCAATCAGAGAGCAGCATGGCGAGCCGGCTCCTGATTGGTCCGAGTCTGGACAACTTGTTTCTGTAAATTGCATGTGTGTTGTGTGTGTGTTAGTGCGTATACTGGTTAGGCTTGACTGTGTTGTATCAAGTTCATATAAAAAAATTTGTTTTTTCTTGTCTATAGGTTTCTTATTCCAATAACCTTTCTTCCGATTTCCGTAAATATTAGGAAATAGACATATGGGCCACCCTGTATGTTCCAAAGTATTAGTCTCCTATAACTCACACCATCACAAAATAATAAATTTATTAATTGGCAATAAATAAATGAAAATATTACAAAACTATATCCAACGTTATAAAATCATAAACACCATCTAAAATCAATTAAACAAATTTATTATAAAAAAATTAATTATTCATTAATTACGGTGATAAATTTATTATTGTTTTAGAAATCATTTATAATAATAATAATAAACTAATTTTTATAACTATCTAAGCCCTTGTGTTCCTTCTTTGTATTAACAGAGAATTAATAAATCAGTTTTATTAAGACGTCATGAATGATATACTTCTTATAGTTTTCATAAAAAAGGTTTATGGTGTTTAATATCTAGGATGCCAGGTTTTCTTTGAGAAAACTAAATACTTAACAAATATGTCAAGATAAAACTGATAAGCCTGTATTGAACACTATCTTTAATTACTCATTATTAATTAACATTGCATGTGGGCAGGTGGAGTGTTAAATTAATTGCACTCGATCTGTTGGTTCCAAGGCTACAAAAAATAGTTATGTTTCTTATCACACAGTCAGCCAATTATATGTTTGAACTATTTTAGAACAGAAGAGGTAGAGGTGAAAAAGGCACTAGTCAGAATTAACTCCTCTGAGAGTAATTAATTTCACTATACAGCCAGACCCTGTGGTAAATGAAGTGAAGGTGTTTAGCAGGGTGGAAAGTGGGTGCTTTTTGGAGGGCCTGGCTTGCTGATAAGCATACTATTTCAACTTAGTGAGGAAGGCAATTGTAAACCACCTCACTCCTCATTTTTACTTAGTAAAACCTCTAGAGTTTCAAACCATCCTTTCAACTATTGACCTAAACAACAACTAATTACCAATTCATTTATTACCACTACTTTCTTACTTAAAGAAGCATGTTATCCAACCAGTTTTATTAAAATAATACGAGTACATAATTTACCTTCTCAGCGTTTACTTAGAAGTTCATATATTTTTCAAGCGAAAACCATTTTTATAAAGGAATTCTAGTACACTTTAAAATAATTTAATAATCAAGTTTTTTTAGCTTCTTAAACAAATTTAGATTACCACAATTTTTTAAGGCTTGTAGTATTTTATTGATGTATTTTCTAACAGCATAAGTGTGTTTTTGTTCAAGTATTTATTTCTGTGATTAGCAACATTGTAATCAACTCTCAAATAAATAAGTAAGCATGCATAAATACGTAAGCAGTTGATGAATGTGTAATTTAAGTAATATGTATTAAGTTAAGTTATAAGTTTTTCACTTCTTGACATGTCCTCTACTTACTTGGGTACCTTCTGGGCAAAAAAATATTACAAATACTGTACAGGCATGTGTGTATTCACATAAACAAAACTACGAGGGGTGTCTTTTTTCTTTTTTTTATCCGAGGTGGCGAGAAAAACTTATGTTCACTCCCTCATGATGGGAAAGTAGTGTTGGACTCAATTGAGGTCGCAACCACCTACCAACCAAAAACCCACCGCCTGGCCACTTGATCCAACATCAGCAAAGAACCCTCCACCTCCCTCAGAGAGGGGTGTCTGGAAAGTAAGTATCGTTTTGTTCCAATGGCAGACAATAGCCACTGCAGGGCTACTGTCTGTACTATGCCGCATGCACTCTATTTTCCCTAGATCATTAGCTCCACACTGATGCCATTACAGTTGATTAGTCTTGTGTTTTGTTTTTACTCTAGTAAATTGTAAATTGTAAATGACTACATTTACAATGTTTAAAACAATCGATGAACCCATTAACTGTGAAATTCATTCTGTTATCCCTTTTTTGAATGCAAGGAACTTTAAGGGAGCCAAAATTCATTGACAGATTACAGACATTTATGGTGAAAGTGCAATGAGAGATGGAATGGTGCAAAAATGGGTTAGGCGATTCAATGAAGGACAGATAGATGTCCACGAGGAACCACAAAGTGAGCTGCCTTTTATTGTCAATGATAATTTGGTCAGGAAAGTGGATGAGAAAATCAAAGATGATTCACAATGAAAATGCTTTCAAATGAATTTCCACAAATTTCAAGAACTGTTTTGCTTGAGAATGTAGCCGACTGTTTGGGTTATCACAACCTGTATTCCTGCTAGGTTCCAAAAATGGTCACAAATATGCTCAAGACAAAGCGGTTTTTCAGGGCTCTGACATTACTTACCCAATACACTTGAATACCAAGGTAGATCCTTGATCCCATACAATCTGACTACCATTTATTCCTTAACATGAAACGCCAACTTGGTGGTAAGCGCTTTGAGTGTGATGACAAAGCAAAAAAAACGCTCTAAAGTTATGGATGACTTTACTGCCAGGATGTTTTTTAGAGAAAAGTTTAGATAAGCTGGTCACCCGCTATGACAAGTTCTTGAACAATGATGGAAACTATGTAGAAAAGTAGTTTAAGGTATGATCTTTCATATAAAACTAAAACTGTGTTGAAAAAATATTTAAGTACTTTTTTTCAAAACTGTGCTTACTTCACGAACACGCCTCGTATGTATTATTTAAGATCTGAAAATTATTACGTGTCAAAACCCCTTGTTTCACACTCCAAAGCAGTCACTATTGTTGAATTGATTACTAAATAGGACTGAGATCGGTTGTAGCAGGGAGAGCGGAGCAAGCCAATCAGTTGTGAGAATTCTGTACACTAATGCCACGCTCTAGTCTGTCACTGCTGTGCAACCAAATCACACGTTTCTCTGCTTACTGTGTTCTCATGACCTGCTATTATAGTGGTGTTATAATTTATAAACAGTCCTTTCCCATTTGCAAGAATTTTAAAAAAATGAAGAAGTAATTACAATAATAATAACATCAATTGAGGAAAGAAATGTATGTTAATCGAACGTGGTTGTTCTCCAGTGTACAGGCAAGCGAGCCAGGCGGTCAACGCGGCTCTCCCTCTCCCTCCCTCACCCTTGCCGAGCGCCACTCTATTTTTGTAATCAATTCAACTACAATAACCAAGATGTTGATGTGATTTAAAATAAACTAAAAAAATAACTAATGGTTTTTGAACAAAACTTAAGTACATTAATTTTTTATACAGGTGTAATGATACTGAAGAAAAATATAAGATAATGTTTTATCATAATGAACAACCTTTTGTATTTAAAGAATGCAATGGAAGTATTTGTGATTGGAACCAATTTTATGAAATTTATAAAGATGAGATAAATCCAGAGATCTGTCATACTGACTACTGTAAAGATAGTATCTGGACTTGGATACAAAATGAAATGTCGACTGAACCTACAGATAACAATGCAGATAGCAAGAACATTAAAGATAGTAAAGAGAAAGAAACTGATGATATGAACCACAGTAAAATTTTAGAAAATAATGATAATGATAAAATTAATAAAGAACATACAAAAAATAACGTAAATCAGATTAATGAAAAGCAACAAAAAGTAGAAATTGATAATGACACTGAATCAAAACAAACAAATAAACTTAACAAAATTGATGAGTTAAATTTAAAAGATAATTTGAAAAAGAAAATTACTAAACTGGATAAGGAAGAAACATCGAAAATATTCAAAACACCTAACAGTGAATCCAATTCTTCCTACACTCTAATTACTTTAATAATTTTTATTTTATTGTTCTTTTTAATGAGACGATTATGTTGCAGACGAAAGCGTAATGGTAAATTATTGTTATGTATAATGATTTTGTAATTTATCAATAAATAAAATTATAATTTTATAATTATGATAAAATCATATCATTTAATTCACAATCAAATTTTATATTTTTGTTTTTAAGTTCCAAAATTGTTTAATTTTTTGTTATTTAACCCTAGAAAGATGAAGAGAATATAAAAAAAGTTTTGCTGCTATTGTAGTATGCGGCCAACCGTGTTATATTTAGTGAAATTTGTATTTATTGACGTGGTAGCACTGCCTACTAACACTTCTTGCATACTTCTGTTATAAAAATGATAATAATTTATAAGAAAAAGGATTTTTTTGTCATCAGTCTCTTGAATAGTTTGATGCAGTTTTCCAGGCTGTTCTATCTTGCATTAGTCGTTTCATATCTACATACCTGCAACACCCTACATCTTTTGCAATTTGCTTTATATATTCGAACCTTTGCCTCCCCCTACAATTCACTTCCTCGATTTTATTACCCTCCATTACTGACAGACCAATACCTGGATGTCTTAAGATATGTCCCACTAGCCTAGCCCTTCTCCTGGTAAGATGCTTCCATATACTTATTTTTTCATCCATTCGCCTAGAACCTCTAAATTACTTATTTTATCCATCCACCTAATCTTTAACATTTTCCTATAATACCACATTTCAAAAGCTTCGCAACTTTTAACTCCGGAAATGATCCATCGTTTGTAGGCAGAAATTGATTATCACCTTGATGTCTGCCATGCAACTTATGGAGCATATATTGAATCCTATTAGGTATGTGAAAAACTCCGGAAATGATCCATCGTTTGTGGGCAGAAATTGATTATCACCTTTTTATCTGCCATGCAACTTATGGAGCACATATTGAAACCTCTTAGGTATGTAAAAAACTCCCAACCGTTACCTACATTTTAAGACCCCAACCAACTCAATGCGTTCATTCTACTTTAAGTAGTAATTTTTTTTAAATAATGGCATTTTTTCGATGACTGTATTTATAAAATACTACATGGTTAGGTAGAGACTAGACAAAAATTTTGGGTTTGCGAACATAATGATGAATAGAAAAGTCTTTCTTTAATGAAGATGCACTGTAAAAAAAATACCTTTAAATACTTCACCAGGATACATTCAGTTTATTAACAACATATTTACACAGACTTAAATATATTTTTTTTAGTTAATATTACAAATATAAGAATGAGAATCACAGTCATAATAAGTAGATTGAAAAAGAATTCATTGTAATTATTTAACTCCAATTCCATATTCTTATCCATGATAAAAGGATCTTCATTTATGTCTATCTCTGATGTACAAGGAATTCCAAAATTATTTAAAATTCCATCATCCTGTTCTCTTAATAAATTACCTTCACTTGTTACTGTATCAGCTGGCACATTACTATTAGGATCAAACATACTATTTATTGAAGGTATCAGAAACGAATCATTAAATTTATCCTCAATGGATTCCACAACACTTTTTTCTTTATCGGATAAAACTTCTGAACAAAAATTTACATTACATTTTTCTTGATCTATTTCATATTTATAATAATTGTAAAATGTATCCCAATTGTAAACATAACTATCATTTTCACTAAATTCATTCAATTTTAAATTCATTTCGTTTAAGTAAAACATAACTCTGTATGGATTACCGGAGCTGCACCTAAAATGTCAATAAGAAAATTACATTTTATTACCTTAATATACGCTGGAATCCTAAACAGTGGTTAAAAAAATATGTAATAGTAAGATTAACAATCTAGAACGATATATCGTTCTAATGGCGGACTGTAGCTGTCACAGTGCTACCACCAGCAATCCGCATATGCACTCTACTTTCCCTAGTTCATTATCTCCGCACTGACACCATTACGGTTACTTACTCTTATGTTCTATTTAATGTGGTTGTTTATACAATGTTTACAATAATCAGCGAATCCACTGAGTGTGAGATTTGTTCTGTTATCTGGTTTTTGAATGCAAGGAACGTAAAGGCAGTCAAAATTCATTGGCAGATTACAAATTTTTAAAGTGAAAGTGCAATGAGTGATAAAATGTGCAAATGCGCCATGGGCGGATTTACGGGGATGCTAGGGGGTGCGCTGCACCCCCAGATTTTTGGGATGATAATAAATTTTGTATTTAGAATCCAAATACCTCGTACCTTTTGGTGAGCTCACACCCCCAGATATCAAGACCTAAATCCGCCCATGGAATGCGGGTTAGGGAATTCAATGAAGGATGAATCGATATCCACGACGAACTATCAAGTGGGCGGTGATCATTTTTTGTCAATGATGACGTGGTAAGGAAGTGGATGAGAGAACAAAAAATCACAATGAGAATTCTTTCAAATGAATTTTCGCAAGTTTTAAGAACTGTTTTGCATGAGGCTGTAGCCGACTGTTTGGGTTATCACAACCTGTGTTCCCGCTGGGTTCTAAAAATCCTCACATATGTGCACAAAACAAAATGACTTCATAGTACTCTGGCATTTATTAACCTACACTCTTGACTACCTTAGTCCTTGACCCCATATGGTTTGACTACCATTTGTTCCAGAACATGAAATGTGAGCTTGAAGGTAAGCGCTTTAAATGTGATGATGCAAAAATTGTAAAATTATGGCTGTCTTCACTGGTTGGATGTTTCTTTAACGGAGGTTAAGATAAGCTGGTCATCGCTACGACAAGTGCCTGAACAATGATTGAAACTATACCGAAAAGTAGTTTAAGGTTTAATCTTTCATGTAAAAATAAAATTATTGTGAAAAAAAATATTGTTGTTTTTTTTCAAGATGGTACTTACTTTCCGGACTTCATATTTTGTAGCTCCACTACCAGGAAGCAGTATGATTGACAGCCCAATAATAATTTTTGAGAATCTGTCATAATTTTTTAACTTTTATAGAAAAACAATCGTGTCGCTACCACTTGTCACACTTGTAAATGAATCGTATTACATTTTTTTATTTACTTCAAAAATTTTAAATACTAATAACATACCTTAAAAATAAAGCAGCAAAGTTTGAACCAAATGGATCAATGAGTGAGGTTCGCCATGAACGATCCAGCATTCTATTAAAATTATCTGCAGTTATACGTTCGTGGTCCTTATGCGTACCCAATTTAGCAAATAAATTAAAAAGTGTTGATGAATGACCGAAGTAAAATGTACCTTTTATGTATTCATTTTCATTGATTACACTGTCATTTACTTTAATTGATCTAAAACAAAAAAGAAGACTTATAAAAACAACATATAATTAAAACACAATATTTACAAACGTAAGAATCGTTTACTGGTACTTAAGAGATAATTTCAGTCTTCTATATAAAGACCTTAAGAATTTTATTCATTAAAAATCCCTTTCATAAGATGATGGATCTCATGGCTGGTGGCATTTTTTAAAAAGGCTTGTCTTTGATCTATGGAAAAACCGTTAGAGATTTCTATATATACTCTTTAAGAGGAATTGAATGACACTATTTTTGTTTCCAAATTCTGACTTTGACTTCTTGTTTTCCAATTTTGGGCCACTTCCAGTTGAAACTGGAACTTCAAACCCAATCCAGGCCCATTAACTTTTGTTGTTATCTCTTGTAATTTTTGATATCTGGATGTGACAGACGGAGGGACACCGGAAAATGATAATGACAATTTAAAAAATTGCCACCAACTAAATCTTATCCAGGAAAAATCATTATTATTATTATTATTATTATTATTATTATTATTATTATTACAGTGGAAGGCAATTTACCACAACCAAAAATGCTATTCATTTCTTTTGAACACATTTTCATCCCTTAGATTCCTCTTCTCCACAGCTCTTGTAAAACCATCCATTCCATTCTAGGTTGTTCTTCCATCTAGCTAAAAACCTACAGCCAAATCTTTTGTGGCAACCCCTCTTTCTCCATTCTTCACTGATGACTGTACCAGATGATTTTCTTTTCAATTTTGTCAATTTACAAATTAAATCTTTAAAACCTCTTCATTTCTGACTCGATCTAGCATAGTCAACCGCCAACTTCTTCAGAAACTTATTTCTATAGGTTAGGGGCTGGAGCAATAGAGATATAAAAAAAACTCTTATGACAAAAACCCAATAATCAGTCTAGGAAAAATAAATTTTAAATGTTTAACCTTTCAGTACCAATGTCCAGAAAACATGACGTCAAAATATTTTACCTAGGACGACATCTGGTTTACAGGACGTCCGTAAGTAATACAAAAATGTGCCAAAGTCTGCATAACCAAACATTACCAAAAAAACATTTAAACGAAAATTAATGGAATAATGTATTTTGAAACCGCCCTTGTGGTGTAGTGACGAGCACACTAGCCTACAAAGCGAAAGGTCCTGGGTTCAATTCCTGGCTAGGGTCTGGAAATTTTAACACGTTAAAACCACCGTTAAGGTGCCAAAACCTACAGTAGTTCCTAATGACCAAGCTGTCGATGTGACTTTAATAAACTAAAAAAAACTTTTTTAAATATTTTTAGTGTTAGAACGATTTCTTTTTTTATGAACACAAAAATTAATTTTTAACTGTAAATTTTATTTTTCTGTAACATTGAAATTTTGGTCGGCAATGGCAGGCTTACGGCTGAAAGTTTTCGAAATAAGAGCTAGCACTTTTTGTATACCTTTATTCAAATTAAATAGCACTTTAGATCAAACTTTTAAAATATTGTTTCAGCACTGAAAGGGTTAACTTACAATCATTTATTCATTTTTATTAATTTCATTTAAAACCATTTTGTACTTACTGAAATTGCAGAATCATATCTTGAAGCAATGGGCAACCAAAATTTTTATTCACTTCCAAGCCAGGACCAGAATTATAATAGTAAGATAGATCATACATATATTCAAGCACCTTTAACAGTAAATTTTAGATATTTAGAGGTATAATATCATAGAAAAAAAGTTTAAATAAAATTTGTAGGTTTTTTCAATTTCCTGCAACTATGTTATATATTTAAGGCCGCAATCTTAAAATAACCCATTTTTGACTACGAGAGCACAGCCCCCATGAATTTCAGCATAGATTCCACTTACCCTCTTGTAGAACATAAACAATTTAGTAAATGAGGTGAAAAATTGTAGGAGCTGTTTTTGAGAAAATCACAAAAAGTGATATTGTCCCTCCAATGGTAAACTCGCGAATGTGCAAATTTTGCGATTAAGAGTTTGTTAGTGCATGCTGATGTATACAACCCAACGCATGTTGTAGTAAACTAGTGAATATGTATCTTTTTTGGTTAGGGAAATACAGCCTTTGTAAAGTTATGAAAATACACGAAGTTTGTTAAAGAAGAAAGCATTGAATTTGTTTTTTGCTCTCCCGTAAAAGTGAGAATTTGCACATTCGCGAGTTTACCATTGGATGGACAATATATTGTACAAATAAACAACTACTTCCAATTGGCTGATTTTGATGAAAATGTTTGTGTTGGGTTCAGGGGGCCTGAAAACACGTATCTCCAATGAAAAATCAACATGATGATCGACATAGAAGAACTGTGAGTAACAACTAAAGCACAGTAATACGACAGTTTTGTTCTGAAAAGAACAGTTTTAAACTAAAACTTTAAATGAAAAAATGTTAAAACAATAACTAATACTAAGTATGTTGTAAGGATGAGAAGAAAGTTGACACATATCCTTTATGCTTATGATATATGGCTGTGGAGGGGGTAAATGTGGGAGAACCGTATTTCATTACGCTGTATTACCACTACTTTGTAAAAAAAATTTACTCTTTTTCTTTTCGTAAAATGAAGCTCATATTAGCATGAATTTTAAGTTCAGAACAATATAATAAGTAGCAGACAATATCTACCAATATTGGTTTACTTTCAATCAAGCTCATAGCATTTAAAATGTTTTTATATTTCATTAAAAGCTCATTTTTGTTCAAACTTTAACTTCTTGCGTTTTCATTTCATAATAGTTTTAATTTAGTTATATTTTGGCTTGCCCAACTTTGGTGCTTTCAAAATTAAAATGCTTAACGTTATATTTTGAAGTAAAATGTGTAGCTTTTTAGTCACAGACCCTTTAATACCATTACAAAGTGATCCTAAATTCTTCAAACACTCCAATAAACCTTGTATTATCAGATTAAGTAAAAGATAGTTTTTTAGACCTGAATATCTAATTTTGTGAAAACAGCACACCATACAGAGGTAGAATTAAAATTCCAAGCTTTTTCATACTGACAAATATTGAACATCAAATCAACTGTATCTGTATTAAAACAGAAAACACATAAGTTAGGAGAAAAAAATATTTAGTCCAAATACAGAAGTTAAACAATAGGTATTAAATATTATATATAAATATAATATTCAATATTAAATATAATATAATATAATGTTCAATATTAAATACAGAAGTTAAATTCTTTCAGTGCCAAAACAATATTTAAAAGTTTGATCTTAAGTGCCATTTAAATTGAATAAGGGTGTACAAAAAGTGCCAACCCTTATTTTGAAAACTTGCAGGCGTAAGCCTTCCATTGCTGAACAAAGTTTCAATGTTACAAAAAAATAAAATTTCCTGTTAAAAATTAATTTTTATTCAGTCATTAAAAAATAAATCATAGTAACACTAAAAATATTGGAAATATTTTTTTAGTTTTTTTTTTAAAGTTGCATCGACAGCTTGGTCATTAGCAACTACTGTGGGTTTTGGTACTTTAACGGTGGTTTTAACGAGTTAAAATTTCCAGACCCTTCCCGGGAATTGAACCTGGGACCTATCGCTTTGTAGACTAGCACGCTAGTCACTATGCCACGGAGGCAGTTCCAAAGTACATTTTTCCATTAATTTTTGTTTAAAAGTATTTTTGGAAATGTTCGATTATCCAGACGTTGGCACTTCATATATAACTTTTGGACGTCCGGTAAACCGGATGTTATTACTATGTAAAATATATCAACATCCTGTTTTCCGGATGTTGGTACTGAAAGGGTTAATACCTAGTATTTCTGAAACAAAAACAATTTTTTTAGGTTATGACCTCAACATTTCATGAGCTTCTTTGGCACTTTTTTGCAACTTAAAACGAGAAGAGGTCAGCCTCAAAAAAACATTGGTACAGGGAGTCCAAGATGCTATGGTAGCAAGGAATATCAGGAAGGGTGGCTGGGAAGACAGAAGACAATTGCTGTATGAAGCGAGAAGCGAGAAATCTGTAGGATCCTGCAAAAATATGAAGTATCAGCAGCTTGGTCATTAGTATCTATGGTAGGTTTTAACTAATAATAATTTTCAGACCCAGCTGGTAATCAAACCAGGTACCTTCCATTTTATAGGCTAGAATGCTAACAATTAAGCCACAGAGGCGGCCATAAACATACTACGTTAACCATATTTATATACTTAAAAAAACTCCTTTAACCACCAAATTTTATGAAAACTAAAGTAATTTATGATTTAAATCCATCTGAAATAAAAACTAAATAATAATTACCAAATAATCAGATTATCTGGTAAAATAGGAAAAGCACTGCAGGCTCATTCACTGATAAACAAAACGACAGCCAATTTTCACTTTTTTGCTAAAGCCGTTTCAAAAAATCACAAATATGTTTTTAATTACTTATATACTGTGTATAGAGTAGGTAATGCTACTTACTGTAACGTAAGGGATAAAGAAATCCAAGTCTTCGACTAACTCTAAATATAAGATCTTTTACAAATGAACCTTGTTGAAATATTTTCCAATCATTCAAAAAACTGGAATTTTTATCTTTATTTAATAACTCATCTATACAGTGTGGGTGGATCTGTAATTAAATAATAAGAAAACTGAAGTAAAATATAACAAACTTAAATATAAAACGTAACTTAAATAATTATAAAATGTAACTACTTAAAATCTAAAAATTTGAAATACAGACCTAAATTGCAGAGAATAAGCTGAAAAATTGTGACTACATAGAAGAACAGTGTTCACTGACAGATACTAAGATTTTATCATGTAATGGCTGTTCTGACTCTTCTGTATAGCAGCAAAATTAAGCTCTTGCAGGGAGAAGGAAACAGAAATTGGAAGAAGTACAGATGCATTTTAAAGAAGCGTCAAAATTTGTACAAAGGACAGGCTTTTAAGTTCATATAAGGCAATAAATAGACAGAGCATCTTCAAAAAATTAAGGAATTTAGAGTTCTAAAACAGGTTCTGGGATACAGGCCTGAAGGAAGATGAAGCTTATAAAGACCCTTCTTCTTCCTCTTCTTCTGCCTTTCAAGGATTAGACATCTCTGCCTGTTCCGAACATCTCAAATCTGCCCATCTCTTTCTCGGGTATCCTTGTTCTTTCCTCCCCTTCAGTTCGTAGCCTAGTGTTTGCTAAGCTAACCTATCCTCCCTCATTCTGCTCACATGCTCTAACCCCTGGATTCTATTCTGAGATACCCTGTTGTTTATAGAGAAGATTTTGAGTTCTTTCCTTATACGGTATTCCTGTAACAATTTTCTCTATTATATCCATAAGTATGTTGAAGAAATTTCATTTCAGATGCTTGCAATCTACTCTCCTCTCGCTTTGATACCACCCAAGTTTCACTGCCATAGAGTAGGGTCAGCACTGCTATTGTTTCATAAAATCTCAACCTTATGTTTTGCTGGTACTATTTTTTAAGGTTCGGTGAAGAGTTCTGCATATTTGCTGAAACCGGTACATCTTATTGTAAGCATCTTTATCCTGTTAGTATGAAATGTTGCAACCTAGATACTGAAAGTGGAATATCTGTTCCAAAATATTATTCTCCATAACAATTATTTAGCTTCTGACTGGCTCCTTCCCCCAGAATGCCATGACCTTTGTCTTCTTTGTCAAAACTGTCAGCTTATTTGTGGGAATACCTTATTTCAAATAAAACCTTTTAGTGAAATGACATAAAACATTTTGATGCCAAAACAGGCTAGACTGGCATAGATGTGAAGAGAAAATAAAGAAGATTTTAAACAGTTTGAATAAACTAAACCCTATCTTTTACATTAAATAAATATATTAAACATTCGTTAATGTAATGCTCAGTTTAGCAGAAATTTACAATGCTATTGAAAAATATTTAAGTTTTTGCTTATCTGTTAAAATCGTTATATTACTTTTTTTTACTTTTTCTTATACATAATTCTACTTTTTACTGACAAGTTTTGGTGGATCCACCATCATCAGAGAAAATAAAATTGAAACTAAACGTTTTAAAATTTATTAAAATTTTTAGAAGATATTGTATCTTCAGACATTCTTATAAAAACAGTTAAAGTTCCACCAGGCAAAATTACAGCTACTGAATAATTTACTTTAAAGTTCTGGAAAGCAAGAAATGAGATGTAAAATACACTCTACATTTCACAAAGTGTTATGTTTACATTCAAGACTGTCATGAATACAACATCAAAACTGTAAAAAATATGACAAAATGTTCTGATGAAAATTTTTTTTAAATGTTAATACAGATTGGCACAACTTTTATTTATTTTTGAGATGTAAATAATTCAATAGAAATTTTATTTTATTACGATTGTTTTCTTCATTATTGTAATCATATACCTACAAGAGCCAGAAGATCATTTGGTGAAGGTACTGGAACAATTCCCTCATAAAAATCATTGTCATCATAATCATTATCTTCAGTACTATTTAAAAATGAATCAAAAATGCCTTCTGCAAAAGCAATTGCTGTTTTTCGACTTTTTTGGTAACCTGTATGCTGAAACTACAAAAAAATATCACATCAATTTTTATTGCTATCAATTTTAGTAAAATAAATTCAACAAGAACACATACATGCATTGATTAAATAATTTTATCCTCAACATCTTTTAACCACATCTTCTATGAGCTGAAAAATTGTCTTGAACAATTTTTATAGTAAAATTTAATATTAGCACCTAAGCCTAAAGTTTATTAGTAGATAATGTTATTTCAAACAATACTGAATTCAAGAAAAACGCAGTTATATTGTGTTTATTAATATTACAAAAAAGTAACTATCTGTTTCTGCAAGATATCAGAAACAATCCAACTGCTTTCAAAAATTCTTAAGATTGTAACCTTAATATGCATTTATAATGACAAAAGTATGAGGTGTGGCTATTAAATAACGAGACTGACGTAAAAATTTTATTTTTATTTTATACATAATCATTTATTGTCACCTTCAATATACACTCCTTCTCTATCCCAACAATGCTCCATGCGAATTTTCCATTCTTGGGAACAGTGCTGGAAGTCATCTGTCAGCTCCTTCACGACACGTGCCACTTTCTCTTTTACAGCTTCCACAGACTCAAATCTTGTCCCTTTTAATGCAGATTTCACCTTAGGGAACAGCTAGAAGATAATAACATGTGATGAAACGTGGATTTTTACTTATGATCCGGAAACGAAGCGCCAATCCATGCACTGGAAGAGCTGAACTTCACCAAAAGCCAAAAAAGCTTGAATGAGCAAGTCAAAATTTAAAGCAATGATGATTGCTTTTTTTATATCCATGGGATTGTGTACCTTCACTGGATTCCTGAAGGTCAAACAATTAATCAATATTACTACCTTGAGGTACTTTCTAAACTATTTCGAAGAGTAAGGAAAAAACGCCCTGAAATGTGGAAGGACAAATCATGGGTTCTACACCAAGACAATGGGCCAGCTCATTCCATGTTATCTGTCAAGAGGTTCCTAGCCAAATACAGCATCTCAGTATTAGAACATCCACCTTATTCACCAGATCTTGCACCATGTGACTTCTACCTGTTCCCTAAGATGAAATCTGCGTTAAAAGGGACAAGATTTGCGTCTGTGGAAGCTGTAAAAGAGAAAGTGGCATGTGTCCTGAAGGAGCTGACAGAAGATGACTTCCAGCACTGTTTCCAACAATGGAAAATTCGCATGGAGCGTTGTAGGGATAGAGAAGGAGGGTATATTGAAAAAAAGAGGGTATTAATTAAAAAAAACCTATGTTTATTTAAAAAAATTTTTGCTACAATGCTTAGTTTAGTGTCAATTAGTGACTTTCTGTATTTTTAATTTTTTTAAGTCTTACAAAAGTTGATTTTCACTTAGCATCATTCACTCATGATTAAAATTAGTTTATATATCATTTTACATTTTTTACTCGTGAATAATTTTTTTTGTTACATGTTCATTATTTACGTTGCCAAAAAAAATTGTGAGTTTCACAGATGATTTTATTTCTCCTGTTTTAATATCTAGGCCTATACTGTTTTATGTCTCTGGGTCATTATGATTTTCTAGTGCATTGACTCACTAACTAAAATTTCATTTCACAAGTAACAAACAAACTGCAATCCTGTAATCGTTAGTGTAAACAAAATTATTAAATTACTGGACGTATTTAAGATAGTTTTATTGGGTCATTCACGGGAACCAGATGTTTTTAAAATGATCATAAAAAATTGAATATTTACTTTAAATAAGTTTTATTGGTACAAAAACAATTGTTAAATCATAGCATTTGTTACTTACTCACGAACAAAAAATTATGCCCGGCAAATGATGTCCATTTTGGGCAATACAATCTTGTAGCCTTTGACGGAAACTGGCCTCAATTCTTTGCAGCATGTCTACATCAATCTGGGTGACGTGATGACGAATTGCAATTTTTAGGTCCTCTAATGTACGCGGTTTATTGCTGTACACACGCGATTTCAGAAACCCCCACAGAAAAAAATCACAACTACTCAAGTCGGGGGAACGAGGGGGCCAAGGAATGTTGCCAAATCTGGAAACGATCCGACTTGGAAACAAGTTACAGAGAACAGCCATCGTTGCCCTCGATGTGTGCGCTGTAGCCCCATCCTGCTGGAATAACACATTTTGAAAATCGATTCCCCGGTTTTGTAACTCCGGGATGAAAAACGTATTCAGCATGGCAATGTAACGATCAGCTGTTACAGTTACGGCAGCGTCATTTTCTTCATAAAAATATGGTCCAATAACACCAACCTTTCCCACTGGACGCCAGACAGTCACCTTTGGGCTGTGAAGTGGTCTCTCGTAAAGCTGATGTGGGTTATCTTGTGCCCAATACCGGCAATTCTGTTTGTTGACGTAGCCATTTAAATAAAAATGGGCTTCATCACTCATTAACAATATCAAATTTTTATTTTCTTCAAAGGTGATAAGCACTTGTCGACAAAATTGTAATCGCTGCTGGAAATCTTGCTCGTTTAACTGCTGCACGACGGCTATCTTATAAGGATGGAAATGCAGGTCTGTATGCAGAATTCGTCTTACCGTACTTGTGCTCATTTGAAGCGCTGCTGAATGCCTCTGAATAGAGCGGCGTGGGCTTCTGACAAAGGCTTCCCTTACTCGTTCGATGTTCTCCGGAGTGCTAGCAGTTCGTCGGGGACCCGGTGGTTTTCTCTTCAGTATTGAACCAGTTGTTCGAAGGTTGTTTACCCATCGCAATATTGTGTTACGAGAAGGGACACTTGCATTACGGTGGATATTAAAATGACGGCGGAAATCTCGCTGAACAGCAGTTACGGATTCGTCATTTCGCACAAAACTGTCATACGCGTACAGGCGTTGATCTATCGTCCACAGCTCCATCTCAATGACTAAAATGTAAATGCTATGGACAAAGGAAACGCAAGACACCAGCCACGTGATCCTCCCACCACGAACGCTCGAGTACAATCCACTTCAAAAACATCCGGTTCCCGTGAATGACCCTGTAGTTGTTTTTGTTTAGTCTCTATTTTGGTCACAATGTTATAAAATTATGTAATACTATTTAAATGATAATATTACCATTACTAATTTGACAGTCTTGTTGTTGTTGTTGTTGTTGTTGTTGTTGTTGTTTAGGTCAACAGCGGAAAGACTGGTTTGAACCTCTAGAGGTTTTACTAAGTAAAAACGAGGAGTGAGGTGGTTTACTATGGCCTTCTTCACTGAGTTGAAAGAGTATCCTTATCAGCATGCCAGGCCCTCTGAAAAGCACCCACTTTCCACCCTGCAAATGACACCTTCACTTCATTAACCAAAGGGTCCGGCTGTATAGTAAAATTCATTACTCTCAGAGGAGATACCTCTACTAGTGTCTTTTACACCTCTACCTCTTCTGTTCTTAAATAGTTCAGTTATATAGTTGGCTGACTATGTGATAAGAAACAGAACAATTTTTTGTAGTCCTGGAACCAGCAGATCGAGTGCAATTAATTTAACACTCCGCCAGCCCATTATGGGCAGAATTTGTCAGTAACATAGACTAAATACATAGACAAAAGTGATGACAACACTTCACATGTTGCTGCTACGTTAAAAGAGAACTCTAGTGTCTAGGCAAACAGAGTACCCACATCATTCCTGCAGCCTACTCAACCCTTCAGACAGGTTTTACTTCATGCCACTAAGGACTTACTAAATTCAACCTACAGACCAGCCAAACAGATCAGATTTCAATCATGATAAAAATAAAGTAACAAATAACAATGAATATTAGTAAACACATTGTATTGTTTAGGTCATCAGCCAAAAGGCTGGTTTAAACCTCTACAGGCTTTACTAAGTAAAATGAGGAGTGAGGTGGTTTAAAATTGCCTTACTCACTGAATGGAAAAGTATGCTTATAGGCATGTCAGGCCCTTCGAAAAGCATCTTCTTTCCACTCTCCAAATGAAAACTTCACTTCACTCACCTCAGGGTCTAGCTGTATAATGAGATTCATTACTCTCAGAGGAGACTCTGACTACTGTCTTTTAAATTTCTAACTCTTCTGATCTTAAATTCTTCAGTCATATAATTGGCTGACTATGCAATGAGAAACAGAACTACTTTTTGTAGCTCTGAAATTAGCAGATCTAATAAATAATTTAACGCTCCACGTGCCTGTTATGATCAGAAACATATAATGCAAGCCTATTAATTACCTTATACAGATCAGATGTATAATTTTTGTTAAAAATTTCTGAAAATCGTTTTTTCAAACGTTTGGCAATTTTTAATATTTCAGCATATCCCTCCTCTGTTAAGTGGTCACTTTCTGATAGTATTAAAAATGGTAATTTCCAGTTCTTTAAATTTTTCATATCTTTCTCACAAAGTAATCCAGCTAAAACAATAAATAAATTGCAAAAATAAATTATAAAAATTTAAAAAAATGCATTTACTCAAGTTTGTAAGACTACTGAATCCATTACGCAAAAGACGGTACAAAAGTCTTTGACAAATAAATAACATAATTTTTTTTAAGTTTATTTTTACATTTTTTTAATATTAAATCCTTCCAATATTTTAAAAATAACACTGTACAAGAAATACTACTTGTAACAACCAAAAATT
Source organism: Catonia carolina (assembly GCA_035578175.1). Taxonomy (NCBI): domain Eukaryota; kingdom Metazoa; phylum Arthropoda; class Insecta; order Hemiptera; family Achilidae; genus Catonia; species Catonia carolina. The sequence continues at coordinate 23,964,986 of JAQMRL010000005.1, forward strand.
TCAACTCATTAAAATTGCAATTTTGAATAATTAAAAGCCATTATTTTAAGCCATAAAAATATTAATGTTACTGTTATTGAATACAATGGCAAACATAAAAAAAATACCATAAATAGTCCTGCATAAAGTTTTAATACACAATACTTGTTAATTTTTATTTTTTAAATATCAAGTACCCTTCTACAGAACCAGAATCCCTTATAAATTACGCCTTTCCCCTGAATTATCCATTGAGGTAGTATTAGATCTGTAACTTTATTCTCCGAGCGATCAGGTGCCCAGCACGACGTCACCAACACGGCAGAGGGCTACAGGGCCCACTCAACTCAGACCGATGAAAATATCAAGCAAGATGTTAAAAATCAAACTTAATCTGGTGTTGTAGTTTAGATCATCAGTTGAAAGGCTGGTTTGAACCTCTAGAGGCTTTACTATGTAAAACGAGGAGTGAGGTGGTTTACCAGGGGCTTCCTCACCAAGTATACTTACCAGCATGCCAGGCACTCTAAAAAGCATCTACTTTCTATCCTCCAAATGACACCTTCACTTCATTCACCACAGGGCCTGGCTGTATAATGAAATTCATGACTCTCAGAGGAGATAACTGTATTTTACACCTCTACATCTTCTGTTCTTAAATGCTTCAGTCAAATAATTAGCTGACTATGAGATAAGAAACAGAACCATTTTTTGTAGCCCTGGAACTAGCAGATCGAGTGCAAATAATTTAACACTCCACCTGCCTGTTATGGGTAAAACTTAATCTATAGTAAAATAATGCATTTACTTTACTACAAACTTACATACCAACTGCTTAAACATAACACCTACTTTTTAATACCTCATGATTAAATAATATATCTCGTTTCAACCTCCAAAGTTGAAGAAATTGTTTCATTTTGTCATACTCGGCATAAGAAACACCATGCCGGATTAACATCCATATTGATTCTGGTCTACATTCCTCTGAAAAATTTACAAAAAATATTTTCAAGAAAATTGTTCATTTCTATAGATACTGAAGTCATGAAATTGCCTTTTGCGTATGGATGGGCTGCGAGGAAGGGAAGTGAAAATTTGACAGTGCTGCCAACTTCAACAGTGAGACACTTTTCGTACACTTCACTACCGCGCAGTTTCTACATACATTTTATAAGCTGTGGTTTATTCCGAGAAAATGTTTTTTTTTATAAACTTCATAAGAAATAAATGTGGCCTGTAATATTGACTATAACTTAATTACATGACTAGAAATGTTTAATTTACTGTAATTACCAGCTAGGTACCTTATTCCATTGGAACAAAATATTCTACGAATGAATTGCTTTCTTTACTATCGCTGTCACCGGTGTCTTCAGTATCAGTCTCACCTAACCGTTTCCTTTTTTTACCAGTGTCAAAAAAATTGGTGAAGAATAGCTTCTTCACGTCTTTAATTTCCTTCTTTATTTTTCGAATTGTGGAAAGAGAAACATCACAGTAGTTAGCCACTGCTTATGGCTTTTGTTAAGAGGCAGGGACAGACATTTTTGTTCAGCTTCAACTTCACAGCATTTTATTACACTGCATATATTAGATTTCGTTCAGCACTGTGAATAGTCTGCCCACGTTTTCGAGAAACTAACATTTCTGTTTACGGTAACAAACACTTAAATTCGTACGGTTAACCTACAAAAGGTACCACAATATACTGCATATGCTCTGGGTAAAGTATAAGTTGTTGTGTTTGTTGCACTGAAATTAAAGCGGTCGCACATGCGCATTGATGCGGTTCCCCCTTTACCCCTCTTTGCAAAGGAGGGCAAACTCGTGACTCAAGTAACTATACCTTATAATGAAAATATTGGTTTCATATTTTTGCAAATGCATCCAGGGGACTCAAAAAAGTAAACAACAAAATGTTCCAATTATCAAGTATTTTTTAGATTAAATTTAAACAACCAGCCTTTGGGCCAGCCCAGTCAATCAGCTGGTAGAAAGTCGCTATTATTTGCTAAGTAACACTGGTTGGGAAAGCGACTTTGTATGGTGACAGCCATCCGTGAGCCAAATCTACTAGGGGTCTCTGTTCAAACCATGCCTAATTCATGTCAATAATACAGCAAAGCAGCTATCGAATTGGGTAGCTGTCAATAACGTACAGTTCCCAATAACAAATAAAAGCTAAAAAAATTTAACAACCCACCTTGGTCTAGAGGTAAAGTCATCACCACGAGTCACCTGTTCAACACCTGATTTTCAAAGACAAAGGTTCCTGGCCAGGGCCATTGAATAAGGGATTCCCTTATTCAACAGCCCTGTTCCTGGCTCAAATCCTAGTAAACATACTGTAGTTACTTTTATACAAATTTGAATACTAGGCAGTGGTTACTGGTGTGCTTTGATGGCTGGGATTCAATTAACCATACTTTCTTAGGAATGGTCGGCTTGTGTCTGTACAAGACTACAGTGTATATTAGATCAATAATATATTGTACATTAGTATATAACTTAAAAGTTGTAGAAAATTAAAAAAAACTACTTTTTTAATTTTATTTAAATTCAACAAGCTTGGTCATTAGTGGTTATGGTCAGACATGTAATGGTGAGTTTTAACTTGCGAAAATTTCCAGACTCAGGCTGGGAATCGAGCCCAGAACCTCCTCGTGGTACGCTAGCGTGCTACCACTAAGCTACAGAGCTGGCTACCAACTTTTAATTCAAACATTTTTTTCTAAAATACTTAGTTTCTTATCAATTAGTGATTTTCCGTATTTTTAAGTCTAACTTGTGATCATTTTGCGTCATTCACTCATGATTAAATTAGGTTATGTTTTTCATTTTATATTGTTTAATAATGATTAAACACAGGTTATATTTTTCATTAATTACATTGCAAAGAGAAGGTCGTATGAATGTTTCACATAAGATTTTTTATTACTCAGAGCAAAAATACGTTAAATTCCTTACCAGGTGGTGGATGGAAATTTGTTTCATTAAACACATAGTTATAAGATGTTTTTGATGAAAAGTTGTTATACTGATTTACGTCATCGCTGTAACAGTAACTCCTTTGTAAACTTTTATGAATTTTTATTTTCTGAATAACACTTTCATTGTCAGCCACAATTGTATATAATGAATAAAATGATAATACAGCACCAAATAAAATAGTACTACTATTACAGAAAAAGCCTTTCCTTTTTAAATTTTCATAAATTGTCTTCATGTTAACCTGCAAGAACAATTACACAATTTTAATAGTATAGTGTATTACCTAACTGTTTTGAAATAATTAGTTAACAAAAAAAAACGTAAGTTAAAAATATTTGTTTTTAATACATGTTATTTATTTATTTTATTTAACCCTTTAATTTTTGTCCAGAAAACAGGATGTCGACATATTTTATGTAGTAATAACATCCAGTTTATCGGACGTCAGTAAGTTATGGATAAATTGCCAACGACCAAATAACCGAACATTTTCAAAAAAACTTTTAAACAAAAATTAATGGAATAATGTATTTTGAAACTGCCTCCGTGGCGTAGTGACTAGCGTGCTAGCCTACAAAGCTAAAAGTCCCAGGTTCGATTACCGGCTTAGGTCTGGAAATTTTAACACGTTAAAACCACCGTTAAGTTACCAAAACCCACAGTAGTTGTTAATGAACAAGTTGTCGATGTGACTTAAAATAAACTAAAAACAAACTTTTTTGAATATTTTTAGTGTTGGAACGATTTTTTTTTATGAACACAATAATAACTAATTGAAGCGTGCGGCCGAACAAAGATCTATGTTACATTTTTTTTATTCCGAGAAAACGGACTTTTAAACCACGAGTATGTTTCGCTGAGCGGTAGACTATTCTCTCGTAACATAGATCTTTGTTCCCGAAGCCACTTGTGTTATGAACTGCCAAGGTCAAGAAGCAATAAATGAGTCTTTACTTACATTGTTTTGACACTACTATTTAATAAAATTTACGAAATAATAAACAATTTTTTTATTATACAATCTAGACTTTTCAATTATATTCATAAACATCCAGAAAAAATAGTAACTGTAACGAATATTGTTTTCTAATTTGACTGCTTTTATCAATAAAATTAGTGCGTATTCATTATGTACCGTTCTATTAAAAATGTTATAAAACTGTCATTTATTTGTCAAATTAATATTACATAAAATCGGTTTTGGATCATCATAATATTACAACCTTATAAAATGTTTATTATTTTATCATCAAACACACGTTTCATATCTTTTATATTTTAATACATTATCAAAACTCCATTAAAAACTATTGAAATAAAATTGTTATCGAACAATGAATAAATATATAAGACAATACAAATATATAAATAGAAAATATTGCGCATGTAAAAGAGTAAAATTAAAAATGTTTCAAAATATAATTTTCTTTACTTGGTTTTAATGTTGATATAATATTCATGATATTCGCTCTTTATATACTGCAACATGTCAAGAAGATCTTTCTTTTTTTCAGTTGTAATTGGCAGAGTGTCGTCATACATGGAAAGTAAACTCGTTGGTAGAATGTTTTCGTGTAGTAGAGAACTTCTGTTTATAATTTTAACAAAATTGAAAGGATGCACAGTATTGTGTGACGTTCTAACATATACTCCAGATGGGTCATCTTTAGTAAATTTAATCCACATTACTTTTGTTATTTTTAGGTCTGGATTTTTTGTAATTGGTTTTTCAATTGGTTCAAAATTTTTAAAATCAACTGAATCCATTTCAATGATGGTGAAATTCCGCGTTACAAACGAATCTGCAATGACATACTTCCATTCCGACGGAACGTAGACTTTTGAGACTCTTTTTCTTTTTTCTATTTTAGCAAAGTCTCTGTCACAGGGTAAAAAACTGTGACCTGAACAGAGAAACTTCTGGTGCACCTCACTAAAATACCCAGAGGTTACAAAATACTTGTACAAGACAAGGATCCGCCAGTTATTGTTTTGGCCTACGCACCGATCAGACCAGATAATTAATTTTTTGCACTCACCGTTGTTTGGCTGAAAATTTTCACATATATGTTTTAATAGGCAGGATGCAATTTCGGTTGAGCCTCTTTTCCCAGTTGTCTCACTCCATAAATAAAATGTCACTGTTCCTTTACCCATGTCATTTACGGCAAAATTGTACGAAGATAGCTGCCTTTGGTAGTACATTGAGGAATGACTGAGAGTTGGACAAAATAACACTTGCTGTAGGTCAACACAAAGCACGACATAGTTAGAATTAGTTTTTGCTGTTGCTTCGTCTTCTTTTAACGACTTGTATGCTACATCGGCTTTGAAATGATGCAGTAAACTTTCGTGTTCGATTTTCTTTCTTTCTTCGTCATTTTCGGCAGCACTGAGTCTACTAAATAATAAATCACAATGTTTACAAGTATCACTTCTAGGAACTCCAATTTTATAATTTTTTTCATAGAAAACCTTTTGATAAAATGTTTTGCTGACTTCCACGTTCGGGTATTTCTGTTTAAATAATCGATACATTTTAGCGAGGGATAAATCTGAAGATAAATACTCTCGATTTTTCGATTTGTCTCTACTGTAGTGACTTGGTTGTCGAGGAAATGAATCAATATGACCAGCAACTAAACTTTTAACGTCACTGTTTTTTGCGTGAGGTCTATTTAGATGCCTCCCACGCTGATCTTTGTGAGAAAAAATACCATCTTTTAAATTATTCTGCAGTGTCTGAATGCGTCTAGAAGAAATTTGAAAAACACTTAACAACATTTTTTTACAAATTTCCTCATTCTCTATACTATATTTAAAAGTAGCCAATTTTCTAGAAGTTGCATCTGTCTTTCCCTTCCTTCTTCGAACTGGTTCTTTTAAATTCACACATTTCGTTAAAAATAGGGATTGTTCATCATACGTTAACTTATAATACTGATTAAAATTAGACAAAATTTTTTCATAACTTAATTTCTTACAGCATAGTTGTTTGCAACCACAGTCAAAGTTAATAGGTGGAGGTATTCTTGCCTTAACAATCTTACCTCTTTTACTGATATACTCTTTGCCAGCATCTCTCAGTCGCTTTCGTTTTGGATCCTTCCATTCAGCAGGATTTGTTTTTCTTCTTTTAGTCTTATTCATACGATTTATGTCAGCTGGAGAAATCACTACTCCCTGATCGTCGAACGTAGAATCAGATAAACTTGTTGACGGCACATTCATTTCAAAAGTTAACACTGATAACACCAATGGTCAATTAACAATAAAATATATAACGAATACTGTAATACAGACCCTAAGTTCGATTGATAAAACTAGAAAGATTTACAACTAAACAACAAAGCAAGCACAGAAACGAACGAATCAACGTGTTCACGGTTACACAATACAACACTGCACAGTACACATAGATCTTTGTTCGGCCAATATTAACGGTTGCTTTTTCAAACAAAACATTTTAATCTGCTGCCATCTACCAGTTTGTAACTGAATTAACCTCGCTGACTACTAAAATGAGTATCATAGATCTATATTCCGCAGTTTACTCAACATTGACGAAAATGTAACATAGATCTTTGTTCGGCCGCACGCTTCAATTTTTAACAGGAAATTTTATTTTTCTGTAAAGTTAAAATTTTGGTCGGCCATGGCAGGCTTATGCCTGCAAGTTTTCGAAATAAGGGCTGGCACGTTTTGTACACCCTTATTCAAATTAAATGGCACTTTACATCATACTTTTAAATATTGTTTCGGCACTGAAAGAATTAAATATGAGACATCTCCTAATAGTATAACAGTGGGTAATAAAATGGTTTACTATTAAAAATTGTTGAATATTTTTAAGAGCCAGCTTGGGATGAAACCTAACACCCAGAATCAGGGGTGAATATTAATGCCAGTCTCATCTACAAACTCGCTTACCTAATTTTTTGTGAATTCCAAAATGTACTAAGTCATTATTTTGTTTTTTTTTTTTTTGTAATAGATAAAATTCAATAAGCATACATCTATCGGCAGATATAAATATGCTTTGCATTAATGAATGTTCTACAATTTTAATTTCTTCTAAAACAGTAGTAATACCAATGTTACCAGCAACCATTTTCAAAATAGCATTATGGAGGCTTTCCTGCTCGATTGTTTTCCTAAGGGCCAATATTCGACCATGTGAAGTGAAGTGACTTAAGATATTTCTGGAAACTCTGTTTGCAGCCCATATTCTCAGCATTCGTTCACTGCAGGCTTTTCTCCTTTTTTCTGTTTACCTGGTATTCTATTTTTGCTTTTCAAGGAAGCCCTTAAAGTTTGTAATTAGTTGTCTGAATTTGGTTCAGTTCATTTAGTTGTTTTTTTAATTTATTCAAGTTTGTTCAATATCCTTTCTGACTTCATTAAACAATATCCATTAACTTAGGTCTATCGTTTAGTATCTTAAAAATTTGTTTTATCAATTGGTTGTCATTCATTCTTAAAAATTTTAATCTTTTTTCTAATTATCATTTCCTGATTGATTTTAAGTAAAATTTGTTTTTAAGATTAAACCATTTTTTTAACAGGGGTAATAAGTTTTCATACAATATTCTGTTCTTGGGATATTTTGTTCACACACACAAACGAATCACTTAACACATGTTTTTAAGGTTCAAGGGGCCTGAAAATATGCATTTCTGGTAAAACTCAACATGAAAACAATACTTTCCTTCCCTATATATTCATACAGGGCAAGAGAAAATAAAAAAAAAGATCTGCCAATACAATTTTTATTTTAAATACTCATCGTAATAAAATTTCCAATAAAAATCCTTAAAAGATAATGAACTTTACGCAAAATGACTTGAAGGTAACTCACCGTATCCAAGCAGATCAATTCTGTTCATTTGAACGAACACAAAGAAAACATTGCAGTTATTTAGAAGATGGTATTCTACTACATCTATTGTTTAAAAAGAAAAACAGTCATTTAATTTATTGTACAATACTCACGTAGTACTTATCGCAAAAGAATAAATAAATGTAAACAATCTTTGTAAATCTTCTTACAATATGGCTAATGCATACTAATAATTTTATGAAACAATGTAATAAAAAAACAGTTCATTCTAAATGACTTATAAACAATAAGATGCATTCATAAATTCATTCACTGCGATCATTATCAATTATTGTGAAGGAGGCTGTTAATTAAACATCTTAGGATGTTCTAACTACATATTATACAATAATATTTTAACACAATAGAATGATGTTTTATCCAATTTCATTTTAACAACTGATATTTTATAACAAAAATCAATTTTTTCAGTTTCTGTGCCTTTCAGTGTACTTGAGCAAGAACTTCAGTTTCCTGAACATAGTGCCTTATTATAGGCTATTTTAGTTCAATGGAATTCAATTAACAGAGTTAACACGAAGGTGAAAACTTAATTCTACAGTCTACTTAAGGACTCTTCAGCAGGAATTTTAAAAAAAATCATTTTTTTGTTTTTTAATCTAAAAATTCTGCACTTTCTTCTGTGTAATATTTTTATTCTTTTAAAATTGTTAGTAAGTTTTATAGATTAAAAGTCAACAAAATTAAGTAAGTAAACAATGTACAATAATCTAATTTTTATAAACTTCTAGTTATCTTTGACGGGAATTTTCACCTTAGAAAGAAATATTTTGTTTTCATTACATTTTATGTCATTATTTTGTTTGAAACCAAATATGGGGTTATCCCAAAGTTTTGATTTTCGTTAACGTTTAAAACTTGGATGATTACTAAAATTTTTCAGTGTATAAATAACCTATTATTTCAAAAACTATTAGAGGTAAAAAGTATGAAATTTCATTAATATTTAAACCCATTTGTAAAAAAATTGTTAGAAAATTTTAGAAATTAACTGGGTTTTTAAATATACCACAGTGGATCCTAAATAGAATAGTCTGGTATAGTTGATAGTTGGGACCACAGAAGTGCCAGAGTGCTGGACTACCAGGTGACAAAGGAAATTTATTTCAGAAACCATGTGCAGTACTTTTCCTAGAACTTTATTAAAATTAGGCAAATTAAATGTTAAATAAACTATTTTACGAGGGGGTACCCAAAAGTATCCGGAATAGCTCTGCTGTGGGCGGAGCTTGTGCAGTACAAATTCCCGCCACTAGGCTGCTTGTAGCGCTACTTATTGCCAGTTCAATGCCATTTTGTTCGTTGATCTAGCTTGTTCTGTTCTCGTGCAGTGATTGTTCTCGCTAGTGCTGTTTTATGCTCGTGTCGTTTTCATGATGGCAAGTTTTAATGAACAACGTGCGGCTGTGAAATTTTGCTTCTTGCTCAGTAAAAACGCCGCGGAAACAGTTGTAATGTTGAACACAGCTTACAAAGACGACGCTATTGGAAAAACCCAAGTGTACGAGTGGTTTTTGCGCTTTAAAAATAGCGACATGTCGATTGAGAACAAACCTCGTTCTGGACGACCGTCGACTTCCCGAACAGACGAAAATGTTGTGAAAGTGAAAGAAATTGTACGAACAGACCGACGACAGACCATTGACTTTTTATCTTTAAGTGTTAAGAAGACTACGAAACAGCATTCGTCGTAAAAGACCTAATTTGTGGCAGACAGGGGACTGGTTTTTCCACCACGACAACGCGCCTGCACACACGGCAATCTCGCCCAGTTTTTGGCGAAAAACGGCACGGTTTTACTACCACACGCACCGTACTCACCCGATCTGGCTCCGTGTGATTTTTTCTTGTTCCCACGCATGAAAAGGGGCATGAAAGGTCTCCGATTTAACAACGTTGATGATGTCAAGAAAAAAACGACGGATGAGCTGGCAGCCATCACTGAAGAGGAGTACAAAAAATGTTTTGAACAGTGGAAGCACCGGTGGGACAAATGTATTAGTTGTAATGGAGAGTATTTTGAAGGGGATAAGGTTCTTTTGTAAAAAAATTAAAAATAAATAGTTTTAAAAAATAATTCCGCTTTCTTTTGGGTACCCCCTCATATATGATTTAATTACAGAAGATAAAATACAAATTACCATCTACTTACATTAAATTTGTTTTGTTAAAATTAAATGTCACCAAAAATCACAAAATATAAGAAATTAATTGGCAGAACTTTAAAGAACATGAAAAAATACCTAACTTGATTAAGAATTTGAAGACGGATGTTTCTAAATCATAATCAATGAATTAAAAAAATGGAATGTATTAAAACATTTTTTTCTTTCTGTAGTCACATTATTAAATAAAAAACAAGTCAATAGTTTTTTGTTTTTGTAATAAACTTTTCTCAAAAGTAAGACATTCTCATATTTGTTAAACACCAAAATTTCTTCATACTTCCCTCGTTTTTCAGCCCATATCAAGCAGGTATCAAAGACAGTCATAGCTTCATCGCAGTACATGATTTGTTTCCAAGTTATGCGTTCAGTTACTTTGTCAGAAGATTCATCTTTCCATAACATCCATGAGTTCAGCAATAGAAAGAAATGCATCTTCATCATTTCCTTTGACACTGGTGGCAGATAGAAAGGTTGGGTATTTTCACGAGTTACATATCCACAAGCATGTATGTACATATATAAATGGATATCAATTCAGTTGATAAGACGAAGGGAGCTTTTTATAGGGACGTTTTTTTGTCTATTCAAAAATATTTGGTAACCATGTGATGTGAAACAGTAGCTACTGTATATCACAGTAATATATTCAGCATGCATCTCATCTGATCTTGGGTATCAAATGAATGTTTTTCATTTTGTTAAACAGTTATTCAATTATGTACTGTACTGTATTTGATATTGTACAATAATCAATAATAAAACATAATACAAAATGTATACAAGATTCATTATTTAATATTGTAAATGGGCCCTACGAAAACAGAGCCAAAGTACTGGATTACTAAGGGTTCGCTGTAGTTTTAATCTGTTTATCAAGTTGTGTTGCAATCTGGGGGTTCACGACTCAGTAAAAGGGAAAGGACTGCCCAAAAACCACAATGAGCGGAACAAAAAACAGTTAATGTTTACTGTAGTGCTAGCCATTGTAGCTAAAGATGTATTTAAAGAAATAATTCACAAGTTCCAGGTACAGGCCACACCTAAGTTTTGAGACAAGAAAGTAATGGCGAAGTCAACAATTAAATTAAGTTAGTCATCAGATATATAAATACGTATGTTAGAGTTAGATAAATTTACTACTGTCAAGAGACAAACTTGCAGAACTGTAAAATTCTCACCCAACTAACTACTGCTTTTCACATTAGTAGATATCTTTGTGAATACTGCACAGATTTTACACGATGTCAAGGAAAAGAACTATTTTAAGCACACAAATATTTTGTCTACGTGAAATATGCCTTTGAGCCTAATTTACTTCATTGTATACACAGATATTCATTGTTTGTCAGCAAATAGGTTTCATGTTCTCACAAAATAAAAATAACATCAAGAAATCACTAAAATTTTGTAACTATTTGTTTTTTTTTTGTAGTACTTTGTACTTAACACTTATTTCTTTAGTCTTGAAAAGCAAAAGAAAATTCCTTTCATGAGATGACACTTCTCAAAAGGCAGGAATTTTTTTTAAAGAAATTGTACGAGATCTAACCTACTTAACTGTCGTAAGAAAGAAGAAGGCTTACCTTTGCCTATGGAAAAAACCATTAGTGATTTCTGTATCCGCTCAAAGAGGAATCGAATGACACTATTTTTGTTTCTAAATTCAGACTTTGATTTCTTCACTTCCGGTCGAAACTAACTTCAAACCCAATCCAGGCCCACTAACTTTTTGTGTACATTACTATCTCTTGTGGTTTCTGACGGACGGACATAGGAAATCTATGATAATTCTTAGAATTGTCCCCAATCACATGTCCTCCCTCACATTTGTATTTTCTTCTCTGAAGTAACTATTTAAATGATGCAATAAAGGAGTTCAAAGAATGTTATACAAATAAATAATATAATATCAAAAACCACCATCTTTGTAATTGTCCGTTCGGATACAGTTACGTAATTATTATAAATCATAATTACGGATAGAATTTGCAGATCTAAAATTAGTAGAGAAATATATAACAAATGAAAATACATATTTAGCTGATGAATCATTGATTAAATATAAAATATTGTTGCATACTGGTATGTCATTGACTGAAATTATAGCAAATTTTTCACTGTCACAAAAAGGCAGTACAACCATGTTCTTGCCTCCTTTTTCAACTATTAACTCTTCAATTGGTTCAAGCCCAGTAATCTAAAAGAAACAAGCCTCTTGACTATGAGGATTCTTAACCCTCTTTTTTCTGGCTGGCGCAGCTGGCTTCTACGCCGGGGTCCCGGGTTCAATTCCCAGTCAGGTCTGGCATTTTATCATCACTCATTTTCATCATTCTCCACCATCTGCATTAACAGAAATTGCCAAACAGTCAGACGTAAAAAAACTAACCCTCTTAAAACGGCTTGCTTATTTATTTAGACTATATCTAACATATACACAGCGCCTGGGTATACTCGGTTCATGTAAGAAAGATATGTTGAGTAAACAAACAGCGGTTACTGAATCAGCTGCTCTCGAAGCGGACACAGAAAAAATGCAATACTTTTAATGAAAACATCACAATAACTGATACGAGCTTTTAAATACAGAATTAAACAATAAATAGAAATGAAAATAAAACAAATTACACTATAAAACTAAATTCCTAATTGAACATAAATTATAATGCACGTAAGAACGATACGACACAATACGATGTCAAAAGCGAATTGGTAGCATATAACGATGACATGTTCATTATCAAAAATGTGGAGATATAAAATATGGATTTGGATTAGTCATCGTCAAATTCAACTGTGAAATAACGATTAACAAAACTAATATTAGATGACTAATCTTTAAAATAAAAATGTTTACTTTTAAAGTTCTCTTGTTTCGTCATACAGATCAGAAAGGTAATACATATAACTTGTAACCACATTTAATTATGAAAAAGAATGAAAATAAAGCATAGGCCAAAAATGTTTTTATAAATTTATTGATCGGTACTTAAAACATCAGTCATATGATGTAGGCCTAACAATTTCATTTATAAAAATACTTTTAAAAGTATTTTGTTACTTTTTAATAAGCGTGTACACATTTTAAAATAATGTGTATGCTCAGTGACATCATCATTTGTTTACTTGACATATCTTTCTTATGATGAATTGAGTACAGAATAATTTTTATTCACTCATTGTTTGTTCCTCAAAAAAATTCATATACCGTAAACCTTCGCTTTGACAATATGTATACTTCGACACACAGCTCATGGCAAGGCGACATGACGTGGGGTAAGAAGCAATTCGGCAGGCAGGTCAGCCCCTTCCACCTCCTACCCTTTCGTTGTCCTTTAGTACAGTATTGCACAGAAGGGCACGTAAGTTTGTTTGTATTCATTAAAATAGTGCGATTTTCAAACAAAAATCAGGTTTTTAATTCTTCTTGTGTAGTATGATACCGTATGTTCTGGATAGTTTGACATATCAATACTTCTACAACCTCAAAGTCCACAAAGAGTCAAACTATCGAAGTTCTACTGTAAATCTAGATACAATATAAAGAAAGAGAACCAAGAAAAATACTTTACAATCCAATGCTTACATTCTCGGGAAAAAACCATTAGCCCTCTATGTAATATTGGAAATCAATAAAAATGTGATGAAACTCTAAATATTGTGATAAAACTGAAAATATTTTTAAAATTCGGACAAATCCTTCTATAGACGGGGTCAAATTAATTTTTGTCAACTTAATGACAACAAAAAATACAAACATAATTATTGCATAAATAAATTTATGTATTTTATAAAAGTTAAATCAAATTGAAAATGAGAAGATACAATATAATTATTATATAATAAAAAATAAAATAAAATGTTTGCCTATAGTTCAGTAAAAAATAAAATAACAATTAAATGACTTAAAAATTGATAGAATACTTTTTTGTAAATTTTATTTTTAAAAACAACGGTATTAAAAATAATGTAACAATCTGTAAAATATTTTATTTTTTTATTATGTCTTTATTTAAAAACTGTATAAATAAATTTCAAAAATTACATACAATAAAGAGAAATAAATAAAAATTTATGCACAAATAAAATTGATAAATAATTCATAAAATTTCAAAATAATATTATAATAAAAATTAAATTAAAAAAAATATTGAAAAATTAATTAAAATATAATTTATTATCAATTGAAAAAAATGCCTACCTAACCTACAAAAACTTACATCTACAAAAAATTAAATAATAGTATAATATCTGGATTACTAATTTATTAATTAATTAATTATATTTTTAATCAAATTTAAAAACTATTTAATTATTAATTTATTATCTATTACAATAATAATCATAATAATAATAATTATAATACAATTCACAAATAATTTTCTAATTATTACAATTAATTAATACACTATTATAATTAATATAAACACAAATATTTAAATATTGTCTCTAATATAATTAATTATTCAGCAATAATAATAATATTTATAAATAGATATTTTATCAAAAATTAAAAACATTTTAAAAAACAAAAAAAATCACTTCACTTTTATATTAATTTTTTTATAATTTAATGCAATATTAATATTTCAAAAACTAAACGAACAGTACAAATTTATTTAAAAATAACCTGAAGGCAACGTCTAAAAATATTTTATTTCTAAATACATTTTTTTAATTTCTGAAGTTAAAATAATTAAATCTAAAAAAAATCATTAAATATTACTTTCATGTTTTATTAACTAAATATTATAACATGAATATAAATGTTTATACATTTTTAAAGGTGATGAATTAGTTATATAAAATTTCCCTTTTTTAATATTGAAGAAAAATATCCAAACAGCACATTCTGTTACTTTTTTGTTTAATTTAAACAAAAAAATTTGAAGTCAAAAATTTTCCACTAAGTACGTAATTATTTTTTGTGTATTTTTTATAAAAAATTTAAAAAGGTATTGATAGGTGTATTACATAACCAAATTTCAACTTCCTTTCCATAAGTAGGTTTTCCAAGGTGAAAAGTCAGAAATACACTAAATTCATTATAACTTAAATAGATTTTTAAAATGCAGTATAGCGTAGCGTGCTGTTACAGTATAATTTTATAACTTTTTCTGAATATATTCTACAAAATTAGCATATCACCATATTCACAAAATATTTTAAAATATATATTTTTTTAAATTTTCTGGTTAAACTAAAGGTAACCACCATGAATTCACAACAATAATTCCATACGCTCAGCAATGGGTTATTGAATAATCACAACAGAATTAAATTTGTTTAACTATCCAAATTTTTATTTAGAATTGAACTTTATTTGATAAGTGATGAAAAAATCCCAGACCAGACTGAAAAATTGGGAACCTTTTGTCTAGAAGCTATTTGTTCTGACAACTGATCTAATCTTGATACACTTCATCTCAGTTAACCCAGTTTTCATGGTTACACCAAAGGCCAGCCACATATTAATTTTTTTGCAATTACATTAATTTGTCGTAAGATTCTGTAAGGCTATTACACTATTTAAAAAAATTAAGTTAAATAAATTTATAAAGAAAACTGTACTAAGAAAGTTTTTTTACTGCAAAAATTTCATTATATATTACCATCAGACCTGCAGTCATCCGAACACATATTCCTGGTCAATAATTGGTATTTTAGGAGGTTGAAATGATTTGTTAATAAAAATATAATTAATTTCAATTATATTCATACAAAATTGATAGGTAATTATAATATAATAGGATCCATCACAGATTGTAACACTTTTTTGCAAAGGATACTTTTTTGTGAGCTGAACCAGAATATAAACTTATTTTTGTGCAGAAACCGGTGTAGAATTAACTATAAAATCTTTTATACCATGTACTGATATAACCTCACTTTACTACAACTTTTTAATTTACACCATTATACTTCAGTATATTTACAAATTTAATGATTCTAATTAATTATATTGAACAAAAATTAACAAATAACGATTAATAAATAGAAAGTAAGTAGATTTTTGCACATTCTAACCAATAACCTGTTCACCATTATTTAATTTATGTACTATGACATAATCAGGTAATCACAACCTGCCATTTATAATGGTTTGTTCACTGAAAACTAATCTTGATTAATTATTAATAAATAAGTTAAAAATTCAGGCAAATATTATTTAAATAATACTCAAGTATCGTGCAAAAACCAAGTTATTTATAAAAATAGTTCACTAAACTTTATTATAATAATTATTGGATTTGACACTTTTCCATTAACAAATAAAACAGCTGATCTGAAACAGTAATTACACCAATGCTTTCTTGATTAATTTACTTTTGTTCTAAAATATAATTCAAACTGAATTTTTAAAAAAATTAAGTAGTTATTAAAAAAAACTGAATAAACAATATAGCAAATAACAATCGGTAAATTAATTTTTACCAAATATTTTATTTTAGCAAAAACATGCTTTGTTTGACATAACCGCAAATTACTATGAGAACCTTTTTCTAATACCAAGATAATATTAATATCATCAAATGTTTTAAGCTTCAGAATCTTGGGCACATCATGAGAAATCAAAAAAAAATGAAATACTAGAATGCTTCCTGCAAGGAAGGATAGAAGGAAATAACCCCTGGCCAAATTAGAATTTCCTGATATGCCAATTTGAGGGCCTGGTTTGGTAAAAGTTTCATAGAGTTGTTCCGTACACGAACTAACAAGGTTAGATTAGCTAAATGATCATCAATATCCAAAATGGATACGCATGCGAAGAAAAAGAAATACCAAGATAATCTTAATTCCTAATGTGTGTACATTGCTATCTGTTCAATTTAAGAACAATAAGCAATCCCATGACCAAATGAGATGAGGATGATAAGTATGAAGTGTAAATGAGAAATAATCTTGTACAGACTCAGGCCAACCACTCCTGAGAGAGTATAGTTAACTGAACACCAACCATCAAAGTATAGTTAATCACAGTCTAGAATTTAAATCTTGAACCACAGAACCTTCATCTCCAAAAATCAGGTGTTTAACAGCTGACTCGCGGTGATGACTTTATTAGACCAATCTGATGGATTTAAGAGAATCTTTAAAAATACAATTTTAAAAGTTTCAAACTCCAGGACAGTCTAAATCACCACTTGGTCTCATTGAATTTTTAAGTAACTTAGTGAATTTATATTATGAAAATTAGATATTCCTGTTTTAAGTCACACCGAAACCAAAAAATCCAGAGAAAAATATCAATCATCAAACTGGGTGTTCAATTATTCAAAAATAACAACAGTCCTGGGGAAAAATGTTTCAACAAGACCAATCTGTATACTTCTATAAAATATATATTCAGCACTCAAACTAATTTCAAAGATTTTAATTTATTCACATGTATACATGTATAAACATAAGCTATTTTATTTTGTTGAAATTATAAAAAAAACCAACAAATTGTGCAGAAATTGTTATTTCAAAATAATTTATAAACATGACACATTTTTCAGTTTCAACGTATTGATGTCAAGTAACAATAAAAAATTCTTCACCTACTTTAAAGAGTTTTAATGCTGTTTGGATAAATTTACTATAAATATTTTGTAAAAGTTATCAGAATAAGCTATACAGAAGTATAGTATACAGGAATGTATAAAAATATTTTGAGGTTAAAACTCTCCATATAATCAACTTTTTTTTAAATTAATATTTGAATACTTTACAAATTTTTTTCTTTGTTTTTGGTTTTATCGGACTATTTAGCAATTACTGCAAATTTATTATTTATAATATAATTTATATGACAGGGATTAAAAAAAATAAAAATACCTTTCAAATTTGCTTGTCTCGTTCCATCATCACCTTCAAAAAATTAAAACTGAAAAAGCAAGCATTAAATGAACCACTTAATTAAATATAAATAACACTAAGACACATTTAAATAAGATGCTTAAACTGTATAGAAAAATCACATTATATTATATATAATACCCGCAATCAAAATAATTTCTGTAAGAGTTTCATATGATTGGTTACATAAAAATTATTATATACGCACAACAACAATTTGAAATCTTATTAAATAACGATTAGAAATAATTTATTAATTCATATTAGTTTCCTACTTAAGACAAGAATTTATTTTCATAGTACGTGATATTTTGTTACAAAAGTTCTTTCTCGCAACCTTAATTAACATAATTAACAATTCACTTCAACGCTGAATTTCAAACATAATTTATTAAACTTAGGCCAACGTTGATAACCATCTTACATAAAAATTTTAATTTACTTTCACAATTAAGTAAAATATTGATTTGATTGTACAATTAACAAAAATTATAAAATGTTAAAAGAAAAAAAACACTATTTTCAATTACATTATGATGTCTAAAACTGTTGAAATAATATATTTAAAATAAATATGTTTCTTAACTGTAAACAATATCTTAAAACTATTTTTTCACCGAGATTTGCTAATAAATGTTTCATTAAAAATAATTTTAAAACAAAATTTATTATCTATTAAACTACTTAATGTATTGGTTTTTTACTGTTTATATAAAACCCTTTTAATATTTAACTTTTACTGCTCCTTGTATTTCGTTTTTTACAAGTACTTTCACAGTGTGCACTGCTTCTTCAGGTAATAACACATAGCTTCGACAAATTGTTTATGAAGATTGCATCTTCCTTCGTCAAAAGTTTGAATCAAATTGATTATAAAATGAAAAAATCTACTACTATTGCTAATCTGCGTCAGAAATTGGAACTTAATTTTATTATAAATACTTTTGATAAATTTTAACCAGTTATCATTGACAAATCGTATTTGTTCATTTAAGTTATTATTATTAATATTTTTTAATATATGTATTTTTTTTTAATGTTTGAATGTTATATTTATTGTAATTTGTTTCTAGAACAATAATGTCTTTTAATTTAGAAAATTTGTGATTATTTGAACGTGTTCTGCATAATTAAATTTTTGTTTTCCATATTTATAAGCTTGCAGATGTTCTTGATAGTTTTTTTTAAAAGATCTAGAGCTCATGCTGATATAAAATTTGTTACAATTCCTCGAAACACACTTCATCTAATAAACATCTAAACATTTCCTAGATGCTGTACGTTATTACCAGAAAAAGCAGTGCGCACCGTGAAAATACATGTAAAAAACTAAGTTTAAGAAGCTTCAAAAGGTGAATATAAAAAGGTATTTTATACAAACATAAAAAAATACATTAATATGGATTCTGCTGCTATGATAATCTAGTAACTTAAATAACTACATAAAAGACAAAAATATTGAAAAACTAGACCCATTTTATTTATTTTATGGACGTAACACCTCTCATCTTCTGCATTATTCTTTGGAGAATTATAATATTTGTAGAAGGAAAATATTCCTTATATCACAATACATTTTATTGCTTCAATCAGAAAAATGTCCACATTTAAAAAAAATTAATAAAATACCCTACAAAAATTAAAACTGGATAAGGTAATAGTAACATATTGTGAATTGTAAACACAATAGTTCAATAATACACATAAATTTTAAATAACGAACAGGAGACTTTTAACATTTAACTATAATAATCCCAGCCACCATTAAAGTTTAGAGGGCAACATAATTTAAACTGTGGTCGATATCCACTGCAGAATGTGGAGCACAAATGTACTATGCTTTTATTCTTAATTCAAATTGTTCGCAAGGATAGTCAGTTCATTAACGTGTCCTTAATATGTATGAACTGTATCTTAACAACACTTCTTAATCCTTGTGCGTTTATTGCTTTCTGGTGCAAATCTATTCATTTTTAAAATATTTTTGAAAATTGTTCTACATATTTTGCTAAATATAATTTTATTTTTATTAATTGTTTTCAAATATTAAATTTACAAATATAAACACGCAAATGTTATAGGCAAAATATCATTAACAGGTTGGCTGTAATAAGATGCGCAAATGATCCTCAAGTGTTTATAAATACGGGGCGTGAGGATTACTGGGGATTCTCACAGGTTTGTTCGCACAGACCGTGGAGCATCCATGGTGGTTCTTTCATCATAAATTTAGTAGGCCTTCTAAGAATACATTGAATTTGTTGTAGGCCTATCAAGACTAGTGTAAATTACATCGGTACGCAAGCGCTATCTGCAAGCGATAGTTAGTACTACACAAAAACTAAATCCACTGATACTTTAGTTATGTTTATTCATGTGATTATACGTGTTAATTAATTAATATTTGTAATAATATTGTAAATTATTTATAATACTATTTATTTGTTCATATTCATATTTATTTTTAACTACTATTGTAAATGAGGATCACATGCGATACACAGGTGTTCCTACCCATTTTTTTATTTATCTGACATTGTATTAAGTTTTTACAACTATACACTCAATATATGATACGTTATTAATCATATTTTGCAATTTTCCTGTGCCGCCCCGGTGAAAGTTTACTAATTAAGACGTGGCCTGTGTAGATGGCTTACCCTTATATATTAAACTTATAAACTTCTAACATTCAAATTTCAAAATTAAAAACTATTAAAATTCTAAATTTCATTACAGAGAGAAATGTGAGCAAGCACTTCTATGTTTCTGATCCACTTATAAGTTCAGATCCACAGAACTCCTTTGGCGGTCGAACTTCACCCTATGACAAAGTGCGGGCGTGCAGTGCCCGTACTTTTATGGTTCTGATCCACTTATGTATTCTGATCCACCTACCCCTGTGATGCAAGACACGGAAGCGTCAAGTTAAGTTTTTACAACTATACACTCAACAATATATGATTTATGTTATTAATCATATTTTGCAATTTTTTCTGTGCCGCCCCTGGTGAAAGTTTACTAATTTATGACGTGGCCTGTGTAGATGGCTTACCCTTATAGATTGCAGCAGCCAACCCGTTTACATTTTTCTTGCTTATTTTTCTCAAAAGATTTTCTATTATCAGGCACCTAGCAAAAAAATTAATAAAATAACATTTTTAATGTTTTTCTGCTAGTAAATGCCATAAACTATTAAAATTTTATTCTTTATTATTTTTCTATAATAATTGTGTGTCTATTTTGCAAATTTAATTGTAGAAGAAAATCTACCAATAAAATAAATTATAACTAACAAAATTTTACAAAAATTGTAGAAAATGACTTGAGTAACACAAGGAAACAGAATATATACAAAAATAAAGCAATCCTATTAAAATATGGTTCTAACAAATAAAGAATACAATACTGAACCTACCTTTGTAGACAAAATACAACAAACAATAAAATTTAGAATCAGAGCACAGTACATAAAGCGCTATGTACACAATAAGGACTTCGACCACAATACACATGATGTACTCTAAATTGAATATGTTAAAAAAACCATAAAATCCTAGACAAAAAAATGTTTATTCATGAATAAACCCGACAGATTACTTACTATAATTGTAAAACAACAATTACAGAAATTATTTTCATAAAACATCATTATTTAAAAAATGAATTTATGGACAATAAAAATTTTTGAATCTTGAAATACAAATAAGAAATATAATAAATTACAAAGGGGTGAGAAATTCTTATGTCTATTATATTTTTAAAAACATTTAGTTACAATAATAATTATTATGACACACATTCAATTAACATATTTGTGTATATTTATTACTTTTTAATTTTATTAAAAATGTTTAAATTAATTAGCAGTCCTTTAATTGATTTTTGAATTACACAACTAGATTTGTTTTAAAAATGTTATTAAACAAATAAAAATATTAGTAAGACAATAATTATATATTATCTATTTTCTTGTAATTATATATATTTATTTTTATAATTTTTATAAATAGTCCTTTTTTAAATATTTTTTAATAATTTCATTACACAAATCAATTAATATTATTATTATTTATTATTTAATAATAATAATAATACCAAAATACTTTTATTTTTATCTATGTAATAATGCTTGTTAATAAAAAATACTGGGAAATGAAAATATATTTTTTTGTTTTCATACTCACATACGCACAATTCGTTCAACTTTTATTATTAATTAATTTATACCTTATTTTATATTTATATAAATATATAGCATTTATTTTTATTATATTTATTAATAATATTTTCTAATATTATCTGTTACAGTATTGATCAGCCCTGACACGAGATTCAAACTAACGCTATTTATTTATTTCATAATAAAATACAGTTCATAAATAAATTGTTTGGTTTTTAATATTAAAGTTATTTTTGTTATTCGTTAAAAAAAACTGAAAGAAAAATATCAGTTTTTATATACGTAAAATATTTGTGTCTTTTAATTTTTAAACTTAATGTAAAAAAACTGGCCGTAATTTTTTCAATACTTTTATAAAAACAAATTAACAAAAACTCTTTTAGAAGAAAGCGTAAATAGATTCACACAATAAATTCTGAGTGACATTACTATCTCTAACACATATTTTTATCCTAAACTCTTCAAAAAAATTCATTTCTTTCTCAGGAATTGAAATACAGAATTACATTTTACATGAGAGGCAAAAGGTATAAAGAAAAAAGTTTAGTGGCCACCTCCATGGCCCAGCAGTTAAATGCTAGACTGCGTTGTACATAGCAAAGCAAAAGATTCAAAGTTTTATTCCCAGTTAGGCTCAGGAATTGCTACCCACAACTTCATATCATAACCCATAGAGCAGTTGCTAATAATGGAACCAGTTGATACAGAACTTTAAATAAACTAAAATAAATAACTCAAAATTTACTTTAACAGGTCATTATAAATTCTAGATATTTTCAAAGTAGCATTAAATTTGTATACATTTAACAAAAGTTGAATATACAATTGTAAATTATAATTTAAATTGTAGTTTTAATATTTTACTATGAATCATACTATCTGTTGCATATAATCCTAATTGGTCCTTTGAAACAAAATGCATGTGTATGTCTTGACTTCCCTTTGTCCACGATAGGTGTGCAGCACAAATTAAGGACTTCGATCTGTTCTACTGCCTTTATTTCACTAACCAGGTCCGTCCCGCTTCCCTGTTTGTATTTTATTGCTTCTCGGAGGCTAGGGATGGCTAAAAGGGGTCATGTGGAGGCTATCAAATAAATAAATTACTTTTATGTCAAAATAATAATTAAGAGAGACTTCATGCAACAATTTGTATACAAAACATCTATTAATATACAGAAAACTAATTAATTTATTAATTTTTTAGTTTAATTTAAACTTTTTTAGTTTTGATGATTTAAACATAATATTTCAGAACAAACCCTGCTCGAGGAGTTGCCCGATATTGTATGAAAATGAACATTTCAGCCAAGCAAGTTGAATTAGGCTGGTATGTGCCAATGCAATGGACCCCTTGGAGTCTAGTGGAAAGATTTTTAAAATTCTAGAAAGAGCAAAATAAACAAAATCACACATGAGAATATAGACTGATTAATACAATACCTGTTATACTGTTATGATATATATTATACTAAAATATTCGTTTTTTTTTTTATAACAAATTAGAAACAGCTTTTTCCCATAAATTCATGTGAAAGATTTTCCATCATCTGTAAACAAGTAAAAGATGTACACACAGAAATTTTCCTACGTTATTCAACTAATTCTCAGAATATTAAATTACAGTTAATTTTAAGAAATTTAATTATAGTAACTTCATGATGAAAATATAAAAAGAATTTTAAAAATTAACTTTTTCTTTTATGTTAAAATTGCATAACATTTTAACTTATAATTGGCCAGCAATATAAGAAAATTTTATCAAAATGAATACTGCTAATGAGATCTTAATGGGTAAACATGCAAACTAGGTAGTAGAAACAGCAGAATAAATTTACTGGATGTTTTACGTAAAAACAGATTGCCATTAATCAGAACTAATTAAGATTGAGTTTGATTCAAATTACAAAACCTCTACGACAAAAAAAAAGATCAGATTTTTAACATAAAAATATATTTTAGTGAATGGTATCATTAAATTAACATTTTAAACCCAACATGAAAAAATGGCACAACACTGTTTTTTTTGCTTGTTATATTTCTATTAGATGTATTACATTTCTCCATACAGTGTTATTACAACAGCACTTTTTGAGTTGATTGTACCCCAAACACATTTTTTTAAATTTGTATAAACTACATCATATCTAATTTTTTAAATATTAAAAATACATAATAAAACCAGTAGTTAACTTGAGAAATTTACAAAAAAAAATTAGTTACTTTTTTGTTGTTAAATGGCCGCATTTAAGCTATTAAAAACATCACAATACACAACTTAAAAATAATTCTAAATTTTTAAAATAAAAACATATTTTTTGAGGGTACAAACTGAAACTTTTTCTGATTAATGACAAAACTGTAGGCTATTAAAAAACTACTATTCTAACAGATATAGACACAATTATTTAATTAAAACAAAAAAAAACATTAATATTAAAAACACACAATTTAAATCTGACCTTGATAAAAATCGACTAAAATTTTCAAAACTAAATAATAAATTCATAATTTCATAATTAAAACAATTTATTAAATAATGCATAAAAAACAAGAAAACAAAAACATTGTTTACAATAGAATAATTATAAATTAATTATTATAACCACTAAGAAAAAATTAATAGAATAAAAAAAAATAATTTCATATAAGAACTATTAATTGTTTATAAATAAGTCTCTTTTTATATTGTAGATATCAATATATATATATATATAATTATTTTTGCACATGCTAAACACTGAATGGAATAATAATAATTCAATTGATTCGTAACTATTATTATCAATTAATATAATTAATTAATTATAATATAAATTGAAAATATTTATATTTTTCTATATAAATTAATGTAATAATATTATGTAATAGAAATTTATTATATAATAATAATAATTTTATTATTATAAACAGATGATGATGATGACAAAAGTGTAATAAAATGTTATTCTTTTATTTAATTATTAATTAATTAATTATATATTATTATTATTTATTATATATATCATTATAATTAAACACTCACAAAAATAAACACTTAATTACTTAGTTATTATAATAATTATAAAAATCTGAATATTATTAGAAACCTAACGTACACACTTCTTCCTAATATTTCCATTTCTATTTCTTCATAATTAATATATAAATATTATGTAATTATAAATATATCATCAGAAATATACTATTGTGTTGTCTTGAAACTGAAGCCACATAAAAAAATGTTATAATACATACTTGAACATCTTAAAAATAGTTGTCATTATTAAATAGAATACTGTAATTTAATTTGTTTTTAAACAAACGAACATTATGCTTTCATGTAAAACCATTTTAATGTAAGCAAAATTCTCTAAAATATAATCTGTTGTACTTTTATTTATTTATTCATTTATTTTATACATAAAATACAATAAATAGGTGATAATACATAATTGAAGTACGCCTAACATTTATATTGCACATTAAGAGAACACATTTTTCATTAACAATTTTAATTAAGACTAATTTTTATAGGAAAATATTATCTTGATGAATTTGTGTAATATTCTTTGGATAAGTTATTATCAGCTAATGTAAAAAAAATTTTAATACACAAAAAGATAATATAATAGATAATGTAAATTAATATGAATCTGTTAAAAATTTTTAACTTATAATTAAAAATGTTTAATAGTTTATTTCCATAATGTATACCTCATTAAACAGAACAATATTTCATAAAAATAAAAATTAATACTAACAAAAAACAGCAGAAACTATCAATTTAGTACTACGATGTTTATATACCTGACACAGAAGTGGCTGAAATTTTAAAGTAGTGAACTGCTACAAAAAAAATATTAATAAATAGACTTTCAGGTAAATTTTAATGAACAAAACTGATTACAGAAGAACAATAATCCTTTCACAGACCATCAATAAATTTTAGAGTTGTATATACACTCGCCATCAATCGCCCGCTTATGTAAAATCAAGAAAAAATTCTACAATAAGGCAAACGAACACAAATTATACTGGATATGAATTACCTAATAAAAAAAAAGATGTTACTTTAAAACGCAAAGAACCTATTTGTAGTAAAATAATAAGATTCATAAAACAATTTATTGTTATCACACTTTAGATATCTCGGCTGCCAATAAACATTTGCCGTAGTTAAATAAAGTTCAGGCTATTTGAAATATAATAAAAAGATCCTTACAAAGGAAAACAAGAGCTGGAGAGGAAGATGAAATTTTACAATGTGACAGTAGTCCAAATTTTAATTATATGGATCCGAAACATGAGTTTAGCAAAGGATAGTAGTATAATACAAACTGAAAATGAGGTTTATACGTTAGGGGAAAGGTAGCACGACAAGAATTGAACTTGAAAGACGTTAAAGAACCAAATATGGCAATGCAAAGAGAACTAGAAACATGTCAAGACGAATGGATCATGATAAACATTCAAACGCAGCTACGAGGAACGACCAAGAGAACATAGGGATTACTTCAATCGTTGGAAAATCCGTATGGAACGGTATGGAGAGTATATTGAAGGGGATAATATCAAAGTTGTGAAGGAATAAAATAAAATAATTTTATAGTATTAATCCGGGCTTTTTTAGCCAGACCTTGAATATCAAGTACACTCCTTTATTTGGAGCGGTTTTGATTGATTGATTAGTGATGTAGTATCATAGTACAAATTTGATTATATTTCACGATTTTAAGTTTAATTATAGTTTATTTTACTGGCGAGATTAAAATGATACCTTCCGAGAAGTGTGGAAGTATTTTAAACCATGTACTACGTGAAGCCATTTCATTGACTACAGAAATGGGAAGTGCAGTACGCAATAAAACTTGTTGCAGTGAGGTCAATACACATCTGAAACTGATAATTATTGTATTTATTTTGTAGAGAATTTTTCAACACAACTAACAGTGTTTACAGAAATACAATATATTGAAAGGAAAATATTTTCGTATCACTTTAGTGCGAAGGGTAGGGTAGAGTGTTGACAAATTTTTATGCACATATCGCATGCAGGCCGTCCAGTCAACATACAAACACTTCTTGGTTTGAGTGAAAGCTGTGATGTTTTTCTATAGGAATTTGCTTTGGTTACAAATGGTTGGGTCTAATATATATTTTAGCAAAGAGGGAAGGGAGTGGTGCATGACAAAATACTACCTGCAATGTTCCCAAACAAAACACCCTCATGTCATTCTCCTGCAGCCTACAGAATTGTGGAATATATGAACGTATAGATAAAATTATGCATTACAGATGGTTTTTCACAAGTAAAATCTAACTATATGAATGTGTGTGTGACGTCATGGGAAAGGAATGTAATACAGCCGCTGTATATTAGAAGTGGAATAGTACGGAACAGCCGGAGCATTAAGGGTTAAATAATAGTGACAATGTTCATTTTGGAAAATGCAATATTTGTGAGAAACTTTGTATCAACACATACTAATATTGACAATAAAATTTCTGGAGTATTGAACATGAATAAAATAATTTAAATTAACAACCTACAAGTAATTCAGAAATGTTCTACATATAAATATAATTAAATTCAATGTACGAAAAAAAACCACATTAAAAATGTACAAACTAAATTAAATATCACAAGTAGTACACGCTTGATTGAACTTTTAAACAGTTAATAAATTAGTAAGTTGATTAACAATTCTAATTTAAAAAAAAAAATACACGCTTTATTTTGACAGGTAGGTTAAATCACAAACCAGTAGAAATTTCTAAAAATAATATCACTTTTAAATCTGTACACTAAATAACTTATACATTTGACACCGTAAATGTAGCACAAAAAATTTATGGTAAATATTTTTCTATAATTATCTCTACATAACATGCTGTTTGGCTTACCTTTCCTTATTTGAGTTATGTTACATACATAACTTTTAGTTGCAAAAAATTAACTAAAATTCAGTCATAAAATAAAACAAAATTGAATACCGCAATAAATAGCAATAGACAAAAATGGGCAGCATAAAATTACTAAAATATATGTAATTATAACTTAAAAAAATTAAAATACTTTTATTCATAAACAATTCAAATCAATAAGTTACTTAAAACAAAAAAGAAAACTAATAGGTGATATAACTAGGTAATTTTAAGGGGAGACGGAAATCTAAAAAATAATTTTATTTTTAAATTTTAGACCCATCTACAGTTCATGGCTTTCTGAATCCCTTGATATATAATACTTGACATTCTGATTTTCCTTTACATTTAAAATTTATTTTTGAAAAATAATTTGCATTTCAATTTTTTGTTATTTCTTTAGTATGATTGAATGCTGTAGTTACTTGAGTCACGAGTTTTCCTTTGGTGTTAACAAGGGGTAATGGGGGGGGGGGGGGTAAGCATCAGTGCACACGCGCGACTGCTTTGGTATCAAGTTTGCCACCACAACAACAAAAACTATACTTAGAGGACATACAGTATATCGCAGAACCTTTGTAGGTTAACTGTACGAAAAAAAAGGTTTGTTACCATAAATGGAATGTCGGTTTCTCGAAAATGCAGTCGAACTGTTCACAGTGCTGAATGAAATCTAAGTAAACTATACTGACAGGACAAGCAGTATATCGCAAACACTTTTGTGGTTAACTCAACGAATTTAACAGTTTGTTATGGAATGTCGGTTTCTTAAAAAGTGGTCGAAATGTTCACAGTGCTGAATGAAATCTTATATACAATGTAAAGAAATGTTTTGAAGTTGAAGCTAAACAAAATTACCTTTTAGTGCATCTTAACTAAGCAATGAGTGAGCGGCTAACTATTATGATGTTTCTCTTTCCACAATTATTTGAAATATAAAGAAGGAACTTAAAGACAGTCAAGAAGATAATTCTTCATCAACAGGTTTTTGACACCTGGTAAAAAAACGAAACGGTTATATCAGTAAGTGATGCCGACATGTAAAAAGTTATTACAGATTTTGAATGAAAGGCTAAATTTAAATTGAAAACTTTGTACGTTAAGAAAAATTTTTAATGAAATGGGGTTTAAGTGGAAAAAGTGTCTGTCACAACAAAATATATTAATTGAAAGGCAACATGTGGTTAAGAAACGGTGAAATTGCACTGTAGTAAAATATAGTGTTGAGGTTGGCAGCAGTGTCAAATTTTTCTTCCCTTCCTCACAGTCCACCCACAGGCCAAACACATTCTTATGACTCACTATTTATAACAGTTAAAAATTTTTTGCAGTTTACAAAAAAACTTTTTTTCCGCAGAAGGAACATTTTCTCAAAAACTATCACATCAATCTGCTTAAAATTTTTACACATGGTTTACCTTACCACTTTACACAACCATGAGTTTTTTGAGTCACTTCAGTTAACCATAAAAAATTTTAAAAATAAAAAAATTGCCTCAAATTCCAGGTTCTGAATAGTCAATGACAAAAAAAAATTTTCTTTGTAAAAAAATAAATTATTTTTCATTGTAAAAACTCATGGTTTTGTAAGAAGGTACAGTAGAGAAACTGTGTTAAAATTGAAGTAAAATGGTTCAGTAGTTTTTTGAGAAAATGTTCCTAACATTAACGTGGTGCAAGATAGGGATTCCATGTCCCCTTAAAACATTGAGAGCATGCATGTATACATACGAAAAATGTTAATCTAATTATAATCATAATAATACTAGATATTATTACTAGAATTCAAGAATGCGAGGGAAAATTTAAATAATAAACAACCTAAAAACCAATGACTTGAAAATTATAAATTAAAATTTACCCGCAAAATAAATATTCTATTCAACAAAAACACCTAACGAATACTTTAATTCTTAAGATTATAACTACCGTTTAGTCATTCAGAATATTAATTCTATTCATTTTTAATTTGCAGCGTAAAATACACTGGTTTGTAAGTATCTAAATTTAATAACACATTTTTACTACCACTACTTATTTAATAAAACCGACACAAAAATTTTATTAATCTGATCAGTTTCACATTTTAGCATCTTCAGAATCTTCTGCAAGCATCAGAAGGGTATTCTATGAGAGATGAATCATTACTGATGTTACAGAAGAATTGCACAGAAAAAAATTGTTTATGGGAAATGATACTTTGAATTACAAATTTTTATTTTATTTTAACTCCAAAACATTTAATAAACTTACGGTTGGTTAATACTTAGGGAATGATTAATATAACGAAGTACTGTTTTTTATCATGAAATAAAACAAAATAAACAAAAAATTGCAATAGTTGAAAAATTAAATTTAATTTCAAAACACAGATGATATACAACATTATTTGGATTTAAATAGTTTAAACAATGCATTACGAACCACATTTTAAGCATATTTTAAAACAAAAAAATCATTGCAGATTTAACCCATTGACTGTGGTACGTTTCTGTGGCGCTGTACTACCTTTTGCTATGGAGACAGCTGTATGTACACCTAACTTTCAATCTTCTTTCATTAACGTAAAACATTTTTTTCTAAACACGAATACTTTTTAAATTATTATAAACACTATTGAAGAGCCATGATTGATTTACAAACAATAAATTAATTCCACCATAAGGGATCTGTAACGCACTAAAATGATATTACATTTAATATTGTGTGGCACAAGAATTTTTATCCTGTTATTATATAACAGTTTTCAAGGTATTTTACAATAAATTACTCACGATGATTTTGCAACAACCAAAATTAAATCATCTTAAAGTTATATGAACCTTAAACATCACATATAAAGTATAAAAAGGATTTTTAATTATTTCAAGAGTTTTAATGTGTATAATTTTTATGAATTAAAAATTTATGTTTCATAGTTAAACAAAAACCTGACATTAATATATGCAATTTAAAAAATTTTATAATTTATTCCAATGAAAATTTAAATTATGTTAATTTCATATTTATTCCAGAGATGTGTAACCTGTCTTAAAGGGTATGTACTGTAATGTAATACGAAAAAAAATATCCTTTTATAGATACATTATCAAGCTTTCATGACCTAATAAAATAGTTAACGGGAATCGCACTGACACATCAATGTGTAGAGCACAGAATGAATGTTCACAACTCCTTTGTCAGTAATTGTAGTTATATAGACATGCAAATCATTTGTTCACAATAAAATGATCTAAAAATCTACTGCCAAACTAAATCTTTTTGGTTAATTTTCACCTGGGTTGGTAGCAGCGGAAAGAAAAACAAAAAAAAACAAGGATAGATATATAAATTTCTCAATATTTTGAACATAAAATCATTTTTTAACAAATGAACACTGGATTGAGTGTTTACAGTTTGTAAAACATTTATCTAGAAAATAAAAGTGATTTATTACGGTTTTGTTGACAGCTATAAGAAAATAATGAAATAATATGACTGTTTGGGTTAGTATGGATCCCTTTTGATTATTTATAAACTGAAAATAGTAGTTTTACTACTATACAAATGTACAAAATGAATAATAATAGTAATAATAATATTACATTTATACCGCTGTAGTGTAGCACTGAAGTGGAGTACTGCCATTTATGTGATGCATTGTTATTGACTGTTCGCTGTTATTTTGCTTTAGCTTATAGCATCCTACATATTTTTACTTTTTTAGTACCAAATTATTCACTGAAATGTGCCGTTTAATAATATATAACCACATTGCCATAAAATATTTAAAAAATAAGTCGGTAAAATCACGTTATTGTACAAGTGTTCCAAATTTACAGACTATTTTCGAATATCTAATTGAATCATAATAACTATAGTAAAAATAAAGCTTGTATGTTTGTAAACCTTCATGAATTTTTTTGTAAAAAAAATGGCCGAGGGATGAAATTAGGAGTACAGAGATTTGCGGCCAGCGTCCACCTCCTGCTTACCGCGTTGGGCTTGATTTAAGAGTGCAAATAACGAATGAATGTTTACAGCAGGTTACACATTCACAGATCTAATTTTAAACAACAGAATGCGCGTTTGACTCGATAAATCTACCAAGATACAAAACACAACACTGTACTGTGTGCATCCATGATACAGGACATGTAAGATTTTTATCACACGGTAAAAAACTTGCTAAAAATAGAGTCACAGTCAACTCGTTACACCAAAACAATTACTCCTTCCAAGAATTACAGAAGATGCTTTCATGTAAAAATTAAAAATGGCCTGACAAACAAGTTTTATTCATACTGGCATTAAATAACTTATTTATACTGATATATTTATCAAAATAACTATGATATTGTAATTATTATTTTCAAGAATCTCCTTCAGATGTATATATATATTTATATTTTATTACTACCAATACGATAGAATTATTTGGTACTCATGACAAAATTTTAATTAATACAGTGTAGATAACAAAGAAAAAAATTTTCTATAACCTGTGAAAAAGATTAATAGTATCTTTTAGCAGCAATTAAAATAGATATTAATTTATGTACCTAATTAGTTAAAGATGCTAACAAAATACATGCAATATGTACTCACAACTGAATACACCATACTCAAAAAAATGATCACATTAAAAATCACATTTAAAAAAACTGCGTTACTAGGTCACATAGACAAAAAATTAATGCCGTTTCACCAACAATTATGTAATATTTTAACGAACTCATTTTGGTTTCTACAAGACCATCTTCATCTTCGTATAGAAACACCATCTTCATATAGAAAGTTTTTAAAATTTAGAAAAAAGCTAGTTGGTACATGATGAAAGCAAACCACTTAATTTAAATAACAGTCTGCAAGAGGAGCTTCAATTGCTAACAGATATTTCTTTGTATATTTTTAACAATAATTTATACAAAAAAAAAATAATATATTTAAACAGAATAGTTTGAATTTAGAAGTTCACAATCACAAAAGTCAATTGTAAAAACGAAAATCTATGCATACGGATTAAAAAATATATCATTAAAATTGACCATGACCCTTTAAAAAAGCCACTTGATTGATGAAACCTGTAACAATATACAAGAGTTCATTTTTAAATATATTTTTGTTTTAGATAAATCTGTAGTACTAATAAGTAGACAAGTGTATTATATGGTAATAATAATTAGACAACACACTTATTGATGTAAGTAGTAAAAGTAAAAAGGAGATTGATGGAATTTGTAAAAAATTATTTTTAACATAATGTTAATATTTAGGATTACACAGGAGTGTCGAAAATCTGAACATCAGGTCATCTGAACCGTCAATTTTCCAAACCACTATCTGTAGAAAAAATACAGATTTACTATCAAAAAATTTATACTACAGTAGTCTCCTCGTTCAATTTGGCAATAGTGAACTGTTCAAAGCAAAATTCAAAATTTTTAAAAATTACTGTATAGTATGTATACTCAATGACATGTTTAGTTGAGACTACTGTTCAAATGGACAAGTAGAATTCAGAACAGTGAAATTTTCTCTCCTTCCTCACTCTCTTTCCTTATCTTTACTTTTATACTATTTCTATTGATGTTATAACTATTATCGCTTGGTATAAAAACAGTATGACATAATGTTCTAAATTTAGACATATTCAATTATTAATTGAATTTATTAATATAATTAATTATAATCTGTTTAATAATATTCGTAATAACATTGCTGGTTAGTTTCCGCTGATGTATCATATAGATTATGGTATAACAATAATAATCACAAAATATATATAGTAAATAAAATATACACAATTTACTTGTGTTTGCAAAGGCTACAATAGCTAAATGTTTTCAACACGAATAGTAGTTCTAAACTCCCATAAAAAAGCATGGCCAATACTACTCGATAGTATCAACTGTGTCATAAAATATACAAGTATATAAAAAAATATTTCATAAAGGATTTTATCGTAGTTTATTCAGTTTTGAAATTTTCTATTCTACTATTTGTTTTTGTAATTTTTAGAACTCTACATTTGCAATAATGCATTAAATTAATGTTGTTGTTTTTTTTAATTAAAGTTTATGTTAGCCTTTAATAACCTATTAACCCTTTCCACTCGACTGTTGGATCTGATCCGACACGATAGTATTACTGTTCCACTCGTACATCGGACCCATGCGACTCAGTTTTCACAACTGATTTTGTATGAAAATACACGTTTAACAATGTTGCTGGCCTCTACGGGATGTTTTAAAAATTAAATTTTTGTAGTTTTCAACAGTTGACTACTACTGATTATCGATATAAACGGAATTAATTGAATCGATGTCACCATACCAAACTAGTAAACAAACTAACCTAATCGTGAACGTGCATCGTTTAGTTTGCGGTATTTCATGTCGCTTTAAGATTGGTTAATGTTTTTAGGTAGTTTTAGGTAACTAATTCACACAAAAATAATATTCAGATTATTTTGCGTGTTTTTATTAGGTTTTAGGTATCAATTTTTAGTTACATAGTTTATTTTATCTTAGTTTTTACAACAGCAGTGTATGTTTTGCAGATTATATTTTAAAAGTTTTTGGGTGAGAAAAAGCATTTTTTATGTATCATTATCATTTAAGTAATAACAAACATAAAAAGTATTGCATGCTCTTAAAACTAATAACAACAAATTATGCATATGATTAATGTAACAGGGTATCAACAAATCATAAAATAAATGCAAGTGGAGGGGAATCAAAGTGCAAACATAATACGAGTGAAAAGGGTTAAACATTTAAGTTAAGATTTTCTATATGTTACCATTTAGATATTATATTGATACGGTATAGTGTACCGAGTTACAGTATTTGGCGTATTTGATTAACCGAAGTATTTGATTTACAGAACCACTCTGGTCCCAATAAGTTCAGATAACTGACGCTACAATGTAAAGTTCTTTTAAGTTGTGTATTCCGTTATTGGAGACACCTAGATAAAGTTAAAACAAAAAAAATTGACACAAAACTAACCTACATAAATATTTGATACGTTCCATGGAGATTAGTTTTACTGTCTATTTTTCCTTTGAAGATAGTGTATTAGAAACCGAAACGCATTAGGGTAAATATAAAAAAATTATTGGTGAAAGAGCAGTACATTTTTGTTTTGATTAATACGAACAAGGTCGAGCAACATTACTACTGAATGTAGATTACATAACACCATTTTTAAAAAGTCTAACAATATTTGATGAATTAACAATTATGCCATAAAACAGCCTATGATTATCTATATAATGATAACTTATAAAATTTTTAAGCCGTTATATTAAATTACCGATTAAAACTGTATTAATTCGATGATAAATATTTTCAAAAACTTATTTTAAAGTTAAAATAACGACACGTAATTATCTAATACTAGATATCGTAATCAGGTAACATGTTTCACATTTATTGACCTTATTTTGAATTTTTCTGATTTAGTTACTTACTATTACGCACGTATAATTAATTTAAATACAACCAGCCTCTTAGAGAATGAAAGCATAATGTTCAATTTCAATATAATTCATGCTTAAAAATCAATCAATTTCATGCGTTCACAATTTATAAAAATATTTTGTCGAAACACAAACCAATTGATACAAAATTTGATAGATCAAAAGAGAAAAAAATTATTACTTCAGTCACGCATTATAACGTAGATTTTTAATACTAATAATACAATGAAGACGTTGATAAAATGCAATTAAACCGATTGAATAACAACAACAATGAAAGTATGATTACAGATTTATATTCTCATACATAAAATATATCATATAAAACATGTTGTAATATAACAGAAGAACTGAAGCTAAAGGGGATGGCAGTAATAAGGACATGTAAGCACTTTTATAAACATTACACAACGTATTCTTCACCAGTAAACTTTTCATAAAAAAGGAGACGAAATATCAGTCAAAATACGAAGAATCGGAAGAATCAGACGAAAGATGATAAAGTAAAGGAAGAAGACATGTAACTATCAGATGACATTTTTGACGATGTTGATGAAAAACTGTAAATAGTTGACGACGTTGCGTATGAAATTAAAGACGACTACGTTTGTAAAGAACTGGCAGAAGTTGTTGTTGAATGCGCTATTATAGGTGTCTGACAATACGGGCAGTTCTTCTGAGTCGGTGCACATGTGCTGCACATTACAAAGTGATTGCATGGTCCTAATGTTACGCTCCTATTTCTTTCTTCGCACACCATACATTTTGTTGCTGTTTGAAGATACAATACCTGTTACAAAAAAAAAAAAAATATTTTTAAAAACATTAATTAATATTAACAATCCATAAAAAAAAATTTTAATTTGTACATTTTTCAAAAAGCCCTAAATTATTTTTTATCGTTACAGTTAGCATCATAGCAGCAGAACCCATATCAATGGTTTGTTTATTATGTATATATAAAAAAACTTTTTATTTACCTTTACTACTTCTTGTACTTTTTTTCTTACAAGCACTTTCAGGTAATAATAATAATAGCTTCTAAAAATTGTCTACAAAGATTGCATCTTCCTTTATCAATAGTTTGAATCAAACTTTGAAAGTTTGGAATCCAAACTTTCAATGTTCGCAATCTTTGTAAACCATTTTTAGAAGCTACTATTATTACCTGAAGAAGCGGTGTGCACCGTGAAAGTGCTTGTTAGGGAAAAAGTACAAAAGGCAGTACAAGGTTAATGAAAAGTTTTTTTATATATATGAGGGCAGTCCAGAAAGTCTGTCACGTTTTGCGTTGTAGCCGCTAGGGGCGGAGCTATCGCGGCCATTTTGGTGCCGCGGCATTTCTCCGTTTAGTGGCTATCCAGCCGTGCTAGCGAGAGGTCTGTGTCACTCTTCGTTGTTTTTCAACAACAATTTAAAATGTGTGCCGCAATTCAAAATCCCGCCAGTTGTGAAGTAAGGTCGGTAATACGGTTTTTGTTGGCTATCAATTTCTTGGAACGTGGCACAACAATAACCTCTGCAAGGTATGTGAAACACTTGCAAAGTTAAGAAGAGCGATCCAAAACAAGCGCAAAGGAAAGTTGACTGGAAAAATTCTCTTTTTGCATGACACCGCCCGACCACACACGGCAAATCGAACACAAAAAGTCCTGGATGCTTTCAAATGGGAGGTTTACCCACATCCGCCATACAGTCCGGACCTTGCGCCCAGCGATTATCACTTGTTCCCGACAATGAAGACATGGCTTGTGACGCAGCGCTTTGACGACGACGCGGAGCTGCGGGAAGGTGTGACTAACTGGTTAAAATCACAGGCGGTAGACTTTTATGACGCCGGCATTTCAAAATTAGTTCACCGCTATGATAAGTGTCTTAATTTGTTTGGTGATTATGTAGAAAAATAGCATTTTAGTTGCACTTTCATATGTATATAATAAAATTTTTTCTTGTACTTAGTTTTTTTTTATATCAAAACGTGACAGACTTTCTGGACTGCCCTCGTACATAAAAAAACAAACCATCTATTTCTATGTTGGATTAACCAACTCTGTATTAAAACTACATTCATCAGAATTTTCATCTGTCTGTTATCTACTTCTCTGTCACAGTATTACGCGAACTAACTAGGCATTAACCAATTTCAGTATTTAGATTGTGAACATATCAACAAACAGTGGGGTTCAGACAGAGAGGTAAACAAAAACATTATTAATATATTGGTAATTAGCCATGTAAATTTCCCATAACAGACGGGTACCGTGTTAACCCTTTGAGGACCACGGGCCGATTTGTCGGCCTTTGTGTTTTTTTGCTTGAAGACCGCCAGGCCGATCAGTCGGCCTTAACTGTTTGTGTGAAAAAGATGGCAGGCTGATCCATCGGCCCATCATATTGTTTATATTGTCGCTGTTTATATAACAACATGAAACGTGTCCTAAATGTGTTTTGGTTATTATTTCAGTTACAAAACAAAATTCTCTACAAAACTAATAGATTTCCCATAATAAAATTGTTAATAGTTTTCATGAAAAAAATCAAAAACTTTATTTTATTTTTTACTTTTTATTTTTTTTTATAAAAAAAGGCTACTGACAAAAAAATGTATAATTTTTTTGAACATCTAGCATAATGGACTAAAACTGCAAGTATTTCTTGACATTTCAGTAAAAAAATCACAATAAATTGATGCTAAAGGTGAGCTCGGTAGAAAAAATCCTTAATATAAAAGTTACATATTTTTTATATTTTTCTATAACTTCAATTTGATACATTTTTTTTGTAAAATGATGTCTAATTATAAATCTCTCGGGCATTATAATAATTATAATCCTTGAACTAAATTAAGTATTTACGTTAAAAAAACTATAAAAATATAATGTTTATAAGCCTTAGTTTTGAAACACCTACAAATTCATACTAAGACTGCAATCTAAAAATACCATTTTTTAAAGATTTTGATAAGGAAAATAAAGAAAATCAGACACTAAACTAAACATTGTAGAAAAAATTGTTGGGTCCCAGGTTCAATTCCCGGTCAGGTCTGGCATTTTTTCAATTGTAAATCACCTCGTATCATTAGCTACGCACAAGCAAAGGCTTATGCAGGCATCATCACTCAATTAAAAGAAACCGTAGGTTTTCAATTTCCTATAACTTAATCTATTTTATATAAATGCTTCTGCCCCAAAATGCAATTTTCTACAACTTTAATTGTAAATGCTTTTAACTATAATTAAGGCCACAATCTTAAAAAAAAAAATTTTAATTTTACCATAATAGCACAGCTCCCCCAAAAATTTCAGCACACATACCACTTATCCCGTCTTGTTATTTTTTCAATATTTTAATGATCTATTAACAACATGGGTTCGAATCCCATTCAGGCAAGGCATACGTTACAAAAAATCATTTCATCCTTCATCGTCTACATTAGCAGTAATTGCAGAAAAGTCAAACATTAAACCAAAAAAAATTAACAACATAAAATTTAAATAAGGCCACAACATTAGCAGTAATTGTAGAAAAGTCTAACATTAAACCAAAAAAAAATTAACAACATAAAATTTAAATAAGGCCACAAACAAACACATACCTTATCGATTTCTTCTAGATCACTTCTAAGTTGTGCTTGTAATGATTTTAAAGTAGCTAATGATAAATTCCTTAATTCAGATATCCTACGAAGACCATGCAAATAAGGTGAACCCTGCAATAAATCTACTTCCTGTTGAAGTGCTTTCGCCTGCGAAACAGCCTGTAATAAAAAAAGAGTTGCAATTTAACAAAACAAACAGAAAAATATATAGGCGACGGAAAACATTATGTAGTTCATAAACATAGTCAAAACATGAGTTTGGCGTTACTTGATCATATCATAAATGCATTGATAGCAAAATAAATATTTTTTTCATAATTTTGTTCAACTAATTACTCATTCTACCACTATACCTCATGTACCTAATAAGGCACAATCATAAAAAAAAAACAGGAATGCTCATATTGTAGCAAATTTAAAAACTAACAGACGGACTTGCTACAGTACTTGTACTGGAAAAGTTCACTGAAAAAGTTAAACGTTTAACATAATTACATGACACAGTAAGATTTTATATGGATACATTATTTTATATTTTATAAGAAACTATATTGAGTTTAATTAACAAGCAATACCTCATCCCGTTGTTGTTCAGCGATATTAGCTTTCCTAGTTGCATCTTCGGCTTCACGTTGCCATGCTTCACACGCACCTCTCGCCTGTGTAATTCTTTCTTCCCAAGATGCTAGTTTACTCCTATTACCGGCTAATTCTTCTCTTAATCTCTGAACCTATAAATATGACACAAACAGTACTTTAAATATTTTATGTTTACATGCAACTACATTTTAAAAAGCAAAATATATTAGCAAAACTAATAATATTGTTCTGTCATTTATTTTCAAAGTACTATCAACCAGAGGCCATTACAGTTTCAGCCTCAGATCTTAGACAGGCTAACCTAAAAAATACTGATGATATTGACATTTACAGTAAATCTATGAAGTTGACTGGCCCTATACCAGTTTTAGTTCTGTTCACTACTAGATTTAGTTCTGTTGACTACTTTTCACAGAATGGATAGTATTAAGTGGAGTATTATTACTGTTTCATCTGTGTAAGTTACACACCTGGTTAAAAAGACCACTTTACAAGAAACGTTCACAACTTACAAATAATGTGTACGTTAAATAGTTTAAAAACAAGTGTAAAATTATTTATTGTCCAATAAATAATTAAGCAAGATGATAGTAATAAAACATCTACCAGAAAAAGCTCACAAGTTTAAAATGTATCTAATACAGTACTCTCTCATTGTACTTTATTGTAATACTATTAAGACCTTTGTAGAAATTAGTACACATAACAGTTAAAATAATTCTGTTATTGTTCAGCATTAACTAAGCGAGATAGTTTTGATGTTGCTTTTAAGTACATTGTTTATCAATCGCTAAACATTTAACAGTAACACTATCACTGCTGAACAGGTGAAACAAAATATAACAACACCTGTCCAAAGTTATTTTTAAGTTTTTTAAAGTTTGTTAGCTAAAGATAAGCTGATATCTAAGGATGGTAAATGTGAGGTAGGTATCAGAGTGAAAAGTTTTCAAGTTAGAGTGGCGATCAGGAACCTGAACTCTTGATTTAGTCCTCAGAAACAAGCAGAAGAAAGAAAGAGATGATTTATGGGGCAATAATTTAGCCGATTGTTACTTATGCTTCAAGATATTTGCAGAAAAGTGGACGGAATGAGGAGCATTTAAAAGCTATAGAGATGAATTTTTTTTACGAAGAGCTTGTAGAGTCTCCAGGTTGTATCATGTACAAAATAAAGTGATGAGGGGAACGGTAGATGTGCAGGATACTGTGGTGGGAAAAATAGAAAGTAGGCAATTTATTTGGTACAGGCATGTGCAATGGATGAATGAAGATAGGTGGCCTCAAGTGGCTTTGAATTATTGTACGGTGATGATGAGGAAAAGAGAGAGGGCTTGGAAACCCTGGCAGCGTGGAGTGATGTGACCAATGGAGGTAAGAAACTTGGAGGAGGTATCATGGCGTTTGCGATGCAGGATGCAGAGTAACTCTGTAGGACCCCCACTTAAAATTAAAGTAAGTTTAAAGTTTGTTTTTCAAAGCCTACCAAAACACACCAGGTGCATGATCAGCAGTGAAAAGTATTATGTGAATTACATGACAGATTTCTGCTGGCACTGTCACAGAATAAAAAAGCACTGCAAGAGATAACTGTACAGGAAAACTGTGAAATACTCCTAAGAGGAAATTTAATTCAACAACACACAGAGAAGTTTATGAAGTGTCAAAGTCAACAATAGTGAACATAAAATACTATAAAATTTCATCTTAAAAAATATAAGTTCAAAATTGTGAATATTAAAAACAACACACAACTTGAGCGAGACAACTAATGATGAGATGAACAATCTCGTGCTCAATTTTATTTTCAAAGTTTATGAAAGTAAATTTTCCTGTCAATAGGGCTCTTATTCAAATTAATGCAACTGAAATATTTTTATTTTAAAAAGCCCTTTCATGAGACGACGCATCTCATGTGGCAATTTTAAAAAGGCTTACTTTAAACTTATGGCAAAAACCATAGTGATTTCTGTATCTACTCTTTAAGAGGAATCAAATGACATAATTTTTGTTTCCAAATTCCGACTCTGATTTCTTGACTTCCGGTTTTGGGCCACTTCCAGTTAAAACCGGAACTTCCAACCCCAATCCAGGCTAACATTTTGTGAAGACTACAAAACTGAAAACAGTTTGTTGCTATCTCTTGTAGTTTCTGACTTTTGATTTCTTGACTTACAGTTTTGGGCCACTTCCAGTCAAACCGAAACTTCAACCCAATTTAGGCCCACCAATTTTTTGTTTAGATTACGAATTTGAAATCCATTTGTCACTATCTCTCGTAGTTTGTGACATCTGGGTGCGACAGATAGACAAAGGAAAATGATAGATGACAATTTAAAAAATCTGGTGGGAAACACTCACACAACTTTCTCTTGCCAATGTAAATAATCAACAATAGAACATTAGTAATAAACAAAAAACTAACCTCAATTAACATAATCTAATTTTAATCATGAGTGAAAGATGCAAAATGAAAATCAACCTCAGTTTGGCTTAAAAATACGGAAAATTGCTCTTTCACGCTAGACAAGGCCCTTTAGAGAAAAAAGCTCTAAATAAAAGTTGTAGATCTTTTAATTTCTTATAAATTTGAATATATACACTTTTGTCATAAAATCCATACTAAGGTTGGAATCTTTAAAAAAATAATTTTTTTTAGATATTTTTGTGGAAAAAAAACAGAAAATCGCTAATTGCTGCTAAACTAAGCGTTATACAAAAAAATATTTGAAATAAAAGTTGTAGGATTTACAACTAGATAAGAAAACAAATTCTGACAGAATTTTTCAGCAATAAAGGTCGCGTTCGTATATATGGACATTGGCAAAATAAGAGTCAAGCTGTATTAAAAATATAAAATGACAAAAAACAATTTAGCGTAAAGAAAATATTTTACACGACTCACTATAAACACCAATGTGACCCCTATAACGCTTTTCACGGTTGATGAGCTCTCCTGTTCCACACATTTAAACCAATCAGAATGTTTGCCAGTGTTGTCAGATTGTAAAAATGTTTCAGCCTGCAAACATTAACAGGCATGCTTATACAACCCGCGATAGTTCACTCGTGTCTTGCATCTCATACTGAACACATCGATTATAGAGCGCGTTAACATGCAATACTTATAATATAATCAGCTGATTGTATGTTCATATGTTATTGAAAGACCAAAAAAATGGCTGACAAAATACATAAAACAGATGAAATATATTATATAAAAGAGATACGAGAGCAAGTGTTGCCCACATTGCTGGCAAGTCACTGGCTAGCTATGAAGTGGGTAAGGGGCAATGTGTACGTTCAGAGCTCATCAGCCCTGAAAAATAGTATAATAGAGCATTATAATAGCTACAAATGAGATTTTGTTACAAATTGATCTGAACAGAAGTAATTTTGACCTTTTTCTTCCTTGATCTTCATTATTCCCCTAAAAATAAACAACATATTTGCTTATAATACATAAATGAATGATTTCTGCTGAAAACAATGTTTTTAATAAAAAAATCCTTAAAATAAAATAAATTTCTCTAAACAAATGAAAAGCCTAATTATTAGTAACCGATATAAATAGTTAATGCATACATACCTCTGTTAAAGTAGTTGGTGCTAGAGATGGGCTAACTGAGAAATTATTTACTAAAGGTGAATGCGCTAACGGAAGCGTACTTGCCCTACTACCAGGTGACATACTGAAATCGTACAGGCTTCCACCGGTACCCTGGAAATTTCCTAATTTTGAAGCACTATTACTTAATTGTTGCGCCAGCTGTGTCGACGACATAAAACCCTGAAAATTACACAAAACATATTAGTAACTAAGTAAACTACCAAAAATTAGCATATTACAAAATAACTGAGATATAGCAATCTGCTTACATCTTGCATGAAACATTTTCTTACTCAAAGTTGAATCAGTCATTTCAGAAAGCCCACAAGTCAAAATTTTACATTTTTCTTTAGTGTATTTTAAGACTAACTGAATATAAACACAACATCCCTAGAAAAATCATATAAGTCTGGCTTTCCTTAAGTAGTAATATAACACTTAGAAAAGGCGTATTCTAAATGATATAAGGTGCTTCCTTCTAATTAAGAAACGAAAGTGGATGATTTTCGAAGCTTAAGCTCTACTTTCCAGTAGAAGAGACTACACAAATTTTCTATGCAAAAGTATTTTTAAGGGAGATAACTACTGTTTGCGACCATGATAAAGAACGTAAATAGCCCTGAAAATGAACATTTTTATTTCTTAAGTTACGAATTTCAATTTATTGGCATCGGTGATCCGTTAGTGATCTGGTTCGCGCTGCTGGGTGTGATCCTTGATTTGCTGGGGATTGACATCGAGGAGACTTTCCGGTGGACGCTGGCCGGGGAAGGCCTTTTTGGGCCATGTCAGTGCTGTTCACGATAACATCCGTTTTGGCACTGGGCTTGTTCACCTATGCGCTGGCAGATCGACTGGCGCTGGCGCTCATCGGAACCCACTTTCATCATTTGGGCGAACATTGCATCACCTTGAATGTACAGGCCAC
Source organism: Catonia carolina (assembly GCA_035578175.1). Lineage (NCBI taxonomy): Eukaryota > Metazoa > Arthropoda > Insecta > Hemiptera > Achilidae > Catonia > Catonia carolina. The sequence goes on from JAQMRL010000005.1 coordinate 24,009,160, forward strand.
TGCTTTTTCAATATAAGGGCAGCTCCATTTATTATTAAAAGAAGCTATTTTAAGTCACTAATGTAAACTAGTGAAATAAATCAATGAATACTATTGTACAATACAATTTTCTTCTGTTCTAACAATGTACTTTACAGAAAGCAATGTAAATTAACACCCTTACTTTAATTTATTTAAGAAACACGTGAAGTCAAAATTTTTAACGTTTGTTTAAATGAGTGGCTTATCTTTAAAAAGACAAAATTAAACATTTTTTAAGAGGACAGCCCCCTGAACAAATTTAATTTTATAATATTGTTTTTTTTTAATTGAAACGTAGTAAATTACCAGTTTTTAATTTTTCCACATTACTTTTTTGACTTATTGGTTTTCTGAAATGACAGATTCAGTTGGGAAACAAGAGTTGAAATTTTTTCGTCAATTTAATTGGTAAAACATTATTTGTTGAATGGTACACATAAAAATAAATTTTTGAAAAAGTCGTCAGTAGGGTCATCACCAAAATAATAGCAATAATAAAATGAATTTATTTGAAGAATATAGTATAATAATTATTGTAAGTAAATGATTAACCAGAAAGTTAACCAGAATGATTAACCAGAACAACTCTATCAATAGACGTTAAAAATAAAATTAGGGTTTTCATAGAAAATCATATCTGTAATATTTAAACTTACACACTTAAATCTGGTGTAAAATTTATCTTTTTTTGTTATTTAAATCTAATTAAATTTATCTTAATAATGATGTATCAAATCTGTTTTTAGACATTTCCTAAAAAAAACCCCTTTTTTATATTTCAAATAAATTAATTGCGTATGTGGCCAACTAGTTGTTCAAAGTTAAATAAAAGTATATGAATAACATTTTAAGGAAAAAAGACTTTTGACATAATAATTACAAATGTTTGAATAAAAAAATTATGACGAGCTATCACAAACTGAAATTGACTTTTCTTGGGTTTCAAGACACATAACACTGTAATTTACAGAAAACATTAAATAAAGTTTTAAGGAGAATATTTTTATGAGTTTAAGACTCATCAAACTGTAATTTACAGAATTAAATTTACAAATTTACAGAATAAAGTGTTAAGAGGTGTCTGTTAACCACGGTTACATTTCAAAAATTAATTTTTCGCAAATACTACCAGATGCCACAGAAACAAAATAATTACACTATTTTATTCCAAACAATTTGAACTATACTGTATAGTCCAAAAAGGTTTTTCAAAATTTGCTAAAAACCAATTTTTTTTATCAGGTAGACTCTCCTCTAATTCCCTTTAAAGGTGTATCATAACTAATCAGGTAGGTAGTTGAAACAATTCTACAAAATCAGGCAACCAATAAAGTTGTTTAATAAAAATTTTTTTTAATAATCTTCCATTTTAACAAAAAAAACCTAACAAGTAAAAATAGCATTACGAGGTCCGAAACTATATTAGCTTCCATAAGTACATCAAATCAATGATTCTGGTGATTATAGAGCAATACACACATTAATATTTTCAAGAATACAGCAAGTTATGCCTCACTCACTAAGTTACATAATATAAACAAATAGAAAACACATTAGCGTAAATAAGATAATACAACTTACCGAATCTAATGGCTCCTGATGAGAAAACCTAGATGCAGAAAGGAACCCAGTATGTAAATGATGTAAAGGTGATGAGGCAGAAGGTGAAAACTGTCCACCGCCTAAACTATTGTTACTACTACCTGGAATATTAACAGGTGCTGAACTACCCAACAAGCCTGTACCAAACAAAGAAATACAATCAAATACTTTTAACATAATTCACTTACTTAAACCACTATTTACTCTTAAAATTACAATTAATAATCTTAGAATGTGTTCTTATGTTATAAATCACCATCTTTCATAGTCACACCAAAATAACGTGAAACAAATGTTCAATTCGAACATGAGAGTAAATCTTATAACTGGCCAAAAATAGTTATATATTATTTTTTTTGTAATGAAGTAATACAATAAATTAAAATTTTTTATTTCTGTTTTATACAAAATACAAATACACAATTTTATATTATGAACTAAATACATAATAATAACAAAAAGTTCTAATGTTGGACACAACACAAATAATATCAATTTATCAATTAATTCAAATTTAATCAATCATTCATGTTTTTAGCTTGATTAATCATAGATAAGTTAACTTTATACAATTACAAAAATACAAAAACATTGATTAGTATCAATGTCTTCAATTTACATAACTTAACATTTTATTGTCAATATTCTGATTACTACTTTCATAGTTAAGAACCAAACACTGAATATTACTTAATAAAAATGAACATATTCCAATGGAAAGCAGTTTGTACAACAGTATTTCTGAATTTCATATTACAGTACAACCTGTCAAATCCGGATCTGTGATATCCAGACCCTCCTATATTCAGACATATCTCCCAAGTAATTTTTCAATTCTGGTTAGGATGCAAAAAGTGAATGTTACAGTTGGAATGTTGTTTGTAAGATTGCAAAGCTTTTAAAAGTACCTGCCTGGATGTGATGAAATCAAGATGTGGTAAGTGAACATGAAGACAACAAAATTACAGACAATGACATCATAGAAATGGTGTGCAATAGCAATGAAAAAAATCACTGAACCTGAAGAGAATGACAACAAGCTAATGATTCACTCTGAGGCATTCAAGACCATTGAATATCTAATTATTCAGATATTATATCATTCTGAATATCTGATGTTCAACATCAAGATGAAATTAGCGAACTAAAGTGCTGCCGTAAAAATATTGAGAGACAGGTTTCCAAAAAACATGTGCAGTGTGTGAAGCACACGAAAATCACAAAATTTTTGAAGTAGAGTATGGCTTGTTGAAGGCGTACTCTGTAAGTAACATTTTTTAACCAATTTTACTTTCTGTACATTAATGAGTAGTCAACAGTGTAAAAATACAAATGCTAAACCAACAGAAACGTCTAAAACAACATTCAATAACAAAAATGTTTATTATATCTGGCCCTCTAGAAAAAATCAAAAAATTAAAAATCAGGTGTGAAACACACACAACTTTCTCTTGCTAATGAAAATTATGGAAAATATAACCTAACATTAGTCATAAAACATTAGAAATAAACAAAAAACTAACCTCAATAAACATAACCTAATTTTACACATGAATGAAAGACGCAAAATGAAAATCAACCTCAATTTCCTATAAATTTGATTATATGCACTTTTGTCGTAAAATGCATACTAACGCAAAAATCTTAAAAAATCTATTTTTTTGAAAGTTTCATGAAAAAATAAACAGAAAATCGCTAATTACCGTTAAACTAAGCATTATACAAAAAAAAAAGTTTGAAAAAAGTTGTAGGATTTTAAATTCTCTACAACTTTTATTACATACATTTATGCGATAAAATGCATATTAAAACTGCAATCTTAAAAAAACAATTTTTGTACATGAAAACACCCTTTCCAAGAATTTCAGCAGACATGGCGCCTACTGAATCTAGCAGAGCATGAAAAATTCAGTAAATGAGGCGATTTTTAAAAAAATCTTAGGAGCCGTTTTTGAGAAAATTGCAAAAACATGAAAAATGACATGAATGAACTACTTCCGATTGACCAATTTTGATGAAAATGTTCGTGTCGGGTCTGAAAGTAGTATCTAACCTGTTTCAAGTTTGTACGATTTACCGTTCTTGAAATATTCTGTTCACACATGCGTGTGCGCGCGCACACAGAGACCAATTGCTAAAAACATGTTTTTTGGGTTCAGTGGGCCTGAAAACGTGTATATCCCATGAAAACTCAACTTCGAAAAATCAACACGAAAACAATACTTTCCTTTCTATATATTCATATAGGCAAGAGAAGGTACAAATGACTTAATGATATCTGGATTTTTCCACATCTGGATCGGCCAGTCGCCATATTAATCTGGACGTGAGAGGTTGTACTGAGTATTAGAAAAACAAAATAAAAAGAATTCCTTTTTATTACTTTCACAATTAAGTGACAGAGAAGTAGACTTTTTAAATTAACTATTGAAGGCTTTAGACTTGGAAGCACCATCAAATCTGAAATTCAATTAATAAAACAAGAATGGACAACATTTTGGGTTTTAAATATTAAATACTTTATGAGTATTTTCATTACGTAATTCAGTAGCTGTAATGGATATCAATACAGACACAAGAAGTTATTAAATTAAATAATATCTCCAGTTAACACTCAAAAGACACAAACAGAATTTTTCTCAATAGCTGTTCAAAGATTAATCAGCAATCCAAATATATTTGTAATTCTCATTACGTTTATTACGTAATATTACGTTTTTATACACATATCCACAGATTAGCCTCTAGTTTCAGTAATTGTTTATTTTTTGTTAAGTAACAATTGGTTAAACTAATCGGGGAATAAATAAAATCTAAGAGTTTAAGAAATCAGGTCCTGATAGCATAACGATACAGAACTTATCTCAATGATAACAAATTCATTACCTGAACTAGCTAGACCAGCTGATATTGAATTTGAAACAGCCGTAGGTGAACCAGTTTCATAATCCCTGTCTATAGATGCTACTAGTCCTAATTGTTCGTCTAAATGTAAATCATCCAATGCATTACCTGAAATGCAACACAATGAAACTAAAAGCTGATTTTTTTTTACCACAACATTAACTTTATTGTACATCACTAACCCTGCAGCATGATTTTACTCTGTTTCATAATGAAAAATTTAAATCTAAATAATTTTACGAAAAGATATACTTCAATAACAAGTTAATAAATTAAGCCAAATATTTTTGCAGATGAAGTATTAAAAATTAACTTTTTAGTCAGAGTTATACAAAAAATTCTTAAGCAAACTTTTTAAAAAATTGAAAAGTTACATGTTAACTTTTGATAAACCCTTTCATGGGTGATCAATTAAACTTGAGCGATATCCATTACGGCTACCAATCGCCCACTTTTGCAAAAACATAATTCCAACAAGGCAAAATTTTATTGGATAAGTTAACTACTAAAAAAAACGATGTATTTGTTAATTTTTCATTATTAAACTTGATGTGTTGGTTTTTTTCCTTTTTTTGGATAATCCTACCTTCTACTAATATGTTTCGGTGGATTCACTATCATCAGAATACACAAAATTGAAACTTAACTTAGTGAAACTATAGTTTTATACGAATGACTAAAGATGCAACAGCTTTTGTAAACTGTAATAAATATTTTAATGGTGGTGGATCCACCAAAACACGTCAGTAGAAAGTAGGATTATATACATAAAAAAAACAAGTCATATACCAGGTATTATTACAGGTCAGTGAAAAATATAATTTATATTTAGCACAAAATTAATAAATGTGAGAAATCAACTGATTAAAACAAATCATAACACACATGCAATTAACTGAATAGCTAAGAGGAGAACGTTGTTTCTGTTGTTAATATCTTACGATAACTGGAAGCACACAAACAGGGAGAAACATACGCATAAAATTCCCTGTTTCATTCTGATAAAATTACAGGTTTCAATACAAAGATTAGTGATCCATAAAGCGTTAAATTTTAAACTGTATTTCACGAAATATCTCGTAATTGCCCTGCTAAATCGTGATTTGTCCTGATACAATACTGATGTTAATAATAGCACTCCGTTTCAATACGATTATAATACAGATACTCAATAACAACAGATTCAATTGGCTCTATCTATGATAAATGAAAAAAGTTGGCTTATGATGACATTGTTATTGTCAGATTGACAAGATCCGAGATACCTCATCGATGACCATGAAAAGGTTAAAAAAAAAAACCACCAGTAACATGACTAGTTAACTTAAAAACCATAAATACGGTTCAAAAAAATTGATTATAAAACTACAGTTCAACGGTTAATATGGAGGTGTTCCACATGACACCTTGAAGCATCAAACCAAGTGTCTTTCATACATCAGCTAACGATTCGCTGAATAAATAAGAAAGCCCAATCGGATTTATCGATCATGCCAATCAATATCACCCTAATTTTTCACTGGAATACCACACCAGGCAATGGCAATCAAGATTCTTCTCACCTTGCTCAACTCGTTAAACTACAACTAATATGCTTTTCATGGTTGATGAGCTCTGCTATTCCACATGTTCAGACCAATCAGAATGTTTGACGGCGTTGTCAGATTGTACCTAACAAACATTACACGCGCATGTGTATAAGAGCTGCAATAGCTCACTCGTATCTTGCATCTCGTACTGAACACATCGATTATAGAGCACGTTAACATGCAATACTTTATAATATAATCAGTTGATTGTATGTTCGTAGGTTATTTATTATTGCAAGACCAAAAAAAATGGCTGATGAAATATTTAACAGAGCTACAAGAGCAAGTATTGGCAACGTTGCTGTTAAGTCGTTGGCTAGCTACAAAGAGGGTAAGGGGCAATGCGTACGTTCAGAGCCTTGAAAAATAGTATAAACGGGATTACCAGTTACTAAAACATTTTGTAGTCACTGCAAATCATGTCGATTAAAATTCTGAACCACTGAAAGTTATTCAATTAAAAATTCACACGTGCATTAGTCAATACCAATTACTGAGCCTCAAAAAAAAAATCTACAAAGAAATGATAAATACATTACTGATACTCACTAACAACAGATTCAATTGGATCTATCGATGATGAATAAAAATGGTTGGCTAAAGGTGATATTGGTATTATTGATGAAGACTGTTGCTGTTGTGCTGATGTCTGCTGCGATTGCTGTTGATTGTTTATTTGATTGTGATTGCTCATACTTAATGCTAAATACAAACTCTGTTTCCTCTGCGCTTTCTCCACCGGATCTAATAGTGGATCATTATCAACGGCTAAAATTTGTTTCTTAATCATTTCCTGAGAAACAAAAACACAATAGAATATATGACGGATGAGAATTATATTAGATTTTTATTTTGTTTTACGTTTAACTGTTTTACTAAAGGCCTATTCCCAAGATTCTGCACTCTATTCCACAAAACCGTGCAGTACATCAAAATAGCGATTGTACTTAGCGTGATCCATTCGAGTTACAAAAAATGTTCTTTGCTCATCAGATGAAACTTTCTATACAATAATTGAAACATGTACTAAATACAAAATACGACATTACCAGAAAAAAGAATTCATAAAGTAGGCCTATTATAAGACATCCGGTTTATCGCCGGTTGTTTTGACTGAAGGCGCTGGTAGAGTGAAACATGATTATGCATCCTTTTAACTGACTTTCAACCCGTATTCTGTTTATACCTGCTGCACAAATCTGTGGGATATACTATAGTGGACTAGCAGCTAGCAAAATAGCATAAAAAGTGATAGTATTCACTAGTGTGCTAGTGACTTAAGAACAAGTTTGATTTTACTAGCAGCTAGTAAGGGAGAAAAAAGATTGAATGATTGGCTAGCGCTAGTAAACTACCTCAATAGGAACATTGAAACATTGGTAGTTGCTAGTAAGCTGTTTTCATGAGATGTGTAGTGTTGTGGGTGAAACTGTCAGGCAAAAAGGTGCAGCCAAAGTGGAATTCCAATTTAATTTCAAAACTTCAAAGTCAATCTTCGCAAGAAACATGCAAATTTTTTTGGATCTTTCAAACCATCTTACAAGTCTTGAAGAAATCCCAAACTTTCCTCTTTTAATAACCCACTTCCTCACTTACTCTCAGCAATTTTTCTTTTCCAGCTCTCCCCGACATGTTTTGTGTACGCCCATCCATAAGATTCGTCTAAGTTTTACAGTTTAAACCGACAGAAGACATGATTTATAAAGAAACATTTATTTTGTACAGCAATATACAACAGAACTCATGTATGTCTTCAGAGCACTGGCATTAATTAACTACCTCCATAGGAACCGTCACCTACACACTAGTAGGTCCTACAAGTAGTAGCAGATACTAAACCAGCATCGTGGGAACAGGCCTTAAGAGTGATAAATAACAATAAGTAATAAGAAAAATGCCAGATCCGATCGGGAATCAAACCTATGACTTCTAGCGCAGAAGCCAGTTGCATTGACCACCACACCACAGGCCAGTCAAGAATTTTATTAATTTTCAAAACTGTTTTTGAAAGTCAAGTTTACAACCGGTCAGTTAAAAAATGATTCTTAACAGGATAGAAAATACCGCATAACACAAAAATTCTAACTTACAATATTATTTAATTGTAATAAGGACACCAGATATGAAACTGAAATTTAAATTGGTCTATCAGAAATATAAATTTATAATCGATTAATTTTCTATGAAGCCCATAATACTAATACGAATAACTTTAACCTTGGTATTCTGGATAAATCAGTTTATTAAAACAAAACTGAAGCCATACTTGAAAATCCGTGAACCCTTTCCCCCGGATTGTGAACTAGCTCTTTATACTCAAGATGTGATTTTCTTGAACTAATAAATTTCATTTACTCAAAGTGGAAAGGAACGTCACAGGGACAGAGGTCCGATGATTAGGAAGGCTGAGGAACCATAGAAATGCCTTTCGAGGGCAAAAATTCTGTGATGGAGAGGGCAGTGTGACATGGGGCGTTGTCATGGTGGAGCATCAATTTGCCTACAATGTCTGGTCTCACACGAATGACCCTTTTTCTGAGCCTTTAAACGACGTCTTTATAAAAAAAACTTGGTTAACAGTTTATCCTGGAGGAACAAATTCTTTTTGTGCGAGTGTTCACTCGTTTCTATGTTTTCATCAGTTTTCAAAGTTAAAGGCCCTCTTTGAATGGTGTTCATCTTCAACGTGTTCTCTACCTTCTAAAAATGATTTGTGCCAGCGAAAAATATGAGCTCGGGATAAAGAATGTTCCCCATACGCCTGTTTTAACTTTTCAAACATCACACTAGCTGACTCTCCAAGCTTAACACAAAATTTAATGGTACAGCGTTACTTCAAATTCCGCTGTTCCATTTTACGTGACGTACAACCAAAACACAACTTCACTAATAGCAGTCACAAAAATCACGTAGTTAACAGATTAGTTAAAACTCGCACTGAGCTATGGGAGGGTCCTAATACACGTGCTCTATCAAGGACAACAGCACAGTGTTGCCAGATCACTTGCAGTGTTGCTAGTCTCACTACTTTTCTGCCAAACCTCGTATATATAGGCTGTCAAAGTCAAACTATAGGTTAATACGTAACATGGTGGAAAGGAATAATATACCAACATCCTCCCAATCTTAATATTTTTTTTAATAGTTACTGAACACATATGTGAAAGCTTAAAGATTCCACATTACTCAAACTCAGTAAAGTGATTGTTTTACGTACACACTTACCATTTGTATTGAATCATTTTGCAATTGATTAGAATAAGAAGACTGTTGGCTACCGATATGGTTATCCATCCTCATATGGGATAACTGCGCACCAGGTGCTTTGCTGTGTGAACTATTTGATCCCAGACTACTAGTGCTAGCGCATTCACTTACTTCACCACTACCATTCTGCAACAACATACAAAATACTTAAAATTTTTAGCGCTTCACATCCCCTCACGCATTAGCATATTTTAAAATCAAACATGTTATGTCCATTGCTATAAATCTAATTGTAATGCACACAAAGTGATTCACAACAACCTGCTGCCACTATATCTACAAGTAACGATCTTAATTAATAAAGACAAAAAAAAAATTTAGACGAACTTGCTTTTAAAGATCCAAGCTTTCGTTCAAGATTTCTATGTTTATAATAAACAATGAAATAAAAATAAAATAAAACTTTGATTAATTTAAATCCCATAAACCTCCAACACATAATCCTAACGTAAAAATACAGTAAATATTTATTACTTTTCACAACAGCTATAATCGTTTTTCTACGATTTTATTTTGTTTCACTAAAATTTTTCCCCATAAATAAATAACGGGCCGGCCCATTGGCATAGCAGTTAGCGCAACTGGCTTCTACACCAGGGTCCCGGGTTCGATTCCCAGTCAGACCTGGCATTTTTCACCACTTGTCTTAATGTATCATCCTTCTCACCATCTGCATTAGCAGCAATTGCAAAACAGTCAGACATAAAACAAAAATTAAAAAAAAAGAACAAGCTATTTGTCATAATCCTTTTAGATGACGTATTTCCAGTCACTCGTACAAATCTTTTGAATTCTTCATTTCTATATTCTCGGTTATAGAGAAATCTTTATATTGCATCATTCAGCCTATATTTAATCCTATTGTAAAAATAGTAAATTTTTCTGTTACAGCTGCTATATTAACTGTTTTAATCTTCTTTTTTTTGTATAATCCTACTTTTTACTGACATGTTTTAGTGGAACCACCGTCATCAGAGTACACAAAAAATGTTTATTAAAATTTTTACAAAATTTAATTTCCATTTCGTGTAGTATATATCAGTAGAAAGTAGAATTATATAAAAAAGATAAAAAAACAAGTGATGTAACCTGCAACCGGTCAGTGAAAAAATTTAATATTTTTTATATTCTGTTCAGATGACAGCACAGTCAATATCACTTCATTTTTAAACTTTAATGATGATGGGACCAACAAAACTAAGTTCAAGTATACAATAAATACATGAAAAGAACACAAGAAACATTTCAACGATTAATTTATCAAACCCGATTTTTCATCACATATTATGAAACAGTTTCTATAAATCATGAGTATTTAATAACCAAAAAACATACTATCTATAGACAGAAGGATTGCCTAGAATTGGTGGAGATGGATTTCTGGAGGAGGAGCTGTGGTATGTCACACATCGATCAATTTCCGAAATTAGGAAAATAATTGGCATTCAACAAAATATCATGAATACTATATCCCGGAAGCAATTAAAATGGTTTGGCCATTTGCAGAGGATAGAGGATGGAGGATGGTAGGTGGCCAAAGAGTGTATGGGAGTGGACACCAGCCGGTAGAAGGAGGGGTAGGTCGGAAGTGACATGGTTGGATGACGAACAGGAGATGTCTTTCCAGCGGCTCTCCGATGGGGACTGGCGAGACAAAGAGAGGTGGTTCTTAAGAAGCGGGATATAGCTGGAGCTGTAAATCCTCGCATGAATATATACATACTATTCAAAACAGTTAATAAAGCACAACACTTAAAAAAAAATTAACTGTAAGATTTATATGACAACTAGCGGGTCCCGCGTGGCTTCGCCCACGCAAACGTAAACAAAAAATCAGCTGTTTAAGTATACTCTCTGTATTTTATACGGGAAGGTATTTTTGCGAATTCTACCATTTAAAATAAAAATTTTGCAAAATCCTTTCTTAGCGACAGCTTAGAAAACGTGATTTATAAATCAGGACATCTCTTTTTATATAATAGATAGCGCCCGTCGTGGCTTCGCCCATGCAACTTTAAGTCTATGATTCTGTATTTTAATTTGCTAATAACTTAACTCACAAATATATTTATTTTTTTGGAATTACGTATAAAGAACAATTCACACACATCAGTCACGTCACCGTTCCGAAACGGAACCGGCACGGCCACTAAAAGTCAAAAATTATGACAGTATTCACACACGTACGTCAGTTTTCCTTCCGTCAAACTCCATTGTCATTTTACATAGAGACAAACTCGTCCGTAAAAACCAAAATATCGTCGAGAAAAAATTATCGTTTTGACGGTTCGGTGACGGCGACAAGACTGACGCGCCGAATTCGGGACGGTGCCGATGCTCAGTGTAGACAATGTCATTAATTTTTTAAGAAAAAATATTTTTCTGTGACTGATACTTCTCGGAATGACGGAACTGAGACGTGAAGTGACGGATGCGTGTGAATCGACCCTTATAGTGAAAAAATGAAAAAGAGAAGGATTATAATAGCATACTGCCTGAATTTACATAAATAGCTGTTGTTTTATTTTAATTTAAGTTAGATTTAAGAAAATAACTTTATCGTATGCATTTTACTGAATTGATCGTCATATTTTTTTTAAATTAAATTTTAATTGTTCGGTTGCAAAAAATCATTTTTACAATGTCAGTCAAATACATTGTGTGACCTACACAATGAGGTTCGTATCTCGCAAAATAAGTAATACTACTTTAAAGCATAAAAAAAAATCACTTATTATGCTAATTACAACAATTCTGGAATTAATTCTGATTAAAATATTAATCCAGTTTAGGTCAAAAAATTAAACACTACGTACAGTACAACATCCGGAGTGACAAAAGTAAAACATAGATTAAAATCGTTGTTAACGTCAATTCAACTTCTGGGAAAATAGCTATAGTTTTGTAATTGATCTGCTATTTACGTACAATAAGAATGCGATTAAGAATAAAATGCGAGTTTTAACATCCGGTGTAGGCCGACTTTTACTGTTTTAAACGAATCATAGTACATATAAGTATAGGCTACCTATGTGTATTTCTTATGGAACAAAATTTTTGCGATTTCTACTCTTTAAAATCAAAATTTTTCAAAATCCTTTATTAAGATTTTACATAATAGATTTGCAATCAAATTTATTTAATCAATAAAACGGAAATAATTGAAAATTTTTATAAATAGCCCGTTCAAATCATTTAATTCTGAATATGTAAATTTGTAATTTTTTGTTTTGGTGGCTGTCAAATACCGTCTGCTTTTTTCGGGCCTGCGCCCTAGATCCACAGAAAATGTGGTCTTGGATTCCAAATCACTATCATTAAATAATTGATTTAAGTTAACAAATTTCGTTCTTAGATGAACGGTGAGTAACGACTAAAGCACAGTTTTACGATAGTTTCGTTCTGAGAAGAACGGTTTTTAAATAAAACGGTTTTTTTGAAGCTATCACAGTGACTGTCAAATACAGTCTGAAAGTGTGCAACGACAAGTACTGGTATGCTATGGAATATGGCTATGGAGGGGGTAAATGTGTGTCGGACGGAGAACCAGCCAGATGCGAAGCGTAGCGCTTCGCGTTGATTCCTTACCTCGCATCAGTGGGGGGGAATTTTTGCTATTTCTGCCCTTTAAAATCAAAATTTTGAAAAATCCTTTCTTAGTGCGCGCTTACACAACATAAGAAAGCTAACATCCAAATTTCAAGTCTGTAGCGTCAGTAGTTTCAGCTGTGCGTTGATCTATAAATGAATCACCCTGGAAATGGTTGTCCTTTTATATAATAGATTAAGGGAGCAATTTCCCAGTAACTGGTGAGACAAATAGAGGTGGTGCTTAGGAGCAAGACACAGCTGGGCAATAACGAGTGCTAATTTGATTTTCGATACATTATCATTAATAAAAGCAATTCTTTAATACTTACAGATGATTCACTACTCTTTTGGTCTCTCTTGTGTTGTTGCTGTTGTTGTGTAGGTAAAGCATTTGATAATATATCAGCTAGATTCGTACCAATATCCAACGGTGCAGCTAACTCCCTCGCTATACTCATCTCCTCTGCAATTCGATAAAGACATTTATATTAACTAAGAAAAGAAAATAATAAATAAGATAATAATAATAAAATAATAATAAGATAATAAAAGAATATAAAATAATATTATACACAACAATTTAATAATACAGGAAAATCTATTTTTAATACGTTATTTTTATGAAGTCATTAAATGTAAATATGAAAAAACTATGGAGATATACACTTGTAATACGCACCCATTTCCACTTATTATACCGTTTTGTTTAATACATTCTAAGAATAAAACTGTGGTTTTTTTAAGTAAAAAAACCCCAAATATAGAAAGCAAAATGGGTTACTGCATTTCTCTCAACAAAAAAACATAGCAGACACACATCCCAACCTCTAAACAGAAAGACTTAGACACCACCATTAATATCAATCAACTTACAGCCATATGGTAGAGTTTAATGATTCAGCTGCCTTTTGGTGCAACTTGTATATGTATAACTAAATAAACAAATATTTTTGTGATCACTTAACAAGTTGGTGTTATTACATAAATAAATTCTTAATTAGTATTACAAGTAAAAAAAAAATTAAAAATTTTACAAACCTAAAACAAATATTCTAATTTAAAGGACATAAAACAAACTGCTGCAGATCTAAAAGTTCTTGGGTCTACATTAAAAACAATATTTAAAAAATCGGGAGATAAAAGTTAATTCACTAAAAAGTAAACGAAAAGAAAGAAGATAGGCCTTTAAGGCAGGAAAACATGAATTGGAAAAATTGTTTGTTAAAATATTTTCATCAAGCTTTTAGCATACCTACATATGCCAATGGAAGGTTTTTAACAACCAAAGAACTCAAAATTGCAAAAGAACTGCAGATTACTGACTTCATAGGTTCTAATAGCTGTATCGATTAATTTAACCTTCCTAAAACGGCTTGCTTATTTAGTTTATATCTACATATACACAATACACAGGTAGATAATTTTTATTCTGCCACTCACTCAAAAAATTTGAACAAATTCATGGTATAATATGTAAATATCGGATGGAATGACACAAAAACAAAGATATCAAGGTGTTTATTTGAACATTGATAGTAAGAATTGAAACATGAAGGTACTGTTGTACTGTCTTTTTTACAAACAAAAAAGTGTAATCTTTTTAAATATAATTTTATCTTGTCAGGAATTTATTTTTTTGAAAATGTGCTTTCGGATTTTTTTGTATACATCCAAATGAACATTTTGTCTTATGAACCATTAACCCATTCTGAATTCATGGTGGTACTATTAATTTAAAAAGGAAAATATTTGCCACTTTATTCAGTTTTCAAAGAATCAATTCAAACTAATACACCCCCCCCTTGTTACGTTTATTTTCTGAACTTTAACTTGCAAATAAAATTAATCTTATAAAATAAGTACAAAGACTGTTAGTACTGAAAAATGAAAATGTAGGATGAAATGTTTCGCATCGAAAAAGTTAAGAAAAGTACTTGAACATTTCTCATTGTAATTAAGACTAAAAATGTTCAAATTGTAATGTCGTACTGCCTCTTGTTTACATTAGATAACAATAAAATGATAACACTTACGATCAACATGTGCGAAAGCGCAGAAGACGCCTCGAGGACAATACCCAGCTTGTTGTACATCATTACACTTGGTCGATTTATAAATTTCCGGATGAAATTGCTGTTCGGTTCTAGTATGACAATAACCACACATATCGCCACTATCGCAGTTACCTGGCTCACCCCATTCATCGCCATGTTTTACATTAGGACATGGTGTTGACCTTAAAAATTGAAAATAAAAATATTTAATATTAATCATAATATTATAAACGGAAAAAATCCTACAGACAGGATAAAATATATTTTTCGTTTCAAAAACCTAAATATACAAATCTACTTTTAGGTTAACATAGAAAATACAGCATTGAAGTTGTTTTAATAATTAAATACTCAATTGATAATAAATTACCAAATATCAATTCAACTAGCTCACCACAATGCTATCAATTATAATTAAGTAACCAAACCTATCAGGAAATAATCATTATTAGTGCTATTAAATCGACAGTAAATTATTTAATGAGAAATTAAAGAATTTTATAAAGCTTAACTATGCACGAGGAGGTAAAAGGCATTGACACCAAAAACAATCCATCATTAAATGCCAGTTAGCACCCACTGGTATCATCAATTAGACAAAAGCCTTTTCAGCATATGCAATTGATCAGTTCTTCCTGATAAATTCTGCTTTCACGAGTCCTTGTGTGTAATGCATGACAGCATGTCAGTTATATTATAATAGGAAGTGGATGAAAGTCAGATTCATAGCATCTTGAAACAGAGATTATTTGGGTAATATAGTAACCCTGAACAGAAGAAAGGTTACCAGATCCTCCACGTTGGAAGTTGGGTAAACAACCCTTCACTGTACAAAAAATAAGGTATTACAAAAATAAAAATAACAGTCTCGGATGACATACAGGAATTATGGATTAAAGGAACAGAATGTCTAAAGAAATAGAGCTGGACAAATATCCAAGTCAAAATTTGATTTTGATAGGTGTCAGAAGATTGGAGGAGTATTGTGGAGGAAGCCAATGCCACCAACCGCTTTCAACTCATTGCTGCAAGCTGAAGAAACCACACATAATTCTTCAACTAACATTCTTCAATAAACCTAGAGACTGATAACAATCAACTTCAATATAATTATAATAAATTATTTAACAGAGTACTAAAGATTTTCAAAACATCTGAGGTACTCTCAGTTCATATTACCACAGACAATCAAAATCCTTAAAGATTTACGTTTGAAAAATATCATTTTAACTGATAACCACTTTATATCAAATTATTACTATTTTATCAAACATCCTATATAAGTATTTTTAAGAGCCATATTATATTGATAATCAAAATATATAATATATTATTTATTTAAACCACCAATAATACAGTAAACACTTACCAATTACTGCACTTTCATGCATAAAATGCACATCTTCAGTAATTTTTTTTAAGTTATTTAAAATTTAAATCCTTATCTACCATGGTGGATTTATTAGGATGTTATAAATTTTAAAGAACAAAAAAAATCTGGTGTGAAACACGCACATAACTTTCTCTTGTCAATACAAATAATGATCTATAATATACTTGACATTAGAATTAACCAAAAAAAACTAACCTCAAAAAACGTAACCTAATTTTAATCATGAGTAAAATACACAAAATGAAAGTCAACCTTAGTTTGGCAAGAACACGGAAAATCACTGTTTCATGCTAAAATAGTCTCTGTAGCGAAAAATGCTTAAAATAAAAGTTGTAGATCTTTTAATTTCCTATAAATTTGATTATATACACTTTTGTCATAAAATACTAAAGCTGAAATCTTAAAAATCGAATTTTTTTTACACATTTTTGCGGAAAAAAATAGAAAATAGAAATAGAAAATCGTAATTACCACTAAACTAAGTGTTATACAAAAAAAATGTTTGCAATAAAATTGTATTATTTTAAATTCTCTACAACTTTTACTGTATACATTTTTACGCTAAAATGCATATTAAAGCCACAATCTTAAAAAAAACAATTCTTTTATGAGAAAACAGTCACCCCCAAAAATTTCAGCAGACATGGCACCTACCCTACCTTGTAGAGCATAAAAAATTTAGTAAATGAGGCGATTTTCAAAGAAATTGTAGGAGCCGTTTTAAAAAAATCGCAAAAACGTGAAAAATAACCTAATAAATTTTTACTTTAGTTAACCAAATTTGATGAAAATGTTCATGTCGGGTTCTCTAGTGGTATCTTACTTTATTTTTGTTCACTAACGCGCACGCGCGCGCACGTACGCTCACACACACATACAGGCATGATTTTTAGGGTCGGGGGTCTAAAAACGAGTAGATCCAGTGAAAACTTGATTTCAAAAATTCGACATGAAAACAATACTTTCCTTCCTGTATATTCATATAGGGAAGAGAAAGTAAAAAAATTCCAGTAGATGTGCATATTATGCACGAAAGCACTCTAATTGGTAAATGTTTACTGTTCAACATATTACTGGTGGTTTAAAGAAAAAATACATATTTTGATTATAAAATTATTAATAATCAATTAATAGATCAAATCGGAGATCCTAATTATTCCCTTGTTCATACTTGTCACTTTGTTTCCCCCACATAACAAACGATTTATTATAACAAAATACCCAATAACAAAAATATCGACTTACCTATATTTAAATTTTCTTGGACTTCTACGTTTATCCCTACTATTGTGAAATTGTGGGCAAGCATAGCCTTGTCTACAGAGCCTAGGTGGCCTTTTGCATGGCTCAGTCTTATAACTGGATAACACATAATTTGTATCTGAAAAAAAATAATGAATGTAAATTATAAACAAATTTATAACACATTTAATCAATTTAATAAGAAGTGAATTTTTATAATGCATCCTGCAGCTTGAAATCAATTCCATTTCAAAACTGTTATAAATTTCACTACCCTTTGCAGCTCATTCATCCCTTTGATCCTCATGATCTACTTGCACTTGTTTCGGTGGATTCTCAATCAACAGATTACATAAAATATCATGTCGTTGTTTAGGTCATCAGCCGAAAAACTAGTTTGAACCTGTAGAGGTTTTACTAAATAAAACGAGTAGTGAGGTGGTTTACGGATGCCTTCCTCACTGATTGGAAAAGTACGCTTATCAGGATTCCAGGCCCTCTGAAAAGCACATATGTTCCACTATGCAAATGACAACTTCACTTCATTCACAACAGGGTTTGGCTGTATAATGAAATTCATTACTTTCAGAGAAGATAACTCTGATTAGTGTCTTTTACACCTTTACCTCTTCTGTTCTTAAATAATTCAGTCATTTAATTGGCTGACCATGTGATAAGAAACTAATTATTATAAGGAACTATTTGTTTTAGCCCTGCAACAGACCGATTGAGTGTAAATAATTTGACACTTCACCTGGTCTGTTATGGGCAGAAAATATCATATGGAATATCAAAAAAGCTTTTTTAAAACCTACACAAATCCACATACCCGACTTAAAAGGCAATCTCTAAATGCATGGTTAAAACTTTTTTACAGTCTTATTCACTATAAATCTCCTCTTCCAATTACTCAGAAACTTAACTGTCGAGTTACTTCTTCGTCCTATTTGGACCTACGGTTCAGTGATCAATGGATCAGCTAAAATATATAACATAAGATGTATTCAGACATTCCAGAACAAAACTTCACGCATCTTCACGGGTAGTCCAACATATGTTAATAACAAAAAATTACAACAAAATAGTGAAGAAACTACAAATTTTCATAGCAAACTACACCATCACACAAATCTACGAATTTAGTCACTGTCCACTCCTTTGAGCGAATACACCTTTTGTGAATCGTCATGAGGGGTTGCCGCTAGGCGACTAACACACACAAGAGACACTAAGGCATTATATAAAACTATCGACATTATAACTGCTGATTATGTTAAAATGTTACACAGTAGTAGTTTATTTTTTTAAATAAAGTCAAAAAAATCTACACAGGATGTTGCATCTTCAGTCATCTAAATAATGATGTTTTAAATAGACAGAAGATGCAACATCTTCTGTAGGTTTAAATTTTTTTTTGTTCCGTATGATATATTATAAATTCTGATAATTGTGGATTCACTGAAACACGTGTAAGTACTGGTAACGCGCTATAAGTTGACAACTGTCAGCTTGTAAGAGAGCTTTACGAGGGGTGGAAGAGCTACTAGGCCTATGTGTGCTTTTCTAAATACATCATAGCAATAGCTCTCTCTCGTAGCTCTGTTATATATTTCTTCAGCCATTTTTTTTTATCTTTTAATATCAATAATAACCTATGAACATACAACTAGCTGATTATGTTATAAAATATTGCATGTTAACGTGCTCTATTATCGATGTGTTCAGCATGAGACGCAAGACACGAGTGAACTACTGTGGCTCTTATACGTACGCAAGCGTAATGTTTGTCAGGCTGAAATATTCGTACTAACGTATCTAACAACGCTTGCAAACGTTCCGATTGGTCAAAACGCATGGAACAGCAGAGCTCATTAATCATAAAAAGCATTATATAGTATATAATATTCTACAGATGTCAGGTAAGTAACGTTAATACTTCTTTTTAACTAGCAAAATAAATTTCAAGTTCTTAGTTACTTGAAACAACCATACAACTGTTAATATATTTATTTCCCATAGATATAAAGACCCTCTAAATATAATTCAAAATTAAAATTAACGGTCATATTACACATTATTTTCTCACAGCTGTCAACAAAACAGTAATAAATCACTTTATTTTTAAGATAAATGTTTAACGAACTGTAAACACTCAATCCAGTGATCATTTGTTAAAAGAAAATGAATTTATATACAAAATACCAAAAAATTTATTTATCGATCCTTGGTTTTACTTCTCTCTCTTTGGCCGGCCGCATTGGCGCAGTTGGCAACGTGCTCGCCTCTCATCATGCGGTCTTGGGTTCGAATCCCATTCAGGCACGGCATCTTTTCATACGTTACAAAAAAATCATATCATCCTTCACCGTCTGCATTAGCAGTAATTGCAAAACAGTCGGACGTTAAACCAAAAAAAAAATCTCTCTCTTTACGCTACTACCAACCTGCATGAACAAATTGATTTGCATTTTGATATAACTACCATTACTGACAAAGAAGTTGTGAGCATTCACTCTATGCTCTACACATTGACGCATCAATGCGGTTCCCATTATTTGACGATTAAAAACATACGTAAATTACAAATCTAAAGTTTTTTTTTGTTTAACGCCCGACTGTTGTGCAATTACTACTAATGCAGATGGTGAAGGATGAAATGACGTTTTGTAACTTATGAAAATATGCCGTGCCTGAATGGGATTCGAACCCAAGACCGCATGATGAGAGGCGAGCACGTTACCAACTACGCCAATGCGGCCAGCATTCCAAAGTTAGATAATATAAACAATAAATTGATTTTTTAATGTTTAAATAATATTTAATTGGCGTTGTGATATTTGTAGCTAAATTGAATTAATTCTTAAGATTTATAAAATAAAGAAATAACTAATACGTGAACTAACCTTGCCATTTAGGATCTTCATTCATTAAATTTCTTTCTTTATCTAATACATTTGGCCCATTACTAGATGCATTTCCTTCTCCATCTGGATTTTCTAATGCCTAAAAAACACAATAATGAACAAATTTAAAACTCAGTATTAACTTTTTTTCTTGCAAAGAATAATCTTTGATGAAACCTTTCTTTAGTTTTAAAAAATCTGCACAGTTTGCTTTAAAACATTTTGTCCACAGAATAAATATTCACAACATATTTATACCTACTGTGGATTAAAACTCCAGAAAAATGGGTGTACTAACAAAACAAGCTTGTTTCTAAGTTATGCGTAGAAGCAGAAATTGTTACTTAAATTCTTAAACAATATGCAGAAGTTTACAATGGCAACTACCACAAGAAATATGGTTTTAATATTAACCTAATAAACACACATTCTGAAGAAAAGATTATTATGTACATGGTAGATATTCTTTACTTCAGCGCGCAATAGAATCTGACATAGATATCAAAAGCTCATATTTATTTATTACTTCATTAGCATAAAGGCCGTCCATGCATATTTATGATAATTAATTAATTCCTGTTTAGCTAAATTCAGGTTGGTAACGGAATCTTTTTGCTAATTAGGCATGCCCATGGAAAATATTCGTTTTTGTAACACATGGAACACAATACCAACGTCACTCCGATTCTATGGAAACACTGATTATTAATCACAATCTTGTGAATTATAATCAACAAGGAGCTAGTAGGCGGAAAATCCCCATCCAATGAAAGATTTGTTGATACTCGATTTATTGTGCTTCAGATTTAATAGGCAAAATCCGAACAATTAAGAAAAATGTCTATTAGTTCTGTATTTACAGTACTGTATTTCAACTGTATTTACAGTAGAACTTTGAAAACTTAACAATATGGGTAACTCAACAACTGTTACACCAACAATATATAGAACTCCGGTTGAAAACAGATTAGAAATAGTCAAGTTCGACCAATGATACCCGCTGTTATATTAATTAGCTAACAGGTAACCTATTCATAGCATATTTTTCAGCAGACTCTACAAGTTATCACTGTCAAATGTTGGTTAAACAAACTCACTTCCTAGAAATTTAAATCGCAATTATTTTTGAACATAGGAATGTGTTGTCAAACTCCAACTTCCACTATTTGGACATGTTACTTTGGCAACGGCATCATATGCATTAGCGAATTATTTAGTCCTTAACCCTTAAGCTCAAGAGAAGTAAATGCGCTTCACTCGGACCTTCCAGGCTTTGGATGGCTGTAGCATGCGTATTTATAAAGCTATCAGCGCGTATGATATTTCAAATTACGTGCCTTAAAATATAGTTTTATTTGATATATAATACTACGGGATTTCTATTGATTATTAGAGTTAGTGGCCGGGAGAAGTCTGGCCAACTTAACATCTGTCTTTCGTCGCTATCAAACTTGGAAATATTTCAATTTTGAGTAGGTAAAACAGTTCTCCCACTTACTATAGTATCTATTTTTTAATTCACCAAGGACATGGCTTACAGTAACAAACACATGTTTTGAGACACAAAATCCGTTCATCTTTGTCTGCCCTATTCATTCGAGCATTTTTTGTCCTCTTACCCAGTACAACCTTTTACTACTATTATCGTTTTCCTGTTCTACATTCTAACAATTTTATAAGTTTAATACCTACATTGACATTGGGATGTGGAGGGACAACGCACAAGACCAGACAAGTGGTCAGATCACCTAGCCATGTGGAAAAAATGTTAAAACATTTCAAACTACTATATCTCGGCTAAATTTTACCCAAAATAGTAATGTGATACATTATTTTATTCACGAAACTGTCTTCTACAAAATGTGGTATGTACAATTTTATGATTACAATTTCAGCACGTTAAAATTACAGCAAAACATATGAACTTTTATTGTGTCCGCGAATATTTTGTGCCGTCTAGACAACAGAAAGCAAAACCAATTTCTATGATTGTATATTCTAAATATCCGTACTTATTATAAAAAAAACAGCTGTAATTTTTTATCAATAATGAAATTAGATAAATGAATTTATTTGGGAGCGTGCTTTGACATCTGAATGTTCACAAGAGTGGAATGAGTAGCTCTGAAAGGACTCAGTAATTTAAGAGTTGATCTGAATCTGTACTGCTTTTGTAATTACAAATTTCATTACCAACCTGAATTAGCTAAATAAGAATTATTTAACAGTCATAAATACAAGACACTCATGCTAACGAAATAATATACAAATATGAGCGTTTGACATTAATGACAGATCCTCTCTTTATATCTGTCCGTGTTACAGGATGTAAATTAACTTAATATTGTTCTTAAAAAGAACAGCTTCCCAACGTAATGAACTAACAAATAAAACTTATATTAACTAATTACTATTGGATTTCGTATGACTCTACAAGAAATATTAAGTTCATTTAGTTAAAAATTTCACTCCCTAAAATCAACAATTTTTTCACTACATATTTTAATCTGATGTGGTTTAACTATCTATTAACATTTTTAACTTACCTAAAAATGTCATGTAATAGGTATTTAAAATTTTAAATACAAAAAATAAATTAATTTGAATAAGAATCTAACATCTGCATACAAGAAGAAGCTATGAATTATCATTTACATATTCAATAATATTCATGGCATTATTAATTAAAATACAAAATGGTAAAATATGCTACAATTAACCAAGTCTCTTTTGTTTTGCCAAACCTACAAAATTTAGCTTTTTCGAACAAGCTGTAAATAACACATTTAATAAAAGTCTTAATTTAAAAATTTTAGAAAAATAGCAAATGATAAAAGAATATTCAGAAACAGAAGAACTGTATTCATACATAGAAAAAATTAGAACAATCAAGAAAAATTAAGAAATATTAAATTAGAAATTAAGAGAAAATTAAAAAAAGAGAACAGCCATTTAATTATATTAAGAGCGACATATTACGTTAGCAATAGATTTAACACCTACAGGTATTAAAAACTATAGATTCATTCAGAAAATTAAGGTGGTCAAAGATTTTCATGAAAATATTATACAATATCCAAAATCGAAATGGAGTAAACAAAAAAGAATGCACAACCAAAGAATATTGGTTAGAAAATATAAAAAAAGAAAATCAAAAAAGGGTAATTTTTTTACGATAGTTAATTCTATAAAAAAAAGTTAAAATATAAATTTACTTTAAAAAAACTGTTTCAGTACCCTTCTCCTTTAAAAAAACAAACAAACCATCAAAAACCCATATTTAAAAATCACAAAATTTATTTACTAAAAAAAATAAAATTAATTACTTTTCACAAGTAATAATAATGACATATCACTCGTACATCGCCAACATTAATAAAATTGAAAAAAATCAATCAAGAAAATAGTCTAACTTGCGACAGGATTCTATTTTAAATAACTGATCACAAAACTGATTTTTAGCTAAAACAATTAGATTTAGTTGGTGTTATAATTCCAAAGTATAAATAAAAAATTTTATATTTCATTAAAGAAATATGCATCACCAAATTCTACAAATGGATGTGCATGTCAACGTAAGACAGTTAAAAAACTGGTATGAAACACTTGTATAACTTTCTCATGCCAATTTATAAACCTAATGAATATAACCTAAATGCTTAATCATGAGTAAACAATGTAAAATGAAAAACAATGTAATTTTAATCATGAGTGAATGATCAGAACGAAAATCAACCACTGTCTGGCTTAAAATTACGCAAAATCATCAACTGATGCTAAAATAAGCCCGGTACAAGAAAATGCTTGGAATAAAAGTTGTACATTCCGTTCTTAGAATAGTTTGCTCACATATAGACCGATTAGTAAAATAATTTTGGGAGGGAGGGTTCACAGGGCCTGAAAACATTGAATTTCCGGTGAAAACTCAAAGTTGAAAAACCGATATGAAAAAATTCTTTCCTTCCCTACACATTCCTATAGAATGAAAAAGTAAAAATAGGTTATTAATCTACAATTACTATAAATAAGGCTAATTATTTAACAGTTACGCTAATTAATAAAGTAGATATTCATCCACTGCATTATTTTATTTATCCAAATCCATTTATCACGGTATTATTATATAAGAAAAATATTGTAAAAGATAGTTGTACAGCACAAATGCTTCTATCACAATTTATTTTATAAGATAACTATATCACTAACCTAACCAAACATTATTATACTTTGTGTCTGGTAATAATATTTTCAAACTAACTGAATATATTCAAACAATAACAGACAAAAGGCAAATAATTATGTTTTATACTACTAAATTTAAAAATAAAACACTAAGGCCTACATGAACACAAAAACATATTGGGCCTATTAATTGAATAAAATATTGAAAAATTATAAAAATAAATGTGGACATTAACTCAAGCAATAATGAGAAAAGTTTTAAAAATATGAAAACCAACCATAGTCACTATGATTTTAACTTATTTTTAAAATAGCAACAATAAATTATGTAAAAAGTTCAAAAATTTGGAGAAATTTACCATAAATTTTCTAGGTTATTAACTACAAAAAACTAAGTGATCAAGAATATGTGAAAAACTAACCTTACTCCCATAAACGGAATAATTTTATATCACTGTATAACCACTAAACCTACATGTTAACACTTATTTAAAATACCTAAGCCTATTTTTATTTAGACAAAAGCAGACCTACGAAATATAATTAATTTACTAATTCTTTAACACCTACAACTTTAAATTGGCCCACACAATGTAATAAAAATAAATCAAAACCGAAATCCAATAACAATTGTTAATGTATGGAAAAGAAAACCAACTTCAATGTATTACATTAAGCCAATAATTACTAATAAATTAGCTAAAAACAGCAATAATATAAATAAGAATTTAAATAACTGGTAAATCATCTAATACATTTAGCTATTAAAACAACCTAATTTTTCATTACAAAACTAACTAGACCTGCACACTCAAGTAAAATATGATTAAATTAATTTAAAATTATAATTTAGATAAATTTTATTAAAATTCATTCACCTATTAGCCAAGAAAACGTTCATGTAAAACTTCATAGCCTTAAAGGTAAAGAACCCAAAGCTTATTTCTAACTAAATGGGCCTGCTAATTAATACTTGGGCTATTAAACAAATAAAATAACACCTTTCAGCAAAAACTCCTACATTATTGCCCAACAAAAAGTATACCATACTTTTATTAAATTCACCACTAAATTGTATTCAATATTTATTACATTCCAATCCTAATATGCTTTTAAGCAAATTTCCCCATAATTTTTTTAATATTGTAAGATTACGACATAAATTATACTAACGAACAGCTTTAAAAACACTAAATATTAAAGAAAACAAATACTCGATTACGTTAATCCCGCTAAATACGCATATAGTGTAAACAAACTAAGGTTAGGTTAGAAATGTAAACTATTAAACTGGACAATAAATTAACCTATAATTACTAAGTCACTTACTTGGATTTCTTTAATATCATAAACAGGAGGTCTTAAATCGTGATTCCCATGTGCGAACGCACAATGTGGTCCATTTTTCGCACAAAAACCTCTTGCGTCTGTATCGTGCACACACATGCATGTTTTGTAATACCTTAGGTGATATCTACGTTCTGTGTCACCAGCCGTACGATGCAAAAAAGGGCATCTAAAATAAATCAAAATATTTAATTTTAGTACAAAATTAACTAATTTGACGTAATAAAGTGCACGACTTTACAATACATAACAACAACACTTATTCGAATGTGTACATGAAAAGGTAATCCATTAGTAGGCTCTACTTACTCGTCTCCCTCGGGGCACAGGCCAGTCGTTTCATCGTATTTCGTGCAATAATTATCTGCGCTATAATTAAAAGAGCCATCTCTTTTCCTTACAGGACGTCTACGTCGCTGATTCATAAAATGCCAATGAAAGCAAGTGAAAGGTCTGTGCTGCGTGCATTTGTGTTGAAGAAACAAGGGACATTGTTCCACACGAAATTCTTTCAAATATCTGAAAAACAACAATGATTCCGATAAATTTGTATTCCAAATTATTTACTATGACGAACAGAAAAAAGTTTATTAGAATAACTGAATCGATACTTACGAATAGTGGTTTGGCTTCTCGGTTTGTGCTGTCAACAAAGGTTTCGACTCCGACGGCATTTTGTGGAGTTGCATAGCTTTTGCGCAGCTCCTACGCGCAGGGTACGCTGCAGAAAGTAAACACTACGATTGGTCATTTATATCACGTGGCTTTAAACTCTCCAAAATAAAGAACTCAATCCAAGGTCATTTCTGTTTTGATGAGAGAGTAAACAGCTCAAAATTTACTCACTATTTTAAAAATATAGCACAATAATAAATATTGTACAGAAATAAAAATTCTGAAGTGTTCATAATAAAATAACCTTTTTCTTGCCTCTGAAAGTAATTTCAGGATTTCAAATTTTAACGTGTTTTACGAGTGTATCATCGTTTGACTAATGTATTGATTGAATTTCATTCATGCTATTGAATTTCGACGTACGTTCAAACGATACTCATTTCAATTAGCTGAAATGGGAATCACTGAAGGAAAACTAATAATGAATGTCATTTATATTCATTTGTGGTAGAAATAATTCTGTATTATTTACGTAACATTTCCAGTACTAGTACAGATATGCGCTTGCACAATAACTATTTATTAGTATTCGTTCTTTACTTACATTCTGAAGGAACAATTAAATTCGGTTTATACCGCCAATTTTATTAGCCCGCGAATTATAAATCATAAGTTATCAATTCTATAGCGATAGCAAACGTTAGATTAGGAGACATCGAATAATAACAAGAGACCATATTTATTCAGTATTTACTTTCGCTCTGTATAATATACGCCATTTCTTCATTCAGTAATTCATATGAAGTTACAAATAAAACTACAGTAGTTAGTGTAGTCGTTATTGCATTTTATTTGATGAATTGTTGCATTATTCTGTTTGATAAATTATCAAATACGCTTTTAAATACACAAAACTGAAATATTGATCTCAAACTAGGCCTAAGCCTGGCATAAATTTCATTAGTAATTTAAAATATTCTACCTTATCTAAATGCAATTTAGAGATAAAATACCTTCATAATTAACTCATATTATATATACCTACTTAAATTGTTATTCATGAGTTTTTTCATGGATAATTTATGCCTATTCAACATTGCATAAGTTGTGGTAACAAAAGGGACAAAACAGGACATCATTTTGAACATATTTTGTATACTGTCCAAACTAAACTTGAATGAATTCATGCCAAATGTCAAGTTTAGCCTACTAATTAATATACAAATAAAATAAAATAATTAATTAATTGGGTGAGAAAATAAGCTGTAAGTTACTTAATGAATGCCATAGGGCAACACAGTGGCCTAGACAGATATTTTATGATAGTTCACCACTAATTCTATTCCCAGTCTACGTGGTTGATTCTTATTTGTTTACCTCGGGGCTGTTCAACTAGCTAAAATACTTGTTAAATCTCTTTAAAACTACATGCAAACACAAGTAAGACTATTATTAATTATTGGTGAACAAATTCCCACTATATAAATGATGAGGAGTCAACCAAATTATATAGAAAGAAAATATGATGGTACATATAAATCAAACAACACAAAACTGCTTAATGGGAAGAGAACTAATAACAAA
This sequence comes from Catonia carolina, assembly GCA_035578175.1. NCBI lineage: Eukaryota > Metazoa > Arthropoda > Insecta > Hemiptera > Achilidae > Catonia > Catonia carolina. Next base: position 24,037,454 of record JAQMRL010000005.1, read on the forward strand.
ATCAAGATTCTAACATTATACAAATTACAACAATATTTGCTATGCCACTCTTTTATTTTCTTTTGTCCAACTGTTTTGCTCAATAATGCAGATGATGATACAATGATAGATGAAAACTAGTAATGTAAGATATCCGATCTGACCATGAATCAAACTCAGGACCCTAGGCATAGAAGCAATTTGTGCTGACCCTTACACCAATAGGCTGACCAAGCTCTATAGTGAAGTAAGCTGTGCACTATCCTCTATCTTTCAAAATAATCAAAAACATCCTACCTTACAACTTTTTACTGTAGGTTTTGTTTGCAAAAATGCAAATTAATGGGATTTTAAAAAATAAAGCCTTTATTATAGAGATTATTTTCAAATCTTCTCTATTAGATATCTACCACTATTAACTCCAGTTCCCCTTGTGCATGACATTACTACGGTAGGTACTGCACGGTATGAGATTGTGGGAGTACTACAGTGCGGTCCAGTATGAAGGTGGGAAGTGGTTATTCACTGTCCAACCATCATTCTGTTCGCATCAGTTTTTTTGTAAATTTTTATAAAGATATATCTAATGAATTTCCTGGAGTTAGCTGACACTGTACGAAATGAAGATGATGTAGCACAAAAGATTGCTTCAAAATGCCCGCAGTTGCCATAATGGTCACAATATACTTTTACATATGCTTTTACAATTAAGGAACATACAGATGGAAATGATGACCTATTTGAGAAGATACTTAAAGCAATTAGAAATTTTATGCCTCCTGTCTGATTTTTTTTATTAATTTATTATATAGGCCTATTTGTGTAGGTCTATAATAAAAATGAAAATGAAAACAAATAAAACAACAAGAATGTTTTATTTATGTTCAATGGGTGTTTGCATGGATATGCTCATACACTGACTGCGTTTGAGATAAACAATATGCGATTTGGTATGTTTGTATAAGTTTGGTGTGTAATGCGAATCTTTATTCAGCAGTGGGTGAACTATCACAAGGGGAACTGGAGTTAATAGTGGTAGGCATTTTTCTTTCCTACTTTCTGCTGACATGTTTCAGTGGATCCACCATCATCAAAGTACATAAAACTGAAACTAAACTTTCTAATAAATTTAAAAAAATTTAGTTTCAATTTTATCTACTCTGATGATGATGGATCCTTCAAAACCTGTCAACATAGGGTAAGATAATATTAAAATATTCACAAAACAAGGTAATAAAGCACCTGTAACAGGTCAGGGAAAAATTAAATATTTTTTACAATAAAATTGAATTACAGGCTGCAGGATGCATTATAAGAATTATTAATAATGATAATCTAGCCCACCTAAACTTACATGTTTCAGTGGATTCACCATCATCAGAAAATATAAAAAAGTCAAATTGAAACTAATTTACTAAAATTCTATGCAGAAGATGTCTTCAGTCATTTGTATTAAACATTATAACATTATTCACAAGTCTTAAACTTGCATTCTCAGTACCAGAAACTGAAATAATAAGACTTGTCATTTTGTAAGTAGAGAAATATATTTATTTGGTTATAATTTAACCACTTTTATGTACTTTTTTGTAAGTTTATTTAGTTGCATATGTTTTTCTAGGCTTAAAGATTCCAAACAAAATTTTCCTATAGATGACTCACCAATTCTGATCTCTATAAAGTGAAATGAAAATGATATTGAACCAATAAGAGAAAGACAGATGTTCTTGAGCTGTGATAAGCAAAAATAAATTCCAAATATATCTGCACTACTTTACATTACATATAAGTTTTAGAATTCATTGTTATATAGAAGTTAATTTACTAGAGATCCTGGTTTGCTACGCACCTTTCAGCAACAGTCCAAAAGTAAGCAACTGGGGTATAACTGTGAAGGCAAAGATGTCGCATGAAACAGGAAACCATACCATTTATTGTTCTTTCTGAGTAATTTATTTTAAACTATAAAGCAATTTTGAAATCTAAAAGTAAATTTATTATTAATTTTTACTTCTATATTTCATCTCAACTATTCAATCATATATTATACCAATATAGTTTAATGATAGTGAAATGAATAGGTACAGTCATGAAGCTTACATGTAGCAAAAAATGTAAATAGCACAGCAAGCAAGCTAAGTTATAAGAATTTATACATCCTCAAGAATAGTTAAAAATGTAATTGTTCCTCTTGTCTAATTTTAATAAATACTACAAAAAATGATATAATATCAAAACCATAATTAAACTTCCAAAGCAGGTACTTATCTTTTGAATATAGAGAAAAATGGTCATGGAATTATTTGCGAGCTTGCTGGCCACTGAAAGCTCTCCAGTCATGTTGAAAATAAAAACGTGTATGAAGCTTTGGGACCATATTATACTACACTATTTTCAAAGCTTATTAGCTCTGAACGTACGCATTGCCCCCTGTTCACTTCGTAGCTAGCCAATGACTTGCCAGTAACGTTGCCAATACTTGCTCTTGTAGCTCTGTTATATGTTTCATCAGACATTTTTTTGGTTTTTCAATAACAAATAACCTATGAAAATACAACCAGCTGCATATATTATAAAGTATTGCAATTGACATGCTCTATAATCGATGTGTTCAGTACAAGATGCAAGACATGAGTGAACTACTGCGGCTCTTATATGCACAAACGCATAATGTTTGTCAAGCTGATACATTCCTACAATCTGACGATGCTAGCAAACGTTCTGATTGGTCTAAACGCGTGGAACAGCAGAGCGCATCAACCGTGAAAAGCATTATAATCTGTGGATCAACTATAAAGTTGCATTAACAGCTTTGTCATTAAAATTTTCAGACCCTAGCCAGGAGAATGAAACCCAAAAGCTTCTATTTTGTAGTATAGAACTCTATATGCTATGCAGACAAAACTGTACAATTTTTGTTTTGATATAATAATGTGACTAATCAATTTGTTCAAATATTATGAAGTATAAGTATTTTATTTTTAACCTCAAAAAAGAGTAGTTACGTATAGTTTTTTTACTTGTTTTTCAAGTGCCTTTTTCAGCTCAAGAAAAGTTTTTGTAGCCACCTCCTTAGTGCATGCTAGCCTATAAAGTGGAAGGTATTGGATTACATTACTATCTAATATCTGGAAACTATTACACATTAAAACTCATTTTTTCAGTTTCATAATGATTACCAACTGTAGTCACTAATAACCAAGCAGTTAATGCAATTTTAAATAAACTAGAAACAATTTATTTGTAACAAAGTAGGTAGTATAATTATTTATACAAAAAGGTTGAAGCATTGTTTTGAATACCGAGTTTTCAAATTTAATTAAGTGCATACAAGATGATACTGTCATACCTGCCTTAATTTGTAACACAATACATGTGAAAAGAATATAAATTCAATTGATAATTTTCGGTTAGGATCAGTTTTGTATAAATGGGGTCAGAGCCTATTAAAATTTATCCATCAGTGCGCAAAAATTAGCGCTGAAGATTGTGCCAGGCGTCTTCGGCAATTAAAATGCTGTCATTGCTGAAAACTTTCACTGATCTTTTACAGCTTTTCAAAATTAAAAAAAAAACATATTTTCTGATAGAAAAAGTCACAATTATTATTTGTTATTTATTGTGTTGTCAACAATTTCATTGTTTATACAACAACCTATACTTTAAAGTCTTTGGATCTTCATCTATTCGAGTTTTTGAATTTCTTTGGTTAGTGATTAACATTTTGTCCTTTTTACAAGTTTCTTCTTTTTTTCAGTAATTCAAATTTCTCCCGCATTTTTATGAACTAGAGATGCAGGTGTGCAACCGTAACAACAAACTTGTTCCAGTAATTTTTTTGTTTGACAGTTGTAAGAAAATAATGCACTTCTCACTTTGATAATACTTGGGCCTAACAAAGATAAGTAGAGAATGCATAACCTCCACTAGATAAACGAGAACTTGCAGGTACTATGGGTAAATACGGTACAATGAATGGTAAAACGTTATCGATATTACATAGATACGTTATATATTTCTAAATTAGTTTTGCATTATTTAACCAATAAACATTAAATTTTTTCGTGAATTAAAAATATCGAAAAACTATGATTGTTCTAGGATCTATTTAATGTTTCCAAAATTTGGATTAATGTGAACAGAGTTGGCCATCAATAGTGTAAACTTTTGAAAATTTCTTTCAAATATCCAATATTTGGCTTATTATTAAATATATTCTAAAAATTTAGTGATTTTATCGTGGTATTAGACTGAAAATTAATTAATTTTAATGAAAAATATTATTGATTAAAACTCTTTTTAGCACCAGCTTGTAAACAATGCGCATCCCTATGAACGAAGTTGCCCCCAGACGTGGGCGCGTAAAACTTGGGTTTTACCGGTAAAGTTTGTTATTATTTTGAAGCCTCCTAACAACTTACAAATAATTATTAATTTAACGGGTTTACTTTTGAATACAATCATTAGAATTTTAATTATCGTGTTGTTTTTCAGTAATTTTTGGAATTCCGGTGAGATCTATGTATTATCGGTAAAAAGTGACAGAATTTTCTTTGCATTATGTGTTTTGAGGTTAGTGTAATTTATCCTTTTATTTAAAATGTGTGTTAGTATCCAGTAGGTAAACAGTTAAAATGCAGTTGGTTTGGAAGTGGATGAATAGATTGTTTGGTGTACCACTCAAGTTTAGTGACATATTAACTAAAAGTTTCGTGAATATTATTAAGTCAAGACAATACTGAAAAATTACAGAATTCTGTTGTTTGACTAGTGAGTCTGAATTGTCAAAAAAGTATTGGGTAGTAATTAGGGATAGTGTATTATGTAGGTTTAACGATTATTTATAATATGAGTTCTTTTATAAGTTCGTGTGTGAAGTTTCAAATTATGGTACCGTGAGCAGGTTACTAACTTGTTCATATTCTAAAGAATGAATCATAAGTTAGTTTTGGTAAAATAAAAATGCTGTTATGTGCGTATTAGGTGTTTATTTTCATGACTGAACGCCACTGATTTTATTCAAATTTGGACTCTAGAATTGTTATGTTTAGTGGGTACTTACGTATTATGCAGAGGCTGCTATTGTACAGCGATATTTTCTTACCAGGTTCAAAAAAAGACTACATATTTATAAAAAACAGACTTTATTTGACTCGCTGTGAAAATTACATCTCAATATGACTAGTGGTTCTTGATTTTGAATTTGAGGGGGGTACTCATGATAAACTAATAAATAAATTGTTTGTAACTCAAAAATATTTCATTAAAATATTATTACTGAAACGTCAGAGAGTCAGTACTGTCACTGCTTTTTAAAAATTTACGTATCTTGCCCATTAAAAACTTATTTATTTTAAAATTTTTAAAACTATTTTATAAAAAAAGTGGCAACAGAGGTACTGAAAACTTATATCACAGAACTAGAGGTTCAAGCCAACAACTTTTTGTAAGACCAAAAGTTAATAAATCCTTTTTTGCTAAAACTTTTGTTTTTTTAGGTCCGAAGTGTTTTAATCTGTTGCCTATTGAAATTAAAAATAGCTTAAACGTGTTAATATTTTCAAGAAAGGTTAAAGATTGGCTCAATGACATAACTGATGTTGATTCACTTGTAAGAATTGTTGGTTAGTGTTGGTGTTTTACCGTTGCTGACTTGCAGTGCTTGCTATTCGGTCTTTGTAGGAATTTACTGATCTTGGTAAACAATATAACCATAATAACTGATTTTAGTGTCATGTACAGATGAATATCTGCTCTGTAGATTGACGGCTTGGTTGATATTGTTGTTAAAAAATATAGTTAACATGCGCTGTAGCTGCCGCTACAATTTGAATTGTCATTTGTAGTGGATGACGACATTTGATTTGTAATTAATTTCTACAATTCATTTGATTTGTAATTCATTTGTAAACTTGTTTTTATGTACTTTGTTTTTTTTATATATATAATCACTGTTTACTTGAGTTGGTGGTTATTTTTTCCTAGAAGATAAGATATAATTTTGCATTTGTATAAAGTGGAATAAATAAATATTATTATTATTATTTCTGCCTTCCAAAATGAAGCAATGTCAGCGAGAATGGAGTTGAATGCATCGCGGCCACTCCTGACCACCACATAAATTCTGCCAAATAGGACTCAAGATGATGATGAGCGGTACCTCGATGTTTCTTGTTTCTCCATTTAGCACTTCTCCACATCCATTCAACTTGTTGGGTATTTGCTCCAGTTTCTGGATCAACGAAGTTATACTTGTAATTCACTGTTAAATGCGTAAATTCTGGTTCCTCGAGTACCTCGAGGAACCAGAGGTTCGGTTAGGTTAGGTAACCGAACCGTTAGGTAAATTTACCTAACGGTAACCTTTAGGTAACCGTTAGGTATAGTTCTAGTACCTTAGAACTATACCCCTTCCTTCAATTACTATATCCATTTCCTTCAAGAAAAATTTTTATTGACTACAACAAAACTGTGTGTGAATAATCACGAAATGAAACTGTATTTTGGAAAAGAATATCCGTTCTGGCAGTATAATTTGCGATCGTTTCGTAAAAAGGCATCTCTTAGAGTAGGTACTTGGTTCGAAAATAGTAAACGGTACTTACGTACCTTGAAAGTAATGTAAAGTATGACTCATCGGGTATCGTCCGATTCATAATGTCACAAGGATAGTAGTAGAAAGATATTTATTATAACCTAACCTAACCTATCCACAACAGGATGCTGTACAATAGTGGCCTCCACATAATACGTATGTACCGTTTAGTGTCTCTTTGCATTACTTATGATGATAATGTTGTTCCCAATTGGGAACTTATCTATATATTAATAGCGAGCAGCTTTTTTTTCAACACGATTTTAACCACCTGAAACTTCACTGATTTTCCTCGAAGTGGGCTCAAATGAATCATCTGTTCGAGTAGATTTGCAGAAAACTATCCAAAATCAAATATTTCAATTTATGACCGTAAAATAGGAGGTCTAAAATAGATTGGAGAGGGGGCAAGTTCAACGAACTGAAGTATAGGCCTCTCTCTTTCTCTATCTATCCCTCCCACATCTCGCATAGCTATTTCAGTTTGGTGAGGGGGCAAGTTCAACGAACTAAAGTATAGGTCTACCAACGCATTGGCAGTGTCACGATCAGATCGATTTGGAATTTCCAACGTAGTTGTTGTAAATTTGTATACAGTTCGATCTGCTATATTTTGGTTTTGTTTTTATGTGGAATTAAATAATGAGATTTTAGAAAAAATTGGAGCACTTATGACTACTGTCAATTGGTATGCTCAAAGCTATAAGAAACTGGGTGATATGGTAAAATATGAAGAGGCAATTGTACGAAATGAAAATCGCCTGCCACTATACAATTTTTTTATGAAGTTCCATCATGAGCCGAATGAGGACAGAAGATTCAGTGAACCAGTAGTACAATAAAAGAAAAAAAATTGTTTACAGAGAAGTTCTATAAAAACAAATTTACACATTTGTGCGGGTTTTCCCGCACAGGTTCACCTAGTAATAAATGATTCTTACACATAGGAAATCTGTTTAATTTTATTTTTTTTTATTAACAGGCAAATAATATAATGAGTTGAAAAGAGGAAGGGGCATGGACGGTGATGGTGACCCAGGTGTTAGTCTCTTTCAAGGCAATGATGTAGTTGGAGGAGGTCGAATTGAACTTAATGGAAGTTTGCAGCGTCAGGAGGAAGAGGAAGCGATTGAAGATGATAGACGAAGAAATGAAGAGGTTAGTAAGGGATACTTTTTGTTTCTTATGTATTATCATCAGGTGAAAACTTTGCGGTTACTACATAAGTTGTTCGTTATACTATATAAATATATTGTGATGTAGCCACAATTTTGTTAAACAGTATTCCCAAGCCACCTCCTAAATGCTGTCAATTACTTTTTACTTTCTCTTGTCTAATGTTGTTGTTTAGGTCAACAGCCGAAAGGCTGGTTTGAACCTCTAGAGGTTTTACTAAGTAAAACGAGGAGTGAGGTGGTTTACCAATGCCTTCCTCACTGAGTGGAAAAGTACACTTATCAGCATGCCGGGCCCTCTGAAAAGCACATATTTTCCACTCTGTAAATGACACCTTCACTTCATTCACCTCAGGGTCTGGCTGTACGATGAAATTCATTACTTTCAGAGAAGATAACTCTGATTAGTGTCTTTTACACCTCTACCTCTTCTGTTCTTAAATGATTCAGTCATTTAATTGACTGACCATGTGATAAGAAACAGAACTATTTATTTTAGCCCTGCAACGAACAGATTGAGTGTAAATAATTTGACACTCCAACTGTCTGTTATGGGCAGCTCTTGCCTAAATGAATATATAAAAAGGAAAGTATTGTTTCAATATCGCTTTTTCAAAATTGAGTTTTCACTGGATCTACACATTTTCAGACCCCCTGAACCCAAAAAAACATGTTTTTAGCGATTGGTCTGTGAACCCATGTGTGTGCGTGTGTGAACAAAATATCTCAATTGAACGAAACATCGTACGAAGTTGAAACTTGAAACTTAAGTTAGATTGTAGTACCGAACCCGACACGAACATTTTCATCAAAATCGTTCAACCGGAAGTAGTAGTTTATTTGTGTCATTTTTCACTTTTTTGCCATTTACTCAAAAACGGTTTCTACGATTTTTTAAAAAATCGCCTTAACTACATTTTTTATGCTCTACCAGATAGGGTAGGCGCCATATCTGCTGAAATTTTTGGGAAGGCTGTTTTGTCGTAAAAAATGTGTTTTTTTAAGATTTCAGCTTTTATATGCATTTAAGCACAAAAATGTATATAATAAAAGTCGTAGAGAATTTAGAATCCTACAACTTTTATTTCAAACATTTTTTTGTATAATGCTTAGTTTAGCGGCAATTAGCAATTTTCTGTTTTTTTCTCATGAAAACGTGTGAAAAATCGATTTTTTAAAAATATTTCAGCCTTAGTATGCATTTTATGACAAAAATGTATATAGTAAAATTTATAGGAAATTAAAAGATCTACAACTTTTATTTAAAGCATTTTCTCTAAAGAGGCTAGTTTAGCGTGAAAGAGTGATTTTCCGTATTTTTAAGCCAAACTGAGGTCGATTTTCATTTTGCGTCTTTCATATATGATTAAAATAAGGTTATGTTTTTTGAGGTTAGTATTTTGTTTATTTCTAATGTTTATGACGAATGTTACGTTATATTGTTAATTATTTGCATTGGCAAGAGAACGTTGTGTGAGTGCTTCACACCAGATTTTTTACAAAATAATTAAAACGATATTTCATTTATGATGTATTTATTCTTGTGTACATAGCAACTTGTCTTTAGTTAATGTTACTTTTTTTGCATTGTTAGCATTTTTACTTTCTCTTGCCTATATGAATATACAGGGTGATTCATGAAGTTCTCCCCCCACTTCTACAGCACATTGTACTAGTAAAAATAATGAAAAAATGTTATATAAACATAGGTCCGAAAACGCTTCGTTAACGAGTTACAGCTAGCGAAAGTTTCGCCTGGATTTCAGTTCACCAGGTGAAATGAGGTCTTCCTGGAATTGTGGTAAGGTAGATTAAGGGGCGAATTCAATCATTTCTTATGGTTTTTGATCTGATAAATTGAATAAAACAGGTCCCAGAACTGTAAGTTAAATAGTTTTTAAGAAAACCAGTGTCAAATGCAAAAAATGGAGTGAAAAACTTATTTTTTCATCTTTGGGCAAGGATAACTGTGTTATTTCACCAAGAAACAGTTAAAATTTTTCAATAAAACATGTAGAAAATTTTATTCTGAACAAACCGGTGTAAATTAAGTACACAGAAAGCGAATAGATGTTTGATTAAATGAGTTTTTATTCATAAGAGTACAAAGTAAAATTAACCGGAAAAACTAAAATGAAAAAATGTGTTTTTTTCACTCCATTTTTTTGCATTTGACACTGGTTTCCTCAAAAACTATTCGCTTTCTGTGTACTTTATTTACACCGGTTTTTTCAGAATAAAATTTTCTACATTTTTTATTGAAAATTTTTAACTGTTTCTTGGTGAAATAACAAAGTTATTCTTGCCCAAAGATGAAAAAATGTGATTTTCACTCCATTTTTTGCATTTGACACTGGTTTTCTCAAAAACTATTTAACTTACAGTTCTGGGACCTGTTTTATTCAATTTATCAGATCAAAAACCATAAGAAATGATTGAATTTGCCCCTTAATCTACCTTACCACAATTCCAGGAAGACCTCATTTCACCTGGTGAACTGAAATCCAGGCGAAACTTTCGCTAGCTGTAACTCGCTAACGAAGCGTTTTCGGACCTATGTTTATATAACATTTTTTCATTATTTTTACTAGTACAATGTGCTGTAGAAGTGGGGGGAGAACTTCATGAATCACCCTGTATAGGAAGGAAGTATTGTTTTCATGTCGATTTTTCGAAATCGAGTTTTCACCGGATCTATACGTTTTCAGACCCCCTGAACCCAAAAAACATGTTTTTAGCGATTGGTCTGTGTGTGTGTCTGTGTGTCTGTGTGTGTGTGTGTGAACAGAATATCTCAAGAACGGAACATCGTACGAACTTGAAACTTGAAACTTAAGTTACATACCACTACCGGACGCGACACGAACATTTTCATCAAAATCGGTCAACCGGAAGTAGTAGTTTATTCGTATAATTTTTCAGTTTTTTGCGATTTTCTCAAAAACTGGTCCTACGATTTTTTTTAAAATCGCCTATTTTACTCAATTTTTTATTCTCTACAAGATAGGGTAGGCGCCATGTTTGCTGAAATTCTCGGTGAGGCTGTTTTCACGTAAAAACGTTGTTTTTTTAAGATTACGGCTTTAATATAAATTTCAGCGCAAAAACTTATATAATAAAAGTTGTAGAGAATTTAAAAACCTACAACTTCTGTTTCAAACATTTTTTTGTATAACGCTTAGTTTAGCGGTAATTTGCGATTTTCTGTTTTTTTCTCACGAAAACGTGAGAAAAATCGATTTTTTTAACATTTCGGTCTTAGTATGCATTTTACGACAAAAGTATATATAATAAAAGTTATAGAAAATTAAAAGATCTACAACTTTTGTTTAGAGCATTTTTCTCTACAGAGCCTAGGTTTAGCGTGAAAGCGTGATTTTCCGTATTTTTAAGCCAAACTGAGTTCGATTGTCATTTTGCGTCATTCACTCGTGATTAAAATAAGGTTATGTTTTTGAGGTTAGTTTTTGTTTATTTCTAATATTTTATTAATAATGTTAGGTATATTATTAATCATTTGCATTGGCAAGAGAAAGTTGTGTGAGTGTTTCACACCAGATTTTTTAATTTTGAATGCTTTTCTTTCATTGCTAGTAGCCAGTTTGGCAAGGAACTTTAGATTTATGATCTTACTACCTCTCAATAAAATTTCAAAAGTTTAAAAATTTACCTGCTGATCTTTAACATTTTGAACCCTGAGCTTGTGTATCATAAAATTGAGGTAATTTTTCCCAGAGATATGAAGCCTGTGTGTGGCTTGGGTTTTCATATTAATTCCGTTTTGTTTCTATTATACATTTCAGAATGTGTTCGCTCGACTCATTTTTCATTAGATTCGTTCATTCACCTTAGTTCATTTTGAGTGATTCACCCATTTTTCAATGTATCTGTTAGATATTTTAGAAAATATTGTTTAGAGACTAACTGCGTATTGGAAAAGTAAGAAAAAAGCTATAATAAAGATTATTTCAGTGTAAAAGTTGTGCATGTGTTTTGTTTTAATGCAAGTATTCTGTTTTTTTAAGAGTATTTTGGTTTTAATATGTATGATAAGTATCTAATAAGTATCTATCATAAATGTTCTACCATAGGACTGCATTTTGTGCTTCAGATATCATAAAATTATCATGCATTTAATGTTTAATGACATTAAAGTCAGTTATGAACGATTTTCATAATGGTGCAAACAGTCTTAGTGTAAAACAAAACAAAAATCTTGATGTTTAGATAAATACTTTGTGATTTTTAAGTTTACGGAGGAATTTATCTCTTTTACTGGTTGATGCTTTCATTTATTCCGTAATTTTTCTTCCTGCCTAATATTATTCTTTGCATTACTTATGATTTTTTTACTTTTTTGCTATATGAATTTGTAGGGGAAAAAAATTGTTTTCATGTTGATTTTTCAAAATCGAGTTTTCACCAGATATAAACATTTTCAGGACCCATGAACCCAAAAAACAAGTTTTTAGCGTTTGGTGTGTGTGTGTGTGTGTGTGTGTGTGTGTGTGTGTGCGCGCGCGCGCGCGTGTGCGTGTGTGTGTAAATAGAATATCTTTAGAACGGAATATTGTTCTAAGTTGAAACTTGAAACTTAAGTTAGGTACCATTACAGGACCCGGCATGAATATTTTCATCAAAATCGATTGACCCGAAGTAATAGTTTATTCATACAATTTTTCACTTTTTTTGTGATTTTCTCAAAAAACTGCTATGATTATTTAAAAATCACCTCATTTACTACATTTTTATAGTCTACTACATCGAACAGAAGTTGATTTTTATTTTGCTTCATTTACTCATGATTAAAACTGTTTTTTTTATCTGAGGAGGCGCGAAAAACTCATGTTTACTTCCTCACGATGGGGGAAGTAGTGTTGGATTCAATTGAGGCATCATCATCCGGCTCCAAGGAGGCAGCAACCCCTTTACCAATAAAAAACCTGCCGCCTGGCCACTTGATCCGACATCAGCAAACAACCCTCCACCTTCCTCGAAACTGTTTATATAATACTACTGTGACAATTCACAAAATATTTAAAATTAATTTTAATAAAATGAAATTTATTGCAGGGATACGACTCAGTGAGCAATGACACGATCAGGGGAACAGGTGTTATTATAAAGAAAATTATACATTTAAAATTTGAAAACAAAAATTGTATTGATTTAATAAGAAATATAAAATAAAACATAAAGAGTTATAAAAAATAAACAATTACAAAAGAAAAAAGAACTAAATATAGCATAATGAATTACAGAAATAATAATGATGCATTTATAAACAGAATGAATTTAATTACTGTCTTTTGTAATATTGAAAACATGCTTCATATTACCAAATTAGGTTCCGGCAATTTAACACTAATATAAATTTTACATTTTAAACTTTTACATACACACGTCCGCTTATCTCCATGGTTGAAGCGGGACTCAACTAAAAAAAACCGCAAAACAAAAAGAACGAAATAATAACAAACACGCATGCGCGAGAGAACCGACCGAGACGCATGCCGCGAAAGAAAATAGGGACTAAGATAGAAACGTCACACTACAAGGAAAATGTCGGGTTAAAAAATTTACATACTGTCAGCGCGGCGTGGAAGGGAACTGTAGCCTAATTCCCCTCTTGCTGTCACTGACCAACACTCACTCTCTCACTTTCATTCATCTCTTTCATCACCAGCTCAGGAAATTAGTGTGTTGATGAAAGAGATGAATGAATTAAAACTATATTGTGTTTTATTTAAAATTGTTTACTAAGATTTAAACCCTAGTTCATATTCCCCTCAGTACTAGTAAACGTAGTTACTTTTATAAGGATTTGAATACTAGACAGTGATTATCAGTGCACTTTGATAATTGGGATTCATATTAACTATATTCTCTGGAATGGTCGGCCTGAGTCTGTAGAAGACTACACCTCATTTACTCATCTTAGGCTCCACATCATCCTCGTCTATTGGGTCATGGGGTTGCTTATTGTTCTTAGATTGAAGAGATTCTAACTTGCACACATTAGGGGTAAAACAAAACTAAACATAGGTTATATGTTTTATTTTTGACATTAACAAGAGAAAGTTGTGTGAGTGTTTCACGCCAGATTTTTTTCCATTCTTACTACCAGTACTAAGGTGGAAAATTTTAAATAAGATAATATTTTTGTAAAATTTAAACCCAGTAACTGTATCCGTGGTGACTATACAACAGTGTCAGCTGTAAGTCATTTTCTAGTGTAAGCACACAGTATTTTGGAGCCCGTCCCAAACCTATCACTGAAAAATAAAAGGTAGAAGATAGTGGTGAATAGAATAGATAAAAGAGTTACCTAACAAAATAACAAGTTTATTTATATCATTAAGTTCATATAACTTAGTTACATTATATAAAAATTAATCACAAATTAACTTGAAAACTTTTAAAATTAAAAAGATATTTTCCGTCTTTCAATTTTGGTAACTCATGTAGTAGTAAGTCGGTTTCCATTTTATTGAAACTGTCCATCGTTGGTGGCGCCCCTCTCCGCACGGCGCCACCCGAGGCCACGGTATAGTTGGGAGCTGACTTGTTTGCTAGTGCGGGATGGAGGGCAAGGGGGACTGGCGACAGTGAGCACTTTAAATCCACATGGCAACGTGTGTACTATTCATTCTGAAAATATTTACTCTTCATATGTGTCAGTTGTTACTATGAGACCGTTCACTGTAGTGGTGTTAATTACACTCGCGGCTCGTCAAATTATAAATTCTATTTTTTGTATGTAATCTAATATTGTTATACACAGCCAATTTATAAACTAACTGATATAAAAAATAACACTCGGTAGTAAAATACGAGGGTTATCCAGAAAAAAACCTCTGTTTTGAAATAAAAAGTAAACGAGTGAAGATACAAAAACTTTATTTTATACATATTAAAACTACAGTTTTTCTCTATTTTTCGACATAGTCGCCAAACAGATTCAAGCACTTGTTGTACCTTGGAACAGTCTTTGAAATACCCTCTGCATAACCTTTGAAGCTCTTTGTCATTGGCGAACCGCTGAGATGCAAGCCACGGCTTCATTTTCGAGAACAGGTGAAAGTCACTAGGAGCCAAGTCCGGGCTGTATGGGGGATGATCGAAAACGTCCCATTTAAACTTGGCCAAAAGTTAATTTGTTCTTCGAGCTGTATGAGGGCGAGCGTTGTCATGCATAAACACAACACCTTACTCATCTTACTCGTTGATTTTATGGAACGTGGAACGACCATCACTTCTGCTGTCTACTGTGAAACTTTAAACAGACTAAGAAGAGCAGTCCAAAACAAGCTGTTAGCGCCAGTCTTACCCGGGTTAATTCAAACTGTTTTCCCCGCTAATAACAATGTGTTCCTGCATCTGCTTCCGCGTGACATCATTAAGTCACGTCATCCGTATCCCCTCTTCCTCTCAAATATCCGGCTTCTCCCTTACACACTTTTGTCTTAGCTGCTGTGATGTACGGTTGTGTTCTTATCTAGTGCGATCAGCGCGTGGCTTGGGTTAGCGATGCCCTGCCAATTTCTTCGTTTTCAATCAGTTCGTTTCGTCTCTTGTTGGGTTATCTCAAACCTAAACTGTTCATTATTCTATGCTTATGTGAATTGTATTCAATGCTCATGTGCTTTTTATTGTAAACTGTCTTAGTGTATTCATTGCAATGTTACCAGTGCGCTTCCACGTGATTTTCTACAAGTTTCAAGTTGTTAATGGACTCCAGGTAAGAGCATTTTTCCGTTGTTACAGTTAGTTATTTCAAATGTGTGTATCCCCTTGTTTTTCCCTATCAATTTTGTCCGTTACCGTTCTTTGTTTTATTCCTCCTGTTTCTAAGCCTTTTGTTTATTCTTTAAATCGTTTTAGCTGTGGTCGGCAGCCGCTTAAAACTGACCTGGTCCTCCGAAATAAGTTAATTAATCGTTTACTAAGTTCTATAAAATTATTCAGTTTAAATTCGTTTCACTGTCTTTTATTCCGGCGTCTTACAAGCGCCAACATAATTGGTCCTATTCCGGGCATCGGATATATATCAGTGATCTTTGGATACAGTCAATTACATATACTGTTTTATTATTTCTTTAAATTCGTTAATTACATATTGTGTAATCATCTGCGGTTATTGCGTTAACGGTAGATGTATTTTCTTGTTGCTAGTATCTACTTGTTAGAATGTACTGCGCGTCTCGTGACGTCACACGCAACGCTTAACTCGCTTGTTAGCTGTTGTTCAAGAATTTGTAACAGCAGCCATTTTCTCGTCTTCATCAAGTTACAAAGTTCTAGTGCGCAGACTCGCTCTTCGTACGCTCTCTTCCACAGTCAACCAGTTTTCATTCACAGACTGATGCTCACGCCGTACACTTCATAATAACCTTCAATGCTAGATCGTTACATTAACCTAGTTATTGACAGTCAATGTTTGTTTATCTTTCTCAATTTGTGTTTGTTTATTAATTCACTTATATTTATTCGTTTATTTCGTCAACATGGACGATTATAATTCATTAATTAAAAAACGTGACGTTATTACTAACCATTTACATCGTTTCGATTTATTTCTCAAATCTAATGCAGAAATAACTCAAATAAAATTGCGGTTAGAAAAATTCATTGATTTATGGTCTGACTTTGAATTGATTCAAACCAAACTTGAATTACTTAAACCTGATAATAACTTCGAAATCGAGCGCACCAATTTTGAAAACAAATATTTTCAATTAATCGGTTCAGCGCAAAAACTAATTCAATCGCTAGATAACACTGTAATTATTTCAAATCAACACAAAATCAATAATTCGCCATTGGTCCAGCTACCTAATATTCGCTTACCATCCTTTGATGGCGACATAACGAAGTTCCAGAACTTCATAAGTCTGTTCAATGACTTAATTCATCATAATTCTGATTTGTCTCACGTGCAAAAATTACACTACCTGCGATGTTCGTTAAATAACGAACCTCTTCGCTTAATTGAGCATTTACCACTGTCGGCTGATAATTACTTATTGGCATATAACTTAATACTCGACCGTTATTCGAATCCACGTAGAATTGCAAATGTACATTTAAATCAAGTTTTTAATTTCGTCAAATCTGATTCTCCAAGTTATCAATCGTTAAAACATTTTTTAAATGTTCACGAAGCCGCTATAGGTGCCTTGCGAATACTCAATATTAATCTACTCGAGTATCTTTTATTTGAAATCGCTTATTCAAACTTAGATTCTGTTACTAAACTCAGCTTTGAAGATCATAACCCTGCGTCTAATGTTCCTTCATACGAATCTTTAATCTCGTTTGTTACTGCTAAAATGCATTCTTGTGAATTAGTTAATCCTTCTCAATCTATTGATAATGTTCGTTCTCCGTATTCAAGTAGTTCTAGCCTCGATAAACCGGACTCATCACATCCGGCCTCCGTTGATCGCCGTACTGTACAAAATAATCGTAATTCAACATCGCCGCCTACTCGTTCTGACAACATACCTTCGTTTTTCGTTAAATCAAACTCAATCAAATGTCTTTCGTGCGAATCTAACCTGCACTCAATTCAAAACTGTAGTGAATTTCTTTCGCAAACCGTGGATAATCGCTACAAAATTATCTCTCGGCTCAAACTCTGTTTCGCCTGCTTTGGACACCATGACCGTCGCAACTGCAACTCAACTAAACATTGTCGTATCTGTCACTCTAAATCTCATAATACGCTGTTACACTCTGACCGTAACATTCAACAGTCGAATTCATCTGCCTCTTCCGTTGTTAAATCGCATAATTCGCTAATCGTTAATTCGCCTCAACTCATCGAACACCCAGTCAATGATTCTCAATCTCCCGGGTGCCTACTTTCTAATTCTTCGCCGTCGATTCATGCTACTGCTATCGCAACTCCGCCAATTAATTCCTGCGCTACCTGCTCTGCTAATAAGCCGGTAACTACTGTAAATTCGCCTTCGTCAGTCGTCGCTGAAAAATCTACCGATTATTCGCTTTCTTGTCGCCTTGACGGCCAAACAGCGCTGTTAGGCACTGCTATTGTTCACGCTATAAATTCATCCGGTAAAATTGTTCCACTTCGCGCTGTCATTGACAATGGCTCTCAATCAAGTCTTTTAACCTATAGCGCTGCTCGTTCGCTTCAACTCGACATAGCGCCTACTACTAAACGCCTACAAGGTATTTCATCGCAAGTTACCTCCGTTAAGGGCACTACAAACCTTACCATTCAGTCGCCGCAAAATTCTAATTTTCGCCTTCCGCTTCAGGCTACTGTTATTCAAAAATTATCAGACCGCCTACCTGCTTCTCGAATTCACAAGTCCGTCGGTGAACAGTTCTCTCAACATCTGCTAGCTGACTTTCGCTTTCGCAGCCCAAATCCAGTAGATTTACTGCTTGGCGCTGATTACTTTTCCGAAATACTCGATTTTAGTAAAACGCCTTTAATAAAGGGCGCTCCATCCGCTTTATCAACCGTATTTGGTTATGTTGTGTTTGGCAAATTGCCCGACATCCAGCCACCTAGTTCTGTAACAAATAACGATTCGCTTTTATCATATGTTTTCTCTAATAACTCTGAATTCTCGTCGCCTGCTACTACTGTTAATTCGCCTAATTGTTTACTTGTTTCGCCTGCATCTGACAACGATTCTTTTCGCCCTACTGTTTTAACAAATCGTCTTCGTAAAACTTCAGTCTCTTCGCCTTCAAATCGATTCGCCGCTTCATCCGAGATCATCGCTGTTGATTCTCGTCTCGCTTCGCCTACTGACTCCGCCAGTGTCTCGACCGATCTTGCTGCTGGTACTTCGTCCATT
Organism: Catonia carolina; assembly: GCA_035578175.1. Taxonomy (NCBI): domain Eukaryota; kingdom Metazoa; phylum Arthropoda; class Insecta; order Hemiptera; family Achilidae; genus Catonia; species Catonia carolina. The sequence continues at coordinate 24,056,041 of JAQMRL010000005.1, forward strand.
CGTCGCTTCAAGTCTACGCCTCGCTTCAAGTCTACGCCTCGCTTCAAGTCTACGCTGAAGGCTCCCTCCGAGTTGTCTTCGACTAATTCCTCGTCAAATCGCTTCTCGTCGCCTCTCGCACACTCTGTTAACAAACCGCTGCAAATCGCTACGCTAAAGGGCAATCGGCCCTCCTCAGTCGCTTCATGTTCTGCTAACGCTCTTCGCGCGCCTTGTGCCCCTCTTGGCGGGCGGGGCCCCAATCGTCGTACACAATTTTCACAACCGGTGAATAATTGTAATTTCAATTCTCGTCCTTCGTTCAACGCCTGGTGTAATCTTCGTCAATCTCGCACGTCGCCTCAACCTCAATCACGGATTCACTCTCCATTAGTTAGTGAAGTTCGCCGTACCGCAATTCAGAATTCTTGTCGCTTTTGTTCGCCTACTCGCCAGTTCGTTTCGCAACCCGTTTACCAGTTAGCTTCGCCTTTGGGCAACTAACTTTTCTCCGTCGTTTCACTTCGTTTTCCGCTTAACTTCATCTACCTTCGTTTTCGCCTCTTCGTTTGTTTTCTTCGTTCGTCGTTTTCTTCGTCTCTTCGTCGCTTCTGGTTGTCAACCCTTGTTGGCAATCACCTCAAGATCGTTCCGTTACTCGTTGGCTTCCGCGCAAGCCGTGGAAGATGCTCCGTTCGTCGTTGGCCGGGCAAACCCGTGCGTTTGTCACGCCACATCAAGATGTGTCCGTTCTTCACCTCGTTCGTTTCTACGTCTTCAATCGTCGTCGATGCTTCGCTCATCGTTTTGCTACGTTTTCCGCTCCCCGTTGCTTCAGGGCGGGCGGCCTCGTTCTTCGTCTTCTTCCTGCGTTTTCCGCTCCCTGTTGTCTCAGGGCGGGCGGCTTCGTTCTTCGACCAGTTCTTTGTAAATCGCTTACTTCGATTTAGGCGGGCGGTATGTTAGCGCCAGTCTTACCCGGGTTAATTCAAACTGTTTTCCCCGCTAATAACAATGTGTTCCTGCATCTGCTTCCGCGTGACATCATTAAGTCACGTCATCCGTATCCCCTCTTCCTCTCAAATATCCGGCTTCTCCCTTACACACTTTTGTCTTAGCTGCTGTGATGTACGGTTGTGTTCTTATCTAGTGCGATCAGCGCGTGGCTTGGGTTAGCGATGCCCTGCCAATTTCTTCGTTTTCAATCAGTTCGTTTCGTCTCTTGTTGGGTTATCTCAAACCTAAACTGTTCATTATTCTATGCTTATGTGAATTGTATTCAATGCTCATGTGCTTTTTATTGTAAACTGTCTTAGTGTATTCATTGCAATGTTACCAGTGCGCTTCCACGTGATTTTCTACAAGTTTCAAGTTGTTAATGGACTCCAGGTAAGAGCATTTTTCCGTTGTTACAGTTAGTTATTTCAAATGTGTGTATCCCCTTGTTTTTCCCTATCAATTTTGTCCGTTACCGTTCTTTGTTTTATTCCTCCTGTTTCTAAGCCTTTTGTTTATTCTTTAAATCGTTTTAGCTGTGGTCGGCAGCCGCTTAAAACTGACCTGGTCCTCCGAAATAAGTTAATTAATCGTTTACTAAGTTCTATAAAATTATTCAGTTTAAATTCGTTTCACTGTCTTTTATTCCGGCGTCTTACAAGCGCCAACACAAGCGTCGTGGCTTTCTGACGCGTGGTGTTGTGTTACATTCACAGGCGGCAGATTTTTATGCAGAGGGTATTTCAAAGACTGTTCCAAGGTACGACAAGTGCTTGAATCTGTTTGGCGACTATGTCGAAAAATAGAGAAAAATTGTAATTTTAATATGTAGTATATAATAAAGTTTTTGTATCTTCACTCGTTTACTTTTTATTTAAAAATGGAGGTTATTTTCTGGATAACCCTTGTATTAAAAACTAATACGTTTTTTTACTTTATTAGGCTATTTATAAGCTTTTAGTATATTAATAAAATATTTTAGAATATTATTAGTTTAAAATCGAATAGAATATTTTGGTGCTACGGTAATTATTCGAAATGTTTTGTGACTAATATTTTTAGAACAGCATGTTCTAATGGTATTACTACTACTAGGTTATAAGAAGAGGGGAATCGTACAAACAATCCTCTCCAATCGAATTCCTTACGCTAGCAATCTAGTGAGCTCCCATCTTTAGTTTGGTTACATCTGACATAAAGTTGTAAGTTCTTAGATTTCCTATAACGTTGATATTTTTATGTATTTTATTTATTTATTACTAAAAACAAATACAATGAATCTTATCGTATCTTATTTCCTAATACCCGTATAGGTCTAGCCTGTGTGTGGGTATGAGTTGGTTTATATTGTTAAGCTTATTTATATTTATATAAAAATAAAAAAAAACAAAAGAAAATTTCCTAACTAAATACAAACCTTAATATCTCAAGCTGCCTTGTGTACATTATTCCTTATGGTTTAAACTTTAATGGGAATAAAAATAATACTGTATTTACTGGTCGATCCGACTTTTATTCAATTTTTACTTTCTCTTGCCTATATGAATATATAGGAAGGAAAGTATTGTTTTCATGTCGGTTTTTCGAAATCAAGTTTTCACCGGATCTATACGTTTTCAGACCCCCTGAACCCAAAAAACATGTTTTTAGCGATTGGTCTGTGTGTGTGTGCGCGTGCGCGTGTGTGTGTGTGTGTGAACAGAATATCTCAAGAACGGAACATCGTAAAAACTTGAAACTTAAGTTACATACCACTACCGGACCCGACACGAACATTTTCATCAAAATCGGTCAACCGGAAGTAGTAGTTTATTCGTATAATTTTTCACTTTTTTGCGATTTTCTCAAAAACTGGTCCTACGATTTTTTTTTTAATCGCCTGGTTTACTCATTTTTTTATGCTCTACAAGATAGGGTGGCGTCATGTTTGCTGAAATTCTCGGTGAGGCTGTTTTCACATAAAGAAATAGTTTTTTCAAGATTACGGCTTCATTGTAAATTTTAGCGCAAAAACTTATATAATAAAAGTTGTAGAGAATTTAAAAACCTACAACTCTTATTTCAAACATTTTTTTGTTTAACGCTTAGTTTAGCAGTAATTAGCGATTTCCTGTTTTTTTCTCATGAAAACGTGTGAAAAATCTATTTTTTTAAAATTTCGGCCTTAGTGTGCATTTTACGACAAAAGTGTATAGAATTAATTTTATAGAAAATAAAACGATCTACAACTTTTATTTAAAGCATTTTTCTCTACAGAGCCTAGTTTAGTAAGAAAGGATGATTTTCCGTATTTTTAAGCCGAACTGAGTTCAATTTTCATTTTGCGTCTTTCAGTCATGATTAAAATAAGGTTATATTTTTAGAGGTTAGTTTTTTGTTTATTTCTAATGTTTTATTACTAATGTTAGGTTATATTGTTAAATATTTGCATTAGCAAGAGAAAGGTATGTGAGTGTTTCACACCAGATTTTTTTTTGAAATTACTGTTATTTATTTCAGAGCAGTGATATGTTATTGTTAATTCTTTTATAACATTTTGTGTTTGAAGTCATTTTTATTACTATTGTGTTTTAGATAAGAAATGCTTTATCAGCTGCATTTGATGATTTAAGTATTGGGGAAGATGATGATGATGATGACGAAGATGATGAACCTCAGTATGTGGATTATGAGGAGGAAGAGAAAAGAAATATTGTTACCAATAATTTTAATAGGAGTCATCTAGTAAACGGTATGACTTTTTTTTTAATTAAAACCCATTTTGTAGTCAAAAAATTTTATTTGTATGAATTTTTTTTTTTTTGTTTAACGTACGACTGTTTTGCAAATTGCTGCTAATGCAGACGGTGAAGGATGAAATGAATTTTTTGTAACGTATGAAAAAATGCCATGCCCGAGTGGGATTCAAACCCACTGTTTTTTTGTATGAAAATAGCTTGCTATACTTCATGGCGAACTAAACTTAGGACATCTGACTTCTCATTAGTGAAGAGCGTTCACTGTTTCAACCAGTCACCGTGATCACGGTGACAGTGATTTTGCGTTCACCGTTACTTTTAATAGTTACTTGTGATTTAGCAATAACTTTGTATTTTCTTAGTACATTTTTCATTTGTTATTATGAAACAATAATAATGTTTTCAGTTGTTATTTCATGATAAATGAAGTTGATTAATTAAAAAAATGGGCTATATATATAACTAAAATAAAAATTTAGCCTAAAACTGATTAACACAAGGTATCCTAAATTAGTAATAAAAATAACATTTTTTAGAAAAAAGAGAAAGTACAAGAAGCAATATTTACAACTGAAAAATAACAACGCACATTATAAATAAAATAGCTAGGTAGAACGCAGCGTGCAATAAAAATAATACTGTAATGTAATTGTGTTACCGCGATCAGAAATGTAAAGGAACTACACTCGTTTTGTTTAGTCTAGTAGATGACAAACATAACAAGGGGAAGAGACTGAGAGAGGGAGAGAGAAAGAGTGAGAGAGAAGAGTGCGTAAAGATTGAAGTAAAAAAATAATGGACGTGCCGGTTATCAAAGGAGAGGCGACAAGGAGAGCACTAGCCCAGTGAACAGACCAACATGTCTTACGTAGCTATCATAGGGGCCTTGAAGAAGAGTAAGCATATTATGTCGTTTTGTCTATTAACTGTGAACAGTGAATTTGTTCACTAGTTCCTAAGGTAAAGAATTTGTTCTCTCTTAAAAGTAACAGTGAACAGCGAATGAGTAACTGATTATTGTAAAAGTGATTGAAGGAACTGTAGAGTTACGGTCGCCGTGTCGTCCTGCCTTAAACAGTGAATGAGTAAGCGATCTTTGTAACTGTGACTGGGGAACGAGAGGCTGTGCTATATTCTAGAATAGTACGGTGAACATTCGCCGTGTCGTCCTGTCTTCCAGTGACAGAAGAGTAAGCGATCTATGTAACAGTGACTGGGGAACGGTTACTCGCCTATCTGAATAACTCTGGTCACTGTGACTTATAAGTAACCGTGACTCGTTCACAGTGACAGTTCTTTTGTCTCTTCTTTACTTCTCATTCAACCTGACATGTTAAAAGCAAAATTATGACTGTACAAATTAAACCAATTATTAGAACAGAAAATATTGTTGACATCAGCATGGATAACCAGTAGAAGAGCAGAAATATGACCTAGTTACAATTGAAAATGTATGAGCATCATCTCTAAAGTAAAGACTGTTGGGAAATTTCTCACCTTGAGGTTGGCTAACCTGTGTGGTGGAAAGCCAGTCCGTTATATACACACTGCACTGTTGTTTGTCAGTTGTCGTGTTGTTTTATCATTATTTACGTTTGGTGTTATTGTGTTTTGAAATGAATTATAATTGATGTTGCTGCCGATTGGGAAATATGTGGAGTGATATGTTTTTTAAACGATCAAAACATTAAACTTGGCGAAATTCATAGGCAGTTGGTTGCTGTGTATGATGATATTGTAATGAATGAAAGAAATGGTGTGAGAGGTTTAGAAATACGAGAGTTAATGTGCATGATGAAGAACGTTTGGGAAGGCCTTCAATAATCAACGAGGACTTGTTGAAAAAGGTCGATAAAGAAATCTAATACAAAAATCGCGTGGCATTGTCTGAATTGGCCCTTAGTTTCCCTGATGCTTCAAGAGCTCTTATTGGTCGCATTTTGCTTGACCATTTAGGCTTCAGAAAGGTATAAGTGCGTTGGGTGCCGTACATGTTATCAGAATGTTACAAACAAATCCGAATGGGATCTGCATTGAAATTTCTGATGCGCTACAGAGAAGATGGTGATGAATTCCTTAATTCAATAGTTTCTGGTGATTATACGTGGATTTCTTATTACACGCCAGGAAGAAAACGGCAGTCATGTGAATGGCGTCATCCTCAGTCACCAACGAAACCAACAAAGATCAAGCCACTACTGCTGTTTGGAAGAAAATTGATGGCCACAATCTTTTGGGATCGATTTGGCATACTGTTGATTGACTTTACACTATGCAGAACGACCGTAAATGCAGTATATTACTGCGAAACTCTATGCAAGTTACGTGCCATTCAAAATCGGCGCCATGGATGGCTTACTGACAGCATCATACTCTTGCATGATAATGCACATCCACATGTGGTAGGTAAGATGCTTGATTTAATGAGAAGATTTGGCAGTCACTCACCATACAGTTCAGATTTAGTGCCTTCAGATTGCCATTTGTTTGGCAAATTGAAAAAACTTTTGGTTGGTAAGTGATTTGCAGGTGGCGATGAACTTAATATGCTGTCAATCAGTATGTAAATGAACTGGGGACAGAAAAATATGATGAGGGTATATTGAAGCTGGTGAATCGCTATGACTTATGTAGAGCATTAATGTAAGTTATGTTATTTTTACATATTTTTCTGAATAAATGTTTTACAACAAAACGGTCTATACTTTAGAGATGACCCTCGTAATAAGAAAAAGTAATCTCTTTATAAAGATGGTGTGATCTCTGATAGGTTGATTTAGCTTTCTATGCTGAAATCATATGTGATTGCACTTTGTAGATAATAATTTTTAAAAGTTTTGAGAAACATTTTTAAATAGTCTAAATCTAGTTGAAAGAAGTATATAACTTAAGTTTTTCTTACACTTCGTAAGTATACGTAATTTCGTATTTACTTGGTGTTAATTTAATATTTTTATTAGAGATCACAATAGTTTTTTTAAAGCTCATGTTAGATCTGTAATTTCAAGTTTTAAAACTATATGTTATATTCTAATTAAAAAGGTAATAAAGAAATATAATTTTGTTGTCTATTTTGTTTCTATCTTTTTACTTTATCTCGGTAGGAAAGGGAAGATAATTGAAGGGTGCAGGGGAAAAACCAACTAAGTTACAAAACAGGAATTTTGCGGGAGGGCAAAAACAAAGTTTAAAACGATCTGAGGGAAAGAGAAATTTAGAAATTAGAAGGCCAGGTCGCTGGCCTTGGACTCAGTTGGTTATTCCCCTGATCCGAATGGACTGAGTTGGTTTTTCCCCTGTGCTGCAATATTTCAAATGGCTATATTTTGTGATTAAATTAGTTTTTCCCCTGTAGCTTTCAGCACGTGAAAATATTTACCAAAGAGTATCAAATGGCATATTAATCTAAGTTTCAAAATTTTTGGACTAAGTTGCTTTTTCCCCTGTACCCTTCAATTGTTATGTTGGATTTTTAAATTGAATTTTCACTGGTATGTTTAATACACGTTTCCAGGCCCCCTGAATAAAGAAATCTGAAGAAATAGTTATTTTAATATTTACTCAATATTTACCTCTGATCTCAACTTACTTCTTAAATGATAAAAATAATTCTTAAATGATTCATAAAACAATATCAAAATTATGTTTATTACAGAAAATATTTTTTTACGTAATCTAATTTAATTTACAAATTTTTTAAATAATTTTTTCTGGTTGCCAATAAAATTTTTAATTTGTTCTAAATCTTCAATCTTCTTTGTACATTTTATTATTTTTATTATCAATTATCTTCTAGATATCTCTGGTGGCGTTTCGTGAAGTCGATATCTGTTTTACCAACCAATGTACTTGAACAATCATGTCGAAGATAATTTAGGATCCCACTCAGGGTCCCTGAGTAAATTATCTTCCACATGATTGTTCAAGTACATTGGTTGGTAAAACAGATATCGACTTCACGAAACGCCACCAGAGATATCTAGAAGATAATTGATAATAAAAATAATAAAATGTTCAAAGAAGATTGAAGATTTAGAACAAATTAAAAATTTTATTGGCAACCAGAACCAGAAAAAAATATTTAAAAAATTTGTAATTTAAATTAGATTACGTAAAAAATATTTTCTGTAATAAACATAATTTTGATATTGTTTCATATAATGGCACATTACGTACTTTAATATACATATCATCAAACACGTAACAATTATACAATTTTGGAAGTCATTAACGCCACATGGGAAGATATCCATCAAAGTTTGTTTCTGAATTTTTATTGACATCTTGAAAATCTTGACTTTAAAACTTTCTTTCAAATCTTTACAGTTTAACATTTATATTATATGGATTAAAAACAAAAGTTTTAAAGTCAAGATTTTCAAGATGCCAATAAAAATTCAGAAACACTTTGATTGAAAACAATGACCGAGGCCGATGAATTAGCGTCGTTCAAATGTGGTACTCAATTTAAATCTAAAGTACCTTTTTCCTGAATGAAGTAAAAACTATATTTTTATTCATGTTCATCACAAATTAAGAAAGGTTCATCACAATAAGTAGTAAAAACTTTTGTTTTTATCCATATAAGGTTATGGAATTTGTAAAACAAAAAGAACTGTAAATAAAAGGAAGCAAAATGTTAACGAACTGTAAAGATTTGAAAGAGAGTTTTTAAAGTCGAGATTTTCAAGATGTCAATAAAAATTCAGAAACACACTTTGATTGAAAACAACTACAGAGGCTGATGATTGGCATCAAATGTGGTGCTCAATTTAAATCTAAAGTACCTTTTTTCTGAATGAAGTAAAAACTTTATTTTTGTTCATTGTTGGAGAAATAACTCCATGGTTACGGCTGAATTGTACATCGTAGTTTAATGATTTAGTTGATAATTCTGTATGAAATACTTGTGAAAATAGTAAAAATACTTGTGAAATACTTGCCTTTTGTGTTTTGATATTGTATTAATTTTAATAATGATTCTCCGGTTATATAATTAATAAATGTTCTTCATTACATTTTCTTAAAATATTTCTCCAGTTTTTTCTAGTAAACAAACTAGAAAAAACTGAAAGAGAAATATTTTTTAGAATTTGCAGAATTCTAAAAAATTTGTTTTTGCACGGATTTATCAATAAAATCATTCCATTACGATGTACAATTTAGACGTAACGGGATTGAAAAATTCCGTAAAAAAATTTATCACGTCTTGTTAAAAATGTTAGCACCCAAATTATTATTGCCTTATGTTTTTCAATATTGTATTAATTTTAATAATGATTCTCCGTTATATAATTGATAAAATTGATCAATTTTAATAATGATTCTCTGTTATATAACAGAGAATCATTATTAAAATTAGTAAGAACATTTAATGTTCTTCTAAAAAATTTGTTTACTAGAAAAAAACTGGAGAAATATTTTATGTAATGAATTCGCACAAGTATTTCGCATAGATTTATCAATTAAATCATTCAACTACAATGTACAATTCAGACATAACCAGATTGAAAAATTCCGTAAAAAAATTTATAACGTCTTGTTATAAATGTTAGCACCCAAATTATTATTGCCTTTTGTGTTTCAATATTTTATTAATTTTAATAATGATTCTCCATTATATAATTAATAAAATGTTCTTCATTACATTTTCTTAAAATATTTCTCCAGTTTTTTCTAGTAAACAAATTTTTTAGAATTCGCACAAGTATTTCGCATAGATTTATCAATAAAATCATTCAACTTTGATGTACAATTCAGACGTAACCAGATTAAAAAATTCCATAAAAAAATTTATCGTGTCTTGTTATAAATGTTAGCACCCAAATTATTATTCGTTACCTTAGAATGACAAGGTTCCATCTAACAAATTCGCGTTTTTTTAGTTATTGGGATAATAAGGTTCCATCTGAGCTCATCTTTTAAATAAACTGACTTTCGGCGCTCTCTGATGGCCCAGTATTGAAATACCAGATTGCATTGGTTCCATCTGTGGTCACATTTGAAAAAAAATTGGAGTGAAAGAGTTCTATCTGGCAGATGTAACCTTGTCACTCATAATGTATTAGCAACGATCGGCACTTTATGAAACAAGGTTCCATCTATTGGTAGACCTAATCTGGAGTTGGTCAGCTATTCTACAGGTTCATTCAATGGTATTGCATATTGTGTTGCTTAACTTCGTTAATTTTAAGCAATGACTTTGTTACAAGAAGTAAGAAATCTCCTTCATTCTTTGTTAATGGCAGAAGAAACAAAAAAAGCAGTCCACCAACAACGAAGTTTGTGATACTACTGTGCACAACGTAACTGAATATACAACATTAATTGGTTCAAATGTAAACAGTATTAACAAAACATTAATGGATACAGAAACTAATATTCATGAAGAAGGAATTTTACCAGAAAATACTACTTCAGAATTCAATAAACACAGTACATCTTTAACTATGCCTCCTGATGTCACACAGCAAAAAAGAAACCCAATGTTAAGAGAAAGTAACTGCTTGGAAAAGTTTCAGTCGCTCCAAGAAACCCCAGGCTGGTGAGACTTATACTAATTGAAGAGGTGTCTGTTCCTGCCAGACAGGTAAGAACTCATAAAGATTGTGTAAATAGCTGCAGATTTAAGTGTAGTGTCACAATTAGTCAAAATGGAAGAGAATCTCAGTTCAGTTCATTCCATAAAATGACCCAAAATGAAAAATATCACTTTTTATTGAATACAACAACAAAAACTGCAACTGAAAGGCCTAAACATACTGATGGGAAATCATACAAAAAAATCATACTGATATTTTTTCTACAGTAGGTCAAAATAGAAAACAAGTTTGTAAAAAAGCTATGCATGAAGATAGAAAAGAGGACAGAGAAAACACTTTAGTACCAGTGCTTTGTTTGGATCTAGAAAATGTCATTGCTTGTCCTAGAGCTGAAATAAGTTCTTTTTTCTTCTACAAAAGAAAATAGAATACTTATAACCTAACTGTTCATTTTTCACAGAAAAAAACTGTACAGGTATACTGTGCTTAGTGGACTGAAGCTATATGAGGTCGATGTGGTAATGATTTGGCAAGTGCATTGTACAAAATATTAATGCAGTTGGCAAATTGAGCACGAGTTTAGAGTTGATATTGGGAGTGATTCATGTGTTCCTCAAAATCGGAATTCTTTCATCCCATGCGCTGTTCAGAATTTTTAACATAATCACCAACATGTAAAAAGGAATACCATGAAATACTCAGTTCCAGGACACTACTGCATCCAAGATGTTGACAATACTCATAGTATAATAGTGAAAGGCATGGCCAACACAGAATTTTATTCTCCTTTAGGATTAATACGAATTATAAAAAGCATCAATCATCAACATCCTATCAGAGTTCTTCAAATGAGTGAAAATGACTTTTATAATTTTGCAACATCATCAAAATATCTAAGCTTCAAGTTGATACCCTTTAAAGTAATCTTCACGCAAACTTTACATAAGGTATTTTATAAAACCTCATTCATTGAAAAAGTTTAACAAAAGTAAATATATGCTTTACTGAGTAGCCGGAATGAAGTGTGGTTAGGAGAAAGAAATGTGAAAAAAATGCTGCAGTTCTGAGCACTCCAGTGTGGAGGTTAATCGTTCCAAAAAAATTAAATTGCAAACCAGTTCTTCAACTGCTAAAATTAATTACATCAGAAAAATGTTCAAATTCATGTAGCTTCAAGACCAGGAGTTTTACACAGCTGTACTGAAGTTGTGATTGTGTTTTAATAATGGTTGATAATATTTGCTGAATTGATAAAATTAACTTTTTTGTGTTATACTTTTAATATTTCTTTCATTTTGTATCTATACAGGTGTATAATATAAATATAGGCTTGTAATTTATGCTAAAATTACTTGAAGTGATGTTTTTTTAAGATTTTATGTTAAGTTTATTTTTCAATAACAAAAATAATATGTAAGTTTTGTCCTCATACGATGATATGTATTTAGTTAAATTTATTTACTGATAGAAGATCATGAATTTATGTATTTACTTAGTTTTACGTAATTACTTATTTTCTTTTACTTAGAATAATTATGATAACGATAAAGTGCATTATGTTTACTTTAAAATTTTTCTGTAATAAAATTATTTTAAATTTATGTATAAACAATAATTTAGTGTAAATTAATGTGAAATTCAAACCATAAAGTCGTAATTTATTCAACCCGTAACTGGGATGAAGTTGGTGTGACAAGGTTCTATCTATGAGATGGAATCTTGTCAATCAACAAAAACTGAAAAACATGAGTTTAATTTAATTTTTTTATACCTTTCTTTAAATAAGGTTTATTTGAACAAAACTTGATACAACATGTTTCTCATACCTATTTTAGTATCTCTGTAAAAATTAAATACAATTGAAAAATAAATAACCAAGTTGTAGCATTTTAAAACTTTATTTTATTATCATATCATTAATAACGATTCTCCGTTATATAATTAAATGTTCTTCATTACATAAAATATTTCTCCAGTTTTTTGGAATTCGCACAAGTATTTCGCATAAATTTATCAATGAAATCATTCCATTATGATGTACAATTTAGACGTAACCAGATTAAAAAATTCCATAAAAAATTTATCATGTCTTGTTATAAATGTTTGCTCCCAAATTATTATTGCCTTTTGTGTTTCAATATTGTATTCATTTTAATGATTCTCCATTATATAATTAATAAATGTTCTTCATTACATTTTCTTAAAAAATTTCTCCAGTTTTTGTAGTAAACAAATTTTTTAGAATTTTCACAAGTATTTCGCATAAATTTATCAATTAAATCTTTCTTCGTAATTTTGAGGCTACATGGTTTTAAATGTTTAACCGAGGCGGAAGAATCGAAATGGGTCATAGTAGCGAAATAAGCGAGGTGCAAAACGGAGACAATACCACCTCGCAAAGGCAATAGCGAATCGAAGAATAACTCTGGTGCGGCGTTCAAAGCATAATGGGAGTACTTGAAGCCCGAAGGCAACAAGGGTTTGAAGTATCAAAACCATCTTTCTCTCTTTTTCTAAACGAACTGTAAAATTAGTCTTACCAGGTGTAAATAAGTTTCCGGAAGTTCTTGTTATTAAGTTCTTGTTATCTTGCGTTAAAGATCACACAAAATCACATTAGTTAGAGTAAATCACATGCGCACAATCACATCATCAATGTGTCAGAGCCAGCAATATAAACTTTCTGTTGCTTAGTTGTTTTATTTAAAAACTGTCTGTTGCTTAGTTGTTTTATTTAAAAACTCTGTTGCTTAGGTACAATAAATTAAAACTGTTTACAATTTATACTTACAATAAATAATTTAATGCGCTTATGTATGTAAGCTTTGGAAATTACAAGATGAACAAAGGTTTTTATTTAATAATAAAAATACAAAGTCTTTCTGTCGGTTTCCAGAAAGTGAACACATTAGGATTGAATAAAGGGTTACTGCACTATTACAAAATAGCTATACTCCTGCCCTTCTTAGGTTATCCATCACAACAATAGGCCTATACTATACCTAACCATATATACACTATATTTCTAACTATTTCTTGGAAATAACCCGATTTATCAACAGTTATTATTTACATTAACACTTCTAAAAACTCAGTCCTGTTAGATAATTGTGGAACAATACTTTCCCCTTAGATATTATTACATTACCCCCATCTTAAGGCTGCTCATCTCAGGCAGCCCCTAAGTACAGTGCCAGTCAATCGAGATGAACTACTATCTTCTTGATCCTGGGGCGTCGCTGTACTTGATAGACCATGTCGTTGATGTGATCGAGGACAGCATATAGGCCTTCCCATTGATTTTCCAGCCATGAATCTTGGGGATACTTTCCACTAAATCTGCAGTGTACTGTTGTTGTGCTGGTTATTCCTTGTTGGGCAGGGCACCGAACAACAGATTACAGGGCAGCCAAAGTTCATGGCCAAACATCATGATAGTGGGTGTCAAGCTGGTGGTTTCATGTATCACCACTGTGTAGCCCATCAGGGGAAGAAGGACCTTCTGGTCTCAGTCTTGTTGAAACTTAGAGACTACCTTGTATAAGATGTTCTTCAACTCTCTTGATGTAGTGCTCAACTATCAGACTCCAGGTCTAATACTGTCTTCCTGGTTTTATGGATGCCCAAACGTTCTAGTACTTCTTGAAGTAGCTGTGATTCTTGGCATTCCAAATCGGGAGAACAGCTCGTTCACCAGGGATTTCACCACAGTAGCCGCCTTTTGGTTCGGAATGGCACTTACTTCTGGCGACTTAGTGAAGTAATCCATGGTCACTAGAAAATATTGCTTCTGCTGTCCGTCGTGCATCCCACGCGCATCCCAAAAAACCGACGCCATAACCTTACCTGCAGATGGAACGGTCTTCGCCTTCTTTGGAATCGGTTCTCCCTTTTCAGTCCATTGTTTTTATTGTTCTTTTGTCACTACTGTGAAGTGATGGACCCATGTTTCATCCATGGTTATGAAATGGCGCAAAAATTCTGCTTTGTTGCTGTGAAACTTCACTAAACACTCAATAATTGAAACATCTTTCCGACACTGTTTTTGCTCAAGTGGGAGCAATTGCGGCACCCATCTTGCACACAGCTTTCTCATGTCCAAAGTTTCAGATAATATGCGATGTACCGCACTTTTTGAAATGTCTACTATGTCTGCCAGTTCGCACACTTTCAGTTGACGATCATCCAGTACCACTTTGTGGATTTTCGTCACCTCATTTGGTTGATCACTGCGATGCTCGTCTTGGCAGCTCGTATGGCCTTGTTTAAACTCTGCTCCCCAATATTTTACTGTCGTAAACGAAGGAGCAGACTCATCCAGAGTAGAATCTAGTTCAGCTTTTATGTTGATTGGGCTGAGGCCTTTTAAATGAAAGTATTGTATCACATAACGATGACCAATTTTCTCGATTTTCACAAATCATTGTAAACGTTCACAATTGATGGGTGCCAAATAAATAATAAACAACATGTCATCTTCAAACTTGAAACATATGCTTTATAGATTATGTACTTTCTAATACAATGATATTTTTTCAAATAACTACTACCATCTCTAGGTCAGGCTGAGTACTTATGGGACCACCCTCGTAAATATTTTTTCTTTAAAATATTTGTGCAGATAAAATTAAAGAGTATTAGGAACATTTTTCCGCTCATATAATATGAGGGTCCTGGTCACAAACAACAGACTTATACAAATTAATTTTTAACAGGAAAAGTTCTCCTTTAGCCTCCTGGATATGTGTCTCATGTACCTTACAACCAATATTTTTGTTTTTTTAACATTTATATAAATCATAACATTAAGTATTTCTGTTTGTTAGGTAACATCCATGGAACGAGTGATGAATATCAGTCTAGTAACAAATATCATGAAAATGGTATCGACAGTAGTTATGGAGTACAGATTGGAGGTAATCTACGATCTATATTAAAAAATTCAAGTGGTAGTACTGGTAAAGATGAATCTTCTCACAGAAAGCAAAGATATCTTTATACATTACCTGGGGCTGATAAATCAGGTACGTTATATTTTGTTTACTTTTATTTTATCACAATGTGGATATACAGGTTGATTCAAAACTATACGGCAATCTCTTGGAATCTCATTCTATAACTAAAAATAAGAAAAAAAGTTCATATAAACATATGCCTGAAAACGCTTAGTTAGCGACTTACGGCTAGCGAAAAATTTCACCTACAACTCTGTACCCTCGGTGAAGTAAGGCTGTATAAAAATGTCATAGGTAGTTACAAAGATACAAATATGATTGTTTCTTATGTTTTTTAATCTGAAAAATTGAATAAAATTGGTTCCAGAGCTGTAAATGGAATACTTTTAGAGATAACTTACATAAAACACAAGAATTGGTGCAAAGAAATAACACATTTTTGTGTTTAACGTAAGATTACTCCCATAAATGGTAAATGAAGGTGTATTTTTTCTTAAATAAATTTGTAGAAAATTTAATTCTGAAAAGATTCTTGTGAATTACTCAGGAAAAAAATGAATAATAGATATTGAAATTTCGCTTTATTTAAAATCAAAACAGACGGACATAAAACGGATTCTTAACTGCATAAAATATTAACTAATACTGTATGTAGGTTGGGAATAATGTTACTTCCAACCTACATAATATGTAGGTAATATTAATATTTTATGCAGTTAAGAATGTGTGTCTGTTTTGATTTTAAATAAAGCGAAATTTTAATATCTATTATTCATTTTTTTCCTGAGTAATTCACATTAATCTATTCAGAATTAAATGTTTTACAAATTTTTTTAAGAAAAAATACACCTTTATTTACCATTTATGGGAGTAATCTTACGTTAAACACAAACATGTGTTATTTCTTTGCACCAATTCTTGTGTTTTATGTAAGATATCTCTGAAAGTATTCAGAGATCTGACATCATCAACACAAACATTTTCATCAAAATCGATTTACTGGAGTAGTAGTTTATTCGTGTGAGTTTTCGCTTTTTTGCAATTATCTCAAAAATGGCTCCTACGATTTTTTTTAAAATCCCCTTATTTAGTACATTTTTTATGTTCTACAAGTTAGGGTAGGTACCATGTCTGCGGTGGTTAAGAAACTGTAATGATGGGTTTGGCGCATAGTAATTTCCAGACCTTAGCCTGGAATTGAACCCGGGACCTCTGCTTAGTAGGCTAGCGCATTATCCAGTATGTCATTTAGGTGGTTATTTTTCTGTTTTTTTTTATGGTGTTTACTAATGTTAGGTTGTATTATTCATTATTGGCATTGGTAAGAGAAAGTCATGTGAGTGTTTCATACCAGATTTTTCATTATACTGTCACTAGAAAGCAGTTAAATTCTAAATTCACTCTTGTTGATTTTCAACTGTAAAATTTGTATACCAAGAGTAATACAGCTCTGTCCCCCTTATTTGTTACTGCTGCCTTTGTGATTAAACTTAATAGCAATTTAATAGTAATTCCATTTTATAAAAAGTGTGATAATAAAAAATTAATTAAACATTCTTTTCTATCTTGTTTGGTTTATTTTTATTATGAATGTTACTGATCTTTCTGAATGAATGAATGTTACTGATTTTGTTACAATTACAGTTTTTGAACGTTTTAGTTATAACTTTAAGCCATTGTAAATTAAATTCAGTACCATTTTGTTTCAGTTTCAAAAGAAATGGTCGAGGAGGCATCAAATGGTGAAAGACCTTCTTCTGATGGTAATAAGCGACGTCTTTCTTCACCTCATCTCACTCATTGCTATCAAAGGACCTCATCTCCACATCTTCTTAGAGATTCGCCTCAACTTACACCAACATCTGATAGGGGACATCTAGAAAAACAGCAACGAAATGCATATTTGGCTACTAGTATGTACCAGATTTTTTAATTTGTAAAGCTTGTAAATTTCTTTTTTATTCTATAATAACAGGTGAGGCAGTGAATGGGGCGATTATGAAAAAACCGCGAGGAAGTTAAAAAATGTAGTTTAATTAATTTAGAATATACCAAGTAATACTTACATATTTACAATTTTTTATGAATTACTTGAAAATCATATCATAAAGATGTCCTCCATTTTGTCGCACACATTCCTTAGAAAGTAATCACATGCAGAGAGATCTGGTGATCTGGCTGGCCATAAAATGTCTCCGTTCTTAGAAATGGCGCGATTGGGAAACAAGCGTCGCAAAACATTAATTGAAGCCCTGGATGTGTGGCAGGTAGCACCGTCTTGTTGAAAAAACATATTTTGGTAAGCCGGATTATGAACTAATTTTGGTTGAAGACAGTTCTCCAACATGTTAACATAGCGCTGTGTATTCACTGTAACTGCACGTTCATTGTCATCCTCAAAAAAATATGGTCCTACGATAGCCTGTGTTGATATTGCACACCAAACTGTCACTTTAATACTGTGAAGCGGCTTTTCATGTATTTTTGTGGATTTTTGCATGACCAGCGTCTAAAATTCTGCTTATTTACAAAGCTCGAAAGATGGAAGTGAGCTTCATCACTCATCCAAAGATTGTTGAGAAGTTCTGCGTTGTCATTCATCATTTCCAATAATCGATTACAAAAAGCAAGTCGGGATGTGTGATCAACATTATTCAGAGTGTGCACTAACTGAATTTTAAACGAATGGAACTGTAGATCTTTGTGTAAAATCCTCCTCACACTGCGATTAGAAATGCAAATTGATATTGCATGCCGTCGAGCTGAACGCGTAGGACTTCTTAACACAGCCGCCTGGACCTTGTCAATGTTTTCTGGTGTACGGACACTTTTTACGCTTCCATTTCGTGTTGTCTTCAGTGTTGAGCCTGTTTCTTCGAAGTTTTTAACCCATATTTTTATTACATGGGCTGAAGGTATCGGATCATTACACGGAATATTGAAATAATTATGAAATGCCCGCTGCGCGAACACGTAACTATCATTATTTTTATAATACGCTTTAACAGCGTATGCTTGTTGTGCACCGCTCCACGACTCCATTGGAACTAAATGGTAAAACAGACGCTTCAAGATGGCGATAGTCTCATTCTCCTAGCCACACTACAGGAAACTGTATGCAGTGTTGCCAAATCGCCGGATTCACTGCGTGTCACCCATTATATAATTAAATCTTATTGGAATAGACCAAGATCCAAAGATTTAACTTAGGAGTAAAGACATGTTTTTTTACAAGGTGTTACTGGGTGTTAAGTCAGGTGCTGCCACTGCTCTATGGAACAAGCAGTTTCATTCTTGCAACATGAACAATCCCATACTTAATCAAAGAATAAAAATAGCCATTGTATGCAGGAAGTTTAGCATCCATGTTTACAATATGTTTCAAAGAGCTCATATTAAAATAGATGCTATTAAGATTTCTCTCAAGTTGCATTAAATGAGTTTTCCAGTTAAGGTTTTTGTCATTGTACACTCCCAGAAGTTTACTTAACTTAAGTCTGAAAAGTGCCCCAATCCAACAGTTTCTGATCTGAAATATCGTAGTGTCTTCTAGTACTGAAATTAAATAGTATTGTTTTTTCTCTATTCAAGACCATGCCGTTTACAGCGTACCAATTCTGAAATTCTGTAATAGTTCTAGAAATATTATTTTTAACATCAGTGATATCTGATCCTCATATAACAACAGTTATAGTCTGTTTTTTGTTAGTTGAATCCTGTAGTAAACAAACTGCATATGTTAGTGCCTGTAAATACACAACACACCAACACATGTGGCCTTGGGTGAACTCTCTGCAGGGTAACCAGTGATCTAAAAAACACCCACTTATTACATTTTGTCAATTCAGTCGTCAGTGGTGTAATGTAATAGACCAAATAATAAAAATAGAATTGTTTTGTCATTTTTATACACAAATTATTCTTATTTCACATGACATTATCAGTTATTTATAGATTGGTGTAATATAGGAACAAAATAAATCTTGTAGTATATGAGTCAGTCACATTTTGGAATATGTGGTGTGATGTCTTCATGATCTAGTGTGGGATTTGAAGTAAAATTCTATTTATTCGCATCAATTTTTGTGTTTTTGTTAGTTTTTGGGTGTTAGTGTGTGGTTGTTCATGATTTTGCAACAACATATGTATTGACGATGGCGGATGAACCTTCTTCTTCCGGCAGTAATTTTATACACAAAAAGGGGAAATCTTCATTAAGTGGGGAAAAGAAAATTGTTATTAATGTTTTCAATGAGTTTGCTAATAAATATCCTAACCTAAAAATTAAAGAGGTAAAATCATTTACTGCTGAATTTACTGGTGTATCTTGTTCAAGTATTCACAGAGTACGAAAAGAATTTAAACAGAATGGTGTTTTTAAAACCCCAGTTAAAAACGAAAACATAAAACGCCTGCTTCAGACAAATTTGATGATATCAACAAAACTGCTTTCAGACTTATTATTTATCAATTTTTCTTTAGAAATGAGTTACCTTCTCTAAATAAAATTTTGTTGGTCGTCATTAATGATCCTGATTTACCCAACATTAGTCGGTCCACTCTTCATAAACTAATTCTATCTACGGAGTTTAAATTTAATAGTTTTTCATGTAAAAGTATGCTACGAGTTGAAAGATACGAGTGGGCGTAGTGTAAGCAAAATTTTTTGAACTCTGTTTTGTTCGTTCCACACGCCCAGCGGCTTGTTTATGCTAGGACTCAACTAAGAAAAAACGAACTTTAGTATCATCAGCATATTGCACTATATCCGATATGAATGATGTCACTAAGGGCTGGTCTACTATGCTTCTATCTGTTCACGTTTTCTAATCTTAGATGAATTATACAGTAATCCCTTGGTATTCGCGGTTTTAGCATCCGTGGGTTTCAGTTATCCGCGGACTTTGTTCGTACGCCTAAAACCCTAAAATATTTACATAATCTCACCTTGTGTACACCATACTTGGTGGGAAGTGGGGAAGTCGTACAACCGAAAACATGTGTCACCCTACGTGTTTGAATAAATGTTTTGGCGTTCGTACCATGTTGAGTGACACACTAGTATGGCGAAGGCCGCCATGAGCCAAGCTAGATTCCACGTACTGTACATAGTGAGTGCGTCACCAGGTACCGGGCCCTGCCAGTACAACCTCCACCCCCAACCACCACACATACGCCCAGACGCGGTACTGTAATTTCTCCATAGATTTCCCTCCATGTGTCAGTCTAACTTCTTCGTACGTTTGTACAGGTCTTTGTTTGTTTGACGATCCTGAAACAAAGCCAAGCATTTCTTCACAAACCATCAAAGAGATCCTAAGCATGGCAACACAGTTTGCTGATCACATGTTGGAGACAGATCCCGTCATGGAAAAGGCCCTTCAATTAAGAAGAGGACTCCAGGAGCTGATGATACCATACGAAGAAGTCCATAAGGAGAAGAAGAAGTCCACGTATGAAGAAGTAATCTCAACAAGGAGTTTGAAAAGAAGAAGAAGCAAACAGCCATAACTAACTATTTTACAGCAACTTAAGTTTTCTATGCGTACAGTACTGTATTTATTAAATGTTCATAGATTATAATAATGGTAAAATGTTCCTAAAACTATTAAACACTTAAAACGACTACAGGACTTTTCCTTCAGAATCTAACCCCCATAACCCTGCGGTTTTACGAACCCCGGTAACCCTCCGGAACGTAACCCCCGCGGGTAATGAGGGATTACTGTACTTAAAACTGCAATAAGGGAAAGTATATGCTCATAAAATTTACTATGTAGTTATTTACGAATAACATAGAATTTTGTTGTAGGATATAACAGCGTAGAACAACTGCAAATGTTATATGAAGTTAGCCAAAGAGAAATCATTTCCCTTAAGGATCAATTAGAAAAAGAAACTTCAAATTCTATTTCTTTAAAAGATGACTTAACACGTAAGTTAATGTTGGCTGAAGCTGATAAAGAAGGCGCATTGTTATCATACAAACAAACAAGTGAATTACTTGGTAAGTAGTTTAAATTTTTTTAAAGTTTTGAAAATCATATTAGAAGCATTTCTGTTACAATTAGTTACTAGTTAGTATCATAGTAGCAGAATCCTGATTAATGTAATGGGTTTTTATGTTTGTATAAAAAGAACTTTTAATAATTTACCTTTTTACTGCTTCTTTTACTTAGTTTATACAAGTTCTTTTGTAGTGTGCACTGCTTCTTCTATACTCTATTCCATGTTCAGAATGCAGTCAGTACAGCTCTTATGAGAACCTGTTGTGTTATTAGGTGTACAGAAAACATCAGGCACAGCCAATAAAAAACCCTCCTCCACCGACACCATCCGAAGGTCGCAAGTAATTTTTCAGATTCTTTTTAAAGGAATTCAAATCCTCACAACATTTTAAAAATTGGGGTAATTTATTCATTAATTTTCTCCCTGCATAAGTAGGTATTTGTTCAAACAATTTTGTGGAGTGATTAGCCACATAATAATCATTTCTGTTTCTCGTATTATGATTGTGAACATTGAAATTCTGCATGAAATTATTTTGCCTAACATAATATAATCACCTCAAAAATGTAGAGAGAGGGAACTGTAAGCAATTTAAGCTCCTTAAATAGTGGCCTGCATGAGGTTAGCTGGTTAGCTCCCACCATACACCTAATAGCTTTCTTTTGAATTTTAAAAACCCTATTCATATTACCCATGCTAGAATTACCCCATACTAAGATACCATAATGGATATGAGACAGAAAGAGGCCATGATAAGCTGCCATTAGTAATTTTTTATCATTTAATCTGGCAATTTGTTTTAGTGCAAATACCCCAGATGATATTTTACTACAAACTTGATTGGTATAGAAATCCCAAGACAAAGATCTATCTAGAGATATACCCACAAGCTCATTTTCAATCAACAAAATCTGAAAAAATTACTTTCGCCTCCTAATGAATTGTATTTTATTACGCTATAAGTGTTGTTATTATTATACTCTGATATTTAGATAAGATATGCTCATACAAAGTTTGATGCTTAAATGTCGTTATATTTTTTGCGTTTCACATCATATAACTTTTTTCTTTCAACGACGACATATGTGTTTTATTATTTTGGTTTAAAATGTAGAAGTTTATCTGTAATTTGATATATGATAGGTCATATGTTTAAAGAAAACAGAAATAATGAACGAATTTAATAAAATTACTGATGTTTTGTATTACGTTATTCAATAGGAGTTTGTAAATGAGAACGTGTTGTGGCACGGAGTCGATATTTTTACTTAGTGTAGTAGCGCTCAAACTCCCATATGAAATACATTGCTTATGGACTTTCTGTATTGCATTCTGAACGTGAAATCAACTATAGTAATAACATATAGTTTCTAGAAAATGTTTATGAAGATTGCATCTTCCTTTTTGAAAGGTTTGAATCAAACTGATTATAAAGTGGAAAAATCTACTGCTATTGCTATATGTGTCAGAAATTGGAACTAAATGTTATTGTATATAATTTAGCTATATATTACCTGAAGAAGTGGTGCAGACTGCGAAAGTACTCGTAAAAACGAAGTAAAAGAAGCAGTAAAAAGTTTAATAATAAAAGTTCTTTTATATAAACGTAAAAAAATGACATTAATGTTTTTATGTTATATTTATCTATTCTAAAAGTATTTACCTTTTCAACAAAATGTATGAACTAATATTTACATTTATTAATTTTGTCTTTCTAGACTTTCTAGCACGTTTCTTTTTATATCTTTAAAATTTTCCTTGCATAATTTTCTATCAGTATCACCACTTGTTTTTTTCAGTGATCTATTTCTCCTCCATTGCTCTCTTGGTATCACATTTCTTATCCAATTCATCCACAACCCGTTTATCTCATTCTTGGTCTGCCCCTTGGTCTTTTTCCTTCCACCTCTAAGTACAGCATCCTATTAGACAACCTACTTGCTTTCATCCTACTGTTCTAACTAACTCTTCTTGTCAGCCTGTTCAACCTCAATTGTTCTCTAATTATAAAATTTCTCGCTCTATTTTTTCTTGTCTGGGAAGGTGTTGCTATATTCTCCCTTCAGCAAAAACTTAGCCATGTCTGATTTTAATTTGTTCAGCACATTCAAAGACTTTACGCAGCAAAAATTTTGATGTCTATGAAGCGACAAAAAAGTGAAACACAAATGATTCAAGGTAAAGACTTCTATGCTGCAAAAATTCAAAAGTTCACAGATTGGTATGGCAAGTGTGTAATGTTAATGGAGATTATATTAAAAAAAAGTGTAAGTTTGAGAGTCATTGAATAAATTGTTTTTCGCTACATCTATTTTTTTGTTTCCTGTATTATTGAACTTCCTTTGTGTTATGACAGTCCATTGTGTGAGGTATAGAATGATGAAAACTTTCAATAAAAAGTTAAGGGTACTTAAAAAAGTATTTTATGTGTGTTTATAATAACGTGCGTTATTCCAGAAGTTCTAAAAAAAATGTATACAGCAATTAGTTTATGAAATTTGTTGTACTTAATATAAATATTTACACAATAGAAAATTGAAAATAATTTCAATTAATTTTGCATACATAGTGATGTTTAATTTGTTTTCAATTATAATTTTTCAGCTTGGAGTAAAGGTAAAGCATCAGAATTAGAACGTGAAGTGGCAACTTTAAAACAAAATATTGTCAATCTAGAAAAATCTAGATCTGAGGTACATATTAAAAATTATGTTGTGTTTAATTAATTAATAAGCAATCATTTCAAATAATAGCCATAAACAGGTTATTATAGTTTTGTGTCATTCTTGGTACTGTGAGTGTTTATGTATTAAAGGTTATGATAATTAAAAAAAGTAATTCAAGGTCTGTCCAAAAAATAACCAAATTTTTCATTTTTCAAAAAAAAAATTTATTTATTCGTGAATACATATTTTGTCCTATTCAAAGTAACCCCTCTCAGATGTAATAAACTTATGCCAGTGCTTTTTCCAATCTTCAAAGCAGTTCTGGAAATCGTTTTTTGTATCTCCTTCTTCAGCTCCTTTCAACGATGCGGACTTTATCTCTTCAATCGTGTCATAACATCTTCCTTTCATTGGCCTTTTTAGTTTTGGGAATAAAAATACGAGGTGTGGCTAGAAAAAAACCGAACTGATGCTATAAAAAAATTTTATTTTCCATTATTTACAATTTGATGTTATCTCCTTCAATGTACTCTCCTCCTCGGTCTATACACCGCTCCATACGAATTTTCCACTGTTCATAGCAATGCTGCAGATCATTTTCGGTAAGTCCATACATTACTTCCGTCGCTTTTTCTTTTACTGCTTCAACACTCTCAAATCTAGTTCCTTTCAAAGCTGACTTGACTTTAGGGAAAAGAAAAAAATCACAGGGGGCCAAATCAGGTGAGTAGGGTGGATGGTCTAAGATGGGAATGTTGTGATTGGCTAAAAACGTCTTCACTGACAACGCATTGTGAGCTGGGGCATTGTCTTGGTGCAGGATCCATGTCTTTTTTTTCCACAAATCGTTCCGTTTTCTCCGTACTCGCTCATGTAGGGTAGTCAGGACGCTAATGTAGTAATGCTGATTCACTGTTTGTCCCTCTGGTGCCCAATCAATGTGTACAATCCCTTTGACATCAAAAAAAACAATCATCATTGCCTTGAATTTCGATTTTGACATTCGTGCTTTTTTTTTGTCGTGGTGAATCAGGAGATTTCCAATGCATCGATTGGCGTTTGGTTTCGGGATCGTAAGTAAAAAACCATGATTCATCACAAGTAATAACATTTTGTAAAAAGGTGGGATCTGTTTCAATGTTTTCTAGGATGTCAGAACAAATCATTCTTCGGCGTTCCTTCTGTTCAATTGTGAGACACTTTGGAACCATTTTTGCACACACTTTGTTCATGTTGAAACTTTCATGAAGAATCTGCCGAACACTTTCCTTGTCAATTCCTGTCAACTCAGACATTGCTCTGATTGTTAAACGGCGATCTTCTCGAACAAGTTTACCGATTTTTTCAATTTTTGCATCAGTTTTTGCTGACAATGGTCTGCCAGTGCGAGCGTCATCACTTGTGTCTTCGCGGCCATCTTTAAATCGTTTAAACCACTCAAACACTTGTGTTCGCGATAAACAATCATCGCCGTAAACTTGTTGCAACATTACAAACGTTTCACTTGCAGATTTTCCAAGTTTGAAAAGAAATTTGATGTTAACACGCTGTTCTTTCTGTACACTCAACATTTTTCCGACGCACAGACAAACGTCAACTACTTAGAACAGACGCCACGGGCAGACTGAGTGCAGGAGGCAGATGAAACTCGAGCAGTAGGCGGAGCAAGAGTCATGTGACAGGCCAGGCGACTTTCAGCCTTATTGCATTCGTTTTATTGTTTCACCTGTGCTAGTTCGGTTTTTTTCTAGCCGCACCTCGTAAGTCACAGGGGGTCAGTTCCAGTGAATACGGAGGATGAGGCATCATAATGGTGTTGGTTTTTGCCAAAAACTCAAGAAAAAGCAGTGAAGTGTGAGCTGGCACATTATCGTGATGAAGTTTCCATGAGTGGTTTTTCCACAATTCAGGGCGTTTTTTTGTATTGCTTCACGCAATTGGCGCATAACTTCTAGGTAGTATTCTTTATTGACTATACAACCTTGAGGCAAAACCTCATGATGCACTACGCTATTGTAATCAAAGCAAATTGTGAGCAGAACCTTCACATTTGACTGGACTTGACATACTTTTTTTGGTCTTGGTTCTTCTTACCGCTTCCATTGGGACGATTGAGCTTTGGCTTCAATGTTATATCCATAAACTCATGTTTTGTCACCAGTTATGACTTTCTGAGCAGATGTGGATCGTTATTGACCTCATTCAGCAATTCCTGAGCAATGCTTATGAGTAGGTTTTTTTAATCAAATTTTAGCTGCCACAAATTTCATGCTCTAAACATCCAAAATAATTACATGACATGAGCCTCTTGAAATGCTAACATCATCAGCAACCTCTCTAATCTTGATTCGTGGATTTATCAAAACAATTGTTTCCCTGCTTCGACATTTTCCTCGGTTGTTGAAGTGCTAGTGACTCCAGAGTGGTCATAATCATTAATGTCTTCTTTGAAGTGTTTAACCACTCAAAAATTTATGTTCTACTTATAGTACACTCGCCAAAGGCTACAGTCAACATTTGAATGCATCGACACACTTAATATTATTTTTAACGCAAAATTTAATACAGATTCTTTGATCATTTTTACGATAGTATAAATTTGTCAAGCACACCAAAACTGTTTATCTATCAAGAAAAAAAATACAAATACAAAAATGGCTGAAAATGTAAACACATGTTAAAAACATGTGTACTATCATAACAAAAACCCATGTTTGAAAATCGAATGGATTTTTTTTTTAAATAACATTATTTGCAATCAGTTGAATGGATATGGACCGTGAAATTTAAAAAAATACGGTTATTTTTTGGGCAGACCTAGTATGTTCTTATGAAAGTAACAAGGTATAGTCATTTTTCATATTGTACAATATTTCTCATTTAACTAAATCGTATTCATCTGGACTTCCTTGTAATTACAGAGTGATTCAATAAGATGGAAACAATTTCAATAAGCTGTATTTCCTGAACTACATGTTATATTTTAATTCCGTAAATTACATTTGAAAGAGAAAGTTTTAAATTTTAATTTACATACATGAAAGTTTATAGATGTTCAATGTGTCCTCCTCCAGCTGCACGTACAACATCTAGACGGTAACTGAACTCATCCCAAACTCTCTGACGCATGTCTTGGGTCACTGAGTTGACTGCAGCTGTGATACGATTCCTTAGTTCATTAAAATTGGTGGGAAGAGGTGGTGTGTAAACTGCACTTTTCACGAACCCCCACAAGAAAAAGTCACAGGGTGTGAGATCTGGAGACCTCGGTGGCCAAAACTGAAGTGCAGAGTCGTCATTCGCCATGCGACCTATCCATCGTTGACGTATGGATTCATTTAGGAAACGCCGAACATTGCGATGCCAATGGGGTGGATTTCCTCAATGAATGAAGATTCAGGAGATTACATTTTCCAGCAGGACGGAGATGTTGTACGTGCAGCTGGAGGAGGACACATTGAACATCTATAAACTTTCATGTAAGTAAATTAAAATTTAAAACTTTCTCTTTCAAATGTTATTTACAGAATTCAAATATAACATGTAGTTCAGGAAATACAGCTTATTGAAATTGTTTCCATCTTATTGAATCACTCTGTATAAAGAAAGATAATCTCATATATATACAGAGCATATTATACAGGGTCATCATAAAAGAATGTGGGGTTTTGAATATGGATTTAATATAAACAGAAATACATATAGTTAATGTTGTTTATTTATCAAATTTGTTGGCTGAGAAACAATTTTCTTACATAACTAATAAATTTAATAATATTGTGACACTTATCACTAAGGTCCGTTTCAGGATCTAGGTTATTAAATAATTAATACACTAAAGTTTACAATTACAAATATTTATTACACTAAAAGATTTACAAAATAATCAACAAACTAATTATAATGAAGTGATAAAATAACTTAATAATTTACTTAAAATAAATAATAAACAATAAATTACTTAATAATTTACTTAACACTACTTACAATCAATTTTATAAGATTACACATACAAAATGAAACTGAATTCACAAAAACTGCACATTAACTTTACACAATACACACACACAAAGACGGTATAACAATACCTCGGAACCGTTAACCTGAAATAACGCCCCGATAATCGCTCGTCAAAGATCAAACGAATACTGACTGCTGACCGCACTCGGGGGTCTCTTTTATATTTTATAGTGAATCAAAAGAACCTTCCCGAAAAACACCGAACAAATAGTAAGGTACAAAAAAAAACCTTTATAAATGAGTGCTAGAAAAATCCATTGTAAACAAGTCAATTATAGATCTTTTGTTACAGGCTGACCTTTTCATAGATAATAGCGCTGTGTCCTTCCAAACAACTTTCATGAATAGGCATACCTTTATAGTCACCCAATTGTTACTATTTTACTCTATTATCCGCTCTTTACTATTTTCATGAATGAGATTCTAGAAATTATGCGATACCATGTTTTCTTCGATATTGTCACAATATATAGTACGTGTACCATTGGTGGCTCGGCAAATGTTCAATCGATACCCAGTTTCTGACCAAACGTTAGTTAACATATCTTCTGTTACATCGTCTATGCTTTATTAAGTCTTTCTTTTATGTGATTTAGGTCACATTTGTTGTTTTTGGAATAACTAACTTGAAGCTTCAACAAGCGATGAACTTGTTAGGACTTCTTTTTTTAGTTACATAATTGCCTGATTAGTTCAACTGTTTCGTCTAATACTCATGGTCTGCCAGTTGATTTCTGCTTGATAACTGATACATTTTCTTCAAATTGTTTGAACCAACATCATTTATAGTATTTTCATGTGGTGGATCGTTTCCATAATCACATCGAAGTGCACGTTGAACTTAATTTACACCTAGTTATTCTGAGAATCACATTCGTTCATCTGTAATCCATTGTCATTGTTATAATTATGTAGCTATGTATGAGGTGTGGCTATTAAATAACGAGACTGATGTTGTAAAAAAATTAATTTTAATTTTATACATAATCACTTATTGTCACCTTCAATATACACTCCTTCTCTATCCTTACAATGCTCCGTGCGAATTTTCCATTGTTGGAAACAGAACAGTGCTGGAAGTCATCTTCACTCAGCTCCTTCGGGACATGTACCGCTTTCTCTTTTACAGCTTCCACAGACTCAAATCTTGTCCCTTTTAATGCAGATTTCACCTTAGAGAACAGGTAGAAGTCACATGGTGCAAGATCTGGTGAATAAGGTGGATGTTCTAACACTGAGATGCTGTACTTGGCTAGGAACCTCTTGACAGATAACGCAGAATGAGCTGGCACATTGTCTTGGTGGAGAACCCATGATTTGTCCTTCCACATTTCGGGGCGTTTTTTCCTTACTTTGATGTAGTTTAGAAAGTACCTCGAGGTAGTAATTTGATTAATTGTTCGACCTTCAGGAACCCAGTGAAGATACACAATCCCATGGATATAAAAAAAAACGATCATCATTGCTTTAAATTTTGACTTGCTCAATCGACCTTTTTTGGCTCTCGGTGAAGTTTGGCCCTTCCAGGGCGTGGATTGGTGCTTCATTTTTGGATCATAAGTAAAAAACCACGTTTCATCACATGTTACTAACTTTTACCTGTTCCCTGAGGTGAAATCTGCATTAAAAGGGACAAGATTTGAGTCTGTGGAAGCTGTAAAAGAGAAAGCGGCACATGTCCTGAAGGAGCTGAGTGAAGATGACTTCCAGCACTGTTTCCAACTATGGAAAATTCGCACGAAGCATTGTAAGGATAGAGAAGGAGTGTATATTGAATTTGACAATAAGTGATTATGTATAAAATAAAATAAATTTTTTTTACGTCAGTCTCATTATTTAATAGCCACACCTCGTATTTACATATGTCTGATATAAATTCAAAAATTGATGCCAAAATTTTAACAAGGGTCATACCAATTTATTCCACAATAGTTCAGGACAACTTATTTGAATAAAGTTAGAAATTTATGAGAGAAGTAACTAACTAAAATTGTGTGATAAATTGAATTTGTTAATGTGTTCTTTTTTGTTATAAACTATAAACTTAATGGTTCTTTGTGGTTATAATTTCTGTGATAAGCTAATTTAATGTTTGTGTTCTTTTGATGTACTGGAAAAATTAGAGTTCTAGTTGATGTTCTTAAAAGTAAGTGAATTACAATTTTTTTGTATACATGTACTGCTTGAGTCCCAGCTCAATTGAGTAGTTGGAAGGAATGCAGTGGGTTTTTTTTTTGTTTTACGTCCGACTGTTCTGCAATTACTGCTAATGCAGATGATGAAGGATGAAATGATATTTTGTAACGTATCAAAATATGCCGTGCCTGAATGGAATTCGAACCCAAAACCGCATGATGAGAGGCGAGCACGTTACCAACTACGCTAATGCGGCTGGCAATGCAGTGCGTTGTTATACTAGTGGGAGAATGAATGAATTAGTAGTGTTTCACAGCTGTTGGGTTTGTAGTGGTAGCGTGTACTAACTAGACTAAAAACATATTCTTTTCATCCGGCGCATTAATTTAAGAAATAACTACTGGGTTATTAACGATCGGATTCATAATATTTAACTTACCATTTTATATCAAAACATGTAAATAAATAATATTGTAATAAATTCAAACAAATATGTTAAATACGGAAAGTTTGAAAACGAATGTTTTGTATCAAAGTAATACAACAATCATTCTCCCAGCATGCATCACTCATTCAATATACCTCACCCGTGCCCTTCACCCCGTAACTACACGGAGCTTGGACTCAAGCAGTATGTCTGGTAACATAAACTTTGTGCTTTATTCGAAGTAGGCTGATATTTTTGTATTTAATTTGTTAATTAAAATAAATTTTTTACTTTACCTTGCCTATATGAATATATAGGAAGGAAAGTATTGTTTTCATGTCGATTTTAAGAAATTCAGTTTTCACTGGATGTACACGTTTTCAGACCCCCTCAACCGAAAAAGCATGTTTTTAGCGATTGGTCTGTGTGCGTGCATGTGTGCGTGAAGAAAATATCTCAAGAATGGAACATTGTATGAAGTTGAAACTTGAAACTTAAGTAAGGTACTACTAGAGGATTCAGCATAAACATTTTCATCAAAATCAATCCACCGGAAGTAGTACTTTATTCCTGTAATTTTTCACTATTTTGCAGTTTCTCAAAAACGGGTCCTACGATTTTATAAAAAAATTGCCTTATTTTCTACATTTTTAAAGCTCTACGAGATACGGTAGGCGCCATGTCTGCTAAAATTGTTGGGGAGGCTGTTCCCTTGTAGAAAAAAAATTTTTTTTTAAAGATTGCAGCCTTAATATGAATTTTAACGCAAAAGTGTATAATATAGTAAAAGTTGTAAAGAATTTTAAAATCTACAACTTTTATTTCAAACATTTTCTTTGTATATCGCTTAGTTTAGCGGTAATTAGTGATTTAATGTTTTTTTTCCATGAAATTCTGTAAAAAAATTTATAGGGAATTAAAAGATCTACAACTTCTGTTTTAAGCATTTTTCTCGACAGAGCCTAGTTTAGCGTCAAAACATGATTTTCCGTATTATTAGGCTTAACTAAGGTTGGTTTTCATTTTGTATCATTCACTCATGATTAAAATTAGTTAATGTTTTTTGAGGTTAGTTTTTTGTTTTATTTTTTAATGTTTTATTACTAATGTTAGTTTATATTGTTCATTATTGGCATTGGTAGGAGAGAGTTGTGTGAGTGTTTCTCAACAGATTTTTTTTATTACATAATACAGTCGTACCATAGTTATCTCAAAGTCTTTCGTACATAGTTTTTTTGAATTCAGTATAGTGAATGTTTAATAATATAATATAATGTTTAATAGCTGATGTATTACTTAAATTGTGTTTTACTTTCACTTGGATTTTCGCTATCTGAACTGGGCCTGGTTTATCTTGTCCAATTAAACAGAATTTTATTTTATTGTGTAGGAAATAAAGGAAAATATTATTTTGTGTTTATTTATTGTACATGTAGTGTTGTGTTTGTTTAGAATGTGAAGGAGTTAGAAGTTGCTAGAGGAATGATAACTGAATTACAACAGAGGTTGGCATTTTTGGAACGTTCAGATGGTTCGAAACAAACTGAAAGACAACTAGAAAGTGCTATTAAAGAATTACAGCGTAAACATCTCCAAGAAATCACTAGTTTAAACAAACAGTTAGAAAGTTATGAAGTTAAATTAAAACAAAAGGTATAGTGTAGTTATCTGTTTTCCATTTAAGCCCAATTTTAGATATCTTAAAGTCAAATCACTTTTTTGTTGAACTACCTGCTATTTAAATCCCATTCTACATTTTATAATGCATAGTTCTTTTTGTGGCAGGCTCGTTGGTTTAGTTATTAGCGCAACGGGTTTGTACGCTGGGGTCCCGGGTTCGATTCCCGGTCAGGTCTGGCATTTTTTCATCTCTCATTTTCATTATCACCATTATCCACCGTCTGCATTAGCAGAAATTTTAGGACAGTCAAATGTAAAACAAAAAAAAAAGTTATTTTTGTATCGAGACATTTAGACCAAATTAATTAAGTTGATGTTTCTGGAAGTTCTTTTTACAGCCCATACATATTAGCTTATATTCACTGTAGGGTTTTTCCTTCCTTTCATTCATTTAATAATTTTTTTTTGCTTTTCATTGAAGCTCTTGAAATTAGTAATCAGTTGTTTCAGTTTGATTTAATCCAATATGTTTTCTCAGTTTATTTTAAATTACTTGTCTGAGACTATAGGTCTATTGTTTAGATTCTTAAAAATTTGTTTTGTCAACCTTTCTATACTGTAGTATTGTATAATTTTTGAGTCCTTGTTTTTTGATAGTTTCAGTTAATAATTGTTCGTTTTTACTTTCTCATTTCCTGTAGGGAAGAAAAGTATTGATTTATGTTAGTTTTTCAAAATTGAGTTTTCACCAGAAATATGCTTTTTCAGGCCCCTTGAACTCAAAAATATGTTATTAGTGATTGGTGTGCATGCGTGTGTGAGCAAAATATCCAAGAATGTAATATCATTCGAAGTTACTTACTTCAGTTAAGATTCCACAAGTGGACCTGACACAAACATTTTCATCAGAATTGGTCCACCAGATGTAGTTTTGTACGATTTTCACTTTTTTCAATTTTCTCAAAAATGGCTCCTACGATTTTTTTAAAAAAAATCACCTTATTTACTATTCTTATGCCTGTAAGATAGGGTAAGTGGTGTGCCTGCTGAAGTTCTTAGGGAGTGTGCTCTTATGGTAAAAAACCGATTTTCTTTAAAGATTGCGACCGTAATATGCTTTTTAGGACAAAGCAAATGTAATTAAAATTCTAATGTTCTTATCTTGTTCTTTCTGTATTTCATTTTCTATTGGTCCCAGCCAGCCGCTTTGGCGTAGTTGGTAACATGCTCGCCTCTCATCATGCGGCCTTGGGTTCAAATTCCATTCAGGCATGGCATATTTTCATACATTATAAGAAATCATTTCATCCTTCACCATCTGCTTTAGCAGTAATTGCAGAACAGTTGGATATTGAAAAAAAAAAAAATACTGGTCCTAGAATGTTTCCTGTCTTATATGAATTTCTCCTGATCTTGTTAACAGGG
The DNA here is from genome assembly GCA_035578175.1 of Catonia carolina. Taxonomy (NCBI): domain Eukaryota; kingdom Metazoa; phylum Arthropoda; class Insecta; order Hemiptera; family Achilidae; genus Catonia; species Catonia carolina. The sequence continues at coordinate 24,089,554 of JAQMRL010000005.1, forward strand.
GCATGTGCATTGAAAATTGTTTATCTCATGTTTCCACATTTTATTGTTAAAGTATAGATCCTATCAGGTGTTTGGAAGTAAATGATTTGTTTGGTTTGCGAAATGCCATTCAAAGTTGTAGGTGTTCCTATTCTCTGTCTTAATTGTCCTTCAAATACCCTGGTGTTTCCAGAATGTAGGTTGGTGAAAAACTGATTGCGTGTTGTAATTTATGCTAGATGAAAATTGGGAGGTGATAGGCAGTTGCAAATTGAGGCGGCATGACATGCTCTTGTCACACGTGTAGAGTGCTGATTTGCTTATCAGGACATAGTTTACTAGTAACTCGCATACCATCACATTCAAAAATGTGTCACTCACAAAGAAATTATTATTACAAATTTACTTTTAGGCTTATAGGCATATGTAGTTAGTGTTTTTTCTTTTGACATGCCCTGGATTTACGTCCCGATAGGTAAGTGCAGCGTTTCAAGAATTTCTATCTGTTGCTGCACTTCTTCAACTCATGTAGGTCGTCCCAGCTTCCCTGTTAGTTCCTTTCATGGAGGTTGGGCTGTAATGGGTGAGTGGAGGCCATAAAAAAAAAAAAATTAAATTTGAGTTCTGAATAAAATATTGATTGTGAAGAAGTTTTGTTGTATTCCCTAATGAAGTATAAATCACCAAATATGTGTATTCTGTTGAAAAGGAAAAGCTGTGGAGAGGACTATGCATGTACCAAGCCTTAGATTATTTAATATTGTAATTAGATTTAGATCCACTGTATTAAAATTTACATTTTTCTTGTTTTATGGTCTCTTAGGATGTGAATATAAAGTCATCGGAAGAACGTCTTTTAGATTTACAAGGAAAGTTGGGATCACTGATGGTAGAAAAATCAGAAACAATTACCGCATTAATGAGAGATCTCGATGAGAGTCAAGCACAATGTCATCAACTTATGGCATCAAATATTTCATGTGAAAATGTCAGATTGCAACAAAGAATCGATGACTTATTGAAGGAAAAAGAAGAGTGCAATAAAGATATGTTATCATTAAAAGCAGAATGTGATATGCTTAGGACAGATTTAGAACAATTAGAAAGCGCTTCGAAATTTGGGTTCAGCCCAGGTGCTATGTGTGATTCTGATTCGATAGTGCAATTGGGGTTGACAAGTAAGAATGGGAGTAGTGATGGTAATACGCAACGCTCAGATTCCAACCTGTACCTCAGTGACACTAACAACAAACTTAAAGATGAATTACACAGAGCACTTTTAGGTAGATATCTTGTAAAATATCCATAACTATTTTGTCTTTTTAGTTTTTAGATTTAAAAATTGTATGGTTTAAATTAGTATCAAACACTCTGCTAAACTTGTCTTCAGGTGGGTAGTTTGTCTTCAGAATGGTGGTTTTTTAACTGTTTTGCTATTTTTATAGAGCAAATTATTCTAAACAAATTATTATTTTATTAAAAAAATTTTTTTCTCATCAATAATTAAAATTAAAAACAAAAGCAATGTCACAAAAAAATGGAAAAAAATAATTTTGACTTTAAACTTGTCAAACGTTTTTGAACTAAAGTGTACAAGAATTGATGTACAGTATTATCTGCTTAATACGATTTTCATGGGTGTGACACAAATTAGCGTCATACGTGGAAAATCGTCCTAGCCGAGAAGAGGCCAAGATAATCTTAAGAGAGTGCTTTTTAAAGAAATTATTATTAAAGGCAGAAAAGTGTTATTGTTTTAACATTCTGCGTTACGCTAGTGCTTCTACCATCCTTGTTATTTTACTCCCAAGATAAAAGCCTTTGAAATTAAAAACAGCTTACTGACTACAAACATTGATTTACAGATTACAGATTAGGAAAATTTTTTCTTAAAACATTATTTGGAGTATAGCATTATACCGGAGTAAAATGTGGGTGATAGAGGCTGCAGAAAGGAAGAGGATAGAAGCTTTTGAAAAGTGGTTTACAGGAAAATGTTAAAGATTAAGTGGGTGGACAAAATAAGTAATTAGAGGTTCCTAGGCGAGCGGATGAAAAAGATGTACATGGAAGCATCTTACCAGAAGAAGGGAGAGGCTAGTGGGGCATATCTTAAGACATCCAGGTATTGGTCTATCAATAATGGAGGGTAATATTGAGAGAGTGAATTGTAGGGGGAGGGAAAGATTAGAATATATAAAGCAAATTACAAAAGATGTAGGGTGTTACGGGTATGTAGATACGAAACGACTTGCGTAGGATAGAACAGCTTGGAGAACGGCATCAAACCAGTCGAGAGACTGATGACAATTAAAATTCTGAAAAAAATGTGAGAAAATATTAATAACAGTAATTACATATAGGTTATATATATAAATAAATACATAGGTTATAGGTACTACATAAATAAACGTAAATATGCATTCCTTTTTTTGAGCATCACATTTAATTAAAAAAACACAAACAAATAACACCACTAATACATGCGTACATAAATACTCTTAACTAATAACAAAATTTCCATTACTTATTTTTTAAATAGTCGTCAATTTTGAGCGCATATTAGGGGGGGATTGAATGCGTATTAAGTGGAAACATACATACGTGTTTTACCTTATTAAACAAGGGACTTCACGAAAATCATTTTAGTCTTGTGTTTATTAAACAGATAGTACTGTATATTACAATTTTTGTGATATCATAACTTTACCTACTCAGCTTTGTTTATTAAACTACTCTGAATTTTGTTTTGTAGTTGACGCAAAATATACCGATTTTGATTTTTTTAAATTTCTTGTTTCTCTTTTGATCAAAATATTTTCTATTGTTAGAGAATTTTTTTTTGAAGAGGATAATTTTTAATATAATGGTAATGCTGTAATTATCCATGGTTCTGTAGCATGGAATTTTTCCTTCACTTTTGTGTAAATTAGTAAAAGTATACCAATCTTATAATTTCTGAAACTAATTAGTGCTTTTCATATTGATTTTCGTGGATAAGGGTCAAATAGTTTAATTTATATCTGGGATTCAATAAAAAATATCAGCGTTTGAGGCACAAAAAAGTTTTTCACTAGTTCGAAACAATGGTATATTTTAAAGGTAGACCTTATTTAGACATATTTCAGTTTTCATAATTTCTTTTACTTTTCTTCTTTTTTAATATACTTTTAGGTTTTTCATAAATGAAAAATTCCTATAACTTTTTGAGTTGAAACTGATACAAAAAGGTAACATTAAATTTTTAGAATAGTGTAAGATTGTAGAACGTTATATTTTCTACACAAGGTACCTGGGTTTGATTCCCGGTCTGGTCTGGAATTTTTTTCATCATTCATCTATCATCCGTCTCATTGTCTGTATTAGAGTGGATGCCAAATAAGCTTGCCAGTGTAGCTACGTGTACAGTTCTGATTCAGTCGGTAGATTTCGTGTTGTAGTACCGAACTGCCTCTTAAATCACAGGCACTGAATGATATAAATGATCATCTATTAGCGACGTTAAAAACATTCAATTGTAAACATTATATACAACAATTAACGCCTACCACATACAACACATTACAGACTAATGTTTTCAGGTCAGATGATAAATAACGTTGTGATATGACATGACTCTGTGACTCTGATCACAGCTAACACAGCACTGACCCCCCACCACTCGCTGAGGGTAACCGAGCGCTCCATTACCAAAATAAACCTTCTGCGCACTTCAGAAAACCGGCAAACTTATTTGGCCTCCACTCTACCAGTAATTGCAAAACAGGTGGATGTAGCAGAAAAAAGTCTTCGTTATTATTAAACAGTTGATGTTAGAATATCTAAAATAAACTAAAAGTTAATTATAATTTTGTAGAATTTGTTGTGCTGCAATTTATGACAGTGTATCACATAATTAAATTACAATTCTGATGAAATTTAATGGTTTAAACTTAAAGGTTAAATTTGGCAGTTTGTATGTATCTCTTATTATTCTTACTTATTATACATATTTGACTTTTCTTCATCTATTTTATTGTAATTGGTTCTCAAAAGCAACCTTCTCCATCAAAATGTATTAATGAAGTTGACATATATTAATTTTTTCTGCCCATAACAGATAGGTGGAGTGTCAAATTATTTACACTCAATTTGTTCGTTGCAGGGCTAAAATAAATAGTTCTGTTTCTTATCACATGGTCAGCCAATTAAATGACTGAATCATTTAAGAACAGAAGAGGTAGAGGTGTAAAAGACACTAATCAGAGTTATCTCCTCTGAAAGTAATGAATTTCATTGTACAGCCAGACCCTGTGGTGAATGAAGTGAAGGTGTCATCTACAGAGTGGAAAATATGTGCTTTTCAGAAGGCCTGGCATGCTGATAAGCGTACTTTTCCACTCAGTGAGGAAGGCAATTGTAAACCACCTCACTCCTCGTTTTACTTAGTAAAACCTCTAGAGGTTCAAACCAGCCTTTCGGCTGTTGACCTAAACAACAACATATATTAATTTGTCAGTGCTCATAACTTTTTTGAAAATTTTATGCTGCTTAAAGACCTAAGTCTTAAACCATTATTTAAACTATGAAGAGTATTTGAACCATTGAGACTAGGTCTTCTTCAATTTTAGACAAAATTTATGGTGTTGAACTAGTTCTCATACTCATCTCTTCTGAAACATACAATATTTTTTCTGAAATAGGGTTAGAGTATCACTGATCAGCTGATGAGTTAGCTGAGTGGGTTAAGAGATCCTTGGTTTGAGCAGTGGTCTGATCTGATTTCTTTTAGATTTGTGAAGTGAGAGGAGCTGGGTTAGCTGGTTTAATGGATTTCTTGTTGTTTCACCATAACAAGTACCTAAACTACCAAAATTTTGAGATACATTTTCAATTATGTTTTATGGAGGTTCCATTTTATTAAATTGTTCTGGTGATTTCATTATGTTTTTGTTATATAGGTCAGCGAGCAAAACGCAATGAAATATCACGGCTGAAAGAGAAATTGAGTAAAAAAGAGAACCAAATAGCAGAAATGAAGAAGCAGGAAAGAATTTATCAAGCTGAAGTTGAAAATTTAAAAGTAAGCAGATTTTTGTATAATTTTCCCCTGCCCTTGTAATGAGCTGAAATCACCAAAGTATTTTTTAGAATGAAACATCATCATCATCATAAATGATATGGATTAGGCCTCCTGGCTTGCGTGTTCCAACTTCAAACTTAGTTGTCTGCTATTTCTTGACGAAGTTGGAATGACCATTTCTTCTGAGGTCATCCAATATCATGTTGTCGAGTTGGCTTGTAAGTTAACCTGTTTGTGTGTTTGATCATCTGGCATCCACAACAAATGATGACACCACTCTTGCCTGTATTTTCAAACAGTTTTCACAAGTTTCGAGAACTGTTTTACATGAGATTGTAGTCAACCGCTTAGGTTATCACAAGCTGGGTTCCAGAAATGCTCACAGATGTGCATAAAGTGACTTGACAATGCTCTGACATTTCTTATTCTGTAAAATGATGAAAATGAGGAATTTTTACCGTCTGACAATCATATGTTTCTGCACCTGAAATGTGGGCTTGGCAAACACGTTGAATGTGATGATGGCACAAAAACCACTGTAAAGTTGTGTCTATCTTCATTGGCGGAAATTTCTTTGAGGAAAATGTAGATAAGCTGGTCACCCGCTACAACAAGTGCCTGAACTATGATGGAAACTACGTAGAAAAGTAGTAGGTATGATCTTTCTTGTAAAAATACAACTCTTGAAAAAAATATTAATATGGAAAACTGTACTTATTATTCGGACACGCCTTGTATAATACTTTCAAATAAATACAGCTTGTAATTTTTTTAAATGTAGTTTTATGTATAGGTCTATCATTTAAATGAAAAGTTAATTTATATTTACTGAAAGAAAATAATATATATTGAAAATTGATATTGCCAGTAGTCATGAAATATACTTTTTTAAACTCATCTCAATCCTTTACTTCTAAAAAAATTCTTGCTTAAATATTGTGCGTGTTGATATTGTTGAACAGAATATTGATCTAACAACTGTTGCTATTGTCTTGGCAACATTATTTATAGTAATTACTTGTAGAGATACTTTCAGAAAGTAGGTCACTCAGAATTATTTCTTTAACGATATTATCAATTACTTAAAAACTTTGGTATACGTTTATTTTTATAATAATGAATTTTTTCCATAAACAGGTTTCTAATAAATTCAACATATGAATTATATTGACTTAGTTGTAGTCAGTTATTCAAAATATAGTTTCAGAATACATTACGCATAAAATCAACATTTTATTGTTAAATGTAAATATTAAGGATTGATTGTTGTTATTTAGAGTTTAAATTTTCTTAATAAAAGTAAATAACTGCTTCGAAAAATATGTTTATTTAATCAAATCTTCAAAGTACAGAAATGACTTTTCCTATAGAATTCACATTATCTATTATAACTTATGGACAAAATTGTGTTTTAGGACGGGATATCAAAAGTTATGTCGGAATTAAAAACAAATCGCAACCATTTAACTGTTGTCAGTAAAAACGATGCAGAAGTGCAAACATTATTCGATATTAATGCGCTGCAATTGGAATTGCAAAACGAAAAGAAAAGAAATGTTGAATTAGAAAATGAAAAAGAAATCTTAAAACAACAGTTTGCTGATACTGAAAAATTATTAAAAGATGTTCAGGATAAATTGTTAATAAATAATAAAGATAAAAAGAATGAAGAACAATTTGAAAAACAGTTAAAAGACCAATTAGTAGCAAAGGATCTTGAATACAGGTTTGTTGTTTTTTTTTGTTTATTGATTACTTTTACATCAGTCGTCTCAATAGTCTTGCTAGTTGAAAGTGTATCTTAATTTTATTTCTGAATTTCATCATTGTCATTTTATTTCACCCTGAATTTTTATTTCCAGAGGATTATTAAGTATTAAAATATTATAATTTTGACTGAAAAAAGTTTTGTTTAATTTTTAAAAAAAATTTTACAATAAATCTAATATTATTCTATATTGTAAGCCTTATTTCTGTAATACACAACATGAGTGAATTGATAGTGAAATCTTTCGTACAAAATATACCTTTGTAAGTTATTTTATTTTCATTATTTTTTTTATCAAACATCCTGTGCAGGATTATAAACAGCCTTATTATTTAAAATTTAAATGTGTATTTCTAACTACCAGTATACCGTAACTGAAAACACTTACCAATGTTTATAGCGCTTTCATGTATCTTGTACACAATTTTTTATTACACAATTTTAATTTACTGAAGATGTGTACAAGATACACAAAAGCGCTATTTGTAAGTGTTTTCTGTTACCGTATTCTGGTGGTTTAAAATATTTATTTCAATTTCAACCTTTGTAAGCGTATACTGAATTAGATTTCTCTTATTATTTTAATTTTGGTATTGAAATTCTTAATATTTATTTATTGGAGTAAGGGGTATAGTAATTTCAAAAAAATAACAGTCTAAATACTTGGCAAGGCATATTTGGATGTATCTTTTTACTTTCTCTTGTCTGATATGAGTATTTAGGAGAAAAAATTATTGTTTTTGTGTCAATTTTTTGAAATGTTTTTTCACCATTGAACCCAAAAGTGTGTGTGTGTGTGTGTGTGTGTGTTACAATATATCTCAGGAACAGAATATCGTACAAAGTTGAAACTTGTAACGTTAGGTATTACTAGGGGACCCGACATGAAAATTTTCGTAAAAATCGGTCTATTGAAAGTAGTAGTTTGTTCGTGTGGTTTTTCACTTTTTGCAATTTTCTCAACAAGGGCCTATTATTTTTTTTAAATTGCCTCATTTACTAAATTTCTTATGCTTTATGAGATAGGGTAAGTGCCATGCCTGAGATTCTTGGGGAGCTGTGCTCTTGTGGTAAAAATATGTTTTTTTTTAAGATTGTTGCCTTATTTTAGGATTTTTTTTTTTTTTTTTTTTTTTTTTGGTTTAACGTCCGACTGTTTTGCAAATTGCTGCTAAAGCAGACGCTGAAGGATAAAATGAATTTTTTGTAACGTATGAAAAAATGCCATGCCCGAGTGGGATTCGAACCCAAGACCGCGTGATGAGAGGCGAGCACGTTACCAACATCGCCAACGCAGCCGGCCATTTTAGGACAAAAGTGTATGTATTTGAAGGTATAGAAAATTACAGAAAAACCTACAATAAATTTTTATTTTAAAAATTTTTTCTACAGCACTTATTTCAGCATCAATTAGTGATTTTCTGTATTTTTCTCATCAAAATCAGTAAAAAACTGGATTTTTTTTAAAAGTTTGTGCCCATTATATGCATTTAATGACAAAAGTGAATATAATATAATAATTAATAACAAATTTAAATAATTTGTATTTATGTAAATTACATATTTATACCCAGTTTTATCAGTCTTAACTTTCCAAATAACTCTACATGTGTACTTTTATAAATTTTTTAATATCTAAAATTGATATCTAATTTTTTTGTTTATTTATCTGTTACAGGGTTGTATTAGAACAAAAAAATAAAGAATGTGATAAATTAAAAGAATTGTATATAGAATTAAGACAATCTAAAGAAACAATAATTAAACAATTAGAAAATGAAAAAGATTCAAATAATAATTTAAATCTACAATTGAAAACGTTAATGACACAAATTGATGATTACAAAAGTAGAATAGACGTTAAAGATGAATTATTAACAAAATATAAAAATGATTGCCAACAATTAGAAGCTGAATTGAGTAAATTGAAAAATGAAAGTGATTTATCATCTTCGATTAATTTCTACATTGATCAAGTATCGAAGGTGAGATTAGTCATTCATCCATTTTAACCACTGGGCCACAGAGGTGTCCAGTTTTTGATTATTTCTTGTCCAAATTGTATAAATGTGAAAGCTTAGTTACCATAGGGGTGGAATGCCTCACATATTTTAAGAAATTATTCAACTCACAAGAGTAATAATGAGTTAAAGTAAAATTTATCTGAAAAAGGTGGAGAGATTTTCATTTTTGTATGTATGTATATAACAGAAATTGATTTAAATCCATTGCTTTGTTGGTGGAAATTTTTTAAATTGCCATGTATCATTTTTTTTGTCCATCCATCGCACCCAGATGTCAGAAACTACAAGATAGCAACAAACTGTTTTCTAATCCATAATCTACACAAAACGTTAGTGGGCCTAAATTGGTTTTAAAGTTCCGGTTTTGACCAGAAGTGTCCCCAAAACGGAAGTCAAAAAAATCAAAGTCAGAAACTACAAGCGATAGCAACAAACAGTTTTCAGATTTGTAATTACATAAAAAGTTAGTGGGCCTCAGGGTTCGGTTTGAAATTCCGGTTTTGACCAGAAGTTGTCCAAACCAGGAAATTAAGAAATCAAAGGCATAATTTTGAAACAAAAATTGTGTCATTTGATTCCTCTTAAATAATAGATACAGAAATCATTGGGTTTGAAGTTTTGGTTTTGACCGGAAGTGGTCCAAAACGGGAATTCAAGAAATCAAAGTTGTTATTTGGAAACAAAAATTCGTGTCATTCGATTTCTCTTAAAGAGTAGATACAGAAATCAGCAAAGGCTTTTGCCATTTGTCAAAGTTAAGCCTTTTAAAAGATTGCCATGAGACACGTTGTCTCATAAAAGGGATTTTTAATTATTTATAGTAATAAATCTTTATAATGCATCCTGCAGTTTGAAATTATTTCTATTTCATATAATGAATTAATATAATAATTTCACTAACCTTCTTTTTAAACTGCGTCACCTTTATTGTAATTTCTACTTACACTTGTTTCGGTGGATCCACCATCATCAGAGTAAATGAAAATTGAAACTAAAAACTTTTTATCTCACTTATTTAAAATTTACAGAAGATGATACATCTTCAGTCACTTGTATAAAATTTATAGTAATAATAATAATAATGATGCTTAACCTTAGTAGTTCTATATGGTACTTAAAAATGTCGTACTTTTTTGCAGAAAGAAAAAGAATGTGATACTTTAAAAAGTGAACTTAACTCTGCTAGAAAACAGTACGCTGATGAACTTGAGAGGCTCAAAATGGAATTAGAAGCTGCTAAAAAAAGATTAATCGAACTGGAGAAAAATTTAAGAGTGGAATTTACTAATAAAATGAATAACAAAGAAGCTGAAATTAGTTCCCTTCATTCTGTTATACAGGATAAGGTAAGTAATTAAATAAATATGAAATAAGTAATAAAATAAATAAGTAATGTATCAGGGAAACTAAATTTTTCTAATAAAAAGCATTTTGTCATGAGAACATTCTTCTGTTTTCATTTCTTGGAATGCGTGCTAATTGTACTATGTGTGATGTTTTTCTGTTCAGGACCTTCACCATTTATTGTAGGAAACTTTACAAAGAGCGTAAAAACTAATTAAATGTGTCTAAGACTGTTTACAAATGTGAAAACATTTTCACAAAATATTTATAGTAGGCCTTTAATGTATACTATTGTTATTTTAGTCAAATTTATTGATTAAAATATTATTGATTGTTTTGGTTTGTTGATGTGTCACTTCTTTTGCTTATTGCTGTTCTTAATAACTAATTTTAACTTACATTTTTATAGTGCATCCTGCAGCCTACATTATTCAATCCTGTTGTAAAAATATTTAATTTGTCATTAACCTGTTACAGCTGCTATATCATTTGTTTTTACCTTTTTATTTTTGGATAATCCTACTTTTTACTGACATATTTCGGTGGATCCACCATCATCAGAGTAAATAAAATTGAACTAAACTTTTTAAATTTTTTTTTATGTATCTTCAGTCTTTTGTATAAAATAGTATAATGTTTTGTACAAATGATTGAAGATATATCTTCTAAAAATTTTATTAAATTTTTAAAAGTTTAGTTTCAATTTTATGTACTCTGGTGATGGTAGATCCACCGAAACATGTCAGTAGAAAGTAGGATTATATAAAAAAGAGGTAAAAACAAAATGATATAGCAGCTGTAACAGGTCAATGAAAAATTAAATATTTTACAACATTACTTTAACATATTTAAATTATGGATTTAAAACTCAGTTAATATTTTGTTTTGTTTTAAAGACTATCTTGCATTATTTGATTAGATGTAAATATAGCATTTTCTTTGTAACATAATAGGTGTAGTTGTAAATTTTTGATTTTTACATGTTTATTATTTTAACTAAAGCTATGTAACATATTTTTTTATTAATTAACCAGCAGAACAGTAAAAACCTTAATGTGCTGAAATTATAAAATTATAATTACTTAAATAATTATATCCCCCTCAGTGTTTTGAAATACAGACTGGCGGGGAGGAGAGATGTGGGAGGCCTCGTAAGAGTTGTCAATAATTCAATCGTTTGTTGCTGTTGTGAGATGGAACAGGTGGAAGCCTAATCCTTGATAGTGAGAAAAAGAAGATGATAATTGTATAATGTGTTAATAGTAAGAGAAAATTTGGCTTTATTGCATAGTTTCAATTGAAGAAATTAGAAGATAATAAAGAATAATTATGAAAAAACTGAGCGGTTCATGATGGGCAGGATCAGTCTCTAAACAGTTTTTTTATCTTAACTTTAAATTTTTTATTTCTGTATTAATAATAAATCAATCTGTAACAGAAAATTTACTACAGTCGCTGTAAATCTGAGAACAGGAGTTAATTCACATTACTTAGTTGCTATTAGTTGCTGACTGACTGGGCTGGCCCGAAGGCCGTAATTATTTAACTGTCTAATTTTATGATATTGCATAAATGCATTTGTTCAATTAATTTTTGTTTTAGGATATAAAATTAAAGGAAGCTGTTACTGAATTAAATACATACAGCAATTTAAATAAAGACAAAAATAAAGTAATGACAGACCTAAGAAATAAGACGGTTGAAGAAACAGAAAACAGAATTAGAAAGGAGAATGAATTAAAATTACAACAGTTGATTGAACAACATTCAAAAGAATTAAACACACAAAAGATATTTTATGAAAGTAGAATTGATAGTTTAGAAAAAATACATAAAGAAGCGATAGATACTGTTGTTAATAAAACATCAAATGAATTTAAACGACTTGAGGAAAAATATCAAACAGTGATAAGTAAGTGGTTTTTATTCTTTTATGTGTTATATTTGCGTGTTAAAATATTTGACCAATATTTTAAGAGCAAAAGATGTTGAGGTGTGAAGTGTAAGTGACACTAATCAGACGTATTTACACTGAAGGTAATGGATTTCATTATACAGTGAACTCTGTGATGAATGAAATGAAGGTGTTTATTGTAGGTTGGTAAGTGAATAACTTTCTGGTGACCTGGCATAATCATAAGTAATCATACATAGCAACCTGTTGACAACACTTTCGTTTTGAAACGAAAGTGTTGTGCAGCAGCAAGAGTGGTTTAGAGGAGATGGGAAATTTAAAAGTAGGCAACGAGAACATACAGGAAGTTGGGGAATTCTGCTATCTAGGGAGTAAAATAACAAAGGATGGTAGAAGCACGAGTGATATCAAGAGTAGAATTGCTCAAGCTAGAAAAGCCTTTGAAATGAAAAACAGCTTACTGACTACAAACATTGATTTACAGATTAGGAAAAATTTCTTAAAACATTATGTTTGGAGTGTAGCATTATACGGAAGTGAAACGTGGGTGATAGGGGCTGTAGAACGGAAGAGGATAGAAGCTTTTGAAATGTGATGTTATAGGAAAATGTTAAAGATTAGGTGGGTGGACAAAATAAGTAATTTAGAGGTTCTTAGGCGAGTGGATGAAAAAAGAAGTATATGGAAGCATCTTACCAAAAGAAGGGATAGGCTAGTGGGGCATATCCTAAGACATCCAGGTATTGGGCTTCAATAATGGAGGGTAACATTGAGGGAGTAAATTGTAGAGGGAGGCAAAGATTAGAATATATAAAGCAAATTACAAAAGATGTAGGGTGTTGCAGGTATGTAGATATGAAACGACTTGCGCAAGATAGAACAGGTTGGAGAACTGCATCAAACCAGTCGAGAGACTGATGACAAAAAAAAAACCTGTTGACGAAGTACAAAAAATTAAAATAATATTAGAAATTCTTTAAATTAAAAACCATATCATTCATAAGACAGTTTTCAGAACACATTATAAAAGTGGCATTACAAAATGTTACAATGTAACTGAACAAATCGGACTGTCAGAGCAGTGGTGTATTAACTCAAAATATTTTTTTCTTCTATTTCCTAAATTACAGCTTCAAGTTTGTTGTAAAAATTTTTAATAATGTGTATTAGTAGACATCACTAACAACATTGTAACAATACAAACATGTTACTATTTTGTACGGCTTTTGCAAGCTCCTGATATTTTTACTATTAGAAGCTTCTTCTTTGTTTTTCTCAAAACTTGATTTTTGAGTTAATACAGTACTGCTCTGGTAGTGCGAAACGAGTAAAAATAAACTCAATAACGATATAAGAAATAATTTAGAAATACTAGAAACAAATAACGAGATCTATATTTTGGTAAAATATTTTATTTTTAAACTAAAAGTAGTCACAATTATTGAACACACAGGTTGAGTATGACAACTGTTTGATTAAGTTGTCAAGACTATTTCAGTTTGTATTAAATTAATACCCATGCTGTGTTCAGTGTATTAAACAACATTGAAGATCTGTTTTTTTTTTGTTTTGTCCGACTGTTCTGCAAGTACTGCTAATGCAGACAGTGAAGGATAAAATGATTTTTTTTAACGTATGAAAATATGCCGTGCCTGAATGGGATTCGAACCCAAGACCGCATGATGAGAGGCGAGCACGTTACCAACTGCGCCAGTGCGGCCTAGATGAGTGGCTAATATTAAGGCGATATACCTATACAAACATTTGTGAGTCTTTACTGTATTACTGGGGTTTTCTAAAATTATATTACTAATAATAAATATATATCAATGTGTTCATCCATGTTCTTACATTGGTTTTTTAAAGAACTATTCAAATTTATAGGTTCACTTAAGAAGCAATTAGCTGAACAAGAGGAATCGATGAGGGTGAAATATCTTTCAGATTTGGCTTTGGCAGAAGAAAAAGTTAAAGATGTAACTGTAAAATATTTTGCGGAAGAGATTAGAAAAATGGAGGTTCATCATAAAAATCAATTAGCCGCTATCACTACCCAATCAAAATTATCACCTAGTGTTATTGGATTACAAAAATTGTTAAATGAAAAAGAGAAAGAGGTTTGTATCTAATGGTTAATATTTTACTAGTTCTATCAAATAACTCATCGATTTATTCTAAATTATTTTATTGTTGGGAGTTCTTCATTATAATTTGTAGGAATTTAAGGCTAGTTGCCAATAGGGATGCTTATAGAGCATATTAGTTGACGTGTTATGTGTGGCATGACACATATGTGCAACACATTTTGATCCACCTATTGAGAAGCATTTTTCAAGTGACTCGCATTCAAAAATTTATAACTCATGGAGAAAACATTGGTTATTATTAGATTTCAGTTCTAAATCAGAATCTGGTATTAATGCTGAAGAAGTTTTGTGGTTTTCCTTAAACCTTTCAGTACCAATGTCCGGCAAACAGGATATCGATATAATTTACGTAGTGACAACATCCGGTTTACCGGATGTCCGTAAGTTATGCATAAAGTCCTAATGTCCGGATAACCCAACGTTTATAAAAAAAACTTTTAAACAAAAATTAATAATGTATTTTGAGACTGCCTCTGTGTCGTAGTGACTAGCATTCTAGCATACAAAGCGAAAGGTCGTGGGTTCGATTCCTGGCTGGGGTCGGGAAATTTTAACACGTTAAAACCACCGTTAAGGTACCAAAACCCACAGTAGTTGTTAATGACCAAGCTGTCCGTGCGACTTAAAATAAACTAAAAAAAAATTATTTTGAATATTTTAAATGTTAGAACGATTTCTTTTTTTTATGAACACAATAAAAATTTATTGTTAACAGGAAATTTTATTTTTGTGTGACTTAATTTTTGTTGGCAATGGCAGGCTTACTCCTGCAAGTTTTCTAAGTAGGGCTGGCACTTTTTGTACACCCTTATACAAATTAAATGGCACTTTTAGATTAAGCTTTTAAATATTGTTTCGGCACTGAAAGGGTTAATGTAGCAATTTAAAAATTACCAGTTAATAAGTACATTCTGTTTAAAACTAAAAGCTGCGGAAAGTACACATGTGTGCATTATTCTGTGCATGCTGTGACAACTACGAGTGTTATTATCTACATTTGATTCAATTATGAGGTGTTAATAATTTATCTATTGTCACAATCGGTTTACTTTTTCAATTATTTGTTTTTTATTGATACATAAAACGGCAGGTTAAGGGTCATGAAGATTTATTATTTTAAAGCCTGTGAATTTGTTCTTAATATTTCCAAAGATTTTGTTCTTCTGGTGGAAATAAATAACAGAGAAGTTATTTGATTGTAAACGTCCATATTTTTGTTTTAGTTAAAATTAAGTCTTGAGATTTAATATTGTGTGATCAATTTAGTTTGTAATTAGGCTAATTCTTTTGCTGTAATTTACAAACTGTATTAATTGATGTAAGTAATTTGTAATAAATAAATTTGTAATTTAAACATTAATATACATATTCTCAGTTAATTTTCATGGGTAAATTGTCACTCCTTTAAATTGTAGTAAATAATTGATTTGTTATCACAAACGTGCCATTTGGAAATTATACACATTTATCTTTCTCGCCAACAAAAACTAAAATTATTCGTTCTTAATTTTTCTTTAATAGTATCAGGAGAAATTCTATGACCAGACGTGCCTCATATCATGTTAATTCAGGAATTAATACAAAATTGATGTACCCGTATGAAAGATTCTTGTGTTGATATTGTATACCATTTTTTATCAGCTATTTTTATCAGTGTACATGATTAATAAAGTTGTCTTGTTTTACAGTTGGAACAATTAAAAAGTTTAAAACCAAAATATTTAGAAGCAGAAGAGAAATTAGCTGCTTTGGAAAAACAAATTGATATAGATCGAGAAAGTACTGCAGAACTTGTTGTGCGGTGGGCAAAAGAGGTGTGCATTTAATACTTTAATTAGCATTTAAAATAAATTTATTTTATTTTTATTAACTGTACCAGAAACATGGTGGCATTATTTTATTCTGCATTTAAAAATCTGGTGAGAAATACTCAAATGACTTTCTCTTGCCAATGTAACGAAAATATAACCTGAGATCTAATCTTGAGAAATATAGATAATCAAATAGCTATTTTGTTTGTAAAGGCATAAAGATGATTTAGAAAGCAAAATGTTCAGCTTGAAATGGGGTGAATTTTAGGCTATTTTAAAACTTTTTTCCTAATTGTTAAGGGTTTGGACCAAAAAAGCAAACAAAATAGAAAGAAACATTTAAAATAATAAATGAGCAGAGGCGAGACATAATTTAAGGATAATGAAATGATTTTGACTGCTGTTGCACTCTGCGTAGAATATGTAAAAGGATGAAATTCAAATGACCGAACAGTTTTTACAAGTGCCTTAAGGTATAACATCTTGTGAAAGATTTTTAACAAAATTAGTTGTAATTTTTATATTTTATACTCTGATGATGGTAGAAACACCACTGAAACATGTAAGTGAAGAAAAAATCCATTGAAAAAAAATATTACAGCTGTAAATAATTAGTGAAAATTTGAAGTATTTTTACATTAGGATTAATGTTATATTACTTTTCACCGTTGATGAACTCAGCTGTTCCATGCATTTAGACCAATCAGAACGTTTGCCAGTATTGCCAGATTGTACGAATGTATCAGCCTGATAAACTGTACACGCGCATGCGTATAAGAGCCGCAGTAGCTCACTCGTGTATTCCATCTCGTAATGAACACGTTGATATAGAGCGCATTATTATGCAGTTATTTTATTATACTCGTATAATCAGCTGATTTTATGTTCATAGGTTATGATTCTGCCCATAACAGACAGGTGGAGTGTCAAATTATTTACACTCAATCTGTTCGTTGCAGGGCTAAAATAAATAGTTCTGTTTCTTATCACATGGTCAGCCAATTAAATGACTGAATCATTTAAGAACAGAAGAGGTAGAGGTGTAAAAGACACTAATCAGAGTTATCTCCTCTGAAAGTAATGAATTTCATTGTACAGCCAGACCCTGTGGTGAATGAAGTGAAGGTGTCATTTACAGAGTGGAAAATATGTGCTTTTCAGAAGGCCCGGCATGCTGATAAGCGTACTTTTCCACTCAGTGAGGAAGGCAATGGTAAACCACCTCACTCCTTGTTTTACTTAGTAAAACCTCTAGAGGTTCAAACCAGCCTTTCGGCTGTTGACCTAAACAACAACAACAGGTTATGATTGTTATTGAAAGACCAAGAAAAAATAAATGGCTGACGAAATATATTACAAAGCTATGAGAGCAAGTGTTGGCAACGTTGCTGGCAAGTCATTGGCTAGCTATAAAGAGGGTAGGGGGGGGGGATTGGGTACGTTCAAAGCTCATCAACGCTGAAAAATAGTATAGGCTGCATGATGCATTATAAAGATTTATTTGAAAATCATGTTAAAATAGTGTTTAATTAAATAAACTTTTGTTTAAGGTACAAGATCTTTATTCAGAAATGTTAACTAAACAAAATAAAATGACGGAAATGAATGAGAAACTGAAGAAAATGAAAAAAGCTGCACTCTATTTCAAAACGGAATTAAAGAAACAAAAAGAAAATGCCAGTCACCCTGCGACAACTTTTAAAGATAAACAATACAGTCTCCTACAACATATTCAGGACAGAATTATGCATGCTTTCGAGGCAGATAATAAAAATCAATTAGAACTAGAAGAGAAATATGCATTAAAAGAACAAGAATTACGACTTAAATTAAATAATAATAGCTAATTTTTTAGAATTTTATTTATGTAAATATTGACGTTTGTTTTAAGGAAACACTACGTAATAACTTATTGTATTATACAACTGTTTTTGTATAGAATATATGTTATGTATTTTATTAAAAAAAATTATTTTCTTTTATTATTTAAATTCTTTTTTACTTTCTCTTGTCTATATGAATATATAGGAAGGAAAGTATTGTTTTCATGTCGAGTTTTCACCGGATATACACGTTTTCAGACCCCCTCTGAACCCAAAAATAATGTTTTTAGTGATTATGTGTCTGTGAACAAAATATCTCAACAACGAAACATCGTACAAAGTTGAAACTTGAATCTTAAGTGAGGAACCACAAGAGGACCGGACACAAACATTTTCACCAAAATCAGTCAACCGGAAGTAGTAGTTTATTCGTGTAATTTTTCACTTTTGTGCGATTTTCTCAAAAACAGTTTCTACGATGTCTTTAAAAATCGCCTTATTTACTAAAGGTTTTATGCTCTACAAGATAGGATGGGTGCCATGTCTGCTGAAATTCTTGAGGAGGCTGTTCTCTCATAGAAAAATATGGTTTTTTTAAGATTGCTGCTTCAATATGCATTTTAGTGCTTTTGTATAACGCTTAGTTTAGCAGTAATTTGTGATTTTCTGTTTTTTCCTTGAAAATCTGTAAAAAAATAGATTTTTTAAGATTTCAGCTGTTGTATCCATTTTATGACAAAAATGTATAGAATAAAATTTATAGGAAATTAAAAGATTTACAACTTTTATTTTAAGTATTTTTCTCTACAGAGCCTATTTTAGCATGAAAGAGTGATTTTCCGTTGTATTAAGCTGAACTGAGGTTGGTTTCATTTTGCATCGTTCATTCATGATTAAAATAAGGTTATGTTTATTGAGGTTAGTTTTTTTGTTTATTTCTAATGTTAGTTTATATTGTTCATTATTTGCACTAGCAAGAGAAAGTCGAGTGACTGTTTCAATCAGATTTTTTTCTTCTTTATTTCACTGATTAGGCAGTACTGCCTGTTCCGGAAAACACCTTTCCCTTGGACAACCAACACCCCTTCGACCATTTGGCTTTTCATTCCTAATCTAGGTAAAAGGCTTCCCTTCATGCACTCCAGTTGATTCTGTACTCATTGATCTTCTTCTCCAGGCTACTCTATATATTTGCAACTCTTATCTTAAACATCCTTTTGTATCTTGTCCTCAAGAGTGCAGCCCTTCAATGCCTGAAAAATTTAATTTCCACAGCTCTGACTTGGCTTCTTCCACGGTTTAAAAACACCCATGCCTAGCTGCCATGCATTATAACTGGCACCGCCATAGTTTTGTAGAATTTCAGTTCTGTTTCCTTTCTTGTTTTGTGCTTTAGGGTTCTGTGAATTATCCCGCAAATGTGCCTAAATCTATTGATTTTATTTTATTTTTTTAAATTTAAATTACTTAACCTTTAATTTACTTAGTTTCTTATTAATGGTTGGCTTATTCATCCCATTTGAAAACAAATTTTAACATGTAAAGTTGTTAAGAATTTTTTTGCAAAACTGATTACAGGTGGTTGGTGCTATAAATATGTCTGTTATTATCAACTGAAAAATTTAACACCATTGGTGCCTAATGTTGTTTGATAGAGGATTTAAAAGTGTGTGCTAGAATCAGATTCAAAGTAATACGAGCTTGCTTGTAGCAGCTGTAGTTGCCACACTTACAGTAGCAGTGTTTACTATTATTGTTCTGTGGAAGGTTCTTCTTCTTATGGTGCCTATTTGAGCTGAACGTTGGCGATTATTCTGGCTATAACAACCATACTAACAGCTGTTCAGATAGCTCTCGAGTTGTTTTGGAGAACCACACTCATAAGATTCTTGAGCCAGAAAATCTGTCTTCTACTTGGTTCACGTCTCCCCTGATTTTACCCTGAAGGCGGGTACTTATTTCCATTTCTCTGTTTCTTTTGTGGAAGGTTAACTGATAAAAATATTGTGATGTTTAATTGAGATTCTTTCAGGATTTTGTTAACTAATTTGAGTTAAACCTCTGAATATGCCTTTTAAAATCATTGTTGACCATCTCCATGGCATAGTGATTAGCACGCTAGCCTACAAAGCGAATGGTCCCAAGTTCAATTACCAGCTAGAGTCTATAAATTTTAACATGTTAAAACCCATAGTAGTTGCTAATGACCGAGCTGTCCATGCGACTTTAAATAAACTAAACAAATATATTGTTTTCTCTAAATTTATTGAAAAATGTTTTAATTTTTGGATGGAAAAATAGAGAGGCTTGGCATTTGGAATGTATAAAATAAAAATATAGTTGTAAAAAGTTGAAGAATTTTTTTAACAAACTTAACTGCTGTTATAGAATATCCCAGCAGTCTTCCATTGATTGTTATCAACATTAGAAATATAGAAAAATAATTAAAAGTACGACATAGTTTGGAAGGTTATTTTAAAATTAAAACATCAATTAATATAATGAAATCATAACAAGCAGAAAATAAACAATGTAAAAGTTTAGATAGTAATCATAAATGCATTCTCATAATTAACAATGTGGTAGATATATTCAATCTTAAAAAAAAAACAATAGAAGAAAAATAGGTCTTCTTTGTTGATTAACTCTTTGTTATACAAAGAGATTATTTATATCCTCTTTGCCTAAGGTGAAAGTACCGGTTTTATTTGTATCGATTAATGTCATTGAATCTCTTTAATGTTTTTTTTCCTTCAGTCACACGTTAATAGTTGTAAGTTCAAGTTCAGTCATTCATTCATAAAGTGTCTGTACATTAGTTCAAACGTTTTTAACAAAAAAATTGAATATAAAATGTTATCGATAAGTAACATTCGTTATTTTTTATTTATAGTTTTTATAATTAATTATTTTTTGTTATTTACGAAAGCTATTACGAAACATAATAATTATTTTGAAGAATACATAGATGAAGATGAAGATGTTATTTTAGAATATGGTTTACGTAAGTTTTACTTTTTCTTTTAGTAAATTCTATTATAGATGTACAATAAATTAATACATTTAAATTTCTTTTGGTGTAATGGTCAGTGCAACTGGTTTCTATGCCGGGTTTTGATTCATGGTCAGGTCTGGCATTTTTCATTTGTAAATCGCTTATCATTGTTACCTATGTACAAGTCAAGGCTCATGTAGGCATATCCCTAAAAAATACTGTATTTTTATTAAAGTAATGTTTTTTTAAATATTTTATCCTTTTTACGGCTGTCTTTATTTTCAACTTGTTACGAGCACTTTCACAGTCGCAACACAAAAAAGTTTTGATTTAAAAAAGTTTGAAGCTTGATGCAGTCTTCACAATAATTATTCTATAGTCGTTTGCACGTTCAGTTGACACAATGGATCTTACGGGAATCGTCACTGCTATTAGCGCAACTAAAACATCAATTAAAGGCATCTGGATGCGTATATAAATACATTTTTTTAAACCTCTATAGAACACGTATTTTTTAAGGTAGAACTACAATTCAAGTTTTGCTTAGCAGAAAAAAAATGTGTTATGTAGAATGTTTAATGAATTGTAAAAAATCAAAAATAATCTGTAAAAACATTTTCTTCAATTAAGGGGGTGGGGGTTAAAATGAATATCTTATATATTTTACTGCAGACCTACTAATGCCTTCTCCACATTCCCTTGCCAGACTTTCTAAACTCTGCGTGATAAATGTAATCAAATAATGGAATTAGTTATTACAAATCTAAAAAATCTTTCTCAGAACAGATATCGAAAAAAATATTTCACATTTGGAATCCGGTTATGAAGTTGAGTATAAACTTATAGTGTTAATTATTAATTAATAGTCATACAGACTACTCTACATTATAAAGGTTTGTTATCAATGGGGCGTGGGGGAGGGAATGTTATTGGTTATGATGGCATTGATTGATCTACAAAGCCGATGTTTGTGTATGTGCTAGTAGCAGTCAGAGCCCCATAAGAAATACACTCTCCTATACTGCTCTGTTGTGTCAACTGAACATGCAAACGACTATAGAAGCTTTATGTTATTTACACTTTTATCTGAGATTGGTAGTTAATTTTAATGTATACCATTTTTTAGCATTACATATAAGTATCAAATGTAATATTTAACTGTAGCTCTATTTTCTATACCACGTTTTTTTTCTATTGATATTTCATTTTAGTAAATTTATGCTATACTGAACCTTTATTTTAATCACCCATTGATTGACAAGATAGATGATATTCGAGAAAACACTGGAAAGAAGTCGGAATAGGTTGAGGAGCTATACCATGAAGTGAGAATTATGCTATGCCTAAAAACGAATTTTTAAGGTTATGCTACTTTTCATGCATTTTTATTGGGTTGTTAACTCCATAATTTAAACCATATACAAAGTTTTGGGGTTATTCCAATTTTTTGATGTAACTAGTTCTAAACTTTGAAGTTGAATTATACCACGGTAAATAGAAGAGATCTCTTCTATTTACCATGGATTATACCATACAAGATTCCATTCATTTTTATGACTGGATTTAAATTTGAATAGGTTTTAAATTGATGTTTAAAATATTCATTAGCTTTATTTTGGTTACTTTGGTTCATTAGCTTTAGTAGCTTGGTTATTGTAACTTTTTAGTATCGATTGATTTGTTAGATTCTTCAGATTTCAATCTGAAGAAGTGTTGGGCACTGCAAAAGTGCTTGTAACAAGTTGAAGAAAAATGAAGCAGTAAAAAAGGGTAAATTTTAAAAGTTTTTTTATTTAATAAGAAAAACATTACATTAATATGGATTCTGCTGCTATGATGCTTATAACTTAAATAATTATAATTGTATTTTTGAACACAATTTGTAAATTACTGAATTTGGTATTTCTAGTACAATTTATTATATATGAAAAGAATGTAAACTTTAACAAATTAAATTTTATGTTGAATCAGACTCATGTGTATACTGACATCTGGTTTTGTTCATCCTTACTAGATTTTAAAGGAAACTGTGTTTTTTTTAACAGATCAGAACAACTGGTAAACACTATCCCAAGTTTTAAACCAACACTTTATTTTATATTCCAGATCAGTGTTTTCTTAGATTGTATTATAATGATTTAAAACTTAATAAATAATTTAATATGTAGTTTATCTTGAATACCAGCCAGTGGTTACCAATATACTTTGAGGGTCAGGGTTCAATTAACCATATTCTCTCAGGAATAGTTGGCCTGAGTCTGTACAAGACTACACCTCATTTACGTGTCATACGTATCATCTTCATTTCATTGGGTCATGGGGTTGCTTTTGTTCTTAAATTGAACATATTGCAATATACACATGTTAGGATTTAAAAAAAAAATACCTTAATTAA
This sequence comes from Catonia carolina, assembly GCA_035578175.1. Classification (NCBI taxonomy): domain Eukaryota; kingdom Metazoa; phylum Arthropoda; class Insecta; order Hemiptera; family Achilidae; genus Catonia; species Catonia carolina. The sequence goes on from JAQMRL010000005.1 coordinate 24,112,817, forward strand.
ACTGTTTAATCACTCAGAATTACTGAAGACTTAAACATCTGCAAAAGTTTAAAAAAAATAGTTTCAATTTTTGAGTTTTTTATGTAGCTTACTCTGATGATGATGGATCCACCGAAAAATGTAAGTGTGTAGAATAAACTATTATTTAAAAGGAAGATTAAAGCAGCATCTAAGAAGGATAGTAAAAAATTATGTTTTTGGTGGCAATTTTTAAAATTGTCATCTATCATTTTGCTTTGTCTGTCCGTCACAACCAGATGTCAGAAACTACAAGAGATAGCAACTAACGGTTTTCGGATTCGTAATCTACCCAAAAAGTTAGTGGGCCTGAATTTAGTTTGAAGTTCTGGTTTCGACCAGAAGTCAAAATTTGGAAGCAAAAATAGTGTCATACCTCTTACCGGTCCAAAACCGGAAGTTAAGAGATAAAATTCAGAAACCACAAGAGATAGCACAACAAACGTTTTTTCGATTCATAATCTACAGAAAAAGTTAGTGGACCTGGATTGCGTCCGGTTGGTTTCAACCGGAAGTGGTTCAAAACTGGAAGTTAAGAAATCAAAGTCAAAATTTGGAAACAAAAATAGTGTTATGATTTAATGAGTAGATACAGAAATCACTTATAGTTTTGGCCATCAGTCTTTTTAAAAATTGCCACCCGCCAAGAGACGTGTTGTCTCATGAATGGGATTTTTTTTCATTGTATTGATTACAAGAATTTTTTTTTGACTAAAAAAAGAATTCAAATGATTTATTTGTACATGTATTAGATATAATAGTTATCTTCAATCTACAATTTTTTGTAGTGTACTCAACACTCTTTCCTGTGGTTTTAATTTAATAAAATTATTTTTCAGCTGCATTTATGGAAGTGTGTTATAGAGATGATCCACAACTGAATAAATGTATAAAGAATGTTATACAACGAATTGTTCCTAAACTCAAATCTGGTATTTATGTTTATATACTAAAAATTAATTTTTTAAATATGTTGTTACAATTTTCTTTTAATATAAATGTTTTAACTCCTAATAATCATAAGCGTACTTTTCCAATGAGTGAGGAAGGCAATGGTAAACCACCTTACTTGTTTTACTTAGTACAGCCTCTAGAGATTCAAACAAGCCTTTCAGCTGATGACTTAAACAATAACAATTTTCTTTTAATATAAATGTTTTAACTCATAATAATCATAAGTGTACTTTTCCAATGAGTGAGGAAGTCAATGGTAAACCACCTTACTTGTTTTACTTAGTACAGCCTCTAGAGATTCAAACAAGCCTTTCGGCTGATGACTTCAACAATAACAATCGTACAAAATTGATGGTTGAAAGCCATAATTTGTAGTCATGAATAGTTTTGATTTTGTCCTTTGGCCTGCCCAGTTAATCAGCAGATAGAAAGTTACTATCGATTGTTAAGAAAAACTGGTTAAGTAAGTGACTTTGTATGGTATTCAGCTGACAGCTACAAATGAACACACTCCACTAGTAGTCCCTGTTCAAATTTTTGTGTAATCCACAACAGTCCACCAAAAAGCTGTGATCTGATTGGATAGTTGTTAATAGTCTACACCTATAAACAAATCTATACAGATAACAAAAAGAAAAGCAGAGGAATTAAAATTTAATTAATAAGTAACAAGAACTTTATATGAATGAATCTAGTGTTACAGTGAATTGTTTGGCTTTAATATTCAATGTTACGTTGTCGCCACCGGCTTGTAGCTGTGCAGTCTGTAGAGATTATAGGACTGGCCGGGCATCCGGCGGGGTAGTTCAAAAGATGCTCGGGGAAGCCTTCGCCACTACCTCAAAGAGGAGCAGCCGCTGGCAAGCAAAGGGGACGTCGTCTTTACCGCTACCTAAATGATAGGAGCGGTCACTGGTGAAGCGAAGCGGGGTCGTCTGTACCGCTGCCTGATCAAATAGGAGCAGTCACCGACGCAGCGAGCACCTTTTACCGCTGCCTCAGAAGAGGAGCAGTCGCTGGTGAAGTGAGGGGCAGGGAAGGGAGTTGATGTAGCAGAAAGAAATATTCAATGTAGAGTGCTAAATCTTCTCCATGTCGACCCTCTCATATGAGCGGATCGATACTGATTGTTCACCTTCTCAACTATCGCATTCACCAGTGCGCAGATACATGTTGCCACTTGGTACATGCACTGCGCTATCTATCGGCAGCAGCGCCAACAGTGGGCAAAAACATGAACTACGGACCGGCGCAAAAGTAGTACAGTATCAACGTACTACTATAATATAATTTACGCTTAGATTAACAGTGTTACAAGAGTGCTAGAAACAAGATTTACCTTCATTTACAAACTATGAAAAATTATAAATGAAGCTCAGGTGTAACAGACTCATTAATCCATGATAAGGAACGATAAAATAATTATAAATTTTTTTAGAGCTCAGAATTAAATAAATTATACCTCATTTTAAAGATCAGTGTATCTACTGGCACAAAAAAAACAAAATTGGAATTTTGACCAAAAATCCATGGTGAACCCTCCCTTCTTAAGCCGTGTATTCCAGAACCTGTTTTGGAATATTAATTTCCCTTCATTCTCTGAAGAACATCCATATTCATTAATGTTATCACTGATTCTCTCTTTTACTTTTGTCTGCAACTCTTGTAATTTTGAATTCTGTCCTCCCTCGCACAATCATTGACTCTCCGTAAGAAGCATCTCTGAAGCTTCCAATTTCTGTTTCCTTCTCTCTATATGAGCCCAAATTTTGCTGCCACACAAAAGAGTCAGAATCATAAAATCTCATTAGTGTATGACGATGAGCATTGTTTCTCATTGTACTTGCGATTGTTTCTCATATGCTATGAAAACTATGAATTTTTTTCAACATCAAGCTCTTCAAATCTTGAGTTTGATGAATCCCATGCAAGCATGGCATATTTTCATACATTACAAAAAATCATTTCATCTTTCACTGTCTGCATTACTAGTAATTGCAGAATAGTTGGACATAAAACTAAAAAAAAGATAAAAAAGCTCTCCTAAAAAACCACTGCGCCAGCCCAATTATTGTTGCTACAATAATAAATTTTTATAAATTACTTAAGTATATATTCAAATTGACTTTGATCAATGCAGGTGTACCAGAACTAGATTTGCCTCCACTGGATCCTATGGTGATGAAATCACTACAATTTACTTACAGAAGCAGAAGTGCAATGGTAGGTGGTGATACATTCCTGACAGATGTCACAATCAGAAAGTTGTCTACAATAAAAGTTATTGATGCCCGGTAAGTTTAATATCATATGTATTACATTATTATGTACTGGACTACGTTATTAGAATATAACAGTAGTTAAAATGAAACATGCATTGGAGCATTATAACTACAGAACAACTCATCATAAAGCCTTGTGATAAATAATCTTCACTTACATAATTTTTTTTAATCTCTAATGTGTTTACATTGCAATCTGTTCAAATTAGAACAATAAGCAACCCCATGATCAAATGAGATGAAGATAATGTGTATGTAAATGTAAAGATAATGTGTACGTGTAAATGAAGTGTAGTCTAGTACCGATCCAGGCCGATCATTCCTGAGAGAGTGGTTAATTGAACCCCAACCATTTAAGTACACTGGTAACTACTGTTTAGTATTCAAATCCATATAAAAGTAACTACCTTTATTAAGATTTGAACCAGGAACCTTCATCTCCAAAAATCAGCTGTTAAACATCTGATTTACGGCGATAACTTTACCTCTAGACCATCCCGCGGGTCATACAATATTTTGAAATTATGTTTTCTATTTTGTCAAAAAGATTGCAGGCAGCTGTTCAACAGCTGATTTTCAGAGACAAAGGTTCCTGGTTGAAATCCTATTAAAAGTAGTTAATTTTGTACAAATTTGAATACTAGACTGTGGTTACAGGTGTACTTTGATGATTGGAGTTCAATTAACTGTACCCTTAGGAGTGGTTGACCTAAGTCTGTACAAGCCTACACCTTACTTACATAGTATACACATCATCCTCACCTCATTGGTCTTGGGTTGCTTATTGTTCTTAAATTGAACAGATTTCAACAAACATACATTAGGGATTAAAAAAAATATGGATAATGTTGATAAGGCTGTAGGATCTACAATTTTAATCAAATAAGTGTTATTATTAATGGCTTGTCAAATTTAAACTCAAATTGTGATCTCATTTTAAACCTCAATCATCATTATCCTCTTTATCCCTCTTCCAAGTCTCCTTGGGTTGAGTCTGACACAACTTCTCTCCACCTCTCTTTGTCGCTGAACCATCTCTCCTTCATTACTTTCTTGACATCGGATCTTTTTCCCCAATTCATTCATAACTGAACCAACGACATCATTATTGGTCTTTTCCCTTCATCTCCAAGTACAACATCCTTTTAGGCAGTCTACACTCCTCCATCCTACTGATATGACCAAATTATCGTAATTTTCTCTATTCAACCCTCCTTATCAGGCTGTCCATCTCAAATTTTTCCCTAGTTACATCATTTCTTTTTCTATCTCTTCTTGCCTTTCCTAGCATACTTCTCTTGAACTTTATTTCTGTTAGCTGTATTCTACTCTTTGCTTTCCTTCCAGCTTTCAATGTTTCTGCTGCATAAGTCAGAATTGGCAAAAAATATACATTTTATATAATTTTCTTACAATCCATAGGAATTTCTTGACCCAAAACTAAACTTTTCATACTTTGGAAGAAACCATTTGCTTTCTGCACCCTTTTACTTACCTTCAATTTTTCATCTGATAAGAAAACGGTCCCTAAATGTGTGAATTCCTTTACTTCCTTGTGCACACTACCATTTAAACTTATTACATGTCCCTGACCTTTCTCCTCATCACTCTTCCACATCTGCATTTTACATTTTATTTACGCTAAAAAGTTACTTTAAAATGAAGTGTTCAAAATTCGTTTTAAATTTATCTGTTTCACATTTTTATTTTTTTACACAGTGCAAGAGTGACTGATCCCGATAAGTTCTATCTGGAATTTGAAGCACATTATGATAGACTAGAGAGTTCAGGTGGATATGAATTGGTTGGTAATATTGCAAAGATACCTATCAACAGTCGTGGAGTATTTAATATTTCAATGTGTAAGTAAATTATATTCTTTCTACTTGTAATATTTAGTTTTAGATTTTACTTATAATGCTTTTCACGGTTGATGAGATCAGCTGTTCCACGTGTTTAGACCAATCAGAATGTTTGTTAGCGTTGTCCGATTGTACGAATGTTTCAGCCTGACCAACATTACAAACGAATCCTTATAAGATCCACAGTAGTTTACTCGTGTCTTGCATCTCGTACTGAACACATAGAGCGTGTTAACATGCAATACTTTATAATATTATCAGCTGATTGTATGTTCATAGGTTATAATTGTTATTGAAAGACCAAAAAAATGGCTGATAAATTATATAACCGAGCTACGAGAGAAAGTATTGGCAACGTTGCTGGCAAGTCATTGGCTAGCTATGAAGTGGGTAGGCGGCAATGCATTCGTTCAAAGCTCATAAGCCCTGAAAAACTGTGTTGTTGTTTAGGTCATCAGCCGAAAGGCTGATTTGAACCTGTAGAGGTTTTACTAAGTAAAACAAGGAGTGAGGTGGTTTACAATTGCCTTCCTCACCGAGTGGAAAAGTACGCTTATCAGCATGCCGGGCCCTCTGAAAAGCACATATTTTCCACTCTGCAAATGACACCTTCACTTCATTCACTACAGGGTCTGGCTGTATAATGAAATTCATTACTTTCAGAGGAGATAACTCTGATAAGTCTCTTTTACACCTCTACCTCTTCTGTTCTTAAATGATTCAGTCATTTAATTGGCTGACCATGTGTTAAGAAACAGAACTATTTATTTTAGCCCTGCAACGAACAGATTGAGTGTAAAAAATTTGACACTCCACCTGTTTGGAGCAGTGTCTGTTATGGGCAGTGAAAAACTGTATAAGTCAAAATATTATTAAGATAGTCGTATTAAATATATAGTGTACGTATTTGAACAAAAACAAAAAAGTTATATCATACTTGCCTCAGAAATTCTGTATTGGCAAGCAGACATTTCTGACTCAAAACTATTTTGTCAAAGTCTATCGTTTTTACATACAAAATATTTTATTTAACTATAAAAGTAAGAAAAAATAGCTGTATTTTTATAATAGCAATAATAACTTAATTGTAATTAAAAGAACTGTGATGAAATCATTTCTTTTGATTGTTTAAATGAATTCTTCTGATTCATTTTTGGTAGTATTTGACAACCTAGGTTTGTAAAACATATTTTTTATGTGTATACAAATATTTTTACCTTAGATACACAAGTTGGAAAAATAATTAAGTTATAATTTCTATTTTCTTTACAGATGATGTGAATTTTATGTATGTAGTAAAAGGTGATTTAATAACAGGAGATGACGGTTTACAATATATGAAATTAAATAAATTTCAGTATTTAAATTCAAATAGAGGTATTGGTAACATTAAATTATATGCCTCAAATCTTGTCGAAAGGAATCCATTTTTGAGTAAGTATATTTTGTATTGTAATAAATTTAGGGAAGACTCAGGCGGTTTAGTGAAAAATGTCAATTTTTTTGCTTTTCTTAATTTATTTAAAGCCATATCTTGGTCATTAGTGATTACTTTAAGTTAAGGGAATGGTGGGTTGACATGGACCATGGAAACGGCCAGTAGAAATTTGTTTTAGAAAATAAAGGGTTGTTTACTCAGGTAATTTACTGACAATGTTTGGTGAAAGCTTTTGCCAGTTCTGTTCACTTCAAACTCTTATCAGTGCAGAACAAGCCCCTAAACAAACATGAAGATATAATCAAATAGAATCAGGAGTGTTAAAAAATTTCATAAACTTCAAACTATTGGGTTCCTTTGAAGAGTAGAGCATGCTAGAATGCTTTAGATTTGTTACATAATTTTATTCATGACTAATCCAAATGGTTTAGCCTAGAATCAGCTCCAGTCAGTTGATGGTACTTAAAATAAAAACTTAAAATTTATTCAGATAAAATAATGTCACACTTATGAACTCTGTTATCTTTTTGTTGAATGCTCTAATTGCTTATTTTCTAACAATTTACCATTAAATAACAAGAAAATGTTTTTATATTTTAGAAGTATTTGTTTTCTATACCTCCAAAAAAAACCCCAATTCATTTGTGTCATGCAGTAGCAGCGTGCTTATGTTTCAGTCCATTTTTGATATTGCATTATTTTGCTGAATTCTACAACAGTAATACTGAAGATGTTTAATTAAAAGCTTAAACATGAGTTATAATTTTTATTTTATGGGGTTAACTTGCATTTTAGTCAGTAAACTAAATAATTTTTCTAATATCTCTTGCCCTATATGAATATATATGGAAGGAAAGTGTTGTTTCCATGTTGGTTTTTTTCAAAATTGAGTTTTCAGTGGAAATACACACTTTCAGGCCCTCTGAACCCAAAAAACATGTTTTAGCGATTTGTCTGTGTGCTAACAAAATATCTCAGGAATGGAATAGCATGTGAAATTTAAATTTTCAAGTTAAATTATGTACCACAAGGGATCCAACATAAACGTTTTCATCACAATCGGTCAACTGGAAGTAATAATTTATTCATGCAGTATTTCACTTTTTTGCAATTTTCTTTAAAAGAACATCTACAATTTTTTTAAAATTCACCTCGTTACTACATGGTATATGTTCTACAAGATAGGGTGAGTGCCATGTCTGCTGAAATTCTTAGAGGGGCTGTTTTCTCTTGGTAAAAAATTTTTTTTTAAGATTTTGGCCTTAATATGTAATTTAGGGCAAAAGTGTATGTAATTAAAGTTGTAGGAAGTTAAAAAACTTACAACTTTGTTTGAAGAATTTTTTCAACAGAGCCTAGTTTAGCGACAGTCTGTGATTTTCCGTATTTTTAAGTCCTACAGAGGTAAATTTTTATTTAGCGTCATTCACTCATGATTAAGATTAGGTTATGGTTTTTTACGTTATATTGTTTACTAATGATTAAACATAATTTATATAGAGAAAGTCGTGTGAGTGTTTGACACCAGATTTTCGTAAAATATATATGAAAACAAATTGCTAAGTATATTCTGTGGGTTCAACAAAAAGTAAAAATTTGCTACCCAGTCACTGAAACTAGCGGCTGCAAAAAGAAAATTCTATTTTAGTATGAATTCATCTACAGGAGTCCCTGGATAATCCAAGCTAATAAAATCCGCGGTCGTTAGGATTACAAAAAATTTGGATTATTAAAGGTTCAATTTTAAGGGACAGGATAAAGTATCAAGAGGAGTTTTGCAAGCCGAAACAAGTCCCGTAACTCTTTCTGTTTTTATGCAAACAATGCTTTTATTATGGTATTGATACAAACTTTTAAAAAATTAATATTACTTTGGTTCCTTCAAATATCAGTGATTTTTTCTGTTTCTTTGGAGTTAGTGATTTTTCTACTGCGTCTTTTCATACTGGAGCCAATAAAAGTAGATGGTGGAATGTCATTCTCTGATACCCACTGAATACTATTAAAATAAAATGAGTATTAAAATATTTTATTGTGTCTACGTGTCTTACGCTTCTCGCGGCTAGAATATGTATTTATACACATAAGCATGAGTCACTGTATTTCTGCTATGGTACTGCTTTGGTGTATTTATTCCATTATTTATTAATGTTCGTAAGTCAAATTGGTCTTATTATTTATTTTTAAGTTAAAATGAATTGATGCAATATTCCTATACTGTATAGTACTTAAAATATCAATTTACCGAAGAGCAATGTGATAGAGACACGGCACCTTAATCGAATCTTTTTTTTTAAATTTTGGATTACCCGGTATTATGGGATTACCTGGGGTTCGGATTATCCAAGTTACCCTGTAGTCAAATTATAAAAGAATTTTCTACTTTGTTACATTTTTGCTTTATGGTTATTTTATGGACTGCAATGTTACAGTCCATAAAATAATCATAACTTCTTTGTTATGTACCTATGCTGAATAGGTTCCAGTTCAGAGATAGTTACCTATACATTCAAATCTATATATTTTGACCAGTCATGGTTCCAACTAAAATGGTTAACATATGGAGGTAAGTTATTTTATAAGGACTATTTTAAAAATAATTGTAGACGTCTTTTACGAGAAAAATGCAAAAATATGAAGTATTCCATGAACAAATTACTTCCAGTTGACCAATTTTGATGAAAATGTACATTTTGGGTCCCCATGTAGTAGCTTATCTAATTTCAAGTTTCAACTTCCTACGTTATTCCATTCTTGAGATATTTCGTTCACACATACTCACAGACCAATCACTAAAAACATGTTTTTTAGGTTCAGTGACCTGAAAACGTGTACTTCTGGTGAGTCAATTTCAAAAAATCAGCATGAAATCAAAACTTTCCTTCTCTATATTATTTATATTTATAAAGAGCAAAGAAAGTAAAAATGTACCTTATAATTTAGTTCATATTATTTGAGTATTTACCTAAAAATATATTTTTTTAAATAATCAGTTACTTTATAAATATTTTCTATTCTCATTTCCAGATATGTTTGCAATTCGATTTTTAAATCAGTTTTGGAAACCAATATCACGAGAACTATTACCGATAATTGATCCAATGATTGACACCTTTACAACTGAATTTTTCAATAATATTTTCTTAAAAGTACCATATGACATGTTATTACCAAAATCAAGAAACTGGATATAAAGAAGTTATTTGATTAGTTTCCTGTATTTATTTATAAGTTGTTTGTTATTTTGTTGGTTAAAATTATAATTATATTTTGTTGTTAAATAAATATTTTTTTAGTTTTTATGTTTTATTTGCTATTGTCATTATGTGTAAACGTGAAGTCCTCACCAATTCACTAATCATAAATTGTTTTAACTTCTCGATCATCTCGAAAACTGAGTTCTGGCTCTTTTGTTATATAGAGAGTAAAAAGAGAAACTAAAGTATTTACATTTGGATTGTGTGTGCCTCAGGACTAAAAGGGGTAAACAACTCTAAAACAATACATATTATTTCTATACATTCTGAAATATCTAGTTTTGAAAATCAGCATGGCTATTCTGTGATGGATGTTCAATAAATAAACGAGACAAATTAATATAGAGAAAATGATTAAAAAAATTTTTTTTGAAGGTTAAGTTGTCAACCTATGGAACATATTTAATTATCTGTTCAATTTAAATAATGTAAACAAAATCTCTCGTTTAATTTCAAAATGTCAGCTCCACTTGAAACGTCTACGCCAGAACAGTAATGTTCAATGATAAGCTATTTGCTGTCCGAAGATATAAATCTGGTGGAAATTTACTTAAAAATGTTAAAACAGTATGGTGAAATGTGTTTAAATCACTGTAGTGAGTATAAATGGGTGGAATAGTATAATATGTGTGGAATAAATGTCGCTGATCTCAATCACTCTGGATGACCAGTTGATACCGCACTGAAAAATTATGTAAATGATTTTATTTACAAAAAGAGGTGAGTCAAAATTTCTGTAATTGCTAGATTCTATATTATTATTATTGGAACTGCGCTTTAAATTGTTCACAACATACTGAATTTTAGCAAAACATGTTCAAGATGGGTTTCAAGACAGTTGAATTGTGCCCATAAAGACACCCCGATTTACAGTTTTATGACCTCAAACAACTATTTAAAGTCTGGATAATAAACTTTCTTGATTATGTCATAACATGTGATGAAATGCGATTTCACCATTTTGAGCCATAACCCAAATGACAAAGTCTTAAGAAGAAACCTTCGTATTCACCTGCCAAAATTTTTTTTGAAACTTACGCATCAGCCAGTAAGAATAAGTAAAATAAGTGATGTTAATGGTCTTCTGAGATTTGCAAGGCTCAATTCTTTTTGACTATTTAGGAGATCAATGTAACATGAAAAGTGAGTTCTATTTAAACTCGCTCCAGTAAAGAGTGAGATCGAGACCCACAATAAGGCAAAAACATAAAGGCGCTCTCTGAAAAAGGGTGATTCTCTTGCATCCCACACTACTCAGGGAACAAGAGAAACATTTGAGAAGTTTGGTTGAGAGTGATGCTTCAACCTTTACACTTTTTTAGTTTGCTGTGAAGAGCAGCGAACGGGTGGTTATTAGTACGCTACAAATGTTGAAATCTTGGGTATTTTCAAATCCTGATGAATCTTCATCCAAGTATGTCGAACTAACAAATTTTCCTCTATTTTACATTTGACTATTTCGTGCATTGATGCTAATGCAGACAATGAAAGGTGATTCATGAAAATGAATGGTGAAAGTGCCTCACCTGACTGGGAATCAAACCCGGCACAACCCTTACCCTCAGCATGAACCCCCAGCCATTCGTGTTGACTGTTATAGAACTGTGCTGGGCAATAACAAAACAGTATAATTAATCATATTGTCACCGACAACATGTGGTAAAACCTTGTTTAGAAAATTGGTGGCTCTGGAAAGGGCCGTTAAATTGTGTTGGTGGCCCTGAAAAGGACCGTTGTTGGCGATCAGAAGCGGCGAGCCGGCGTGGTGGAAGCGGAGCCCGAAGAGTGATGGCTCGGGTTCCGGGTTCAGGCCTAGCCTTCCCTCAGCAGCAGTTGGGTCCCCACTGCAGCGTGGCAGTGGTGGCCCCTATAGTCCCGCAGTGTTGGGTCGGCATAGACTGTCTGCCGATAGCGCGGCCGAGGCGGTTCTCTCCTGGTCGGTGAAGGCTGACTGGTGCAGGAATGCAGCGTCCGCCACCAGTAGCGTAGACCTGGGATGGTGCGTCTGGTCTCAGCTGGGTTCTGGGGTTCTTTTACGGTTGAGAGTTGATTAAAGAGTGACTCTCACTGGCCAGGGATCTTGCTTAAATTCCCCTCCGGTGAGTCCACTTCAAGGTGGAGGGGAGGCACTGTAGGCACTGCGCATCTGTAGAGCTCCGCGGCAGGCACGTAGTGGGACCGTCTGCAAGCCCTAATGTTTGTAGGGGAGTCGGCAACAATATATTAAAAATTCTGGAAAAAATAACCTAAGTTTAAGCAAATAATTAACGTTTATTTTGATTGTTCACACTTCAAGTAGATAAGAGGAAGTAAAACAAAAGGTATTTATTTCCATTGATTCACCAAGTATTAATTTTTTTACAAAATAATAAAAATAATATTCACAATATTATACTATTTGTGCATTTATTATCAATTTAACTATTGTGTTAAAAGAATTATGTTGACTGTAAATGAACTTCACATTGAATGTTGTTTTTCATTTGGATCTGAATTAGTTGTGTTGCTATGTTTACTGAAACTACTTGTTTCTGATAATGATAGTACAGGTATGCCAAATTCAAGATTGAAAGACAGCAATTCATCAGTGGTTGGTAATAAATTATTCTTACATACTGCATTCATTGTATTTGATTTCCGTAATAGATCCAGTTTCAAAAGCGCCTGAAAAAAATAACCGTTTTAAAACGGTTCATTAAAAAAAAATTGTTTTACAGTTGAAGAAAATTTTACCCTAAAAAAATTTACAAGGATTAACTTTGTGAAAAACAAATTTGATATTATGTGTTTTATTTGATATGTTTAGTTTTACAACCAATTGATACCCAGCTGCTCATGACTGCAGCTCTGTTTAACTTTTCAAGGTTAATTTTTACTTTCTCTTGCTTATACGTAGATGTGTGTAGATGGTATGAAACCTTCAGATTGTAAGGGTATGCAGTTTACCATCCTACTCAGAACTATACGTAGCTTATTCCTAATTGACTAAATTAAAAAGTTACTGTCAGATGAAGAAAAGAAATTACTTTCCATGCTGGTATTGGAATATTCCCTTCCAAATAAGTGTAACTGGATGATAAGACAAAAGATATTGGTTCAGACATAGTAATTACGCAAATCTTTCGCTGCTGAAGAAATGATGAATACACTCTCTGAAAGTAAAGAATATTTATTACTTCTTTAATCATGAAATCAAATGCTATTTTTATTCTAAGGTAAAAATGAGTATATTCTGTAATAATTACCTTATAAAAATTTGTTTTGAAATATTTAACCCACCGAGTTGGTCTATACCCTAACGAACTAAAAACTGCAGATGAGGTCTAGCTAATAACAGCCAAGATCGGGTTGAAATCACACTCTTCGCTAAATCACACTCTGTTCCACCGAACTCCAGCTGACATTCCATTCGGCTGTCATCCACAGCAGGATCACAATGTGACAACGCAGGATATGATTAACAAAAGTCAATTGGCTCTATGCTGTGACCTAGGTTACTATCCTTCATCTGAAGTCTCTGGTTCGTTAAGCTGTAGTAATAAAGTTGTCGTCACTAACTGACTTGTGACTCACAAGTCAGCTGTTTCAGACTTGTGTGAGGACGAGCATTGTCATGTTGCATGATTGTCTCTTTGTCTGGACGAACTACGCAGCCGTCGTTTCAGATTTGATAGGGTAGCAACATATTGTTCGGAGTTGACTGTACTGCCACATTCCAAATCTATTCCGTTATTTCACATCACATCATCTGTAACCTTAAAGTCGTCTCGTGTAAACGCATCTTTACTATTATTACTGATTACTCCCACTCACTATAATTAATTGTAGATATTTTTTGCATGTTTATTTATACACATTAGTAGTTTGTTTGCTTTGCACGTGTTCTGTTCAATACATAATGAATCTTTTGGAATTGGCTTTTATTTCTACTAAGGAAAGAGCTATACGTTTCCTTCAAGAAAAAGGAATACTGCATAATCCCCAGATTTGTTTGAATGAACACGATATGTACTGAACACCACTGGCCAGTACGTTGGGTGTGTAATAAAGCAATCTGCAGAATTAGAAAACCTCTAAGAAGCGGCACATTTCTCACTTATACAAAGTTGGATTATCAAACAACCATTCTCTTCATTTACAGTTGGTACAAAGAGTACGCACCAATTAAATGATGCGAAAATGTAATTTTTAATAAATTTGTATTATTTTCTGTATTTTTAAATTTTGATGTTTTGTAATTGTTTGATCTTAATTGTTTTGTAATTTGTAAAATAAAGCTTGTCAATAATTGGTGAAACTTGTAAAAGAGTAAAGGAAAAACAACCAAAAATAAAATAGACAATAAAAGAAACAGGCGATTGCTGGTCGAATGGTATTGAGCCTGCGCTGGCGATTGCTGGATCGAAAGTAAAGGTGCATTCACACGATCTTTTGACGATGTGAAATAATGGAATAGGTCCCACATTCCAGTAACTATACAAACAATACCACCGCAATCCCAGAAAATGGAAAACATGACTTTCCTGGGAATGGCATTGTTATGAATTTTTCAGTTGCAGCTGTGAATCACCGCTAGGGTGACTTGTTTACAAAGAGTTCCAGTACATGACAAACCATTTTTGACTGTCTGGCCTATCATTATAATGGAGGCATTACTTTTCAATACACCCTCGTGCATTCCAGATGATCAAGTCATTAAAACACTTGATGTTTGAACTTCAACCTTAGTAAACTGTAATTTCCTAAACAAAAAGTTGGGATCCATGTCTCTTTCAAGGTCGCTCAATACCAGATTTTGGGTGCTCAATTGTCTGGCATCACAACAAATGATCATTTCACTCTTGCTTCTTAAATTCACATTAATTTTTTATCACATTAAATTCTTGCCTAATATAAATGACCTGAATTTGAATATTAGGCATATGATTGGTTAATAACTGAATCTCATTAAATGTCCAGAGTATTCTATAGATCAGCCGTTCTTAGTTTGCTCCTACTGTCAACAAACAAAAGCCACCTACTACAGGGTGCACGCTAGAGTCCGCGACTACGGATGTCGTATTCCTATTAAGTTAACTATTTTTTAAATTATAAGCACTTAAAGTACTAAAAACATCAGTCATGATATGATGTAGGCCTAACAATTTCATTTGTAAAAATACTTTTACAAGCATTTTGTTGTTACTTTTCAATCAGCGTGTACACATTTTGATATAATGTGCATGCTCAGTGACGTCATTATTTGTTTACATTAGGAGCAAACTAAGAGAGGCTGGACTGTAGCTTCTTTTATTTGATCATACCAACAATTTTAGTCTGCTTGTTTAATCTTTAAAGCACAATCTCAGTGGTGACACAATCCATTCAAGAAATTCTAAGTGTAACCTATAAATTTATGTCTCAGTGTGACTAGCAGAACAATATTTAATGACGTATTTCCTTCTGGAAAAAGAATACTTTAACATTTTATAGTTACAAATCTTTTATGTTCTGAAAACAGTTGGCTCACCTTTGTAAACACAAGGTCACTATTATAAAGAACCTTCGCTTTATTAGGTTCAAGTCTATACAGTTGATTCAAGACTCGTGGAAATGAGATGTTTGTTAAACCTTCTATCATTAGAATTGTTTCTTCAAGACAATCTATCAGAAAACCTACACAAGAAAATTGATATTGTATTCTTATGCTAAAGACATATTGCTAATTTAACGAATGTAAACAATAATATTTTAAAGGGAATCAAGGAAAATATTTACTAAGAGAATACTTTTTTGTTATTTTAGTTGCCTTGTCATCTTAACCAGGAAGCTCTGACCTCTGAATTCCCACTGTGTTCACATAGCCCATGCCACTTGAATTAACGTAATAAAGTTATACTAGGGACACATTTATCTGGAATGTGTTTATTCTAAACTTCGGATTATCCAAAACTGGTAAAATATTTTTTTTTTGCTCTTGATTCAAATTTAAATAAAAATACCGTAGTAGAATAAAATTCATATCATAAGAGTGCTTGCTGTGTATCCAGAACAAATTTCTCAGAGGCATTGTCAACGCTCCCAGTATGTTAGGAACAAGGACCTGCACCGGAACTTGGGAGTGGATTCCAGAAATGAAGTAATTTGGAAATTTTCCAGGCGTCACAAAGACAGACTTCTTTAACATGTGAATGTCGAAGCTATACAGCTACTGGACAACGCAGATCTGAATAGGAGGCTTTCTTGTGTGAAACCATTTGAACTGTTGTAATTTGTTAGTTAATAGTTACTTGAAGTGGCGGCCCTATCAAATATGTGTGGGTGTGCGTACGAGGGGACGCGACACGAACATTTTCATTAAAATCAGTCAATCGGAAGTTTATTTATGGAATTTTTCACTCTTTAGCAATTTTCTCAAAAACGACTTCTACAATTTTTTTTTAAATTACCTTATTTTCTACATTTTTTTATGTTCTACAAGGTTAAATAAGCACCATGTCTACTGAAATTCTTGGAAATGCTGTGCTCTCATGAAGAAATAATTTTTTTAAGATAGCGGCCTTAATATGCATTTTAGAGCAAAAGTGTATAGTTAAATAATTTGTGGAAGATTTAAAAACCTACAACTTTTATTCCAAACATTTGTTTGTACAATGCTTACTTTAGCAGCAATTACTGATTTTATGTTTTTTCATGAAAATCTGTAAAAGAGCATTATTTTTAAAGATTTTGGCCTTAGTATGCATTTTACGAAAAAAATATATATAATTAAAATTATAGGAAATTAAAAAAATTTATAACTTATTATTTTGTACAAGGCTTAGTTAGTGGAAATTACTGATTTTCCGTATTTTTAAGTCTAACAGAGGTCGATTTTCATTTTGTGTCATTCACTCATGATTAAAATTAGGTTATGTTTTTCAATTTACATTGTTTACTCATGATTAACCTGTAAGGCCCGACTCTGTACAGTTCTGCTTCTAATACACAGCAGCTGTATTAAATTGCTTTACCATAATGTCACACACACACATTCAAATAGGTAGTTAGATTTTACTGGTGAAAAACTATTTGTAAAGCATAATTTTATCTACATGTACAATTATTTCACAATTCTCTAGGTTGCAGGAAAATGACATGAGGGTGACTTGTTTGGGAACACTGCGGGTGGTATTTTGTCATGCGCCACTCACTTCCTCCCTTTGCTACAACACACGAGGTGTGGCTATTAAATAACAAGACTGATGTTGTAGGAAAATTTAATTTTAATTTTATACATAATCACTTATTGTCACCTTCAATATACACTCCTCTACCCCTACAACGCTCCATGCAAACTTTCCATTGTTGGAAACAGTGCTGGAAGTCATCTTCTGTCAGCTCTTTCAGGGCACGTGCCGCTTTCTCTTTTACAGCTTCCACAGACTCAAATCTTATGATCCAAAAACGAAGCGCCAATCCATGCACTGGAAGAGCCGAACTTCACCGAAAGCCAAAAAAGTTCGAATGAGGAAGTCAAAATTTAAAGCAATGATGATTGTTTTTTTTAAATCCATGGGATTTGTGTACCTTTACTGGGTTCCTGAAGGTCAAACAATTAATCAATATTACTACCTCGAGGTACTTTCTAAACTACGTCAAAGAGTAGTTTGGCTAAAAACGCCAAAATGTGGAAGGACAAATCATGGGTTCTCTACCAAGACAATACGCCAGCTCATTCCTTGTTATCTGTCAAGAGGTTCCTAGCCAAGTACAGCATCTCAGTGTTAGAACATCCACCTTATTCACAAGATCTTGCACCATGTGACTTCTACCTGTTCCCTAAGGTGAAATCTGCATTTAAAGAGACAAGATTTGAGTCTATGGAAGCTGTAAAAGAGAAAGCGGCACGTGTCCTGAAGGAGCTGACAGAAGATTACTTCCAGCACTGTTTCCAACAATAGAAAATTTGCATAGAGCGTTGTAGGGATAGAGAAGGAGTGTATATTGAAGGTGACAAAAAGTGATTATGTATAAAATAAAAATAAAAGTTTTTACATCAGTCTCGTTATTTAATAGCCACACCTCGTATATTAGACCCAACTGTTGGTAACAAAAGCAAATTCCTGTAGAAAAACATCACAGCTTTCACACAAATTAAAAAATGTGTTTGTATGTTGACTTATGAATGGCCTGTATGCAATATCTGTTTACATAAAAAAATTTCAACATTCTAGCCTACCCGTCACACTAAAACAATAATAAAATATTTCCCTTTCATCATTTTCTATTTCTGTAAACGCTACTAGTTGCATTGAAGAATTCTCTATAAAATAAATACAGTAAAGATCGATTTCAGACGTATATTGACCTCACTTCAACAAGTTTTATTGCGTACTGCACTACCCATTTCTAAAGCCACTGAAATGGCTTTGCGTAGCACATGGGTTAACCCTTTATAGGGCAGTACTACGAGGGAAAATATATATGTTGTGAAATGTTAAATTTTGCTGTACAGGGGCTTGAATAATATATTTCTATTGCCAGAACAGTAAGATATTTCTTTGTTTTGATGTTCAGCCCTGGTAAGTATACAATTACCAAGGAATGTTTATTGAAAAGTAAATCACATAATGTGTAGTGGTAAGAGTGCTTATAAAACAACTTGTAGTACTATATAACAAAATAATGTGTCGAATAATAACTTATCGTAACTTTATATTAGCATGACTGCTTGCTTTTCCGTAAAAAACTAGAATTTTCTAAGCTCTGTACAAAAGTAACAACAAAACAAAGCGGTAGTGTATGCTGTTGTGAACCTTACCACATTCATGCAACTCATGAAGAAAATGTTCACTGTGAGCTAATTTCAAAATGTGGGTAGCCTACTTACTAGAGAACATCTATAAAATCATAAAAAGCTAATAAGGTTCAACTGCTAGCTTATTCTTAAATAAAATCAGCCTTATTGCCAGTGGTAAGTATACTTACCAAAGACCTATAAAGGGTTCTATAAAACTGTTTTTATTCTTCGTTTTCATTCACGTAGGTTGCATTTTTCATAATCTACATTAACAAGAGAAAGCCAGTGTTTCACACCAGATTTGTTTTTGATTGCAATGTGTTTTTACTCTTATGTGTTCTTGAGAATGTAAAATGTATATCATATTAATCACTACATTTAGCCAAACAATTTCATAGAATGTGAACTTGGCTTACCTGTAATATATGGTAAATCATTTCGTTCATTTATATCACTTGAAGTACGTATACCTTCATGAAAAAAGCTGCTAGAGTTAGGGATTGTCCTAAAAGTGCCTGAAGAAGCAAGTGGCTTATCATCACTTGTCACATCACTGGTAAAACTTGAGTGAGCAGATGGTAATCGATATTTTGGACTGGAATTTTTTTCACTCTTACCAATCTGCTCATTTACCAACAGTATATCCTGTTGAGATCAAAACTGTTTTTATTCTTCTTATTTCCGTTATTCTTCAAAATAAAACTTTTTAATAGTTTATTTTTCTTAACAATAAAACGAGTCTCAATGTAAAAGATAAAAATTTGAAAAATTAACAAAAAATAAATACAGGAAGGAAACAAAAAAATTATGCTTTGTAATTTTAAGTTTGTGTAAATCTCCTTATGAAAAGGATGGGAGTCTTAAGAAGGAATCTATCTTTTGATGAAAATTTTTACTCTTATTAAGAGAAAAAATTAAAAGGGTAATATATTATTAAATAATTATATATTATTATTATTACTATTTTATTAAACATCCTATGTAGGATTTTTTAACAGCCGTATTATTTAAAATTGAAATATATATTTTCTAACCACCAGAATACGGTAACATAAAACACTTACCAAT
Source organism: Catonia carolina (assembly GCA_035578175.1). Lineage (NCBI taxonomy): Eukaryota > Metazoa > Arthropoda > Insecta > Hemiptera > Achilidae > Catonia > Catonia carolina. The sequence continues at coordinate 24,132,457 of JAQMRL010000005.1, forward strand.
GTTTATAGCGCTTTCGTGTATCTTGTACACATCTTCAGTAAGTTAACATTTATTACAAGTCAAAATTTAAAACTTCCTGCTCCTACCATGGTAGATAAGGAATAGTCGATTCTTATATTTAAAACATTAAGTTGGCAAGACTGTTTTAAATATAAGAATCGACTATTCCTTATCTACCATGGTAGGAGCAGGAAGTTTTAAATTTTGACTTGTAATAAATGTTAACTTACTGAAGATGTGTACAAGATACACGAAAGCGCTATAAACATTGGTAAGTGTTTTATGTTACCGTATTCTGGTGGTTAGAAAATATATATTTCAATATTACTATTACATATTATTGTGAAGCTTTGCGTCAGAGTTAATTGTGTCGATGAGTTTAAAGTGCTTCAGAAGGATATCAAAAGTATACACAAATGGGATGTTGTCAATGACCTTCCTCTTCATTTGTAAAAGACCAATGTAATGACTTATTTGAGGAAGATATTGAGTATCAAAAATACTTATAACATTGACGGTATGGCTATATCCCGTGTTGAAAGTGTATGTAACTTAGGGGTGCACTTCGATAGCAAGCTTCACAGCTTATGTAAATTAAATAGTTGCCAGAGCTGGGAAAAATTTAGGACTCCCTACAATTCACTCCCTCAATATTACCCTCCATTATTAATAGACTAATACCTGGATGTCTTAGGATATGCCCCATTAGCCTATCCTTTATTTTGGTAAGATTGTTCCATATATTTCTTTTTTCATTCACTCGCCTAAGAACCTCTAAATTACTTATTTTGTCTATCCATCTAATCTTTAACATTTTCCTATAACACCGCATTTCAAAAGCTTCTATCCTCTTCCTTTCTACAGCCCCTATCACCCATGTTTCACTCCCGTATAATGCTACACTTCAAACATGGTGTTTTAAGAAAAAAAACTCATAGGAGCTGTTTTTGAGAAAATTGCAAAAACACACATGCGCGCGCGCACACACACACACACACACACACACAGACCAAGCGCTAAAAACATATTTTTTTTGGATTCAGGTGTTCTAATAACATGTATATCCAGTGAAAACTTGATTTTAAAAAATCAACATGAAAGCAATACTTCCTTCCTATACATTTATATAGGCAAGAGAAAGTAAAAAATGACAAAAAATGCAATCAAAATCTTACGCTAAGTATAAGAGGAGCAATTCGTTGGTCATACATAATAACCACTATCCTGCTGAATACATCAGTTTGTTGAAGTACGTCACTTAAAATTGTTGGTTGCAATTTTATGCTAATGTAAGCTTCCACCTGAAATAAATATAATACAACAAATTATCAGATCAGTAAGAAGTAAAGTATGGCTAAATTTCATACAGGATCAAAACAAACAATGTCCTTTTTTATAAGTTTCTGGAAAACCAAAAAGCACAAAAACTTGTAATTTTATTTTGCCCATTCAGAATTTATTTAGACTGTCAAAAATAATAAAAAAATATGTTATTCCCAACTGATAAAGTTTCTTAAATGAATTTTGAAAAGTGATGTGTATTTATGTTTACGGCTGTGTCTACACCACTCTCAAACTAGTCTGACCACACGATGAGAGCTACCTGGTGTCAGCCACATGCAGTTAATGGACAATGGGAAACAATCTCATCATATTATATTGTAGCAGCACTCTACCGTTAAGGTATTACATCAGCCGCATGCGTAAAATGCTTAATAGGAATTCCACCTTATCTATGATGGAAAACGAAGAAAAAGAAGAACTACTGAGCAATGATGGGTGAGTAAGGACATATTCTAATAATGACCAGCACATGAGGTAATGGTCAGTGCAACCAACTTCTATGCCAGTGGTCCCGGGTTCGATTTTATCAATCAGGTCTGGCATTTTTCATCACTCATTTCCACCTGTCACCCTTCATCATCTGCCTTAGTAATAATGTGCAAAACTGTGACGTAAAAAACGTGTTTTACTATTCAAGTTGGAAATATTCATTTCTAATTAAGGACTTACAAAATAATTGGCTGAAAAGGAATGGGTAATTAATATGGTTATAGTGACAAAGATCAACTGAATAAATACATTGAAGGCTTTCAGGCCAGCCCAGTCAGCCAGTCAGGTAGAGAGTCATTACTAAATATTAAGCAACACTAGGTGGGCAAGCGTCTTTGTTTGGTGACCAGCAGACAGCCATTCCTGAAAAAATTTTCACTGGGGTTCCCTGATCAAAAATTCATGCCATCAAAAATACAGTGATCAAATTGGGTAGATGTCGTTAAAGTACAGTTTCCAATCAAAAATAAAAGCTAAAAAAAAGAATATACGAGGGGGACCCAACAAAACCGGACTGGCAGTGCGCTACCATTCGTAGACGTAGTAGAGAGTTCTCTCGCTAGATGGAGCTAGTAGAGACTTTCAACAAACAACTACCCAGATGGCATCAGTTTGTAGAATAATGTTTGATCATAGCCTTATGTTTCTCTTACTGTTGTCATGCTCCCTCTGTGATGTTAAGGCAGATTAAAGAACAAACTGTGTTTGAAATTTTGTTTCCTGCTTGAAAATTCGGCAACGGAAGCTTACCTAATGCTTCAACAGGCTTTCAAGGAGGATGCTATGAGCCGCACGCAAGTTTTTGAGTGGTTTAGGCACTTTAAACGTGGTGAGATGAGTGTTGAAGGCCATGTTTGTAATAGGCGCCCTTCAACATCTCGAAACGATGAAAACTTGAAAAAAATCAACAAGGATCATCGTTTCACAATCGAGAAAATTTCTGAAGAGAAAAGCGTGAATTGGAGCTCATGTTAGCAGATTTTGACTGAGGATTTGCAAAAGAAACGTGTTGTCACTAAATTTGTTCCTCGCCTTCTAAAAGAGAATCAACAAAACATTCGATTGAATTTGAGTCAAGACTTGAAAAATGAAATTGAAAGTGATCCAAACTTTTTAATTAAAGTCATCATTACAGGTGATGAGAATTGGTGTGACGAGTATGACCCAGAAACCAAGCAAGCGTCAAGCCAGGGGAAGATTGGCTTGACGTTTAATGATGTCTCAGGAGGAACATGATAACAGTAAGAGAAACAAAACACTATGATCAAATGTTAACCTACAAACTGATGCTGTCTGGGCAGTTGTTAGTTGAAGGTCTCTACTAACCCTATGTAGTGGGAGAACTCTTCTATGTCTACAAATGGTAGCTATATCTACAAATGGTCCAGTTATTTTTGGGTCCCCCTCGTACATCGAATAGCCTTTTACAGCTATTGAACAACTCACAAAGCCTTAAATGAGATTATTTTTAATCTCATTAATAAGAATATAATCCATTTGATGAAATATGAATTTGAAGAATTAGTTGAAAGGTTACTGTAAGTTAAAAGTCTACTGTAATTTTACAGAAAGTGAAGACACGTTTATCATGGCCTTATTGATGCAATTTATTATAGTAAGGTACAGTGGTTTCCGGTTATAATGCAAGTGTAGGGAGTCATTCACCGACCCACGCTATATCACCTATCACAGTTTAAACGAAGTCAGAAATTTTTGTACTTACTACAAAACGTACTTTGCGCCTATGAGTGGTACAACAGCCAATATCATCAAATTATAATTAGAAAACCCTAAAACTACGTATTGCGTACAACTTAAAAATTAATGTAAATTTAGGTGCAATTTTAAAATAAATGTACCTTAAGAAAATACTGTACTGTAGGTATACCCAACTTACCCAACTTTTATGTATTTTTTCATAACTCTTTACAGTACGTATTCAAATAAATAAAACAACACTTGATTACAGTAATGTATTAGAATGGAATAGAATTTGTTTGAAAAGAATACAAAAGCACACTAATTTTTTAAGAAGTCAATGATTTTAGCAACTTCATAACTTTATTTATACAGTATTTTTATTGATTGAAAGTACGTAATAAATATATTACATACTTTATTTACAAATTAAAGATAATTTATTTCTGTATTATAGTATAATTTAAATTACATCTTGTAAACAAATTTTAATTTGCTTAATATATTTCAAAAATATATGTTTTAACAACAAGTTAAAAAGTATATACAGTACTGTATTTTTAAATTCTGTAAAAAATGAAAAAAATTATAAATTAATTATAATTAAACTGTTATATCCGAAAGCGTGGTTAACTGACTTTGTTATAACCAGGGACCACTGTATTTATCATACCTTAAGTGTTGTTCCACATGTATTTAATTGCGAGAATTTATAGTATGTTGGTTCTACATCTGTTTTGTCTTCATTAATATTAAGAGGATTGACACTGGAGAAATAATTATCATTAGCAATCAATGCTATTATTTCATTTGGCGTCTTCGATGTTTTATGATGATACATCTGGAACAATTTAATTAAATTTTCATGAATCAGGTTACTCAGTTAATTTAAGAAGAAATAGAATTATAAATAGAAAACAAATTTCTGCCCAGCGTAGTATTCCCAGAAATACATTTCATGACTTTTACGATCAACAAGAAGACCCAGAGCATCCTTTCTAGTGGTGATGCATATTATAGAGTAACTAACAGAATATTTCTGTACTTAAGAAGTAAAGGAAGTTGTTAACTCCATTACTATAATTTTTCAGAAGAACCAAAACCATGAAGTTTTTTATTTAGTAAAAAAAATTTGAAGGAGTGTGAATTTTTAAATTTGTATCAAATAAAATAGCTTCTGATAGAGATTTAAATGACTAAACAACTTTCTTAACTTCTACTACCCCCTGACCATCCACAGAACTTCATACTCTTTAATTATGTCTTTCTGCGTTTTTATTACATTAGTGTTAACTCCCAATGTAACTTGAGATAATCATATGAAAACAAAACTTAGAAAAAATATATTGTGCTAACACTATTCTGATAAAGAAACAACATTTTATTCACAACAATGTTTGAAAAAATTACAGAATTCAAGAAAATTCTGAGGCCTATCAGTAAGACAATAAAAACAAAATAAAATAACTCATTGTCAATAACGAGTATACATTCAATTAGAGTTAAAAATAGTAGTCATTTTAAAAATCTTCCGCATCATTATACAAAAGTGGAGTTAATGTGGTTATTGCAACTTTTATAAAGCTTTATTGCTGATTTTCAAACTTAATTTTGCCAAAACTGGAGTTAATACCCTTTACCTCTAGGGCACAGATTTAAAACCTGGTTTTTAAAATATAATTTCTAGAATTTTTTTTTAAACTATGAGTATATACCACTAAAACTACAGCTGAGAAAATTTTGTGGGTTACTAAGTAATATAAGTTTTACAGTTTTCCAAAATGTAAAACAATATAGGAGAAAAAATTTCCTTTGCAAATTTTTTACATTAAAAATTATAATTTTTTCAAAAAATTCCAGAAATTAAATTTGAACTTAAAAACAAAAACCCATAACATGTAAAAGATGTAGAAAATATTGAATTTTCAAATAAAGAAAAAATTTTCAGCTGAACTGTTTTTGTTTCTAAAAAAGGGTACAAACATCATTTGCAAAGTTTTGTGATTTCTATAAAACCTATTGTTTGAGTTTCATAACCCTTAGTAGTCAATAATGACCAAACAGTTATTGCAACCTTAAATAAAACTAAAAAAAAACAATCTCAGAAATTTAGAAAGAAAAATACTTATCACATTGCTGTAACATGTGATTATTATAGGTGAGTTAGCTTTCTTTACAACTAAAAAATTATGTTATAAATATATATATATATAGTGGCGACTATTTACAACACTATGGGTCGTTTGTCGCAGTCAAAACGCCATTTTTGCCTGTCTTGCCATGACTCCTCCTCCATGTTTCTTCTCCCCATGGCTCTGTCAATACCTTCCATCCATCTCCCTCTCGGTCTTCCTCTTTTCCTATTTCGCTGCGGTCTCCAGTTCCATGCCTTCAGTGGGATTCGTACGTTGCTCATTCTTCGCATGTGACCATACCAGTGCAGTTGTTTTCTCTCAATACGGTCTATTATTGAGTCTTCAATGCCCATTATAAATATATTATAAATATAATATAAAATATAAATATAGTTATAAATATATTATAAAATTTACTAACCGCATCAGCTATCACTGGCTTAGCAATCAAGTTGCAATGTAACCGCACTTTTTGGGTACTGATCATTAATGGTGATAAATCAACCATAGCATATGCTAAGAGACGTGTTATAGTTTGTTTGTATTCAGTTGGTGCATTGCTAATGTAGCAATCATTTTTTTCATTTTCCACATGATCCTTAGGTGGAAATGTTCTGTTGAACCTGTCAAAATGTCGGAAACCAGGGGAATTATCGTACTCACCTTGTCCATATACTTTTGGTACTTTCCTACACACCTTTTCACAAACTCCGTAAACCTAAAAATTATAGAAATAAACTTTAAAACAATAAAAACTGTATAAATAATTTTAGGACTAATTTTGGTTATGAATATTTAACTGAATTTGTATTTTAATGTTAATGAATCAAACCAACTAATCCTGAACTACTTTAATCCATTGTAATTGTTAATGATGAACCAATTAATAATAATAATTTATTTATTCCCATGATATTACACATTACATAAAAAAAATTACCATAATACAAAATTTCTTACGGTACCTATACTACTATCCTATTACGCTAGAGGTGGTGAAAATTATCCCATCCAATTATGGACAAAACCATGTACTAGAATGGGTTGGAAACTTTTAAATAAATATCAAAAGACTGAAGTATTAACTATTAGCAATAGCATTCAATACCTACTATATTTACTTGCTACACTAACTTACCAATACTACGATTTTATCAATTATGATACATAACATTTTAATAATTATTAAACTTACATTATTTTTAATAAAATAAAATAATAATAATATGACATTAACATGTTGTACAAGGGTTATGAACGTAGAGTGACAATGGAAAATCATGTGCGGGAGTACAGAATGGTTTAGTATTGGGAGTGGTTTGAAACACGGAAGTATACTGTCCCCTATTTTCTTTAATGTGGTCATGGAAGGAATGAACAGAAAAGTAAAAGGAATAGTTGGATGTAAGGGTAATACGATGATTTTGCGAATGATACAGTGATTTGGGGAGAGAAAGTAGAGCATGTACAAATTCAGCTGGATGCTTGGAATGAAAAAATGAAGAGTTTTGGACTTCAAACAAGTAGAGAGAAGAGTGAAGTAATGGTTTTTGGAAGGGACAGAGGTATTGAGGGGACAATTACACTGAAAGGAGAGGCATTGAAGCTGGTGAAAATTTTCAAATAAATAAAACCTCACTTTATAGAGGAAGTGAGGTTTCAGAAGAGGGAAAAATAGATGGAGAGATAACAAAGTGGTTGCAAAAAGGAGGAAATATATACCAAGCAGTGAAACATTTGTTATGAGACAGAAAGATACCAGAGAGGGCTAAATAAATGATGTATACGTTGTATTATGCATCAGCAGTGCTGTTTGGAGCGGAAACGTGGGGGATGAACGAGAGGAATTGGAGTAGGTTACAGGCAGGGGAGATGAAGTTCTTACAAGCAATAAAGGGTAGGACAAGGACAGATAGAATAAAGAATACTGAGATTAGAGCGGAGCTAAATGTGGAATGTATGAGTGAGAGGGTGGAGAAAATGAGGATAAGATGGTATGGCCATATGAAGAGAATGGGGAAGGAAAGGTTACCTAGAAGGATGGAAGAAGGAAGGGTGGAAGGAACAAGATCAAGAGGACGACCAAGAAAAAGATGGAAGGATGAAGTTAAGAGGAGTGAGGGGGGAATGGGAATATAACTGGCAATAAATAGAGGAGGAGCAATGGTGGACAGACAGAAGAAGATGGAGAGGCTTGGTGAACACCCAGACCAGGCGATAGCTGGAACAGGCAATAGCTGGAACAGGCGATAGCTGGAACAGGCGATAGCTGGCTACTATAATAAGTATGCCTGTATATCTCAGTAGTACATTAGGAGTGTACCATGAGGTATACAGGGATGTCCTCGGACATCACTTTCGTCAATGCTATGGAGTTACACGGTTCAATCAGTGTGTGTGTGTGTGTGTGTGTGTGTGTGTGTGTGTGTGTGTACAATGGGCCTAGGGTACGTAGATCATGTTGTTTTTAAACATATTGTGAACACTAATGCCATTTTTCAGGTTTTTAAAAACTGGATGTAGTTATTATTTTACAATTAAAAAAAAAACTTGGAAGACGTGGTTTGTTCTGCTTGTACAATTTTTGCCTCTCCCACTCCCGTGCATCAATACTATTCCTGTACTGTTAATCTAGCTGTCAATCATCGATGACGCTTCTCCAACTATCGCAAAGAAACAGTTATAGGGGGAACGGTTCCCTAGTCTTCAGTTGGCACGTGGGCGTAATAAATCTTTTGCTATGTTGTGGGATATGTTTGAGTGTTCATTTCAGCGTATTGCTTTCAAGTGTATTTTTGTTCAAATTTTACATAATTTCTGTGTTTTTCTGTCATGTTTTAACTGTTATTCATTCAATAACATTGTTACACTGATCCTAAAATTAGAAACTAAATTTTGGTATAGTTTTTTCTGTGTGAATTGATAAATCTATTATAGTTAAGTATATTGTGTAGATATGTACGGAAAAGATCTGTTACTTCTTCTTGCTTAAATTTTATGTTATACAATTATTGCCATCTAAATAAAAAATATAAAGCTCTTAGGGTCACTGACTGACTAATGACCCACTGAGGCACATTTTAACTCATAAGGAGGCATCGGGGAACAAAAATGATGAGGACCTTAATTGTTCATTTGGTACCTAAAGGTAAATTTTTAATTTTCACAACTCATAATTTTGTAAGCATAAAACATACATATACAAATCTGGTGTGAAACACTCACACGACTTTTTCTTGCTAATATAAATAATGAAAAATATAATTTAATATGTTTAATCATAACCCATGGGTTGGTCTAGTGGTAAAGTCATCGCCACGAATCACTTGTTTAACAGCTAATTTTTTAAGACGAAGGTTCCATGATTCAAATCCTAGCTAAGGTAATTTACTTTTATATGGGTTTGAATACAAGATAGTGATTACCGGTGTACTTTGATAGTTGGGGTTCAATTAATCATACCCTCTCAGGATTTTTTTTTTTTTTTTTTTTGGTTTAACGTCCGACTGTTTTGCAAATTGCTGCTAATGCAGACGGTGAAGGATGAAATGAATTTTTGTAACGTATGAAAAAATGCCATGCCCGAGTGGGATTCGAACCCAAGACCGCGTGATGAGAGGCGAGCGACCATTCTCAGGAATGGTCGGCCTGAATCTGTACAAGACTACACCTCATTTACACGTCCTCATACACATCATCCTCATCTCATTGGGTTATAGAAATGCTTATTTATTCTTAAAGTGAATCGATTGCAACATACTCACATTAGGGTTTTAAAAACAAAAATACAATGATAGAAATCTTAGTCCAGTGAACACTCGATTTCAAAAAATTGACGTGAAAACAATACTTTCTTTCCCTATATTTCATATAGGACAAGAGAAAGTAAAATTAAATTTAATGAAACGGTTATACTGAAGAGGATAACTGGTGCACCTCATGGTATACAAAAAATAAATTACTATTGATGTAGACTACTAGAAATGCAACCGGCATCTTCACCTTGTATATTTAACTAACTATGACCTTTTTCTCTATTGTAAGAGCTTTTATGTTTGTAAACATACAATAGGCTACTTAAAGGACTTTTAACTCATTTGTTATCTTAAGAATTTGGTTTTACTTACAAATGTACTTGTCGCAGGCAATGTATTAGTAACAAAAAATGACTTACCTTTATCAATATAACTTTGCTTTGAAATGTTTCAATAATATCAGAAAATTTAACTTCCGGCAGTAAAAATATTTTAGAATGGTTTATGACAATTTTACTTGCGGTCTTCATGTAAACTTTTGCAGTTTCCACTGAATTTGTTATTATATTTCCGAACGAATACTTCAAAAATATTTTTAGTATTCTGTCACTAAGAACAAACAATATTAAAACCATGGTGCGTAAAGTAAAATTTATTTAACATCAAAGTAATACTGAAAGGACCAAACATGTAAACAATATTGTATTGATCACAATGTCACACAATAGATCCTTTTGCAAGAAAAGTGTGGTTTAACAATGCTGTATTACTGTGAAATGAACTGAAATCAGTTCTTAACACATTCAATATTGAGCAATTATGAGGTATCTCTCCCACTGGCTGATTTCTTTTACGGCATGTTCTCTGCTTGCTTTATTTACGACTGTATGTTACTTACATTTCTTATATAACTTTTTTTTATTTGCAACCTATACATGGATTTATTAATGCTAATAACATAAAAGTAAACAATTCAATGTTTTTTTTTATATTTTTATTTAGATTTATTTTTGTCCGTTATGATAAATGTATTTCTTGACTCAATGTTTCCATTTACTGTTACAATTAACGTGTAATTTATCACATAATTCTAAACTACAAATAATATATTTTTAAAGTAAATCCAAAAGTGTGAGAAATTTTGCATCAATACCAGCAAAGATATTATATTCACAGCTTCAATTGTATCCTGAAAACCCATTACAACAACATACATACAAATACTGTATGAGTATACTATACAAAGGTATAAGATCACGAGATGAAAATTCAAAAACGAACAGCACGGTTACAAAAAGAAACCTTTCTGAAGGCTATACAATAGCAACGAATCAAGTCTCCCTCCAGAAATACTTAAAATGTTAACAAAACAGAACCCGCTAGGCAGGATGGCAGCCTGGCGTTAACACCTATCTATGACCCACTAGCCAAGTCCCTAGCATTAAATGTGTTAAAATTCTTCAGTATAAAGAATGTGTGAGCCTTAATTATTTAATTCTTAAATAAGTTCTTTACTCACAACAACCAGGTGGAGCGTTAAATTATTTATACTCGATCTACTAGTTCCAGGGGTACAAAATACTGTTCTATTCTGTTTCTCATCACATCATCGTCAGCCAATTATATGGCTGAAGCATTTAAGAACAGAAGAGGTAGAGGTGTAAAAGACACAAGTCAGAGTTATCTCCTCTGTAACTGAATTTCATTATACTGCCAGACCTTGTGGTGAATGAAGTGAAAGTGTCATTTGCAGGGTGGAAATTTATGGTTTTTGGAGGGCCAGGCATGCTGATAAGCATTGGCTATACTTTTCCACTCAGTGAAAAAGGCAGTGGTAAACCATTACACTCCTTGGTTTTACTTAGTAAAGCCTCTTGTGGTTCAAACCATCTTTTCACCTGATGAACTAAACAACAACACAAATAAATTCTAACGTTTAAAAAAATTATTAGTTCTTATTTCCTTCTCAATAACTCCTTGGTAGAAAATAAACAAAAAATATTAAGAAAAAAAATTGTTAATGGTATTAAATAGGCCGACCCCAGGTTAAAAATGCTAAAATATCATCGTTCATGAATTTTCAAATTGATCCAATTATGACAACTTGGGGTAAAACAATTAGGTACCCATGATCAAGTTAGCTATACCAACCCTTTTGGCCTCCAATGATAAAAAACTTGTTTTCTGGTATTATTTTGTTTTCTCATGATTGGGTCTTCAAAAAATCTGAAAATTTGTATGAAGGTATTTGACACCTATTTGCTGATATTTTTTCAAGATTATTATCTTGAAAATTATGAATAAAATTTCAAAACCATTGTAAAAATAAGATAAGAACACAATATTTGACTTTCATGTTAAATTTGTCATTAAAATAACTACCTCCATGGATTTTCCTGATTTTTTCCATTTGGTGGACTATTTTTTCCACTTTTTTGTTTTTTTTTTTTAGATTTTTTGGTCATTTATTCAGTCATACTACTAAGAACTTGAATTCTATGGAAAATTTTACAGGAAAATAGTCACCCTGGAATAGATGTTATTTTAACCATTTTTATAGTTTCTACAGCTGTTTTCACCCAGTAAAAATATTTTTTCCATTATTATTGCAGTTTTTTAAGCCATGCATGAATTTTTGAAGTTATCTGACAAAAATTTTGAATTCTATGGAAAATGTTACTTTAAAATAGGTAGCCTACCATGGATTGGTTAGATTGTACCCTTAGTGTCATAGAACAACTAAAAAATATGATGGAATCGTTAAAAAAATTAACAAAATAGGTTACACTTAATAAACAACCTTATGGCTATTCTTAAATAGCCATATTATTATTTTAAAACATTTCTTTATTTTCTAAAATAACAATATTTTTATCTTCTAGATAAAACCAAGTCGAAGGTTTTGTGGCTCTTAAGTCTTCTCTTCAGGTTTGAGTATTCGAAGAGTTGAAGCAACATTCTTATGTCTTTCTAAATACATGTAATTAATGTTTACTTACCTTTTATCTGGAGGAGGTAGATCATATATCTTCTTATAACTAATACTAAAAGGTACAATCCTTTCGCACATATAACTCTTCATAACATCTTTAGCGCTGTATATAACGCAAACATAAGGAAGCGTGTCTGATAAATTACATTTTTCTTGTGTATTGTAATACCTGTCTTATAAAACACACATGAAAAATTATTCGTATTTCTCCATAGATTACAAAATATTAAATAAATTTATATTTAATTACAAAGCCTGAAGAATTACTGATGTATTATTGATATCACAGTAACAGAATAGATTAAAAATAATAGGACGTGGATAGTTTTCCAGGCTTAATTTCTGCTGTTTTTACCTTCTTTTGTCTAATATAAATGTATAGGGAAGGAAAGTAGGTATTGTTTTCATGTCAATTATTCAAAATCGAGTTTTCACCGAAAATACATATCCTCCTGAACCAAAAAAAAAATTGTTTTTAGCAATTGGTATGGGTGTGAACAAAATATCTCAAGAATGGAATATCATACTAAGTTGAAACTTGGAACTTAAATTAGGTACCATTAGGGAACGTGACAAAAAAATTTTCATCAAAATTGGTCAACCAGAAGTAATACTCATGCAATTTATCAATTTTTGCGATTTTCTTAAAAACGGCTCCGACAATTTTTTAAAAAATTGCTTCATTTACTACATTTTTTATGCTGTTTAAGATACTGTAAGTGCCATTGTCTGTTGAAATTCTTGTGGAGCTGTATTCGTGTAGTAAAACTTTTTTTTTAAGATTGCGGCCTGAGTATGCATTTTAAGCAAAAGTGTATAGTAGGTAATTAAATTTATAGAAAATTAAAAACCTACAACTTATTTCAAACATTTTTTCTACAATGCTTAGTTTAGCATCAATTAGTGAACTTCTGTATTTTGCTCATTAAAATATGTAAACAAAAATCTGGTGTGAAACACACACGACTTTCTCTTGCCAATGCACATAATGAACAATATAATCTAACATTAGTAATAAAGCATTAGAAATAAACAAAGAAACTAACTTCAAAAACATAATCTTATTTTAATCAAGAGTGAAAGGTGCAAAATGAAAATCAACTTCAGTTTGGCTTAAAAATAAGGAAAATCACTCTTTCTAAACTAGACTCTGTAGCAAAAAATGCTCCAAGTAAAAGTTGTAGATCTTTTAATTTCCTATAAATTTGATCAAATACGTTTGTCATAAAATTCATACAAAGGCTGAAATCATAAAACAATCGATTTTTTACACGCTTTCGTGAGAAGAAAACAGAAAATTGCTTATTACTGCTAAACTAAGCGTTATATAAAAAAATGTTTGATATAAAAGTTGTAGGATTTTAAATTCTCTACAACTTTTATTATATATACATTTTTGCACTAAAATGTATATTAAAGCCTCAATCTTAAAAAGCAATTTTTTTACGTGCAAACAGCCTCTCCAAGAATTTCAGCAGACATGGGGCCTACCCTATCTTGTAGAGCATAAAAAATTTAATAAACCAGGCGATTTTAAAAAATTGTGTGAGTCGTTTTTGAGAAAATTGCAAAAAAGTGAAAAATTACACGAATAAACTACTACTTCCGGTCGACCGATTTTGATGAAAATGTTCATGTCGGGTCCGGTTGTGGTAAGTAATTTAAGTTTCAAGTTTCAAGTTCGTTCGATGGTCTGTTCTTGAGATATTCTGTTCACACACAGACACAGAGACCAATCGCTAAAAACATGTTTTTTGGGTTCATGGGTTCTGAAAAAGTGTAGATCCGGTGAAAACTCGATTTCAAAAAATTGACATGAAAACAATACTTTCCTTCCTATATTCATATAGGCAAGAGAAAGTAAAAATGGGATATTTTGAGTTTGTGGCCTTAATATGCATTTTATGATGAAAATGCCTTCAAGTTCAAAGAAAAGCACATGAAATAGGGGTTTTAAAAATATATGCAATACATGATAAAATAATAATAATGTACCAATAACTTTCAACTACTATTTCAAGAATTTTGGAAAACTGTGATGGTAACGACTAAATTTTCTAATATATTTTATCACCCTTTTTTAAAATCAGTGCAATAAATTGTCTAAGTTTCTCAGGTAGTTGTCAGAATTCTAAGTTACAGAGATTTGTACAAATTTGTTTTTATTCAGAAACTTACCTACTAAGAATTCACTCGCATTAAACTTTATGATATTTTGATCAGGATTTGATACTTTACTTGTTCCTTTTTTAGAATCTTTAGCCTTAGGTTTTTTATCAGCTTTTCCTTTTTTCTTATCTTTTTGCTCCACTACAGCAGTAAGATCTTCTTCTTTATAAACATTATCAATTTCTTCTATTTCTTTAGCAATTTGTAAACTTTCTTTTAAATTTTTTAGTGATTTTGAGATAGCTCTTTTATGTAAATTTAAGGGTATGCTTGATAATTTACTGAAAATTTTATCTCCTATATAATCTTTAAATTCTTTTTCTACTTGTGAAAATGTTATTTCTTTATCTACAATATGTTCTGGTACAGTGCCTGGAGGTGTTTCATATATATTAATGAATTCAAATTCAACATTTGAATTCAAATTCTCTTTGTTTTCAGGAAGAGATGGCAAAGGAGCAGGAGGTTCTTTAAAATCATAAAAGAATTTTGGATTATCATTTTTTGATCTGTAATCAAAGCAACAAAATTATCAACATACAAATAGAGTAAAATTTCAATAAATAATTAAGTGACAGATACTAATATCAGCTAAAAAAGGTTACTGAAAAAACTTTGTTTATTTTAATCCTTTGCTGAGATGGGGATGTACAAGATCTCTTCTGAAGAATCTGGGAACTATTCTACGAGGGTGGTCCCATAAGTACCCGGCCTGACATAGATTTTTTTCTGCATCCAGGAGACTCCAAGGGAGTATAGGACATGTCAAGATAGAACTGATAAACAAAATGTTTATCACAATGATAAATTCATCATCACTTACCACCAAAATTTGTTTCTGCTACTGCTTGCTTCAGTAGGCTTGTCATGAACCCCATTGTATCAAATATCACCCACAATTTAAAATTAAGAAGTCAAACACAATAATAAATTCATCACTTAGTACCAATAATTTTTTCCCGCTACTGCTTAACTCAGTAGGCTTGTCATGACCCCCTTTGTATCAAATAGTTCACAATATTTGTTTAATTAGAAGTTAAATACTTTTCAACCAAAACTATTTAGAAAGGAATTCGTGCACACTGTAAAATGTTTCATCAATCAAATATTGTTTTACCTTTTTTTTAAAATGACTTAAATTGTCATAACTTTTTAAACCTTGTGGAAATTTATTGATGTATTTTCTACCTCAATAAGTTGGTTTTTGTTCAAACAATTTAGTGTTGTGATTAGCAACATTACTCAATTCTGTTTCTTACGTAGTGGTTGTGAACATCTAAATTCTGTAAAAAGGTATTTTTCTTTACGTACGTGAGATGGCGGTAGTTGTTTGAAAAATATCATTGTATTAGAAAGAACACAATTTATAAAGCACATGTTTCAAGTCATCAATTGTGAACGTTTTTAGTGAATTTATAATAATGGAGAAAATTGGTCATCATTATGTGATATAATACTTTCATTTGAAAGGCCTCAGCCCATTCAATATAAAAGCTTAACTAGATTCTACTCTGGATGAGTCTGTTCCTTTGTTTACAACAGTAATTTATTGGATAGCAAAGTTTAAACGAGGCCAAACGAGGTGCCAAGATGAGCATCGCAGTGGTCGACCAAATGAGGTGACGACTCCAGAAAGGGTGACGAAAATCCACATAGCGGTACTGGATGATCGTCGACTGAAAGTACGCGAGCTAGCAGACATAGTAGGCATTTCAAAAAGTGTGGTACATTGCATATTATCTGAAAATTTAAACATGAGAAAGCTGTGTGCAAGATGGGTGCTGCGTTTGCTCACACTCAAGCAAAAACAGTGTCGTGAAGATGTTTCAATTGAGTGTTTAGTGAAGTTTCACAGCAACAAAGCAGAATTTTCGCGCTGTTTCATAACCATGGATTAAACATGGGTCCATCACTTCACAGTAGTGACAAAAGAACAATCAAAACAATGGACTGAAAAGGGAGAACCGGCTACAAAGAAGGCGAAGACCGTTCCATCTGCAGGTAAGGTCATGGCGTCGGTTTTTTGGGATGCGCGTGGGATAATTTTCATTGATTATCTTGAAAAAGGAAAAACTATCAACAGCGAGTATTAGGCAAACTTATTGCAACATTTGAGCGAAGAAATCAAGCAAAAACGACCGCATTTGGCTAAGAAGAAAGTGTTGATTCATTAAGACAATGCACCAGCTCACAGATCCATTATTACAATGGCCAAAAATAATGAATTAAAGTTTGAATTGCTACCTCATGCACCCTATTCAACAGATTTAGCCTCCTTGGATTATTTTCTGTTCCCAAACTTGAAAAAAATCCAATCAGCGGTCAAAAATTTTCCAATGATGAAGAAGTAATGTCGGCAGTTAATGGCTATTTTGAGGAGTAAGACAGTTCTTATTATAAAAAGGGTATCAAGCTAATTGAACATCGCTGGGAAAAGTGTATAGAGCTGAAAGGAGATTATGTTGAAAAATAAATATATTCTATTCCAAAATTTTTGTGTTTCCTTTGTTGGGATGGGTACTTTTGGGACCATCCTTGTATTTTCAAAAAGGTAAGAGGAGTACTGGATGGAAGAACGATAAAAACAAAAAAATTAAAATGTCCAATTTGAAATCAGTTAAGCCCCTGTAAACCCTTGTAAACGTACACTACTGGCGCAAGATCCAGTTCATTGTACGAGGTTGTCCATTGCATCTGGCGGCAATAATTTTTATTATTTCTAAACAATTTACCTTTTGGGTATAGTTAAAATGCAATAAATTTTCACTTTTTACCCATATTCAGTTTTGTTTTTGTTTTTTGGTATGAGTGATAATAACGATATATTATTGATAAATACACAGATCAATGTATCCGAAGTTCTGCGCTTTCTAGTTTACTCCAAGTGGTTCAGGTACACCTATTTCTAACAAATATCAATAAACCCAAACTCTATTACTCAATAAAATGAAAAAATAAAAAATAATATTTTGCTAAAATTTAAAAAATGTGACATAAATACCATAGTCAAGCCTGTCAGGCAAGAACAAATGTTTTGATTACACATAAATACACCTTCAGCGGAAAGGCTACTTTGAATCTCTAGAGGCTTTACTCGGTAAAATGAGGAGTGAGGTGATTTAAAATTTCCATCCTAATTGAGTGGAAAAATACGCTTATCAGCATGCCAGACTCTCTGGAAAACATCTACTTTCTATCTTGCAAATGACACCTTCACTTCATTCACCACAGGGTCTAGCAGTATAATGAAATTCATTACTCTTAAGACGAGATAAGTCTAAGACGAGATGAGTGTCTTTTACACCTCCATCTCTTCTGTTGTTAAATGCTTCAGTCATATTATAGTTGGCTGACCACGTGATAAGAAACAGAACTATTTTTTGCAGCCCTGGAACTAGCAGATCGAGTGCAAATAATTAACACTCCGCCTGCCTGTCATGGGTAAATAAATACAATATTATGCTCTAAATAATACTTTTGGTAGTACCGTTCTGGCGACAAAATTCAAAGCTACAGAAATGGTTAATCCTGTTAATAAAGAGGAAGGGGAAGAAACAATAGCCCAGGGCTACCTGCTGTCCCTGTGAGGCATAACTATGGTAGTTAAAACTTGAGACAGCTAAATTAATTACAAATTTTAAAAAATTTACAAATTAGTAGTCAGTACTGTGGCAAAACAAGGAAACACAAGAGTAATGTTTACCAGTGTTTTGCTTTTTTGTGAAATACTTTAAAATAGAAGATTACTTACATTGAACTAAATCCTGCTTTATCTTCATTAAACTTAAATGTAGCTGTGTACTCAAATAAATTTTCAACATTTGATTGCTGAAATTTATCTTTATTAAATGCATGGCATATTGAAAAACACACAATATATAAATCATCTTTTTCAAAACCTCGTACACATTTCACTTGTTGATCTGTATAAATCTAATTCAAACAAATTATAAATAGTAATCAATGTATCAATAAATCAAGCTAAATATTTAATTAGCAAAATTACGTACTAAAATGGGTACATTCATAGTGTAATTATTTTATGAAAGCTGCTGTGCTATATATGCAAGTACACATCTATTGTATTAATAAGTATTGAGTGTACTATTGTTACAGTGACACATTTACGCCAATGTACTACACTTTTGAAAAATCCATCACGGAAGAAGTCTGAAGTTTTCGTTCAGCACAATTTCCTTACTTCCGCTATCACCTTTGCATAGAAGAAAAATGCATGCCCTTGAGATGTTCCTTAAGCTTCGGAAAGAGGAAAAGTCACAGGGTGCAAGATCTGGGCTATAAGGTGGATGAGGTAAAACGTCTTGAAACCCAACCTTCTCTAGTGCTGGACACATTTTCAGAACTGTTACAGTGACACATTTACGCCAATGTACTACACTTTTGAAAAATCCATCACGAAAGAAGTCTGAAGTTTTCGTTCAGCACAATTTCCTTACTTCCGCTATCACCTTTGCATAGAAGAAAAATGCATGCCCTTGAGATGTTCCTTAAGCTTCGGAAAGAGGAAAAGTCACAGGGTGCAAGATCTGGGCTATAAGGTGGATGAGGTAAAACGTCTTGAAACTCAACCTTCTCTAGTGCTGGACACATTTTCATACTTGTGTAAGGATAAGCATATCATGATGCAGAACTGCATCGGCTTTTTGTCTGGGCGAACCCTAACTAGCCCTAAGCTTTAGATTTTATTCTTCTTCTTAAAGTTCCATCTCCTATCGGAGGTTGGATATCATAATGGCTATGGTCACTTTACTGGCTGCTGCTCTGAATAGTTGCAATGAACTACAGTTGAACCATTCTCTAAGATTCCTCAGCCAGGAGATGCGTCTTCTTCCTACGCCTCTTCTTCCTCGGATCCTTCCCTGCATAATAATTCTCAGCAACTCATATTTTTCTCCTCTGGTTATGTGACCCAAATATTCTAGTTTTCTTGTTTTTATACTCTTCATAACTTCCAACTCCTTATTTAAACGTCGGAGCACCTCAACATTGGTAACCTTTTGGACCCACTGAATTTTCAATATTCTCCTGTAACACCACATTTCGAACGCTTCTATCTTCTTTATGTGTTGTTTCTTCAATGTCCAAGCTTCCATCCCATATAGTACGATAGAAAATACATAACATCTTAGAGCCCTCAATCTGAGAGGTAACTGAAGGTCTTTGTTTGTTAGCATTGTCTTCAATTTTATGAATGCTTGCCTTGCAGTTTCAATTCGTACTTTAATTTCTTTACTTTGGTCATTCTTGCCATCAACCCAGGTTCCCAGATATTTGCATGTCTCTACTTTTTCTATTTGGGTTTGCTCTATTGTTAATGTTTCATTTCCATGTTCTGCTCTCGAGACAATCATAAATTTAGTCTTTCTCTCATTTATTCTAAGTCCATATCCAATGCAATGATCGTTAACTCTATTCACCAACTCTTGCAGCGACTCCAGGGTGTCTGCCATCACAACAGTGTCATCAGCGAATCTTATGTTATTTACTATCCTTCCACCCACAGAGATTCCATCACTCAGTTCTGTTATGGCTTCTTGAAATATGGCTTCACTATACATGTTGAACAGTAGTGGCGACAAAACACAACCCTGTCTTACTCCTCTCTTTACATCAATATTCTCGGACTTTTGTTCTTCGACCTTTATATTGGCCTTTTGATTCCAATACAGATTGATGATGATTCGCAAATCTCGTCTGTCTATATTTTTGTTTTTCAATAATTCTATTAGTTTTTCATGTCGGACCCTGTCAAATGCTTTTTCAAAATCAATGAAACAGGCATATATATCGATGTTCATATCTAAGCATCTTTGAGAAAGGACATTAAAAGCAAACAATGCCTCTCTTGTTCCCAGTCCTCTGCGGAACCCAAATTGAGTATCGTCCATATCATCTTCCAGTTTTCTATATAATCTTCCATGAATTACCTTCAGAAATATTTTAAGGGTATGGCTTATTAGTGATATTGTCCTATAGTCTGAACAATCTTTGGCATATATTGTCTTTGGTATTGCTACAAAGGTAGAAACCAGCCATTCCTGTGGTATTTGTCCGGTTTTATAGACTTCATTAAACAGATCCAGCAGTATATGTAGAGTTTCATCATCCAGGCATTTCAATAATTCCGCAGGTATTTCGTCTGGACCTACAGCTTTTCCGTTTTTTGCATTTCGTATTGCCTGTTTGATTTCCTCCATCATGATCTCCGGTCCCGTTTCACTGTCAATTTCTTCCGGTTCTTGACGATTATCCTCAAACAGGTCTGTTATGTATGTCTTCCACTTACTCAATTTCTCTTTGACCTCTATAATAATTTTTCCATTATTGTCTTTAAGAAGACCATCTTTCCTTTTTCTCTGTTCTTCTAGATTTTATTGGGTAATAACATAATGTTTGGAGTAGATAGTAGAGCCACATTCCAAAAACTCCATATGAACGATACCATCAAAATCCCAGAAAATGGTAATCCCGACTTTCAGCAAATGGAATTTTTTTGAATTTTTTGGTTATGGCTGTGAATCGCCACAATGGTGGCTTGTTTACAAAGAGTTCCAGTACATGACTAACCACTTTTGAGACTGTCTGGCCCATCGTTATAATAGTTATAGCAATGGACGCATTACTTTTCAATACACCCTGTACTTACAAAACTTACTGTTGCTAGAAATACACAGAAATAGCCAAGAGAAATAGTTCTGAATACAAGAAATTTATAAAAAAAATCTGGTGTGAAACACTCACACAACTTCCTTTTGCCAATGCAAATAATGAACAATATAATCTAACATTTGTAATAAAACATTAGAAATCAACAAAAAAACTAATTTCAATAAACATAACCTAACTTTAATCATGAGTGAAAGACGCAAAATGAAAATCAACCTGTTTGGCTTAAAAATACAGAAAATCACTCTTTCACGCTAAACTAGGCTATGTAGAGAAAAACACTTTAAATAAAAGTGTAGATCTTTTAATTTCCTATAAATTTGATCATATACACATTTATCGTAAAATGTATACAAAGGCTGAAATCATAAAACAATCAATTTTTTACAAGTTTTCGTGAGAAAAAAACCAGAAAATCGCTAATTACCGCTAAAATACGCGTTATACAAAAAAAAATGTTTGATAGTTGATAGTTGTAGGATTTTAAATTATCTACAACTTTTATTATATATATTTTTGCGCTAAAATGCATATTTAATCTGCAATCTTAAAAAAACAATTTTTTTACGTGAAAACAGCCTCTCCATGAATTTCAGCAGACATGGCACCTACCCTATCTTGTAGAACATATAAAAATGTAGTAAATGAGGCGATTTAAAAAAAAAATTGTAGGCGCCGGTTTTGAGAAACTCGCATGAAAGTGAAAAATGACAAGAATAAAGTACTACTTCTGGTTGACCAATTTTGATGAAAATGTTCATGTTGGGTCCAGCAGTAGTACCTACTAACTTAAGTTTCAAGTTTCAAGTTTGTACGCTGTTCCGTTCTTGAGATATTCTGTACACACACACGCACACAGACCAATCGCTAAAAACATGTTTTTTGGGTTCAGGTGGTCTGAAAACAAGGTAGATCCGGTGAAAACTTGATTTCAAAAAATCGACATGAAAACAATACTTTCCTTCTTATATATTCATATAGGCAAGAGAAAGTAAAAATTGTGAGAACTTATTCTGTATATAGTCAGGAAAACATACTTTTGCAGCCCGACCTCCCCAACAGGCAACTCCAATGTTGTAACTAAAGGTATTAAATAAAGTGTATTCAATCCGGCAACTTGTTTTAATACATTGACTACAGTCAATAAATTTTGGATCCAAAGGTTCTTTCTCCTTTACTGGTTTTCCTTTATCACCCTTTTTGGTATTAACCTTCTCTTTCTTTGCATCCGTTTTACCACCTTTTTTTGCTTTACCAACATCTGGCACTTGTTTTTGAAAACAAATAATAAAACTCAAAAAAAACTTACTGCCTGACATCACTAAATATGTAGCCAATACATTAAAAAAAAAGAATGTTGCACTAATTTTAGGTTAAGCCTCTACAATTCACATAAATAAAACATTAAAAACATGTGATAATTAACACATGTTATTTTATGAGCAATGTACCTAAAATAATAATACTATCTGGTGAATTTCACATACTTTTCTCCAAAAATCTTAAAATATTTTTCTGGACTGTAGTTATCATCATTGTATTATAAGTTATTATATTATTCTGAGGAAATCATTACAATTTTTTGAAAAATTGGAAGTTAGTAAGAAATAAAGATTATGATTAGATGTCTCACGCTAAAATTGGTGTAGTGGTGTGTGCAACTGGCTTCTATGCCATGGGTTCCAGGTTTGATCCCCGCTCAGGTCTGGAATTTTCATCTATCATCCTTCACCACCTGCATAATTAATAATATGCACAATAAAAATAAAAGTTTGTAATGTGCTTTTAAGTTAGAAGTTTCAGGTGTGATTCCTACAGAAGTTACCAAAATTTTAACGCAGTTCCACACCATATCACATCCTGATGTATTCCCTAATGACTTGCATGTTAATGCACCTAAAAAATTACTATATAACTTGTCAACTAGTTAGGATAAAAACAGAAAGAAGACGGAAAAAATAAAGGAACTGATGTTGATTACATAAAAAATTTGTTAACTCAGTTATTAACGCGTATAGGATTATTAATAAGTCGTTTTGTGTTCAGTCAACTGTATTAAGCATGTCAATGATGATCAAGTGTGTTTATACATTTTCCTACTTTGGATGTGCATCAACAGCTGGCTACGATCATTCTAGAGAGATTAAAAGTTGAATTGATAAAGGCAAAGAGCTTTTTGTTGCAGAGACTAAAAGATAACACAATGTTAAGTGTTCTCTATATTATTCTATAGAATGTACTTACTTCTTCTTTTGAAGCATAAATGGCACTGAAAAGAAGATTCCGGTAGTATCAACCGATTTTGAGAATCTCTTGGGTTGATCAAATCATCAATAATGAGTTCATTCGAAGAATGGGATGTTGGTCTGAGCTGTTGATGATTTAACAGCAAAAGTTGGAGTATTTTAAACACATCTGGAGACATTTACAGACTAGTGATGGGAAATAAAGCTATTTTTACTTTCTCTTGCCTATATGAATATATAAGAAGGAAAGTATTGCTTTCATGTTGATTTTTCGAAAGTTTTCACTGGATCTACACGTTTTCAGACCACCTGAACCCAAAAAACATGTTTTTAGCGATTGGTCTGTGTGTGTGTGAACAGAATATCTCAAGAACGGAACATTGTACAAACTTGAAACTTACGTTACACACCACTACCAAACCTAACACAAACATTTTCATCAAAATCGGTCAACCGGAAGTAGTAGTTTATTTGTGTAATTTTTCACTTTTTTGCGATTTTCTCAAAAACTGGTCCTAAGATTTTTTTAAAAATTGCCTGGTTTGCTAAATTTTTTTTGCTCTACAAGATAGGGTAGGCGCCATGCTTGCTAAAATTCTAGGTCAGGCTGTTTTCACGTAAAAACATTGTTTTCGTAAGATTACGGATCAAATGCGCATTTTAGTACAAAAATTTATATTAAGTTAATAATAGAAAAATCAATTTTTTTTTAAGATGCTTTAGTATGAATTTACAACAAAAGTGTATATAATAAAATTTATAGGAAATTAAAAAATCTATAACTTTTATTTAGAGCATTTTTCTCTACAGAGCCTAGTTTAGCGTGATAGAGTGATTTTCCGTATTTTTAAGCCAAACACGTCGATTTTCATTTTGTGTCTTTCACTCATGATTAAAATAAGGTTGTTTTTGAGGTTAGTTTTTGTTTATTCTAATGTTTTATTACTAATGTTAGGTTATATTGTTTAAATTATTTCCATTGGCAAGAGAAATTTGTGCGAGTGTTTCACACCAGATTTTTACACCAAATAAATAGGTACCTTGAATACAGAGCAAAGGAAGAAATAAATTTTACAATAACAAAATTGCTAATCATCGATCATTTATTTATAATTAATTAAACTATAAAATACAATATAAATACACAACAAATTCCACTTCCACTTCAAAAAATATATACCTACAATATAAAATTACAACTTATTTGTAATTCCAATTACAAATAAATAAACAGTCCTTTAAATTATATATGATTAGAAAAAACCAAAAAATAATTTTTGTATTAATAATGTAGGATTGATAATGTTTGGACAAATTTTAAAGAGAAACCACTTTTTGTATTAAAAAACCCTCAAGAATTTCTAAAAATAATGTTTTTACCACTACATCAACATCCTGAATATATTCTGTTAATACAGCAATGTATACAAACTGTTAATAATAAAATATTTAACTCTAGCCAAAATCTATGAAATAATTTTTGTGAATAAGTGCAAACTGCAACTTAAGAATCTGTAAAACTTTGGAGGAACTTCGTCACATTGAGAATTATTAAAAAAAGAATGTTTCACTGACAAATACATAAAATTCTACTTTAACTTTTAAGAAAAGCGTTCTAAACTGAAGTAATAGAATAAAGACTCAAAGAGTAATTTTTCAAAGGAATAATCACTACTCATTTTAATGGTGCGAGGGATACATACTTCTGTCTTTGGTTTCAATCCATTACGATGGGGCACAAGCCAGAGGAAATTAAAGCACTTGTTGAATAGGATGCGTGGTTCATGAAAGATGTGTTTTTAATGGGGCATGTAAGATACTGGGTGCTCTTTAACAGTAATTAGCTTTACCCATGTATGCGTGGGCTTGACAATTCAGCACTCCATTACTCATGCATCATATACATTCAAAAACATTTGTCTATTAAAAAAAATACAACAATGGATTCAGGGAACTCCCACGGAGTAAGTACAATCTATGTCCAGTGCTGGAAACAAGACTCCTTGGTTGATGGAGGTAGTGCCAGTTGGTCCCAATAGCATGAAGAGGACATGAAAGAATAGGAGGTGGGCATACTTTGGCCGTTGGTGACAGTTCCAAATCATACAAGTCGAAGGATGCTAGCCTAAAAAAGTTGTTTCCTCGATAAATTGTGTGACAATAGAAGGGAAGAAGCGTCTGTTGAAGGCATAGAGATGGAAGGTGCGAATTAAAGCGGCTATCGGCTGGGGAGGGTAGCAGGGAAACTGCCCATGTTGGTGTTGAGCACAAACCCAGAGACAAGTGGGAGACAATGCCTGGACCGCATCCAAGTGTCATCATTTAGATGGTCTCAAATATCTTCATGCAAGGCTAATTGTCATTTAACACGTTACGAGTAGAGGAGGTAATATTACCTCATGCATTCTCTTTGGTAACTTGCTGTTCAACCAGTCTGTTTATATTGTAAAACTCTGTTCCTATCATTCGTATATTTCTTATGACACAAAAAAAGTTTCGAAATGTTCAATTTATCTTTCTGTTTGCAGATGTGGGTTATTGAAGATCAACCTTAAAGCTCTAAAGTTTGCCTTATACCTCAAAATCTAACATCTTTTACCTTTTTGTAAAAACCAAAGTAATAAATCATCAAGGAATTTCTTCCAGTATTAATATTGGTACAGGTAATTTCATTCCTGTATACAAGGCGTGATATTTACAGAATTTAGTTCATTCGGTTATTTATATTCAACAGTTTTCCCACAATTTTTGTGCTGTTCTGCATACTATTTTTAACGTAAATAGTAGTAACGTAGTATAATGTTTTATTTAAATATATTTTTACATGAATTTTAATTTTATACTATCAAAACTGTTAAGTTTACACTATTGGCCTATTATGTTGCAATATTATATTATTTAGCATTATTAATAATTAATACAATTATTGTACTATTTTATAAATACAAATATGACTGTTATACATGTACTTAAAAAACAGATCTGTTTCATATTTATTTCTTGTTCTGTAAACAAATACTGACAAAAATACATAGGCATTAACACTTAAAAGGGGTCACATAAATTATGTCCAACACCTTCTGATATTTATTATTTTGTACATATTGTGAAAAATTTTGAAGAATAATAAATCTTTCAGAACTAAATAATAACTTCAATGCATTTTTTTATCAGAAGTAATGTCTCCTCCTCAGAAAGTTTGATTGAATTTGGATGTGCATTGCATGGTTGCATACCCAATTCCAATCCTGCTTACGGAGGAGGTGATATTAACTCCAGTCCAAAAACTCACCAAATATATATATTTTTTTGAAATATTGATTACTAAATCATTATGTATGACAAAAAAAACAAAATATTAACAATTAAAAAAACTTAAAAAAAATTCTGTCAGTAGGTCGCATACAAAACTTGATATCCACATTGAATGTGTTAAATAGGCCAAGGGTAGACTGGAGGGGGGATGTGCAGCAGAGTCATACAGTTGGTACTGATTCTATCCTACAGATACAATAACTGTTTTAACAATGGTAATTGCTCAGGATGTATTTCGAATTGGTTGACTATGAAGCCAAGCCATCTAGAACAAACAGCGTGGCTGAGGGAGATTGCCTCATGTGAACTAGATGTTGTTCCCAAGTTTATAAAACAATATTATTTAAACAGACTCTCCAAAGTAGGATTGTTATCAAACCAAAAATACCCAGTCCCACCAATAGAATCGATCAAAGTGGTTCCAGCTTTAAAAATGATCCTTACATTTAAAAACTGATTTATGTAACTTAAAAAATTGTTAGAAAACTGAAAACATCTAGTTTCTTCTTAAACAATATTTCCATGAAAAATTTTGATTAATAAATATAATAGCGTAAAAAAATATTTGTAATTAAACCAAAATCATTCTTGAGCTGAAAAATTAACTTAAATTCTTTCGTTATTAAAATTTTCTCATTTCATAATCCTCCCACAAGAGAAAAATAATTAATGACACTCTTAATCATAAAGTCAATTAAAACTATACACACAACATACATGCAACTGTAAATAATTATAATAAACAAATTTATTACATTTTGTACAACAAAATCGTGTGTATTCTTTACAAATTCAATACACAGATTACTTAAAAAATAATTCTAGATTCAAAGTTTTTACAAAAATTATAATAATAAATACTAGCTATATCATGAACATTTAAATGTTTAATCATTGAGATCCATGTTTAATAATTTTAAGAATTTTAGTTCTAAAATACTTTTGATATCAATAATGAATTCTGTTGTTACCACTGAAATATTAATTTCAGAACAATATAGAGGTTTTGAGCAGTGCAAATTAAGTTTATGTATACTTATGCATTTTATCTTGCTTCTATTTTGTTTGGTTTCAAGTCTGACTGTTTTGTAATTGCTGCTAATTTAGATGGTGAAAAGGATGATACATGAAGATGAATAATAAAAAAAATGCCACACCTGACCGGGAATGGAACTCGGGACCCTGGTGTACAAGCCAGTTGTGCTAACCACTACGCCAATGGGCCAGCCCACTTCTGTTAACAGTAGAACTCATTTCTTGTAAATTCTGGATTCTGTTTTAATCCTTTCTAATCCAATATCGCTCCCACATTCATACCTGTTGGTAGTGATGGGATATTTGAATAATTCTCTTTTATTTGACAATTATGAAAAATATTTAAACAAAGGTGACTTTTTTGGATAGAAATTTCAGATAAATTTTTTTTTGAAATTTAAACTACAATCACAAAACCGAAACAGGGGCACGCAGTGCCACAAAGTTGTCTCGTTGACTACCTTACACCTTGAAACTTAGTTATTCTTATCCACATAACTCCATTGACGGCCAAACTTCAACTAATGGCAAAGTGCGGGTGCACAGCGCTTGCACTTCTAAGGTTCTGATCCCACTGAGCGAGGCACAGAAGCGGTGAGTATTCGAATGACGGTGAAGGAATAAGTGAAAGATATTTAATGGCATTCCAGTAACCAACACGCATAAATTACATGGTATTTTTCTTTCCTAAACCTATTAAAATAAATAAAATCCATAATTAAAAGAAATTCTGTAACGCTGTTCTTCTGAATACAAGTGTCTTTTGAACTTAAGTTGATTCGAGAAACAGACTATAAATTCATCAATTCTTGCAACAATTTTAAAAGAAGATTACATTATTGATTATATTCCTTAAACAAAATTAATTCAAATATTCATGATATAGATATCAGTAAAAAGGATTTAATATTTAATTAATTAATTAATAATACCTAATTCAGAATAAATTAATTAATAAAACAAAAGTATTTCTGAAGAACAAAACTACACAAGATAAAAAATTTAAAATAAACGATTAATTAATTTGTTTTAAAATATTGATAGTGTATGGTACATACTGTAATATATTTTTTTAATGTTTAGGTAAGAAGCTTAAAGGCACATATGTACGTGCATGTTTCAGTAGCCTATATTGTATTTTGTTAACATCATGTATTATAATTATAATTTTAGTATTTAAAAATACAATAATAAAATATATTGTTTATTTTATGAACACATATAAACCATAATGTATAAGATTACACAAAACAAACAAAATTTAAAACATAATCAGCAGTAACATAGTGATTCCGTTAAAAATTACAAATAAAATTCTGGTGATATATAAATAATAAATTATTTCAACGCTTTAAGTGCCAACATCTGAATAACCAATGTTTATATAAATCTTCTCCAAGTACAAGACTTAATTACTAAACTGAAACAAAAAGCCGATGCAATGTAAACCTTGAACAACAATATTCTCTTTAAAATAGTTTTAATGGAAAACTAATTTTTATACAGTTTTGAAAAATGTCAGTATGTTTAGGTTTTATTTTTGTTATTTCAGACAAAAGAAAAAAATCCCATGCAATTCTGTCGAGAAATAACAGTTAGATATTCTATACATATATTGTCTTCATGTTATCAAACATGGCTGACATTTTTTGTATATTTTCTACAAAACATATGGAACTTTAAGTTAAACGTTTGAAAGTTTTTCGGGCACTTAAAGGGA
This sequence comes from Catonia carolina, assembly GCA_035578175.1. Classification (NCBI taxonomy): domain Eukaryota; kingdom Metazoa; phylum Arthropoda; class Insecta; order Hemiptera; family Achilidae; genus Catonia; species Catonia carolina. The sequence goes on from JAQMRL010000005.1 coordinate 24,162,042, forward strand.
TAATGGGATGCTGATGATAGATGTGTAAATTTCTGTTTATTTTTAACCATATCAATTTGTTTAGCTTATACAATATTTAAAATTTATTATCATTATTCAGACCCTTCTGATTAATGCAAATACATAATTATGATATAAATTAGTAAATAAAACAATTTTTCGTTTCTTTGTTAACAAACTTCAAGAGAATACAATATCCATTAATTGTAAAAAACAATCCTCATGTAAACCAACTGAATTCTGAGAAATATAATTTATTGTATTTTCTCGAATGTAACACGCAATCAGGTCTAACATGGGTTAGTAAGACATAGTTAAGATAATTGTTATAAGACAAACCACTCCTTAGTAAAGGACATGGTTTAATAGTGGTCTGTTTAGCTGGTTTGGAAGGAAAAATGCATGTAAAGATCCCTCCCATTAATATTTAAAACTTAACTATCATAAATGTAAGAATGAGATCCAATTTCCATGTAAGTCTTTTTGTGGCCAAATATATAAGCCCCAGTTTAAAGTGGAGCGGTGGGGAGCATGATGCGGAAGGCGAAACAACTCAAAATATCTATGTCAAAGGAACGTAAATTGGCGTACGAGGAAAGTAGTGCTATAAAATTGCACGTTTTACAATCGTTATGTGAGCCAAGACAATGGTTAAAAAGATGGTCCGTTCATCCAATAAATGCTGATAGAGAAAAAAAAATGGAGAATTTAATCGCTTGTACTTAAAATTAAACGAATATAAAATGATTATATTCGAATAAGTTTATACAATACTTTAGAATGTCAATCTGAACTTTTGATTATATTTTGCAGCAAGTAAGCTCATGAATGCAGCCAACGTGGATGAATTTCATTTGCAATCCAATTAGTACTGAAGAACGATTAGCTCTTAAGTTTGCGGCGAGTATGTAGATTCTAAAAGAAAGATTTGTTATCTTCAATAAGCCTACCTTAATTGTTACGAAAAATTAATTTTCAGCTGAAAACAAATGTTCAACAACTTGGAAATATACTGTGCTAATGAATCACAAGAAATGAAAATACAATAGTAATGGAATGAATACCCGAATATGTCTGAATGTGCTGGTCTGTGCATTTATCACGGCTAACAAAATAAACAATTCTGTTCTTTCAGTGCAGCTTTTATGCACCTCTCTCTTCTTCGCTCTACTATAAACGCACCCTATAACAAGTACATGTTTGTTTCCGCCTCTCCGCTCTCATTGCTCCACTATAATCACGGCCTAACTCTCTTGGAAAGAACAAAGGGCATTTTGAAAGATTCAACCAGATTGGTTATATCTAAGTTAAGTAGTTTTTAAGAATTTATCTGAAAAATTGTACAAAGTTTAATAAAACACATGTTTATTATTAATAGCCAATATTAAAAACCAAAGACATTTAATAAAAACATGAACAAAACTAGTAAAAAATGTAATTTTTAAATCACAAATTCAGTCAGTTAGTTTTGAAATTTGACCGTAACTTCACGGTTTTTAATATTGTAAAGGCTTCTGTTTGTCTCATAAAATGATTTTATAGATAGCGACTTCCCTATAAACTTGGGTAGAAATACCTGTAACTTTATCTACATTAGTAGCTAATTGCGTTGTAAACCCCAGATAGATCATTTTCCTTGCTTCCATTACAAACTCTAAAACTTTATAGAGCATTTCATGATAACTTTTCCTTAGTGATTTATAAGCAAGTATAGCCTACAGAAAAAAAAATAGAACTGTCACAAATAATGAGATTGAAAAAGCTTGATTAATGAGCTCTCCTTGCATCTTTCAGTGTTTTTTTGTTGTGGAGAATAAGCTTACTTTTTAAGTAAGCTTTTGGGACAAGAGCACTCACTTTAAGGAATGCATAAAAAAACCAAAGATAAAAACAAAAAAATAAAGTTTTATAGCTCATCCCTCGCCTCATAAAGGGGAATGAGGAAAGGGGCTACACCAAAAAAAATATTTTGATGTACATATAATATAAATCTGTAAATTTTTAAAAAAATTATTGACTTTTTTGAGTACTCTTACTTTTTGGATTTTTCTAGTATAAAATTATCATTGTGAGCTTATATAATTTGTGCACAAACAATTTTCAGATCAGAATTATACTGTGATGTAAAATGTAAATCAGCTAATACTCTTGATAGTATAAAACAATAATATACTTCCCCATTTCAGTTTGTTTACATCACAATAAATCAAACAGTAATATATACTATGTAATCATGATTTTAGTTAACAATGTTATGGTACAATAAATACAGAAAGTTTACAAAACTTCTTTTCTGGATAATAAAAATTTAGATATAACTTAAATTTATTTCACTGACACAACATGAATTAGATGAACACACGTTACACATGACCGACAATTTTTAATAATATTTTAATGACAATTCTTTTCGCACTAATACAAAATTAATTTGTTCAACACTTGTAAAGTACACTCGATCTACACATCAAAATTACATGATACTCCAGAGTTGTCAACAATGTACAATGGTTATAAAATAAGACACAAAATATTACTAAATATAATAAAACAAATAATGTAGCTAGTTTATTAGATTTTGAAATACGAAAACAAACTATTCAAAATAATAATTAATACTTAAATTAAGAACAAGATAAAAAATAATTTAAATTAACCCTTCAGGCTTGTTTTTTATTAAAATAACTGTACCACCTAATGATTTGGTAAATAATACCGATACAGTAAAACCTCTCCAAACAGACACCTCCACTTTACGGACATTTTTTATAGTCCCGATCCCATATGATAGGGCATTTTAATAAAAGTTCCCCAAATCCAGAAACTATATCATTAGTTTTTATTTATACTGTGACAATGAACAGAAAAACTGAAGAACCTACAACTTAACTCATTTATACGCAGGTAGTGCAACAAATTAAAGATGTAAAATACTTCGTCGTTTCGAAGAACGATGCCTAATGGTGGAGAAGTCGCTTAACCATTCAAAAAACAAGCGTGCAATGTGAAAGCTAAACAAAACCAAATCACAGATTACTTTAAATCATATTTTCAAAAATGTTGTTTATTTTGTCAATAAAAACAACATTCATTTTCATTTAAAAAAGTGATTTTTGTTTCTTTTTGGAGGATAAGTGTAGTATTTATTTCACAAATTTTTCATCTATGTTTGGTAAGTAGATTCGTGATAGGTATTCAGTTAAAAATTACGTATCGTGTATACATAGTTGATTGACTTTTTGGTTAATTTTTAACGTAAAATCACGTACCACTTTTACGTTAGTTTCTATATGTTAAAACCTTAAAACGCATGACATATACATATGTATTAGCTCCTCTCTATATAATAGACATTTGATGTGGTCCCGTTGATGTCCGCTACACAGAGGTTTTACTGTAGTTATATTATAAATAAACAAAGAATACAATGGGAAGTAAGATAAATATCACCAGGAAACTTAAGTTCTCAGTAAAGACAATGAGTGCATAAAATGAATAAAAAAAACTGATTAAACTAGTGAATTATTTTGTTACATCCAACTGCATCGACTGGTTTATTTATCTTTTTCGACTATTGTTTGTTTATACAGTTTCCCTATTTCATATACAGTCCAGCTGGTCTAAATTAAATTTTTTTACAATGTTTAAAAAAACTATTTAGTGATAAGAAAACATACTACTACTAATATTACGTTCTTACATACATTAGCAATCATGAAAAAACGAACGTTTTTCTATTTATCCTTAAAAAATGTAACTCTTATGTATCAATGTACTATTATGTAAAAACTATTTGAATACTCAATCTTTTGTATCCAAAACCAGATTAGGTTTTAAAAATAATGTTGCTGTATGATATAAAGAAGTAAAGATAAAGTTACATTAAGTCTAAAAGTAAAGTTGACGCCGCGAGTCAGCTGTTTAACAGCTGATTTTCAGAGACGTAGGTTCCTGGTTCAAATAAATCCTAGTAAAGGTAGTGGTTATCGGTGTACTTTGATGGTTTGGGGTTCAATTAAGCATACTCTCTCAGGAACCGTCGGCCTGGGTCTATACTAGAGTAAATCTCATTTACATGTCATACACATCATCCTCATCTCATTGGGTCATGGGATTGCTTATTGTTCAGAATTAAAAAGATTATACACACATTAGAAATTTTTAAAAATATGAAGTACAACACAAGATATCCTTTCAGTATTGTATTCAGGAGTGAAACGTGGGTGATAGGGGGCTGTAAAAAGGAAGATGATAGAAACTTTTGAAATGTAGTGTTGTATGAAAATGTTAAAAATTAGGTGGGTGGACAAAATAAGTCATTTAGAGGTTCTTAGTAGAGTGGATGGAAACATCTTACCAGAAGATGGAATAGGCTAGTGGGGAATATCTTAAGACATCCAGGAATTGGTCTATCAATAATGGAGGGTAATATTGAGGGAGTGAATTGTAAGGGGAGGAAAAGATAAGAATATATAACGTAAATTACAAAATATGTAGGGTGTTACAGGTATATAGATATGAAACGACTTGCACGAAATAGAACAGCTTGGACAACTGCATTAAACCAGTCGAAACTGATGAAAAAAAATTACATTCAAAAATTATTTAAATGCTTTTGAACAAAGAATTAACAATACTCGTAGTTAATCAACTCGCCTGTCTTTTTTTTTCATTAATTGCTACAGTCCACTTACTTTAATGATGTCACCACATCTTTTTTCTCCATAATTCGTACTAACCCGTAGTTTGACTTAAACACAACACAGCAGCCATCTATGGATTTATTTATGAATTACATGCTCTACTAGACTTTACATGCTAATTAGATTACACAGTATTAAAAAAATTAAACAGTGCCAACAAACATGGTGGCACATAATATGTATTTCTGCATACTATTTGTTTATTCACTTAAATTTATTAGGGAGTAAATTTTGAAATGTAGTTTGTTTAGCGTAACATTTACTAATTCAGTAGAAATTATGTGCTCAAACTTGTGTATATATATCTTTACTCAAAAGATTTTTTCAATTTATTTATTTAGAGAGCTGAAAAAATTTCAGTACTACAAATGGTAAATACATATCAATATATTAAGTATAACTGGTAAAAATTACATTAAGATAGAGTGAGTATTCAATTAGTTATTAAATTGTTAACTCCAGAGTAATTACATGAAATTTACTAATTCAGGAAAAATTAGGCTTAGTGTACAATAGAGTTATGTGCTGGTTTAGAGGCCAGAGGAAGAATTAAAAACAAAATAAATTTTAGAAGTTCGGAGATCTTATTTTTCATAGTTAATTAGATTTCAGTAACCTTCATTTAATTAAGTAATAGCAGAAAACTATTACATGTTAAAAAAATTATGAAATCACAACTATTTTGCTTAAACATGAATGATTACAAATACATTTATGTAACAAAAAAAGTGTAAAATGGGTAGCCTTTTTCTTTTCGATAACACTTTTGTTTATTTGGAATCTAGGATAATTTTAAGGATATATACAAAAATAATCTTATAAATTTTATAATCAGAATGTTTTCATTTTCAAGTTTTAACATAATTTATTCATGTATTATTGTGTTTATTACTTCATAAATAAGAAGCTTAATTTTTACACTTCCATTTAATCTGTCTTTCTTGGTTATCCATCAACCAACCTGCCCGCCTATCAAGGTTACTAATATAATCATAGTTTTAACTATTGAAAGAATGGATAAAAAATAAAAATTACGCCAGTGACAGCAATACTATGTAAAGAAAAGAAAGTTACAAAAGTAGAAAATATAATGAGATAATAACCATCAAGAAAATAATAACTGAAATTAAAAGTGATGAAAAAAACATAATATTTTACAAATATTTGTAAATTCCAGATGAAAAAAGGCCACTTTGACTTGAAAAACAGTATTTGAACCACAGACAAAAAATGTATTACTTATAAAATACATATATATTTTTATATATTATACACAATAAACTCTTAATTGTTTTATCTAATATTCTCACTTAAAACAACGATTCTAAATCTAAATAATATTTGAGGCTTTATACATAAATATAAACAAACTAAAAAGAAAAAATAACAATTATTAAATACAATAATAATATAATTTTAAATTAAAAAAAAACTTACACAAAAAAGGGACAAAAATTTAAAATATGTGACAGAGATTTGAATGTCAATGGCACTTGTATTAAAATAAATGACTATAATATTAAATATTTGATAAACTGTAAGCCCTTTTAATTATTTAGAAAAAGAAAAATCATTGAAAGCATGAAAGGTTAATCTAGTTTTATGAAAATCGTTACTAATACAAACAACAAACTAAAAAATATGTCAATATATAAATTTATACAAGTTTATATATAATTATATAATAATAATAATAATAATAATAATATTTATAAAGTTTCTTATGTATTTTATTTATATAATGATACACTAATAAAGGTACTATTTTGGTTTTACTCCGTTGGGATAATTGGACAATGTACTTTTTTAATAATGGTGTTTTAATGATATTCATAGTTCGCTTAATTAACTACAGTACTATATATGAGAGTCATCCAGAAATTAATATCCACTGCTGTACGGAGGCGCTGACAAAGAGTAACCCCATTCATCAAATTCTAACACTATCAATTATATATCTTCTGTCTGTACGCGAATTTCCATGTCGCTGTCACTTTGTTATTTCTGCGAGTGTTTACAGTGTGTAAAAAAATAAAGAATGCTATCACTTGTGAAGTTAGAGCCGTGATTAGGTTTCTCAACGTACGGTGATATTCACTGTCAAAGGTAACATGTTCTACTACCCAGAAATTAGAATAGAACAGCTGAGAAACCGGGTCAGAAGTATCAACATTCAAAACAGAGGTTGTAATATACTATAAACAGGAAGCGGCAGAAGTACCTCCCGAATTAGCAACTACAGTGGGCCTGGCGCAAGTGGTAGGCGGACCCGGGTTGTTTCATTGTGCAGAAAGTGCTCCCATTTGAGTCACCACCATGGCATAGACCAGTTAACATCGAGCATTTGTTATTGAAACTTATTTTAAAAATGGCGATTCTGTAATCATAACACAGCATTATTTTGTATGCACTTCGCGATAAATCGGCACGGTGCAGTCCCTAACAGGAAAACCGTTCTAACATGGATTAAAAATTTTAGAGTCAAGGGTTCACCTTTAAAAAATACGCTGCCGGGTAGACATTGCAGCGCTCGAACTCCACAGAACGTTCAATTACTCCAGCAAGCAGTAGCCCAATCTTCAAGACATCCAGCCCATACACATGCAGCCAGCTTAGGAATATCTGATCGTAGTGAGAAGAATTTTACATAAAGACCTACACTTTCATCCGTACAAAATCATGGCTGTGCAAGAACTTTTTGAATGTGATTGGGCCAACTGTATTGCATCTTAACAGGCTATCCTGGAAAATATTCCAAGATATGCTGCTATGCTCCCAAGTGATGTAGCACATTTTCATTTATCGGGATTTGTCAACAAAATTTTTGATGTTGGGCAGACAATAATCCTCAGCAGTTTCAGAGTGAGGCTTCAGTCATGTATAGACAATGACGGTTGGCATTTGAATGAGATTATTTAAAAATAAAATTACTTTAAATAAACTTGAAATAAAACTAACTAAATGGCAAACATAATTCTTTCAAATGGTTTAATAAAATTTTGACTAGAATCTTTTATGTATTTTTTATTAGCCTTTCAAATTTGGGAGGTACTTCTGCCACTCCCTGTATATGTATATAGAGCAATGAAGCAAGAAATGATGAAAGATTTCCAATGAAGAGGATCACCGAGACAAATTTCTTGAGTACTGATCTTAAAGAGGATATAAACTTGGATCAGTTGACTGTAAAACTAATTACAGGGAAGGAGGAGTAGCTTTGTTTGGTAGAGAGCGTGTGAAGGATCGAATTAAATTGACACAGGTAGATACCACAATCTGGAATAGGTGTAGAATGGGAATTACCAATGATGACGTGTGTTCGGGATGGCCATCAGACGTTATAAATGAAGAGCTGAGATCAGTTAATCAATTTATAAAGAACGATCAGTGCTTCAAAATTGATGAAATAAGTGAATACTTCACGAATAAATTATTCATGAAACAGTCACTATCCAAATTATCTGAAGATTTGTGCAAGGACAAATTTGAGAAGCACAAATTGGGAAAACTTAACAACTCAAGTGAGAAAATTTTTATCATCCAACCTATATAGCCTGGACTTGACTCCTTCAGATTTTAATTTTTAAATAAAATTCAAGGACATTTAGCAAGAAAAAAATTTCAAGTGATGACAAAGTGACAACTTATCTCAACGGACTGGTGGCAGAGGACTATGAAGCTGGGATACAAAAACACTTCACACAGTAACACAAATTTTTAATTTGTATGACGACTACTGTAGAAAAGTATTTTTAAGTATGTACTCTACACAAATAAATGTTTATTAAAAAAAATATTCAATACTAATTTTTCAATTACCAAATGGTATTAATTTTTGGATAGCCCTCCAATGTAATTATTTACAAACCTTACTGTATGTATAAAACATATTTTTACAACTGTTACAGTTTTTCTTCGTTTGATTTATTTATACAAGAACGTAATAAAAGCGATTTAATAGGAAATAATAGTAATTTTTTTTACAATCGTACTTCCTACTAGATATAGTGATTTAATAACATATATTTTTACCATATATGAACCATGATGCATCAGTTTGTCCCTTTATTGTTAATTTTATGCATCAAAATTTTCCTGTAAAAAAAATAAACAAAAATAAATTAATATTAGGGCGATACAAATAACATGACTATAGTGTATTTTCATACATAAATAAATCTTTAAAATTTATCTTGTAGTTTGTGATCAATCCAAGTAAAAAAATACTATTAATTTTCACTGATCTTTTAAGGCTGCTTTAATTTTCTTTTTACTTTCTTACAATTACATGTTTCAGTGGATTCACCATCATTTCATTACAGAAAATATAAAAGTTAAAACTAATTATTTATTAAAACCTTTTAGAAAATGTTAACTTAGGCTATATGTTGTGTCAATCATATGTTATAGGGCAACAGAAAGAAATAAAGAAAGAATAATAAAAAAAATATTCAATTTTTATAAAAATAGGAAAACAAAAACAAATTTTATAAGATGAAATTAAAAAGGGCTTATAAATACTAAATTTACTTCAAAACACTAATCTAAAGGAAAATTTTATGGAAACAATGTATCAGTTTAGATTTCCAGAGGAAAAGAAATGAAACTATAAATTTCAAAAAATGGACAAAAGAAAGAAACGCGAACTATAATGCTGTTCACGGTTGATGAGCTCTGCTGTTCCACGCGTTTAAACCAATCAGAATGTTTGCCAGCATTGTCAGAGTATGAATGTTTCAGCCTGACAAGCATTATGCGTGCACGCATGTAAGAGCTGCAGTAGTTCAGGGTCTTTCATCTCTTACTGAACACATCAATTATACAGCGTGTTAACATACAATACGTTATAAATAATCAGCTAGTTGTATGTTCATAGGTTATAATTGTTACTAAAAGATTAAAAAAATGGCTGACGAAATATATAACAGAGCTACGAGATCATGTATTGGTAATGTTGCTGGCAAGTCATTGGCTAGCTATGAAGTGGGTAGGGGGCAATGCATATGTTCAGAGCTCATCAGCTTGAAAAATAGTATAAGTAAGATCTCTAGTGGTCAGAATGAAAAATACAAGTAAAAATTATGTTATTTTTTAAGAGCTCTTGCATTCTTAAACAGTACTCAATAATGAAAATACAAACAAATCTGATAAAGATGAAACTTATTTACGGTTAATTGATGTCACAATATAAGAAGGATCAATGCTACAAAATACTTGTTATACAAACTGCTGAAATTAAATTTTCTTGTATTCACTTATTTAATTTTCTGTACCTAGATATTTAAATTCAAATTCTGAACATAAAGAAAACTAAAAATACTGACAAAAAAGTGCATGCTAACATGGCTATAATAACTGATTTTACATGAAGTAATGTAAAAAGACACCATGAAATACAGTAGAATCCCAGTTAACTGAAATGACTGAAAACCAATTATTTCCAATGTAACATAATTTACATTAACAAAATGAAAATAAAAATAATATAGTATTTATTTAAAAATGCATGTTTATAATACATCCTGCAGCCTATATTCAATCTTATTGTAAGAATATTCAAATTTTCACTGACCTGTAACAGCGGCGATTTCACTTGTTTTTTTTTACCTTTTTTAAAATATTTTGTTACAAAGTTTAATTTCAATTTTATGTACTCTGATGATGGTGGATTTACCAGAACATGTCAGTAGAAAGTAGGATTATATAAAAAAAGGTAAAAAACAAGTGATATAGGCAGCTGTAACAGGTCAGTGAAAATTTTTTAGAATTTAAAAATAGTATTTACCTAATTGGTTATGCAACGAATGATGCTGTGCAACTTGTTACAGTAGCAGAACAATGTAGAGAGAGTATAGTTGAAAAGAAAACTTCCAAACTTTTTAAAATACAGTGAAAATATTTATGTTTGAATTTTATATGGTGTTTCATTGTGTTTCAGTTAAAATGTATTGAATGCTTGTTTGTTTACAAGATATTTAACTAATAAATTAACATTTCATTCCTTGTTATGCCCATATTTATCAAATCCAGGTTAATTGAAAACTGAAATAGGTCTGCCCCAAATATTTTTAAAAACCATGATTCTATATTCTTAATTAACTATTGGTGGCAATTTTTAGAATCGTCGCCTATCATTTTCCTTTGTCCGTCTTGTCACACCAAGATGTCAGAGACTACAAGAGACAGCAACTAACGGTTTTCGGATTCGTAATCAACACAAAAAGTTGGTGGGCCTAAATTGGGTTTGAAGTTTCGGTTTCAACTGGAAATGGCCCCAAAACCGAAAGGAAGTCAAGAAATCTAAGTTGGACTTAAGAAAAAAAAATTCTCTCATTTAATCACTCTTAGGCCGAAAACACACTGCATCAGTCAAAACAGCCTGGGTATGTTCGGAACTGCCTGGAGCTGTTCGAAGCAAACCTAAATAACCGGTTTTGTATAGAGTCAAGCGAGGAGCAAACACACTGGGAAGGCAAACGTTTTGTTTGCTTCATTCTGTTCCAGTCACACCCAGTCATTGCCTGGTGTTGTTTGTTGAATTGCGGTTTGCTGCAAAAATTTTCAAGCAAAGGTATGTACATCAACGCTTTTATTTTCTTTAAATTTTACTAAGACCAACAATTAATAATTTTATTACTTTATTTTATCTTTTATTTATTTTAATATTTTTTATTTAAAAAAAATACAGAAAAGAGAATTATATAGTCCAATATCAATCAGATGATTTGTATACACATGTATGTATGAAAATATAAGCTACATAAGAAAGGATGTACATATCATCACTCAAAAACTTGAATTTATTGTCAACAATAAAATAATACAATAATTAATTATTCATGGACATATAATTCTCAAAATTTAGCAAATATTAAAACACAAAAAAATTGTAGTACACTAAGGTTATACAGTTTATTTAAGTATGTTATTTTTTCAAAAACAAAATTGTTTGAGTTGCAAAACTCTGATCGTTAAAGCACATGTACATTATATTAGGAATTTATAATACTAAGGATTATATAGTATAATATTTGTTTATATATTTTTTTAAATTTATTTATTTAGAGTCGCATCAACAACTTGGTCATTAGCGACTACGGTGGATTGTTTAACATTAACTTTGGGATTTGACATGTGAAAATGTGTTTATATTTTTATTTAATAATTTTATTTGAAATTGTATTACATATTTTATTGAATTTTTAGATGGAATGCAATGCAGAGAAGCTACCTACTGGCTAAGTTGAACGACGTCCACCGATCTACAATTTTAAAATGAAAGATTACTGCTACCAAGTACCAAGTAGTTTATAAAATAAAATTGATAAATAGATAAATTAATACATAGAATTGATAAATTGTGGGATACAATTTCGTGCGTGATGGGCGCTGCAAAATAATGTTGCAATTTTATGCATAACATAAAAACAAATTATAAAGTCAACATTTAACATTATTTTTATTGGTTTCACATACCTTAATAACACAAGCAGCTTCTCATCTAGTTTAATACTATTCTGAAAATTAGAATCTACTTTTCTAATCCTCTGCTGAATGACACTTACTAAAATCAAAACTTGTTGGACTCATGCTAGTAAAATTACAATACTTGTTACGGTACTATTTTAATATTTTTTAGTTCACTTAAAAGTGAACTAGTATCATTATTATTGTAATTTCTACATTGATTATAGGGGTGAACCCAATACTTCGGCCTTGATGATTTTTATTGTAGCAATAAGCACTGCCATAAAACCAATACACAACTTTCCACTTCTTTACCTGAAGAAGTAACTTAATAAAAAGACAGTGAAGCATCTTAACATAGTACACGCGCGTCTATTAGTTATCATGGTTCACAACCGACTGACTGTGTTTGGCTGCAGTGTGGGTTGGAGCTGTTCGAGTCACGTTCAGTCGCAAACAAACATTTTGTTTCGGTTTGCTTCAACCAAATTGACTGATGCAGTGTGTTTTCGGCCTTATAGAGTAGATGCAGAAATCACTAATAGTTTTTGCCATTAAGTCAAAGGTAAGCCTTTTTAAAAATTGCCACCAGCCATGAGATGCATCATCGCATGAAAAAGATTTTTTATTGAATAAATTTATGACAGCGTACATTTCAAAATGACCATTACTCTAAAGTAAATAGAAAATAATTTTTAAACTTACTTAAGACTACATAAACCGTGGCCTCTTAGGGTGTGTAGGTGAATCCATATTCACATCATGAGGTGGAGATGAAGACTGACGTTTAACTGCTGTGCTATGCCGTGCAAACTCACCAGCAACGAACGCACTTAATTCTGCTGATCTTTGTCTACGAGAACTTCCACCTATTTAAACAAAAATGCAAATGGACAATGTAAATATTATTTATGAACCCACGAAAAGCGCGCACGGTTATCTGTAACTTAAATTAGAAGTAATAATACGTAACCAAACACAATACATTAAGACCTCGACTTACACAAGGGATGTATTCCACAAAATCATCGCGTAAAGTGAAATTTGCATAACTTGGATTGTTCGGTTTAACGATAACACATTTGCTAATTGTCTGTACCATTAAATCCGCTAATCGTTCATAGTGTTGACTCACTAAACCCAGTCGTTTCTTTTATGTTCTTCGTTTTTTCACCCCTTTTATATTTTTTTGACAACTAACTTTTCCTTCAAAATAATTGCTTTCAGTTTTTATAACCTTTATTAGAACTTAACATTGTACGCAAAGTAACAAAAAAAATATATATATATATATATACACAAGTCCTACAAATAGTAGAATAATTAAAATCACGTTCAAATCTATGTAACCATATACGACAGATATTTTTAACGCACTAAACAGAACTAATGTTTAGAACAAAAGCAAACCAAGACAAAATTTCAGCATAAAAATGAGAAGGGCAACTACTACAACGGATTTGAGAGAAATTAGCAAAACAGTGGTCATAAATGTAAACATCCGTAAGATAAGAATAACTACGAGGTTTGTTCAAAAAATAACGGGAATTTTAGTTTTTTGAAAAAAATATTTATTTATTCATCTACATTAATATTGTCGCCTTCAAAGTAGTCCCCTTCGCATGCAATAGTCTTGTGCCAACGCTTTTTCCAATTCTCGAAACACTTCTGAAACTCGATCTTTGTGATAGCTTTTAGCTCTTTCACCGATTCGCTTTTAATGTCATCTATGCTTGTAAAACGACGGCCTTTTAATGTTCTCTTTATTTTTGGAAATAGAAAAAAGTCACATGGAGCCATGTCTGGCGAATATGGAGGCTGGGGCATCGTTACAGTTTTGTTTTTGGCCAAAAATTCACGAACAAGCAATGAAGTGTGAGCAGGTGCATTATCGTGGTGCAAAAGCCATGAATTGTTTTGCCACAAATCCGGGCGTTTTTTTCGGATTGCTTCACGCAAACGGTGTTGAACTTGTAGGTAGTACTCCTTATTGATTGTTTGACCTTGTGGCAAGAATTCTTGATGCACTATGCCATTAAAATCGAAGAACACAGCGAGCATAACCTTCACATTCGACCGCACTTGTCGAACCTTTTTTGGTCTTGGCGATCCAGAATGCCTCCACTGGGACGATTGAGCCTTAGTTTCGACATCGTATCCGTAAACCCATGTTTCGTCACCTGTTATTACACGTTTGAGTAGATCCGCATCGTTATCGACTTCATTTAGTGACTCCTGAGCAACTTCCATTCACCGCTGTTTTTGTTCGAAATTCAACAATTTTGGAACAAATTTTGCTGCCACACGTTTCATACCCAAAACATCTGAAAAAATTTCATGGCATGAGCCAATCGATATGCCAACATCATCACTGACTTCTCTGATTGTGATTCGGCGATCGTTCATAACCATTTCTTTCACTTTTTTTACGTTTTCATCTGTTGTTGATGTGCTTGGACGTCCGGGTCGTTCGTAATCTTCAACGTTTTCGCGGCCATCTTGGAAACGCTTATACCACTCGTAAATCCTTGTTTTACTCATAGCAGACTCACCATATGCCTTTGTTAACATTTCACATACTTTATTTCATTTTTCACGCAAAATTTAATACAAATTCTTTGATCCATTTTTTTTAAGAAACAAAAATAGCCGTGCTCGAAAAACACGTCTAACCTTAGCAGCTTCCACTTAAGAACTAAACAATGAATATTGTTGAAAATTTTATCGTACGTCAGGGGCATGTGTACCTACATAATAAAAAAACATTTTTTACAATCGGACTATCCAAACCCGCGAAATTTAAAAATTCCCGTTACTTTTTGAACACACCTCGTATTGTAAGCAATATAATGTATTATGTTCAACAAAATTGCCCTAACATGAATTCGTGTAAGTTGAGGTCTTACCGTACTGGCTTAACTTAATGGTTTTCAACCAATCTCCTTACATCACTTCTTAATAAAACTAACCCAACTAACTTACATTTATATGGATACACACATAGAAAGTATTTAATTTCAGTAGATATATTATTCTTATAGTTTACAGGCCATATACCATGGATTTTCAATAAAAAATTTAAATAATGATAAATTATTACTTGTTTAACTCATTGACTGACCAATTTTTTTTTGTTCTAAATGACTAACTTTTAATTTTATATTTCGATGTAAAACACTAAAAATTATAGAAAAATAATTAAAAAATATTTTCCCTGTTTGATAATTTTATTTAAATTTAATCATTTCAAAATTTTGAATTTTAAAAATGTTCGTCATTACTAAATAAAAATAATTCTTCAGTTATTTTGTCTGCCAGGTTTGCAATATTATATCCCAAACTCATTTTGCAAACAATGAAATGCAAGTGACACAGTTAGTTTCTACAACGAACATCATATGGACTAAATACATACACGTCAGAACTGAACTGGTACTGAGATCTACCAGACCGTCTCAGAACTATTACAAATAACCAAAATTACATTCATTCTGGTGTGAAACACTCACACAACTTTCTCTTGCCAACATAAATAATGAACAATGTAACCTAACATAATACATTCAAAATAAACAAAAAAAACATAACTTTATTTTTATCATGAGTGAATGATGCAAAATGAAAATCACTCTTAGTTTGGCTTAATAATACAGAAAATCACTCTTGAAGGTAAACTAGGCTCTGTAGAGAAAAATTCTAAAAATAAAAATTGTTGATTTATTAATTTTCTATAAATTTGATTATATAAACTTTTGCCGTAAATTGCATACTATGGCTGAAATCTTGAAAAATCCACTTGTTACAGATTTTAATGAAAAAAAAACCAGAAAATCACTAATTACCGCTAAACTAAGCGTTATACAAAGAAATGTTTGAAATAAAAGTTGTAGGATTTTAAATTCTCTATATTTTTTATTGTATAAATTTTTGCGCTAAATCGCATATTAAAGCCATACTCTTAAAAAAACTATATCTTGTAGAGCACAAAAAATTGATTAAACCAGGCGATTTAAAAAAAATCGTAGGACCAGTTTTTGAGAAAATTGCAAAAAAGTGAAAAATGACACGAATGAACTACTACTTGTGGTCGCCCAATTTTGATAATAATGTTTAAGACTGGCTCGGTAGTGGTATCTACCTTAAAAGTTTCAAGTTTCAACTCCGTATGATGTTCTGTTTTTGAGATATTTTGTTCACACACACACACACACAGACCAATCACTAAAAACATGTTTTTTGGGTTCAGGGGGTCTGAAAACATGTATATCTGGTGAAAACTAGATTTCGATAAATTGACGTGAAAACAATACTTTCCTTTTTATATACTCATAACAGCAAGAGAAAGTAAAAATACACAGCAAGCAAAGAGAGTAAAAATATTGGCAAAGAGAGTCAAGGGATGGGAGTGACGAGCCTGACTCATCTTATTCGTCAACGGGTTAAATGTTGTAATGTAACCAATGAATTATTATACTGACCAGAGGATAATGCTAACGCTTCTCTAAACATATGTAGATTGTCATCAACTGTTGAATTGGCGTTGACTGTTGAGGCTGCATGGTGGTGTAGGCCAATATGGTGATGATGTATGTGATTTAGATTTAAATTCAAATGGTGCAGCCCGATGTCGCTGACACCCGACTGATGGTGATGATGGTGATTGTGATCCGTAACTAACAAAAGAGGCCGTGGGGTTGATCTGCAAAACACAAATACAGTGGTGACTAATCAAAATCAGCTGGTAGACATAAAATAGATATTATTTTAAGAATTAAGTACAAGCTAAAATAAAAATGTGCACAAAATATATTTCTTCAACTGTAATAAGTAAACCAACTTTATTCTTAAACATTTTCAAATTCATCTTAACCCATTAGCATATGATGATGGCGAAACGCTGTCTAACATATTTGTGCCGTTGTATACAATGATGGCGATTCATTGTCCTCGTATTTTATTTAGTCCTGTCTACGTAGTTTTTAAAAACTTCTTGATGTAGCAGCACTAACGAAAACTACATAATTTATGCTTTATTTACAAATATCTACCAATAGAGTGCGTGTACGCGTTCAGTTGTAATTTCGTGATCAAAGTAACCTATACATTGTGCTGAAAAATGGCGTTTGTTTACGTTCTGTAAGTGCATGTTTGTAAAGAGTTCATAAGTTATTTATCATATTTTTTGGTGTTTTATATCAAGTCATAATATTCAATATTATTAATTCAATAATTTTTAACTATTAAATAAATTCTCTGTATGCTAACATATTAATTTCATTACCAACACGATAGTGATGCGTAAATAAGTGAAAATGGCAATGACCAGTGATTAGAAAATAGGGGATAACTTTTTTTTATATTAAACAATTTTAAAAGTTTGAATTAATTTTGTAGAAAAAATAATTCTCTAGATTGTTTTTATAAATGTTTTTTTAATAGAAAATTATAAATTTCTAAGTTAGAATTAAAAAAACAAAAATTTTTTTTTCATTTATAAAAAAAAAATTGTTTAAAAATTTGTAGAAAACATTATTTCAAAGACAATACAAGTAATTCGTTGGTCTAAATGGTTACTAAATTCTGAAAAAATGAAAAAAAATTAAAGAGAATTGTTTAAAAGAAAAAAAGTCTATTTACAATATAGTGTGATTTTATGCAAAATTAAATCAACGCAAGGCCACCAACAGCAAAAAACAATTCGTAGGTCAATGGGTTAATAGTGTTTTAACATTGTACAGTGATATTCTACAAATAGGCGAGGGATTATTTATAAGAAATTGAGTATTGTATGGGGTTAAATATATTGAACAAGGATAACGAATTGCAATAAATGAAATGTTTCATACGAGAATTCTCAGAAATTGAAACTAGAAGAAACATTCTTTTTTATTTTTATTTCTTCTACCATGTTCTGGTACAGAAAATATTAGAAGGGTCTTGATTGTTTGAGGAACTATCAGACAGCAAGTATAAAAGCAGTTAGCGCCTTTGTTGTAGGTAAATAATTTTGTTCTACGTTTAAGCAGAGTCTGTTATTTATTGCATCCAGATTCCAAAAGGATCCTACATTTACGAGTTAATGTGTGTATAATTTAATTTAGAGTATGGCAGCAGTTGTGCAAGCTATCAGCTAAAGGGAAGAAACCTCAATGCATTTGATAAATGCAATGAAGAAAATAATCCTGGAGATACAGTAACATATTAGGTGAGATTACTCATTCCATAATACCAAGCATATCTACAATATTACAAACTGTTAATAGAACAATCAATTATTTATAAACACCCAAGTTAAACTTGTACAACTGATTTTGTATTGTGACAGATAAATTTACTCTAAGATTCATTATAAAAACTAATGTTACCAGTAGATTCTCAGTAAATTAAACTACATTGTAGAAAAAAATGATATGATACAGGGAATGCCTTTAGAACAATGTAAAGTTGAACCCTGTATGTTGCAAGGGCGCCATTCTGAAAGTAGGGCATTAATACAAAATTTGACCAAAACAGCATCATGATAAAAATGTCCTAATAACACTAAAACGAGGTAAAATCATTATAATATAAGATAACATATTACACTTACCCTGTATTTCAAAAACAAAAGTTTGTTAAATAATCTGGAAAAAGTTTAAAAAAAATCAGAGGAAGATTATGGGAGTTAGGCTAATAGAAACACGGAGAAAGAATGGAAATTAAAACCAGTCCAGGAACTGTATACATATCAGAAGACTTTAATTTTATGGATACATCTCTAGAACAAATGATGGAAGACTCACTCAAAGGGTTTTAAAATTATTGAAAAAAGAAAAATTTAAGTGTGGCTAAAAAAAACTAGGCACAAAAATGAATACTAGGGAAAATGAAAATCAGGAAAGAAACAAATTTCAAACAAAAAAATATAGGACATCCAAAATATTTGGCATAATATGGACTGTAGAAAGAAAGAAGGCACACTTACCAAGAATGATCGCTTATTAGCAAACGGTTAAGAAATTTCATGAAAAATTAAAATGTAACATGATACAAAGAGATAAACTAAAATACAAAAATGAGAAAAATGTAGCAAATATGCGTACCTGTGGTGACCAGATGTAGTCCGAGGCGGTAATGCTTTACCAGCAAGGTACGATATTAAATCTTCTCTACGAATATTACGGCGCTTTTTTCTAGCCCAGCTTAATAATTCCTTATTGCGTCTTTGATAACCACACTGAATTCCTAAATCGCCAGAACGCCTTATAGATTCACTAGATTCTGTAAACATCAATCATTTTTAAATTGCGACAAAAGAATGTACATAAATCAATAAAATTGAAATTGATGTGGTGGGGGGAACCCACCGCATCATAGAATGCTTTTAACTGTGGTCGAACACAACGTTGTATTTATTTAGAATATGGACTGTTTTTATATCACCAATATTTTTATTCATTGTTTACTTGGATTTTTTTTTTGTTGAATTTAGATCATGCCTACATACTGCATTGTACTACATGTACATACTGCATGCCTACATACTACATGTATGTAGATATGAAACGACTTGCGCAAGATAGAACAGCTTGAAGAACTACATTAAACCAGTTGAGAGACTGATTATAAAAAAGGAGTGTATTTAGTTATTTTCAATTTCAATTACGTTTTGTTTTAAAATATAAAAAATCCTATATTGTAACAATATAATAATATTTATATAAACCTATTCTTAATTAATTAAACAATGACATGAACACAGAATAATGCAATACCGTAAAAATATACATTTAGTACAAGTATAATTGCAATACCATAATATCATAATTAAATACATTTGACGTGTTATAAAGATTGTAGCTAATGTATTTAATGTAGTTTAATAAAATCTTGTTTAACAATTAATGAGTATTTTTTAATTTAACCTGTGCATTATTTTAAGAAATACATATTTTTCTTACTTGAATGCGTAAAATAGAATTAAACAATAATTTTACAAAAATATATTCGACTAAGATATTACGGAGTTGAAACATAGCTATTCACAGAAGATAGGTACTTGGTTTTCGTACAGATGGTACTAGTCCTATGATAAAGTGAGGGTACAGACCATTTTTGCAACGCACACCGAGCGATCCAGTAGTTAATTTACATCGATGGATCCACTAAGATGAGGATTATGTATATGTAAATGAGGTGTAGTCTTTACAGACTCAGGCCAACAATTCCTGAGAGGGAGTATGATTAATTGAATAATATTAAAATTAAATATTCATTTTTACTTAACTAAAAATCATAAATTTGGGAATAATTAACAAACAATGGTGCATAATTCTACCAATGAAAGAAAATGATAAAAGAACCAAATTATTGAAAAAAACACAGATTCCTCTCTAAATTCATTAAATTTTCTCTAATTTAGGATATTATATTACTAAAAACACGCAAAATGATATTAAATCATCAAGACTCATTGTCAAAAAATGAATCAGTAAATACAATCTTAGGTTTAACTTCTTTGTTAGGAAATATAGTATTAAAACAGCAACTGCTACTAAGTTATCACAATTATTTTATGACATTACTAATGCACAGATCATAGATGACTCATTTTTTTGTAATACTGAATTAAAAAGTTTGTTATATTAATTTTTTTCTGTCATATCGGCTTGTCAAAGTCTACTGGTTGTACCAACATTATTTATGATTGAATGTTATTATATAATTTTCTTTCGTCGATTAATTATATTTTAAGTCATAATTAATTTCTCATTTTGTTTTAGTTACAAAACATGCACGCCCCTTTGGCAATTCTCTACAAACTTAGTTTTTATAATACTGGTAAAATAATTAAAAAAAGGTTTTTGAATTTAAAAGAACATGAACTATTCAATATTAATTAAACACATAAAATGTGCTTCGAGAAACAAATAAAATGTGCCATTAAACAAAAGCAATCAAGTAGCAAGGTCACATTAGAATTAGAGCAAAAAAATTAAATACTTCTACAAGTAAAAGCTAAAATATTTAAAATACGCAAAGAATGGTAATAAAATAAAATAAATTCATGATCTATGTCTAAAATTATTTTCACACTGTTAATTAATTAATAAGTAATAGATAACTGAAGGCTTAACTTGAAAAATCCTGTCTGAATTAGAAAAATTGTTCTCTAGCATTATGATCAACACATAAATACAATACCATCAACTAACAGTGATACAATTTAAGTATACTAATTAAAACTAGCCTAGGTCAAGAAAATCAGTTCACAAAAGATGGGAAATTTTACCTAACAACCCAAAGAGGCTTTAATTGACAAGGCCTATTAGTCAGCTAGGAGTGTGAAGGCAAAAATTATTTTAAAAAAGGTCCCCGATTTAATATTTATTTCAGAACAATAAGTAAAAATGGAAAATAATATTCATAATAAAAATCAAATGAGGTTCACACAGAACATCAATGAATATATTTTATCATAACAAAGCTGATCAAGTAGGCACAAGTAAATTTGGGTGGAATAAAAATTTATTAATTTTTATAATTTCTTTACGTACCTTTGTAAAGCGTGGCGACAGTGCCCGCAGCAGTTTGAAATGGCAACCAAAGGGATGAAACGTCTTGAAGGCGATCTGAAAAAATCGTACGAGAAAATGGAGATCAATAGGAACACAAAATGGTAGATAACGTTCATTAGGGTGGTAAAAATAAATTAGAAAAATACTTCAAATAATAGAAATTAATAAATAAGTACCTTTGTACAACTGTGCAATTGATGCAGCAGCATTTTGAAAACAACACCACGCTTTTTGAGTAGCTAAATCTCGATCACTTTGCAGCTGTCCTTCGTAGTCAGGTTCACTTTCAAGATGTTGAATGCATTGCTGTTCCCAATTCGTTATCCATATATCCGACAAAGAGTCTTCTTGTTCTTTATCGTCGTTCATATCTTTCACTACAATGTTTTCACTAATTAAGCAAATAATTTTATAAAATTAAAATAAAGTGATTAAGAACAGTACTAACTTATACGCAATTCACCATCACGCACAACTACCTCCATTAACAAGCATTGTATTTTTCAGAGCAAAATGTACACACGACAAGTCAGCTGTGCAAAGTAATAAGTTAAACAAAGTCAATTAAGAATTGTTATTCAAGAAAATGTTTTTTTTAGTAATATACATTAGATACACTAATTAAAATATTAGTTTAATTACGATAAAATTATTTAAGTACGTTAATAAAAAAAATTGTGATAATATTTGTTTATATACTAGATGTTTTCTAAAAATGGAATTATGCATAATTTAGTAAATTTGGTCACCTGCCATTTAAAACAAAATTATATTTACCAAAGTAAAATAACTGATTTTACCGTAATATTTCATGAACTGTTAATATGTGATAAAATTCTTGTAATAAATAATAATAATAAAATATTACTTAATCAGCTGGGCGACCTCAGAGTGTATGGCATACATGCATTTGCTATGCATATGTTTAGTTTTGACGGCGATAATAGTGTTTGTTTGAGAGTTTTGTGAAGTAATCAGTTATTTTTGTTTGGTGTACCGTTTACGAAGAATTAAAGTCAGCTGCGTAATAATTATTAAAAAAAAATAATCCTTTATTTGATTGGTTCTGTCTTGCGAGCAGTTAAAATGTGTAGTATGACAAGTAACTACGTCATCTTGTTGGCAAAACATGCGTGAAATTATAGTTTTTGTGCTGTAGTTAAAATTTTAATATTATTTTTAAAAACATGAATTTGGGTCCTTCTAATCCCCATGGAAATGGACTACTGTACGCAGGTTTTAACCAAGATCAAGGTATGTAGGGCAACTCAATATGTTTTTATACAAACATCTACTTATTTACATGCAAACCAGTACCATGCTATTAGTATTTTCAAGACATTTCAGTCTTGCACGGTACCTGGCGATGTTTAATATTGTTATATAATTATCAACTGCGAATGTTGAAGGCTCATTTAAAATTGCCGCGTAATTTTTAATATGAAAAACTATTTTTTAAGAAGTCTTGCAGGTCTTGACATATTCTTGCAAGTCTTTACTGGTGTGTCCATTCTAAAGATACTGCTGTTGTTTATAAATTAAGGTTATTATACGAAATAAGTTTGAATCAAAAGTTTATGAAGTAATTTTTTATGGAAACAATGTACTTATTGGCTCTCTTTAGTAAAACTTACCTGTTTTAAACTTAAACCTAACTTCTATTACCTACTAAACTTAACAAAGTACCTATTGTCTTTACCTTTTTGTAAAGAATTAGTCACACAAATCTTTACTCTGTGTGCTGTCATCTTTCGTTCATTTTTGGCTAAACTGACTGCTTGAGTTGAACAAAATTCTTTTTCAGTTTTTAATGAATTTGGTATTCCTGAATGTGTCTTTGAGATGTGTCTTACATGATAAAATTACAAGTGTGTGGTTTTATTATTTAAACCGTAGTTCATATCTTGTGGAATGAGAAGATAATTAAATTGTTCTCATTGTATTTATATATTCATAATTAAGTAAAGTAAAAACACCAAGGTTCATTGACTAAAACTTTGATTAACAAATTAAAATTAAAAAAATTCTATTATTAAATTTAGAAAAAGATTTTACTTTGATTTCTGTATTCAAAATTAGCTGTAAATTCAATTGGTGACAGTTTTGTTTTTAATCTTATTTGTTACATATTCTGTGAGTTTTCATGTGTCTAAATGTTAAAATTCATATATTTTTGGGTATTTGTTTTGAAGTACCTTTCTTCTTTCAAAAAAATATTTATTGATTTTTTAGTTTTGCACATTGTTTCTTAAAATTTCAAAAAAATGTATGAATAGTATGTTGTTATTTAGGTCATCAGCTGAAAGGCTGGTTTGAACCTCTAGAAGCTTTACTAAGTAAAACGAGGAGTATGGTGGTAAACCTTGCCTTCTTCACTGAGTGTAAAAGTATGCTTATCAGCAAGCCGGGCCCTCCGAAAAGCATCTACTTTCCTCCTTGCAAATGACATCTTTACTTCATATGCCACAGGGTCTGGCTGTATAATGAAATTCATTACTCTCGGAGGAGATAACTGTAACTGATGAGCTCTGAATGTATGCATTGCCTCCTTCCCACTTTATAGCTACCCAATGACTTGCCAATACTTGCTCATGTAGCTCTGTTTAATATTTCGTCAGCCATTTTTTTGGTCTTTCAACAACAATAACCTATTAACATACAATTAGCTGATTATATTATAAAGTATTGCATGTTAACGCGCTCTATAATCAATGTTTTCAGTACGAGATGCAAGACGAGAGTGAACTATTGCGACTGTTATATGCATGCGCACGTAATGTCTGCCAGATACAATCTGACAACGCTGGCAAACGTTCTGATTGGTCTAAACATGTAGAGCATTAGAGCTCATCAACTGTGAAAAGGATATTAGTGTTTTTTACATCTCTATATTTTCTTCTTTTCTTAAATGCTTCAGTCATATAATTGGCTGTTGTTGTTGTTTAGGTCATCAGCCACAAGGCTGGTTGAACCTGTAGAGGTTTTACTAAGTAAATCGAGGAGTGAGGTGGTTTACAATTGCCTTCCTCACTGAGTGGAAAAGTACACTTATCAGCATGCCAGGCCCTCTGAAAAGCATATATTTTCCACTCTGCAAATGACACTTTCACTTCATTCACCACAGGGTCTGGCTGTATAATGAAATCCATTACTTTCAGACAAGATAACTCTGATTAGTGTCTTTTACACCTTTACCTCTTCCTTCGCCGGTCGCATTGGCAAAGTTGGTAACGTGCTCGCCTCTCATCATGCGGTCTTGGGTTCGAATCCCATTCAGGCACGGCATATTTTCATACGTTACAAAAAATCATTTCATCATTCACCATCTGCATTAGCAGTAATTGCAGAACAGTCGGGCGTTAAACCAAAAAAAAAAAAAAAAAACCTTTACCTCTTCTGTTCTCAAATGATTTAGTCATTTAATTGGCTGACCATGTGATAAGAAACAGAACTATTTGTTTTAGCCCTGCAACTAACAGATTGAGTGTAAATAATTTGACACTCCACCTATCTGTTATGGGCAAATAATTGGCTGATGACGTGATAAGAAACAGAATAGAATAAAAAATATACAAAAAAAAAACAATATCTCTTTAATTACCAACCACAATTTTGCCGAGGTTTGCATTAACATTTCATGAGGAAAGATGTAAGATAAGTTTTTGTACTCATATCAACACTGAATTAAAATTTTATACATAGTGTCGTTGTACTTTTGCTATTTATAGCTTTGTTATAAAGTTATTTAAAGTAGGACAAACAGATTGGCAAATTAGACTTTGAAGTAACAAAGGCTATTAGCCTATTTTGTTAAACAGCGCAGTACCTTTTGAAGTGTAGTAAATTAAATAGGCTTATTGTTTTAAATATTGTTATCTTTATTATACCTGACTAAGGGACAGTACCAGAAGTTATTTCACAAATAAAATAAAGTTATCTACTGATAAACTATGATTTATGTATTTTTACTATTTTGAAACTATTCTACACATTCAAGTTTTATGTATTTTGTTTATTGTTTACTACAGGTTTTGTTAAGCAATGTAGTAAAGAAATATTCTTGGGTTTTTACCAGTTTATTTTCTTGTCAAAAATATGCTTAGTACTGTTTTCAGAATTATCAACAGTTTTCTTGATTAGATCAAAAAGTTTTATTACTTGAATTGTGCATCTCAAGCTCTTTTATTATGATTTACATCTGAGATTTCTTTAAGAATGAAAAATTTTACTATTTTTTATAATTAATGATAATATTTATTTTGGCAGTCTACTTTAGTTATGTCTAAATGTGTGCTAAATCGATTTGAAGAATTATAATGTTTATAGTGTGCATATAAATCCTTTAGATTGATGTTGTTGATTTGTTTCATGCAAGTTAGTGATTAAAATATTAATAAACACTTTTTTTAACATTAATTTTATAACATTTATTTGTATCTGTACAGTGAATTACAGTTACAAATGTACTGAAGATGTCAGTGATACAAATTATAACATGAACGACATGAAGAAGCAGGCCAAACACATTTTATGATTATTGTTAATATTTATTCCCAAAAAAGTTTATATGATCGTAAATTTAAACATTATGTACTCGTTCAAAAATAAATCCTTATAATGCATCCTGCAGCTTGGAATTAATTCTATTTTATGTTATAAATTTGTACAATAAATTTCACTTACCCTTTTTTTAAGCTGCCTTAACTTTTATTTTCACTTACTTGTGTTTCGGTTGATCCACCATCATCAGAGTATATATAATATCATTGAAACTAAAATTTTTTTTAAAATCTGTAGAAGATGTTACATCTTCAGTCATTCGTATAAAACTGATGTACGGTAATACAATATTTTTTAATAGTTTTATGATAAAATATACTAATTTTTCACTATTACTTCATTCACTTAACCTCATCTAACTAGTTTATGTTAAGTATAATATTTTCAATTATGAAAACTTATTTTATGCTACTTTCTTTAATAGCAACTATTTTTAAGTTGCTTTAGAACAGTGGTTTTTAACGTGAGGGGGTGTAAAAGAGTTTCAAAGGAGGTGTGAGTCTATTTAAAAAAAATAAAAAAGTAAAACTATAATTTACTCAGTTTTGTAGTTGAATATATATTTTCAAAATTATCGTACTTTTTTATACATTGTACTCTAGCAGAGCCTAGCACTCGATGATTACTGCAGTAACACGGTAATTGTCCTACTGTGGCAACACTGTGATCAGGCTTCTGTTTCTTATTCCGATTGTAGGCTACTACGTGTTTTGACCACTTATAGTGGTTTTGGGGGGGGGGTGACTTCACATCAGTGTTTAAAGGGGGGCACAATGCCTGAAAGGTTGAGAACTACTGCTTTAGAACATCTTCTTGATTGGTAAATAGTCTGTATACTTTTTTTAAGCATTTGTGGTACAAAATTACTGAACTATTATGTATCAGATATTTCTACTTTTTTGAATGGCAGGTTAAAAATATGTAACCGAAGGTAATTTAGAATTTAAATTTGAACAGTTCTAAGCTTAATGTTATGAAATTTTTACATTGTGTTGATTATAATTTTATATTTTGGTTAATTATGTTGCAGGATGTTTTGCTTGTGGTATGGAAGATGGGTTTAGAGTATACAATTGTGACCCATTAAAAGAGAAAGAGCGACAAGATTTTACAGATGGTGGCTTAAGCTATGTTGAAATGTTGTTCAGATGCAATTACTTAGCTTTAGTCGGAGGTGGTGTGCATCCTAAATATCCAACTAACAGAGGTAATTGATTATTTTTTATAAAAACATCTTGTGTCTGTGAATGCTACAGTCCCTAAATTATCACATGGACTTTTCAGTCTTTATTCATATAAAAAGATAATACGATTCTAAAGAAAAATTCACCTTGTTTAATTATCAAATGCTTCGTAAAAGTAAGCTACTACAGGCATTTTTCATTCTACTGAAGGTAAAAGTCTATTGTAAACCACAATAACTTAAACTGGCTGTTGGTGTAGTGGTCAGTGCAACTGGCTTCTATGCTAAGGCCCCCTTGTTCGATTCCTGGTCAGATCTGGTATTTTTTCATCTGTATATATCATCTCATAATTATCTATGCACAAGCCAAATATTATGTAGGAATCATCGCTCAGTAGAACTAAAAAAGAAAACTTATATGCTTTTCACAATTGATGAGCTTTGCTGCTCCACACGTTTAGACCAATCAGAACGTTTGCCAGCGTTGTCAGATTGTACCTGACAAACATTACGCACACATGCATATAAGAGCCACAATAGTTCACCCTCGTCTTGCATCTCGTACTGAACACATAGATTATAGAGTGCGTTAACATACAATACTTTATAATATTATCAGCTGGTTGTATGTTTATTGGTTATAAATTGTTATTGTAAGACCAAAAAAAAATGGCTGACAAAATATTTAACAGAGCTACAAGAGCAAGTATTGGCAACGTTGCTGGCAAGTCATTGGCTAGCTATAAAGTGGGTAGGGGGCTATGCATACGTTCCGAGCTCATCAGCCTTGAAAAATAGTATAAGGTAGCTTACAAATTAAACCAGAGTTCATGAGTTTAACATTGTAAAATTGTATTATTTTAATCTCTTTGTAGTGTAGAAATGTTGTAAAACAGTACTGTAAAATACACATTTTTAATATGTCTATTTTTGTAAATATTTATTTTACTCCAATCAGTTTTTGTGAGTTAATCAAGTCATCTTTTAGAATGCGAATAAAAAGCTATGTTATTTTTAATGTTACTTTTTCTTTTCTGAAATGTGTTATGAAAGATAGATATGTTATTCTTCTTGAGGAGCCTATCGATTCTGATGTTGGCAACCATTTTTGTAGCAATTCTCACTTTGTTCATTGCACTGAAAAATAACGACAACCTTTCTTCTGTCAGGTCCTTATTTTCCATATATTTTTCAGCGCGAATGGCTTACGTGGTAACAAATACCATGTTTCATTCCGCATGATATGTCCAAAATATTGGACCTTACTACACTTGATGTGGAAATTACTTCCATACCTTTTTCATTCTCCTGAGAACCTTTATATTTGAAATCCAAGCAGAGCATGGGACCCTCAACTATATAGGATAAGTTAAAAGAAGACAGGGTAGAAATATAAGATAAGTTAGTCTATTGAAACGATTTATCTCCCTTGACTAAACATTATAAAATCTTAAACAATATAATGTGTACTCTGAAAAGCACAATAATTTTTTTTAGAAAATAAACCAGATATGTAACTATTAGTTATTCAATAAAACTCATCATTGAAATTGAAAATAATGATATATTTTTATATTTTTAGTGATGAATAGTTAGATTAAAAAACTGTTTTAGTCTTCCTGTGATCATCTAACATACTTATTTTCATCAGCAACTAACTAAAAGTTGTATTCGAATGTTGATATCTAATCCCCACTTGTCATACTCTTTGATAACAAAATTACAAAAAAAACGAATGTAAATACTTTAAAATTTTGTGGCTAATTCTATATTGGTTTATAAATTTATTTGTTTCAGTGATGGTGTGGGATGACCTTAAAAAACAAGCTGTGATTGCTTTAGAATTTAATGCACCTGTCAGAGGTGTTCGTTTAAGAAGAGACAGAATTGTCGTCGTTTTAGAAGGTGTTATTAAAGTGTATACATTCACTCAAGTACCACAACAATTACACGTTTTTGAAACTAATCCAAATCCTAAAGGTAAGTTTAGTACTTTAGAATTTACTTCTTTTTGGTTTTTTTTTCTCGCATGATTTATACAATTAGTAACTTGCACAAATAGAAAAGAAGAATCAAATACTGTAACCCTAAATTCCTAATTCAAAATAAATTATAATGCACGTAAGAGTGATGAGAGACAATACGATGTCATAAGCGAACTGGTAGCATATTAAAACGATGACATGTTCTTTGTCAAAAATGTGGAGAGAGATTTATGGGTTTGGATTAGTCATCAAATTCAATCGCGAAATAACAAGTGACTATACTAATAAACTAGATAGCAGATCATAAAAATTAAATGTTTCTTTTAAAGTTCTCTTGTTTCGTTATACAGATCAGAGGTAATATGTACATATAACTTGTAATTACATATATTTATGAAAAAGAATGGAAATAAAGTACACTGTTTTTATAAATTTATTGTTCAGTTAAAACATTAGTCATGATACGATTAACAGTTTATATGATTGAACAGTTTTATTTATTCAAATACTAAAATAGTTTTAAAAGTATTTTGTAGTTACTTTTCAATCTGCTTGTACACATTTTTAAGTAACGCGCATGCTCAGTGACATCATTATTTGTTGACGGTAGGAGAAAACTAAGGAAGGGTGGACTTTAGTTTGAATTTAGTACCATAAAATATGCATACCTTTTAACCCTTTCGACACAGACTGTTTCTTGTAAAACAGAAGAATTGCGAAAATCAAAACGCGCTCTCAAAACAACTGATTTATCTAACATCATTACTGATGAAAAATTCTGAAAAAAAATACTGCTGATTCATATAATACGTACCCCACTTTTGAATATAATAACATGAAAATCGCGTCATAGTTCTTTGCATTAGGGACGCGAAATTTTTATCCTATTTTTGTACTTTCCTTTCTATTTATTCATAGGCAAGAGATAGTAAAAATTAGTTGTCTTTTTATGATATTCTGGTTTAAATTTGTATTTTTGAAGTCATATTCTAAATAAACATAATAAAAGTGATTGCATTTTAACATTATGAGTTTTTAATTCTGTGTTCACAGGTTTATGCGTATTATGTCCGAACAGTAATAACTCGTTATTAGCATTTCCTGGTCGTAAAACAGGACATGTTCAAGTAGTGGATCTAGCTGACACTGAACGTCCACCTTTAGATATACCTGCGCATGAGGCTCCTCTTACCTGCATTTCTCTTAATCAACAAGGCACTCGACTTGCTACTGCTTCTGAAAAAGTAAGCTTGGATAAAAAGTTTCCCGTTAATTTTTTTTAATTGCACCTCCTCCATCCCCAATAACGCATCTTATCATCCTAGATGGTCAGAAGAGGCTAGAAGCACAAAAAGAGAGGAGGAAGAAATTTAAGTGTAACAGAACAGCCAAAAGGCCCTGTAATGTTACAAAAGTCAAAGGTTGACGCTACAAGCTAGTTTAAGAAAACTATTCACATAATGCTAGTAAATAGTTAATTCACTAATAAAAATTAAATCATTTGACGGGTGGATCTAATCTGTTGTAAGCGTGGTTCATGATTCTTCATTGCAATTCTGCATGAAATCAATTTTGTCTAAAAATAATGTGTTAGTGAAATTCATTTTTTGTCATGTTGTTGTTTAGGTCATCAGCCAAAAGGCTGGTTTGAACCTGTAGAGGTTTTAGTAAGTAAAACAAGGAGTGAGGTGGTTTACTCTGCCTTCCTCACTGAGTGGAAAAGTATGCTTATCACCCCGGGCCCTCTGAAAAGCACATATTTTCTACTCTGCAAATGACACCTTCAATTCATTCACCACAGAGTCTGACTGTATAATGAAATTCATTACTTTCAAAGAATATAACTCTGATTAGTGTCTTTTACACCAATGGCTCTTCTGTTCTTAAATGATTCAGTCATTTAATTGGCTGGCCATGTGATAAGAAACAGGACTATTTATTTTAGCGCGGCAACTAACAAATTGAGTGCAAATAATTTGACACTCCGCTTGTCTTATGGGCAGATTTGTTATATGATATTTAAAAAAAATTTTTTTGGTTTTATGTTCGACTGTTTTGCAATTACTGGTAATGAAGATGATGAAAATGATGATAGTTGAAGATGATTGATGAAAAAATGTTAGATCTGACCGGGAACCCTGGTATATATATGCGCCAACGGACTGGCAGTATTTTTTGATTGGATCAGCATCTATCTTTCTTAACTTTTTATCTACTTGTATACAGTTTCTAAAATTTAATAATATAAGTTGGCTTAGTAGTTGATTTTGGTTTAAATGTTGAAATGATCTATGACAGGCAACTCCTTTCTCGCTGCGTTTATCTTCTCACACAATCTTACAAGTTTTTAGTGTAATCACAACTGTATTAATAAAACCAATGAGTATTGGAAATTGGTATTAATTTAACATCTTATGGATCACCAATCAAAGAGAGAAACAGGACCTGGGAATAATTGAATGTGTATTATAAGAAAAAGTTGGTAAAATTTATATTTTACTCTTTTTTTTAAAAAAATGGTATGATCTCTTAGAATTTTCTTAAGTTTATGCAGAAATTTGATGGAATTAACTTTTGGATTGTTCTGTAAACAGTTTTAAAAATTTTTTAAAGAAGGAAAGAGTAAAGAATGGTGGTTAGATAAAAGAATCTTCCCAAACGACTTTTATTTTTAGTGCTTGTTCAGCCACCATGAACCACTTAATTCAATTTGGAAGCTTTCAGTCTCTTTTGGCGTGATATTCTCTCATGTTCTGAGCACGCTTCTGTTTGGCTGCTTCTGAAAAGTCCCTCTTCTTATATTCTCTTTTCTGTGTCGAAAGCCGATGGATTTGGTCCTTGATGACCTGTTTGTATTTGGGTGATTTTTCCGTTAGATCTTCGTGAGTTAGTCCAAGTTCTTGTAAATCCCTTTTGATTTCTTTGTGTCACATGTATGCGTTACCAGCGTTTGTTTTTCGTCTCATTGCATGGTCAATTATTCTGCGCAAAAGTCTAGTGTTTGGTTTTCTTAGTATTTATCCAAAGTACGACAGTGGTTTCTTGCGCGTGGCCACTGTTATAGGTTCTATGTCTCTATAGACTTGATTGCTAGGTAAAAGTTTGTAGTGATTGTCAACCTTGTGCTTCTTGTTTATGCATGTTCTTAGTATTCTGCGTTCTAGTTTTCTGCAGGTTTCCTTGATTCCTCCCCCATCTATCCACACTAGGTTTCACTGCTGTATAAGATTTTGGTTCTTAAAGTCGTTTTATAGTGTTTAATTTTTGTGTTTACTGATAGTGATTTTTTATTGTATGTATTCTGTGTTAATACTTGTCCACTTCTAAGTTCCACTTTTACCAATTACAATTATTTTTTCAAAATTAAAAATAGGTGCTGTCATATAACCTATGTTACTTAGGACGATCCAAGTTTTTCAACTGTGAAAGAATTTTTGAAACTGGTAGGGTAAGTTTCTGAGATTATCTTGTACAAATAAACAAGTGTAACTAATTAGTACAGATATGAACAAGGCAATCAATCGAGATACTCAAGTTTGTTCAAAATTTTAGATTAATCTTTAAATTTTAGTGAAAGATAAAAAAAATCTTTTGTTCAGTTACAGTAATTCTAGGTCCTTTAAGTGTGTGCTAAATATTTTTAAAAGGAGCTCTGTATTAAAATAATTTTAAGTAATGTCGTGCATTTAACTTATGTTGTATTTCTGTTGTAGGGAACATTAATACGTGTATTTGATACATGTACGGGTAACATGTTGAATGAATTAAGACGGGGTGCTAACGGTGCACAGATTTACTGGTAAGTAACTATCGTTTATAGTTTTTAGATGTTGCGTTGTTGGTCCAACATATTTGTTACCTGTCCAAATCTAATTGTTTCCTAATTACATAATATCTCGTTCTGTTTCTCCTTGTCTTTCCTAATGTACTCTTCTTGAACTTTATTTCTGCCCATATTTTTCTGCAAAAGTCACTATCAGCAAAAAATATCTCAAACTCGTAAGTTTATTACAATTCATGGGAACTTCTGATCGTAAGCTAGGCTTGTAATCCTTCATCCTTCAATCCTTTGTCTTTGAAATTTAACTGTTAAATAGCTGACTC
Organism: Catonia carolina; assembly: GCA_035578175.1. Classification (NCBI taxonomy): domain Eukaryota; kingdom Metazoa; phylum Arthropoda; class Insecta; order Hemiptera; family Achilidae; genus Catonia; species Catonia carolina. Next base: position 24,195,601 of record JAQMRL010000005.1, read on the forward strand.
GCAGCGATGATTTTTATCACCAAACTAACTATAGTCCAGCCTCTCTTAGTTGGCTTCTAATGTAAACAAATAATGAAGTCACTGAGCATGCGCATTATATAAAAATGTGTACACGCTGATTAAAAAGTAACAACAAAATACTTTTAGAAGTATTTAAATACAAAATACTATTAAAAGTATTTTTCTAAATGAAATTGTTAGGCCTACGTCATATCATGACTGATGTTTTTAGTACTTTAATTTAAAAAATAGTTAACTTAATAGGAATACGACATCCGTAAAGTCACAGATTCTAGCGTGCACCCTGTAGTAGGTGGCTTTTGTTTGTTGACAGTAGGAGCAAACTAAGAATGGCTGAACTGTATGTAAGTTAAATATTTTATAATAAAATATATTCCATGATTTTTCTAAAAGAAGAAATAAAATATCAAATTCAGCTGATAAATTCTTTTCGAGTAAAATTCCATTTAAAAGAAATCAATTGTTTTCTGTTTCCTTTTACTTAACTCCTTTTCCAGTGTTCTGTTTGATGAGAAAATGGTTTCCAAATAGAATAAATTTCTTAACTTCTACTAGCACCATTCCATTTAGCCTTAATCCATATCTGTTCCCTTTCACATCTATCCTGACCCAGCACTATTGGTCTCTTTGAGTGTTTATATTTGTACTGTTAAAGGCATAATCAACTATAATAGTATCCCCTTATTTAATACTTTTATATGTACTGGTTCATTACAGTATTCTATTTTTTATTTGCAGAAAAAAGAAACAGATAAATTCTTCAGGTTGGTGAATTATTAGGATTAATTATACCATATCTTTATTATTTGTTTTAAGTGAACAAGATTAGCAGAGTAAAAAAATGACGTTTCAAATATTTTCTGTTGTTCATGATGATTGGAAATGATTCTGGTGTATGAATTTGAGCTTTATTGTTTCAGTATAAATTTCAATCAAGATTCAACATGGCTGTGTGTTGCAAGTGATCACGGTACAGTGCATGTGTTCTCAGTTGAAGATCAAAAATTAAATAAACAATCCAGGTAATTATTTAAACTCTATTTATAATTTGTTGAATATATGTTGCGGTTGCTTTGAAGCCTACATTCTAAGAGTCTGTCTGTTTGTGTACATACAAAATGTGGTAATTAAGTTCCAGGAATTTAGTTATAACTTGGGAATTGGCAATACTGCTTTGTTTGGAAACATATAATCGAGTATAGGGTACCTTCTTGTTGATGCAGTCAAAGTTTGAAGTCGATAGCATGTTTGGTTTGTGTTCGATGCGTGTTTTTCGAAAGTAACTTTTTTAGTGGCGTCGTAAAAATGAGTGACACATTAAAAGCGAGGTTATCAAGGATTTGTTGTCTCGTATTCGGAATGATGGCAGAGATTGGATGAGTCGGGTAGTCACTGGAGATGACACCTGGATATTTGAGTATAATTCTGAGACTCGTAAACAAAGTCAGCAGTGGGTGGGAAAAGGTGGTGAGCAACCAATGAAAATGAGGATGTCCCAAGGCGCAACTAAAGTTGATGTTGATTTTTTTTTTTTATATATCCGTGGCATCATTCATTTAGAATATGTTCCTGCCGGCCTGACAGTGACTGGACGGTTCTATGTTGGCGTACAGGAGCGGCTGTGAACTCACTGAGGATGGCCGGATCTTGCACCACGACAATTATCTTGTTGAAAATATATGTTCAGTATTTCACTGACACTCAAGTTTGCTTATTAATGAATACAGAATTTCAGTGCAGTATCGTTGTGCGTTTTTTGTGTCATTGAAAAATATCGGACCCAAAATCCGACATCTAGAAATAATTGCAATCCAAACTCCAATTTTCTCAGAATGAAGTAGTTCCTCATGAACTTTTTAAGGTTTTAAACATTTTACTTCAGTCCAGATTGTCAAATGCTATATAAGTTACTTTATTTTTTTTTTATCCTTGTTTCCTTAATCAATCTCAGAGCCAGCATTGCATCTCGAGTTACCATTCTCTTTCTTACACTTACACATATGATCATAATAAACCTGTTCACATTTTTTATTGCGTCCAGGAGAATCCCGGAGAATTATAGGATATGTTAAGAAGTTATAACACCTGAAATACATATTACATTCACACATTGTTCTACTACTAGCCTACTATTTAGAAAGAAATTCTTTTACACTATAAAAAGTTTCACTGATTAAGTAATTTTTCAGATTTTTTTAAAAAGAATGCAAATTATCACTGAATGTTAAAATTTGAGGCAATTTATTGATGTATTTTCTCCCCGCATAAGTAGGTTTTTGTTTGTGGTGTGATCATTTCTGTTTCTTGTGTTATGATAGTGGACATTGAAATTTTGCTTAAAAGTATAACGTCTAACATACATTATCACCTCTAAAATGTAGAGCATTATACGGGGCATTTCCTAATGTACTTCAGGGTTACGAAAATTGAGTACAAAAAAATTATTTCACTTATAAGAATGAAACAAGTACTGTATGAATGAGCACTTCAAACAGTTTTTTCCACATATTCTGGGCAGTCAGTTTACCGTTTGCACACTAGGTGTAGACAGTTGAGAAAATGGCTGCCATGGGAAGTGAGAAGTCGTTTTGTGAGTTAGAATTTCACGTGTCAAAGTCAGTAATTACTGTGCATCAAGCATTTCGGTTGAAATTTAATAAAGATCCACCAGGTGGCAATTCAAGACCTACCAATTCAATTCAATTCATACCAATTCAAGATCTACCGTTTGCACGCTAGGTGTAGACAGTTGAGAAAATGGCTGCCATGGGAAGCAAGAAGTCGTTTTGTGTGTTAGAATTTCACATGTCAAAGTCAGTAATTACTGTGCATCATGCGTTTCAGTTGAAATTTAATACAGGTCCACCAGGTGACAATTCAATTCATGCATGGTATAAACAATTCAGTGAAACTGGTTGCTTGTGCAAGCGGAAATCAACTGGTTGTCCATCAACCTCAGATGCCAATGTCAAACGTGTGTGTGCAAGTTTTATTCGCAGCACGTCAAAATCGACTGCACCTGCAGGCAGAGAGTTAGGAATTTAGAAAACAACGGTGTAGAGAGTTCTCTATAAATGTTTATTATTCAAACTGTACCATCTTCAGTGAATGCAGCATCTATCTGATGGGAGATAAAACACGTCGGCGCTGGATATGACGCACGTCTGAAGAAGATCAACACATTATGCTGTGGCCACCAAGATCACCAGACCTTACGCCATAAGATTTCTTTCTCTGGGGTTATGTGAAAGACAAGGTGTTTGTCCCACCAATGCCGAACAAGATCGTTGAACTGAAGGATCGCATAATCAATGCAATCAACTCTATCGAAAGGGCATGTTAGAACACGTTTGGCAAGAGCTGGACTTTCGTGTTGATGTGTGCCGTGTCACCAAAGGAGCACACATTAAACATTTATAGATGTTTAAAAATAAGTCTTTTAGTCCCTGCATCGGTCCATACAACTTTCATTTAGATAAGTGAAATAGTTTTTTTGTACTGAATTTTCGTAACCCTGAAGAACATTATGAAACGCCCTGTATATGACCATAATAGTTATCTACAACTTGATGGATTTTACTGTAGATTGTTTTATTTTTATTTCCTTACCTTGTATACTGTCGCAGATATTTTATATCTGTTAAAAATTTTTCTCATCCGGTTTTGCATTATTTTATTGCTGTATGGTAATAAAATGTTTGGTGAATGCAGGTCATTTGTTGAGTTCTCTCGGCGTAGGCTTAACTCTCTTAAAGGTTGGTTGTAGATATTTGTTGTCTAGTCTATTAAATTGTGAAGTAGCTAAAACTATAAAATTAATTGAAAGACCTGAAGCAAGATTTTTGTGAATTAAAATTGACTTTATGAATACTAAGATTATTTGTATTTTTTCTGTGATTTTTAATTCAGTTTAGAATTTAATTTTTTTTTTTATTGATTACAGTTTAGCATCAGCGACATTCCTTCCGAAATATTTCAGTTCTCATTGGAGCTTCTGTAAGTTTAATGTTCCAGGCGGCCCTCAATGTATGTGTGCGTTTGGTGCAGACACTAATTCTGTTATTGGTAAGATATGTTTGATTGTTTAATATTTTATGGCCGTAAATAAAAGTACAATGTCTTTATGATCTAATTTTTATGAGCTAAAATTTAGAACAGATCTATTGGCGTGTTTTAAGGGTTATTGCTCTCCAATATCTCCACTTCCTTTTTTTTGAGCTAGTATATACACATGTCTAAAATGGGAGTATTATGTCCATCAATGTGTGCTTGAATTTACGTGTTTACTTTTCAATTTAATTACAAAAACGTTTATTTTATTGGTGGCAAGTTTTAATTGTCATCTATCATTTTCCGTTGTCCATGTATCATATCCAGATGTCAGAAACTACAAGAGATAGCAACAAACGGTTTTCAGATTTGTAATGCACATAAAAAGTTTGTGGGTCTGGATTGGGTTTGAAGTTCTGGTTTCAACCGGAAGTGGTCCAAAACCGGAAGTCAAGAAATCACAGTTGGAATTTGGAAACGAAAATAGTGTCATTCAATTCCTCTAAAAAAGTAGATACGGAAATCATTGGGTTTGAAGTTTCGGTTTTGACCATAAATGGCTCAAAATCTGAAGTCTAGAAATCAAAGTTGGGATTTGGAAACAAAAATGGGGTCATTCAATTCCTTTTAAGGAGTAGTTTTCTTACAAGCCCACTTAGCTTTCAAAAGAAAGCTAATCCAATTTTGGGGAAGGATAATCCTGAATTAAGTGAACACGCATTATGTGACTTCTTGGGCCAATTCCATTTCTTTAGAAAACATTGGCACCAGCCATGAGATGTAGTCTATCTATTCGTGTCTTTCCTAGCATATTCTTGTTTTCTCTCGTCTGCCATCCTTTCACCTTTCTTTCTTTCTACAGCAGTCGGTAATAGCATAAAAAATATGTTAATTAATAATTTTCTTACAGTACACAGGAACTTTTTAATCCCAAAATATATTTTTCATGCTCAAAGAAGCTGTTTTGTGCACCCTTTTAATTAATACCATTTCTAATTTTGTCTTCTGATGAGAAAACAGTCCCCAAATCGATGAATTCTTTAACTTAGAAAATTCATTGAATAGTTGTTTGTAATATGTTTAACTACAGCTCTTTTTTTGTTAAAAAATAGCTGTGGTTGATTTAAGGAAAAGAATTTGAAGTTTAACAAAAGTAAAGTTTTTAATTCGGGGGCGTCGTTCATAAAGTATTTCTCATATAAAACGCTTATTTTTTTTAATTAATAAGAACTTTGTTTCTTCTTCTTTGAGATTGAATTGGTGTATTTTTCTTTCAAAAAAAACTATAGTTGCAGATTTGAAGTATTTCAGTTTTATCAGAGAAAATTTTTTTTTATAATTTCAGTTTGTTTTAATTTTTAGATTTTCGTATAATTTATGATCCTTTTTTGTTTTCAGTGGTGTGCGCTGATGGTAGTTACTATAAATTTATGTTCAATAATAAAGGCGAATGCTGGCGTGACGTGTACGCGCAGTTTTTGGAAATGACTGATTCACATTCAAGGGTTCGTTGGGACTGACTTTAATAAGTAAAGAAAAAGAAAAATTCTGATCTAAATACTTATTTATTTTAAGCATAATTTTATATCGCTATTAATTATTATATAATTATTACGGTGTCATAATTTATTTAATAAATTATGATTTATGTAGACTGTAATTGTAACTATGTACAAAGTAAGAATAAATATGAAAATTTCAAGGAAGTTTATTTCTTTGATGAATTATTAAACCTATCCCAGAATTTCATCAGTGATGGTTTTTCCATGAAGTGTTTATCATTCTCATGTTAACAACAATACACTTTTTTTAGTTTTTATTAAAGTTGCATCAACAGCTTGGTTATTTGCAACTGTTGTGGGTTATCAAACTTCAACAGTAAGGTTTGACTTGTAATAGTTTCCAGACCCTAACTGGGAATTGAACCCAGGACTTCCATGTTGAAGACTGGCATGCTACCATTACACTACAGAGGCGACGAAGAAACACCTTGTATTTGGACAATTTTTATTGCAGAATACTCAGACGTAAAACCAAAAAAAAGTATTTGATTAATGTACGCAATAATTGCATTGGTGTATTCCTAGCAACAAATCTTATGTTAGTTTATTTAACTCTTTATTACAGTGAGGATTCCTATAGCTATTGCTGAATTTTTTAAAATATTTACGTTCCAGTGAATCCTTGGAGCCTGTAGCCGTTCCATATCTTCCACACCTTGCCCCAACATAGAATGGTGGTGCAATGGTGTAATTTTCGTACACTTGCTTAATTCAATCATATATTTCTTAGTTTAAAGAGAGTTTTCACCATCTACCCATGTAACAGTGTTGTTATTGTTTCTCAATTAGTTTGTATCTAAAAAATGAAACTTTCAAATGACTTTCTCTTGTCAATGATGAGGTGTGGCTATTAAATAACGAGACTGACGTTGTAAAAAATTTTATTTTTATTTTTTACATAATCACTTATTGTCACCTTCAATATACATTCCTTCTCTATCCATACAACGCTCCATGCAAATTTTCCATTGTTGGAAATAGTGCTGGAAGTCATCTTCTGTCAGCTCCTTCAGGACACGTGCCGCTCAAAAATGTTTGAAATGAAGCTCGCAAAAATGTTTGTACTGACACTTTATACGCAATAGTAAGTGACCCAAATTTTTTGTAAACTATAATAATATGTGATGAAACGTGGTTTTTTACTTAGGATCCGGAAACAAAGCACCAATCTATGCACTGGAAGAGCCGAAGTTCACAGAGAGCCAAAAAAGCTCGAATGAGCAAGTCAAAATTTAAAGCAATGATGATTGTTTTTTTTTTGATGTCCATGGGATTGTGTACCTTTACTGGGTTCCTGAAGGTCAAACAATTAATCAATATTACTACCTTGAGGTACTCTCTAAACTACATCAAAGAGTAAGGAAAAAACGCACCAAAATGTGGAAGGACAAATCATGGGTTCTCCGCCAAGACAATGCGCCAGCTCATCTGCGTTATCTCTCAAGAGGTTCCTAGCTAAGTTCAGCATCTCAGTGTTAGAACATCCACCTTATTCACCAGATCTTGCACCATGTGACTTTTGCCTGCTGCCTAAGGTGAAATCTGCATTAAAAGGGACAAGATTTGAGTCTGTGGAAGCTGTAAAAAAGAAAGCGGCACGTGTCCTGAAAAAGCTGACAGAAGATGACTTCCAGCACTGTTTCCAACAATGGAAAGTTCCCATGGAGTGTTGTAGGGATAGAGAAGGAGTGTATATTGACGGTGACAATAAGTGATTATGTATAAAATAAAATAAATTTTTTTACGTCAGTCTCGTTATTTAAAAGCGACACCTCGTATATATTGAACAATATACCCTATGGTTGTATATAATCATGAGTGTTGACGCAAAATGAAAAGAAACCTCTGTTTGACTTAAAAATTGATACTTTACCAATTGATGCCAAACACTAAGCTCTTTAGGAAAAAATACTTGAAATAAAAGTTGTAGGTTTTTAATTTTTTAAACCTTCAATTATTTTTATGTTTATCTAATATTTTGATACACTTTTGCCCTAAAATGCATATTAAGGCCGAAGTCTTAAAAACAAAACTTTTTTTACGTGAGAGCACAGCCTCTCCAAGAATTGAGTAGACATGGTGCTTACCCTGACAAGATGTGTTGGCTAGACAAAGCTATAAAGGTTTGAACATGACAGTAGGATAGAGGAAGATAAGCTCCCTAAAAAAGTTGTTCTTGAGAGATAGAGAGAAAAATTTAGTTATATATAAATTGGAGAAAAGATGTGATACCAAAAGAGAAATGGAGGAGAGATGATTCAGCGATAGAGAGAGGGAAAGAGGAGTTTTGTTGGGTCCAAACCGAGAAAACTTGGAACAGGGATGAAGAGGATGATGATCATTAAAAACAAGGTGGTCACCTTTTGTCAAAAAAGATATTTATTTTTAATATATTTTTCTGTAAAAAAACTTTCCAAATTATATAATAATTCTTAAACTTGTGCCATAAAATAGAAATGTAGCTGTACCCTTCAGAGATATTTATGTTTCATATTCCTTATACAGTAAAATCTCTCTATTGCGGAAATCTCTCTATAGCGGCTAAACAATATTTTCAGGATATGGATTTAGACGCCTATGTAGGGGCAGACAATAACTTAGCCACTTCAGCAGATGTTGGCAATGAGGCAATAATCGAAAAGTTTTAGCCCAAAACAATGAGGAAGAAAGTGAAGATGACAATGAAATGGAAACAGAAATAGTGTACCCTTCAAGTAAACAGGCACTAGACGCTATTCGTATTGTTTCCACGTACTGTCATTGCTACAATGTAGATGAAAATTTACAAGTTTTAAACATTGAAAATAAGATTGAAGACAAGTTTTACGCTTTGAAAACCAAACAAACAAAGATTAAAATTTATTTTATGAAGTGAAATGTACTTTACAGTTATTGTTTCTTTAATAACGAAAAAATATGTACTGCACTGTGTTTTTTTTTGTGTTTGTGTAGCCTATGTTTTATGAGATTTTGATTGTATGTATGCCTGCTACTGTTCAGTGAAAAACAAGTTTCAGTGCTAATTAATTTTAGGCTATCTATTACGGTATGTACTGTATGAATGATTAATTGAAAAAAGTTTTATATAAAAAGTGAAAGTGAAATGAAAACTTTAAACTTGATTTTTTTTCTTTTCTTTCTATAAAATAACTTTTTTAACACTTTCAGGACGGCACCCGTATACGATACGGGCGCGCCATTTTAATCGGCTGGACGGCACCCGTATACGATACGGACGCCTATTTGACTTGGTTTTATATACATTAGCTCGTATCGTATACGATTGCCGTCTATGCTGTCATTTAATTTAGTTCATTCTGAATCTATTAGAGTACACTCATAGTCCTAATGTTATCAGATTATCAAATATATAGACTTTTATAGCATCGATGATATCGATGTTATCGACCGTGAGCAAGTGATCTGCCAGTACTTCTGTGCGTTGTTGTTAGTTATTAGTTTGTTATTATAATACTTAGTTTTTAAAATTTTACTAAGAAATAAAAAAATAAATTGGTTATTAGAAATAGGTAATTAGTTTGTAAGAATTTAACTAATATAATTAATTTGATTATTCTTATCTATTATCATTATACGGTGAAAATTTTTTTAGAAAACATACCTCTCTTCAGTCAAACATCTTTATCATTGTAATGCAAGTAATCCTAATCTTAATAAATTAAAAGTAATCTGCTAATTATGATCTTTAATTTAATCTTTACTTTTTGAATTTATGACCAATGGTTGATTTGTTACAATTTTTTAAAAATCCCTGAAAAATGGCAGTCCACGAACAAAACTGCAAAAAATATCAGTCTTAAAGTGTTAAATACAAATAAAATAAAATAATTTCAACAATTCTAATGAAGATAATCTTTTTTATTTGGGGAAGATTTTTATGTAACTTAATAATTATGGTTGAATCTCATAAAGATTTCAAATATTATTAGCTTGTTCATGTGAATTAGTACCTTTTATTTCATCATAATGAATCATAAATGTTATTTCCTGTCAAGGATTTGCAATTGTAACATTATTGTAAGCCCCAAGATGTTGTGGCTCACGATCTTTTATTACATAAACATGTAAAAAATAATTAGCTTGTGAATAAATTCCATATGAAAAACCATAAATTGTACCATAAATCTCCATTAAAAAATATCCAGTAATATATGCCATTTCTTGATAGCTAGTTTCATCATCTGCATCTTCTTCGTCATCATTATATTCGTAATCAAAATCATCCTCATTCAGTATTGTTGAATGTTCATTCTTAATGTTCTTTAAAATTAGTGTAATGGTAGCTTTCGTTTCATTAGATGTACTGTTAATCTTTCTTTCATTATTCATTAAAGTTTTTGTGAAATTTGAAATACTATTCGTGTTCAGATTTGGGTTATAAAATTTAATGTCTTTTGTTAAATTGATTATTTTAATTGTTTTATTATCGTTTATTGTTAAGCTACTTTCATTGTAATCAGTAATGATTGTTCTTCTTGTATATAAACTTTCTGTTGTTTGTATAACCTGAAATTAAAAGTTTTTTTATTTTTTGAATATATTTTATCAATTTTTTTTTAATAGATTGTAGTTATAAATAACCTTCCACTCTATTTATAAATCGGTATGTGATCAATACTGTTTCTTATGGTGTTAAATTTGTTTCTAGACTATCAATTAACTTATGGAGGTCTCCGGAGGATCTTAAGAGTTTAAATGGCTTTGTTGTTGATGACTTAAGATAACCTACAGGCCAACTCATTCCGAATGAGGTATGAGTTGTGTATGCGCAGTAGCAAAGGAAGTAGTGGGGGGTTTCAGAGCCAGTGCGATCCCAGTCACCAAACAGTGAACATCCGTACAGTGGGTCAAAAAAGTAGTGTTTGGTTTTGTAGTCCAGTCTGTTTCTTTAGAATACATAGTACCTTACGTACTATGAGACGTGATTTTCTTTTATGCGTTTTCGAAAGCCAATTTATTTAAAACAGTTTAATTCTGTATATTTAAAATAGTGTTTCAGTGCTAGTTTTTTTTATCAGAGGCGGCGAGAATAACTCATGTTCACTGTTAGTTTATTTAAAATAGTGTTTTAGTGTATTTGAAATAACAGCATAATATTTTATGAACAGCGCTATAAGTGTAAAAAGTAGAGTGAAGAAAAAACTATTCACTCTCAAGGACTTGAAGTAATCGGCTCATTATTAGAATTCATGTGTCAGGAGGCAATTTACGGGAGCCCAGAAATTCCGTTAGTCAAAGTTCAAGAGCGTGTGGCTGCAGCGACAATTTTTTTTTAGATAAAATTTTAGAAAGTAAAGGTCATGTTGTATTACGACTTCCTCCCTACCATCTCGATTTGAACCCAATCGAAATGGTTTGGGCTTCCCTTAAAGATTACGTAAATAAAAATAATGTCAACTGTAATTTTAATGATGTCAGAAAACTATGTGATGACTTTTTTATTACATTTTCTGCCGATAACTGGAAATCTCGATGCGAACACGTCTTAGGTTAGAAACGGAACTAATGCAAAACGAATATACTTTAGAAGATGTGATTGATAGAGTGGTAATAAATCTTAATACTGACAGTGACGATTCAGATAAGAGTTTTTCAGGAAGTGAGATTTCCGGCGTGGAAGACTTATGATTTGTCGTAGTAGGGCCTACATTAAGATTGAATTTTCATAAAAGACAATATCTGCATATAAGCGGTAAATTTTTATCTCATTTCGGTAATAGTACAAGAGAAAATTAAGTCTGTTTGTAACTAGAAGTATAACAATAATGTGTGTGTACGTGTGTCTGTGTAAGTGATAAACAGCACACAGAACTTTGTAGGCAGGCTGTTCCGCACTGACAAGTGTGGGAAGCAATATACCTCTCTCTTTCTAAATATTTCTTTCTCACTCAGTTGTTCTGCGCAACTCGCAATTCATTTGGATCTTGCCGGCCTGTATGTTTCTTATCCCTGTATATTAAAATTTATGTCATCTAGACAGATTCACAGACATATTTGTTGTTAGATCATCAGCCAAAAGGCTGGTTTGAACCTGTAGAGGTTTTACTAAGTAAATTGAGGAATTGCCTTCCTCACTGAGTGAAAAAGTATGCTTATCAGCAAGCTGGGCCCTCTGAAAAGCACATATTTTCCACTCTGCAAATGACACATTCACTTCATTCACAACAGGGTCTGGCTGTTTAATGAATTCATTACTTTCAGAGGAGATAACTCTGATTAGCGTCTTTTACACCTCTACCTCTTCTGTTCTTAAATTCTTTAGTTGTATAATTAGCTGACCATGTGATAAGAAACAGAACTATTTATTTCAGCCCTGCAACTAACAGATTGAGTGTAAATAATTTGATACTCCACCTGTCTGTTATAGGCAAACATGTATCTGGTAAAGCTTTATTACACCTCTGTAGTGAATTGTTTACCTTAGTTTTCATATACATTTACTTTTAACTTTAAAAAGTTTAGAACACCCTAGGTAATCCAAATCCAAATAGTCTGAAATACTAGGTAATCTGAACTTGAAATGAGGAATGAGTCAAAAAACATGCTTAAGCCTATTACAGTAAAACCTTGATTATGCGAAACCCGCTTAACTGTAACCTGCCTTAACTGCAAAACGGATCTAAATTAAAAAACAAGTTGTGACATCATGCCATTGTTTAATAAAACTAACGGTGGAATGTCGCAAAAAACAGTTTCATAAAAGATCTCACTTTTTTAAAAAGACTAAATATTAAAAACTGTTTGTTATTGCAATTTGTTCCCTTGATTTCATGATTTCAGTAACAGTTAATTGATTAAAAGTCTATCTACTGAGAATTTTTTAAAAATTGGCTTGTTTAAAATAATATTTTTGTAAATGAAATAGTCCTTATGATTGCCTTGGTGGTGCAATAGTAGAGTGTTAGACAAACAGCTGAAAAACCCATGTTCAACTCTATTGAAAATTTAACAAATCTCATTTAGTAGTTCATTGTAATTACCAATGTTGGTATATTTTTTTAATTTAAAAATATTTTTAACATGAATCAATAATATAAAAATTAACGACATTACCTGATGAGTTATGAAAATAATAGAAATAAAAATCCAAGTGAACCAATCACGTTTATGTTTCTGTATCCAGTGATGTAACATCGTGATATATTATATTATTATCACACACAGATTACTAAAAAAACAATTTTAGTTTTTTGTTCAGTATTACACAACAATAAAATGTTATTCTTTCACTTATAAAAACATAATTGACACACCTTGATCAGGTAATAATTTAATTATTCCATATTAATTCTGTTGCAATTTATGAAAAAACCTTTGCACTTTATTACATTGATAGATATATATGTATTGTAGCGATGGTAGGAACTAATTTGCATATTTCTAGGTCTAGAAAATACCAACAAATAATCATACTGGTAGCTAGTAATGAGGTAAGATTTTAACTTATATGACTATAAAACATTAGGGCCACAAATACTGATGGAATACGATCTGCAGTTCCTCAGTGCTAACAAATATTCATATTAACAGCTTGTAGTGAGGTAAGATTTTAACCTACATAAGGGTAAGTACATAGTGAATGCTAGTCACAGGTCGCTGTTTTCAGGTTGCTGGATAACGCTGGTCACAGTTACTGATTCACGTTGGTGAATGCGCTCAATGGAAGCATGTACATACGTGCTTAAACCTTCATTCAGTTGTCCATATTTCAAGATGAGTTCCAGTAGCAGCAGTGATGATAAATTATTCATCATCATCATCATCATCTGTCAAGGATTAGGCTCAATAGCCTGTTTCGGGATCCATCTCTTTTTAGGTCTTTCCAAGCCTCGCTTCCCTCTAGGTTTATATTTCCATGCTCGCAGAGGAAGTCTGTGATCTGGCATGCGAAGTAAATGGTTGGACCAGTTTCTTTTGTATATTCTTAACATTTCCAACAGTGACTAACATATAACTCGGCGCAGATATCTTCGTTACGTACTCTATCTAACTGGGTACAGCCTTTGACTCCCTGAAAAATCTCATTTCAGCAACCTGGATACGAGATTCATTTCTCTGTAATGACACCCATGTTTCACTCCAATATGTTATGAGTGGTACAGCCATTGCTCTATAAAATTTCATTTGGGTGTCCTGTCTCGTTTTCTTTCCTATTTTCCTGTGAATAGAACCTCATCTCTTTTTAGGTCTTTCCAAGCCTCGCTTCCCTCTTGGTTTATATTTCCATGCTCGCAGAGGAAGTCTGTGATCTGGCATGCGAAGTAAATGGTTGGACCAGTTTATTTTGTATATTCTTAACATTTCCAACAGTGACTAACATATAACTCGGCGCGGATATCTTCGTTACGTACTCTATCTAACTGGGTACAGCCTTTGACTCCCTGAAAAATCTCATTTCAGCAACCTGGATACGAGATTCATTTCTCTGTAATGACACCCATGTTTCACTCCAATATGTTATGAGTGGTACAGCCATTGCTCTATAAAATTTCATTTGGGTGTCCTTTCTCGTTTTCTTTCCTATTTTCCTGTGAAAAGAACCGCCTACAGCACTGAATTTTGCCAGTTTTTCACTCAAGTCATCATCTTTGTCATAGGAAATCTTGCATCCTAAATATTTAAAATCTCAAACTTGTTCAATAGTTTGATTGCCTAGTATAATTTTTGTGCTAACCATCCATCTTCCCTTGAATGCCATAATTTTTGATTTTTGTGCCGATATTCTTATGCCAAACTCTGCCCTAATGTTGTGCAGCTTATGAATGGCATATTGGAGCCTGTCTTCTGTGTCAAAAATAAAACAGTGTCAGTTGTGTACAGCAATGAATTCAGAAAAGTACATTATTCCAAAGCTGAATGCCTGAGTCAACTAATTGATTCCAAATTGTTAAAATCTTATCAACGTAAATATTAAATAGCGTTGGAGACATTGAACAGCTTTGTCGTACACCTTTATTTATTTTTATTTTCTCTGTTTTCTTGTCATTGCCAAAAAAAATAACAATATCTGTTTTTATGAAATCTTTGTACAGTTTCTTCCATTTGAAAGTAGAGTTTAAGGTTCAAAAGAACATCCACTTTCATTTTTGAATTAGAAGGAAACACTTTATATCCTTAAGGATAAGCCTTTTCTTAGTGTTGCTTAAGGAAAGCCAGACTTATGTGATTTTTGTAGGGATGGTGTTTTTACGTTCAGTTAGTTCTAAAATACACTAAAGAAAAAATGTAAAATTTTGACTTATGTGCTTTCTGAAATGACTTGATTCAATTGAAGTTATAGAAAATTTAAAAACCTACAACTTTTATTTCTAACAGTTTTCTACAATGCTGAGTTTAGTGTCAAATTGTAATTTTTTGTATTTTGCTCATCAAAATTATTAATGGATGGTATAAAAATGGAATTTTTAAAATTGCAGCCTTAGTACATTTTACAACGAAAGTATAGTAATTAAAGCTATTTTTTTGTCATCAGTCTCTCGACTGGTTTGATGCAGTTCTCCAAGCTGTTCTATCTTGCGCAAGTCGTTTCATATCTACATACCTATAACACCCTACAACATTTGTGATTTGCTTTATAAACTCTAACCTTTGCCTCCCCCTACAATTCACTCCCTCAATATTACCCTCCAAGATATGCCCCACTAGCCTATCCCTTCTTCTGTTAAGAAGCTTCCATATACTTCTTTTTTATCCACTCGCCTAAGAACATCTAAATTACTTATCTCATCCACCCACCTAATCTTTAACATTTTCCTATAACACCACATTTCAAAAGCTTCTATCCTCTTCCTTTCTACAGCCCCTATAACCCATGTTTCACTACCATATAATGCTACACTCCAAACAGTGCTTTAAGAAATTTTTCCTAATCTGTAAATCAATAATTGTAGCCAGTAAGCTGTTTTTCATTTCAAAGGTTTTTTTAACTTGAGCTATTCTACTTTTGATATCACTTGTGCTTCTACCATCCTGTGCTATTTTACTCCCTAGATAGCAGAATTCCCTAACTTCCTGTATGTTTTCGTTGCCTACTTTTAAATTTCCCATCTCTTTTAAACCACTCTTGCTGCTGCACAACACTTTCGTTTTGTTTTTATTAATTTTCATGAAGTAATCCTTTCTCATGATCTCATCATTAAAGTTTTAGTAAATTAAAAATACTAAACTTTTATTTCAAGCATTTTTCTCTATAAAACCAACTTTAGCATTAATTAGTGATTTCCTGTGTTTTTAAATGCTATAGGGGTTGATTTTTATTTTGCATTATTCACTCATGATTAAAATTAGGTTTTTTCATTTTACATTGTTTACTAATGATGAAACATAGGTTTATTATTCATTTTTTATATTGGCAAGAGAAAGTTGTGTGAGTGTTTCACAACGGATTTTATATTTATTTATATTTGTTTATTCTACATGAGGCTTCAGGTAATATTCTACCTGTATCAATAGACCTGCATTTCTTACCCAAGCATACTTATTATAATATAATTAGCATGTTGGATAAAAATATCTTTTTTACATTTTTGGCAATGACATTGTTAATGTAAATGATGTTGAAGCATATAATTTACAGTAAGTCAATACTACATGATTTACATTGTGCATCAAAATCATATTTGTATTACAGCAAATCAATAACTTAGTTCATGGCCTTCAATGTTTGTAATCTTTATGACCTAGACAATACTGCTATAATTATCCTCTGTGTACACGATTGCATATACCTTCATTATTTTCTCTTAAATTACAATTTTACAGATTGTAGCAATGTCATAGCTATATTTGTAATTTATCACAACATAGTACACTATCTGATAGTCTTTTATATTCTCTTTTAAAATATTTTCATTATTCATTGTATGAAACAAAGTGTAATTTTGTCAATGATTAAAAGATTACTAAGATAGGAAATACGAAGTTTGTTTTTCATTTATTGCAAAAAATAATCCACAATCTGTTTTTTTAAATTGTTTTTATTGAGACCTCATAGGATCACTCTAGTTCTAGTTTAGGTCTGTTCCAGAGTTGGGTTTCTTTGAAAAGCGAGCTTTCCTAAGGCCGGCTTCCTTTCGTTTGGCCCACATTTTCTTAAAATGTTCTGATCTCTGTTTCCGGTCTTTGTAGGTAAACACGCTGGTGTACACTCTGGTTTTTGGTTCGAATGTTACCATATTAGTCTTGACTACTTGGTTGTACTTAGCTGATTTTGTTAGCAGGTCTTGTTTAGTGATTCCAAGTTCCTCCACATCCCACTGTACCTCCTTCAGCCACCTAGGTCTCAACACCTTATTCCAAAAATGGTTGATCAGCCGGTTCACAAGTCTGGACTATTCGGCTCTGAGTTATGTGTCCTAGGAATGATATTCTTTTCTTTCTAAAGTTATTTGATAGTGGGGGAATTAGTTTGTAGATTTCATTGTTTGAGATTAACCGCCACTCTCCTTCCACCAAGTGCCTTTTGTTCATGCACTTCCTAAGTATTTTTATTTTTATTTTCTCAATTCTATCGGTGTCTCCTAAGCGATATGGCCTGAATAACGTTTCACTGGAATAGTGGATTCCTGGGAAAACCACTGTTTGGTAGGGTCTTAGTTAGTTTTGGTTGACAGACATTTCTTGTTGTAGTTGTTTTGTAGTGTGACTGTTTATATGAAACAAATTAATAAATAAGTTGACTAAAAATTTACTTTCAAGAAATTTCATAGAAAATTTCTTGAAAGTACATACACAACTTTTGTTATAATTAAGTACAACCTATAGATTAATTTTATTGTTGAAAAAAGGCCAGTTGGATGAAGTTGCCGTAATTGTCAATTTTTTTTTAAACTAAGTGTATTTCTTTTGCAAACAGTTTTTTTAATTTACTTAAAAACTTTAAGCAAGATGATAAAAATCTGGATAATAACGTTTGTTAAAATGAAAATATAAAACCCACTCAGTAGTGTGTTTCAAAAAAAGATTAGACTGTGTGAACAAAAAACTAAATTAAATTTGACTGAACTGTGCATTAATATCTTGAAATATGTAGTTGAAGCTGATGTATTCCATGGCTGGATTCCATTTGTCCAAATAAATTTTAGAATGGATCTGTAAGTTGTTAATTCTTTTTAGAAATAATTTTGAAATTTTTCTAAAAATCCAGTATATTTGAGAACTGAGGGGCTTATGCCAAAGTGAACCATGTACAAATTCATGTTTTTTCAGTATTGGACTTTTTAATTTAATTTGGAATTATAAATTCCCATTTTACAAGAGCAAAACTATCGTAAAAAATTCCCTTGCAAGCTACCTTTGTCTTGAGTCATTATGGCATATGAAAATCAACTACTTTTAGATTTTAGTTATGGCATTAACTCAAAAGATAACGTCGGATGTTAAACAAAAAAAAAAAAAAAAAAAATTAACTCGAAAGTGAAAATTTTGTAGTTGGTTCACTCTGGCATAATCCCCTCCATAGTTAGTTTTCTTTTGTTCTAAATTTGTGTTCTCGAAGTGAGGGGATCTATGAAAATGTAGATTGAGGTACTTGGAAAAGTCTGAGCAGATTTTTACAAATAATTGTACAATTATTTGTAAAATAATTGTGCCAGATATGTAATCAACATAGCTTGACTGAAAATTAATAAGAAATATAATGAAACCATTAGGTATGTCCACACTTGTGCGCTTTCTTTTTCAACTTGCGATTCGACTTGCAATGTAGCATGCTACATCGCATGCGCTTAGATGCATACCACCTTCCCGCACTCGTTTGAAGAGCTTTCTTTATCTTAAAAAAATCATAACAAATATTTTTGAACAATACACTAAATTAAAGTTTGTTCTTTCCTGCATTGACTGGTTTGATTTAGATTATTTATTTAGAAGTTAATTGGAGATAACTCCAGCAATTTACGCAAAAAAAGTACTCAGTTTTTAGCTGGTTTTCCGTTAATGTGGTTTTAAAACGTCCATTACTCCGCCCAGGCTTTTCATAAAAATCGGCGTTTAAGTACGTTGAAGATCAGAGTTTTTTCTATAATATGAATATTTTAAAAGTTAAATCTCATGTTCTGTTTTAATATGCCGGCTGGTTTAAAAAAAGTGTTTTTTGGCTCCACATAAAGGTAGGGAAATGATTTTTTGACTGAACCTTGGATTTTCACATCAGTATTATATCAAGCAAAGCATTTATTTTTTTAATAAAAACACTATTAAATAATTCAAAATGAGCTACGTAATGAGTTGCAGCTGGAAAAACACAACAGTTTGTTTTTCTAAACGATTATAATAGGAGCGGATACCGCTGTAGAGCTCAGTTTCTTCTCAAGAAGTTTAGAGGCTAATAGAATTTTCTATTAACACCACATATCTATTTCTAGCTCCTAACACCCACGTTTCACTCCTGCATAAAGCTACACTCCAAACATAGTGTTTTAAGAAATTTTTCCTAATTTGTAAGTCAATGGTAGTAGTCAGTAAAAACTGTTTTTCATTTCAAAGGCTTTTCTAGCTTGAACAATCCTACTTTTGATATCACTTGTGCTTCTGTCATTCTTTGTTATTTTACTCCCTAGATAGCAGAATTCCCCAACTTCCTGTATGTTTTTGTCGCCTACTTTTAAATTTCTCATCTCTGCTAAACCACTCTTGCTGCTGTACAACACTTTAATTTTGTTCTTATTAATTTTCATGAAGTAGTCCTTTCTCATGGTCTCATCCATTCCATTTAGGATATCCTCTAGTTCTTTCTTTGTCTCGGCTAATACTCCTATATCATCGGCGAATCTCAGCATTTTTGTTGTTTCTTCTTGAATTTTTTTTCAAGAATTTTAATTTTAATTCAATTTCTTAAATATCCATTGAAATTGATCAAATGAATCAATTGAATTCAATTTCTTGAATTTTAATCACATAAGAATACAAAAATGCCAATAAGAGACAATTATCTAATGATACCCCACCACTCCACGCTCTCCAGGTATCAATGCTAGTTACATAATATACTTTTTGCTACAATATATTATGCAACTAGCATTGCTACCTGGAAAGGGTGGAGTGGTGGTGGGTTATCATTTAAGATAATCAGCTTTAATTGGCATTTTTGTACACTTTTATTGGGTCTTATCGAACGTACATAATACACTTTTTATATTTATATATAAATAAACCCTGTTTGGGTTTGATTCCCAGTTAGGTCTGGCATTTTTTCATCTACCACCCTTCTCATCATCTGTAATAGAAGTAATTTGCAAAAGTCGAATGTAAAACAAAAAAAAATTATTTATAGCTTTTCACGAAGTAGTTACGTCTATCTATTATAGTCTACGTAATTTCTATGCAAAATTGAGTTTTTGTACACGATTACTTAAAATAACTTTTCTTCAAAAGGATAGACATTAAATATTAAAAACAAACGAATAGAAAATATACATAATTTCATAAAATGTTACTCAAAGTTGCAAATAAATATAGATATTAATAAGTTTCCTTAGTTACCTTTAATTTAATAGACGATTATTGTAAATAATTGTCTTATATTTGTTTTTTTTTAAATAAATTTACAAATAAAAATTGTAGATAGATTTTTTTATAAAATTATACACAATGAATGTGACTAATATTACAAATGCCTCAAGGAATGCAATTGTGTTACCTTGGGTAAATAATGCTAGTTATAATTTTAGTCTTTTATTTACCTATTATAAGAACAAGGTTTATAAGACATGGCTTCATGAAAACTATATTGGAAGGAATGATAGACGGAAAAAGATGCCGAGGAAGGTCACAATTTAAATACCTGTATACAACAAATACTGAAGGATGTTGGTTGTCTATCAATGAAGAACGAAGAGAAAAGCTGAACATAGAAACCACTGCTGGAAACCAATTCAGTGATTCAACAATCGAGAAGAAGAGTATTTTTTGTAGTTTATTTAAAGTCGGATGAACAGTTTGGTCATTAGCAACTACGGTGGGTTTTAACTTGTGAAATTTTTCAGGCCGTGGCTGGGAATTGATTTTGAGCATGGTTTTTAACTTTCTAGTCTTACTGCTGCTATTAAACAATTTCATTAGAGCTTTGTGATGGAATAATATAGTGTTTTAGTCCATCAGATTATCACACTAACCTTGTTAGAAAGAAGTGTGAGACATATTATTGTAAGCTTCAATCTCTAGCACTACTAACAGCTCCACCTTGCCCCTCTTCTTCCAGCATTGCTGCTTATACAGATAAGTAAAAATGTTATGTCATGCAATAAATAGAGTAAACTGTGTAATGAACTGAAAATGAAAAGAGAATTAATGCATCAGTAACATAGGTATTGTATTTATAAATAAATACTGTGATTGTGTGAGTGAGGTAATCAAGTAGCACATGGAAAATGCAATCCGGTAATTCTGTGGTTAACTCCATCGACCTTCAAGCTCGCAATGATATGACATGTATTCTAGTGAGATGGCTAATATTATTATTCTGCAAAGTTCTCACGTATTTTTTTTAGGTTGTAATTTTCTCTTTTTTACCAAGCTTACCAAGAAAATTTATTTTAAATGGATAAAACTAAACAGGTTCAACATTGTCTTGCATGTACATATAATATTAAAGTATTTGAAGTTTTTCTAATTTGCTGAACCAACCTTGAATCTTCTCTTTAAGGGGAGTTGGAAGAGAATTTTGGATAAATCATATTTTGTAGAAAAAATATATTATCCAGAATTTTCTCTTTAAAATGATGTGTAAATTATAAATATCTGATTGATAGAAATTGTGTAATAAAGATTTTTCATGTAGCTATATTGACTGAAATCTACATACACTAGAAAAGGAGTTTCAGTAAGTAAATTTTGTTTTTATTAGGTTGGGAAAAATTGTAATAGGGCTAGGAATTAAAAAAAACTAAAGTAATTAGTGAAAATGTGGAACTATCATATAGTGGAATGCAAGCACTGTTAGAACCATTCAACAAAACATATTATTGAATACTTTGAGGTAAATTGACCGAAAAAAGGTTATTTTCAGATTCAGCGTTCCTTTTATGAGAATTTGGTAAGAGACAGAGAGATGAAACATTGCAGACATGCACTTTTTGTATAGTTCGACAAACTGATGGAATAGTTTTAATATATTTTTTATACTTTTAGAATTATTCTCAAAAAGTCCATCAAATGAATTTGAGAAATTAAATAAATTTTGAAAATATATAACAAGAAAAGTAAATAGTAGAAAATTCTTCCATTTAATAGTAAAGAAAAGGTGTACTCTTGCAATAATTAAAAAAAACCGCAAAGTCCTAAATGCAACCAGAACTTTAAAAAGGAACATCAAATACACCAAATTTAACATTGCAGATATAAGCTCTTCCGAATCCCCTTAAGTTAGAAAAAATACAATGTTCATACTAAATTAGTTTTGAGTTAATCCTCTGAAAACTGCAGTGTCCATTAGTCAAATTATGTCCTCTAGTTTTTCTTATAAACAATGTTTAAAATTCATTTTTTTGTTTTAGAATAAAGGAGACTATGCAAGGAATAACAGATTACAAGTAAAAGCTGCTTTCAAAGAAAATTTACTAGATCACATGGCATCTCTTGACCCAAATACGGAAATTAATCCTCATCCATTAACTAAAATTATTTGCTGTTTAGGTAGTCAGATTAAATTAACTAATAGTTTTAATTGTCCATAACAGGCAGGTGGAGTGTTAAATTATTTGCACTCGATCTGCTAGTTCCAGGGATAAAAAAAAATTTGGTTTCTTATCACATGGTCAGCTAATTATATGACTGAAGCATTTAAGGACTGAAGAGGTAGAGATGTAAAATATACTGGTCAGATTTATCTCCTTTAAGAGTAATGAATTTTATTATACAGCCAGACATTTTATTATACAGAAACCTTCATCAGAAGTAATGAAGGTTTCATTTGCAGGGTGGAAAGTAAATGCTTTTCAAAGAGCCTGGCATGCTGATAAGCATACTTTTCCACTCGGTGAGGAAGGCAATATTGTAAACCACCTCATTCCTCATTTTACTTTGTAAAACCTCTAGTGGCTTTCGGCTGATGACCTAAACAACAATAGTTTTAACTGATAATAGTTCTTAAATTTCTTTGGTTCTTCCATGCTGAAATTGCGTATCTGTATAGATGTAATTTATTTCATACATTTATGTTAATGGAGGGAATTTATGTGCTGTTTTAATTTTTTCATCCCAACAGAAAAGGGATTCAGCAATAAGAAACACATTGGTGAAGCTAAGGACTGTTTTTCCTATTTGAGATACTGTCTATTTTTGGGAATTTAATCAGGTTTGAAATTCAAAATAAAGTACAATAGGGTTATTTTTATACGCAGAAAAGAAAAGTAGTAATATTTTTAAAAAAACCCAGAAAATGTCATTTTTTGACCTAATTTCAGTTTCTTGCTCTCCTGAAAATTTGCTTAGTGAAGATAAGGTCTTTTTTCCTATGAATGGTCACAAAGTTTTTTTTTAAATTGAACTAATGATTCTTTTACTGAAGAGTTTAAGCTAATGTTTTTTGTTTTAAAAATTTGTTTTCAAAATCTGTTGATCTTAATAAATTAGAAATTATTTTATATACGAGGTGTGGCTATTAAATAATGAGACTGACATTGTAAAAAAATTTCACTGGGTTCCTGAAGGTCAAACAATTAATCAATATAACTACCTTGAGGTACTTTCTAAACTACGTCAAAGAGTAACGAAAAATGCCCTGTAATGTGGAAGAACAAATCATGGGTTCTCCACCAAGACAATGCACCAGCTCATTCCGCGTTATCTGTCCAGAAGTTCCTAGCCAAGTACAGCATCTCAGTGTTAGAACATCCACCTTATTCACCAGATCTTGCACCATGTGACTTCTACCTGTTCCCTAAGGTGGAATCTGCATTAAAAGGGACAAGATTTGAGTCTGTAGAAGCAATAAAAAAGAAAGCGGCACGTGTCCTGAAGGAGCTGACGGAAGAGTACTTCCAGCACTGTTTCCAACAATGGAAAATTCGCATGGAGCGTTGTAGGGATAGAGAAGAAGTGTATATTGAAGGTGACAATAAGTGATTATGTTTTTTTTTTTTTTTTTTTTTTTTTTTTTACTTGTGAGGCCACAATGGACCACTTCAGCCACAACATGGAAGACTCTACTTTGATCTCTGAGCCTTGATCTTTACCCAGTATTCCCTCATTCTTTGTGATCTCTGAGCCCGGAGTTCTTCCGTCACCCTCTGCACTCTTCTAGTCTTGGTTTCCGGTTCCAAAGCCAGATCCTTCAACTTTCTATAACTCTCAGACTTGAACCTCACATCCTCCAGCGTCAACCCAAACCTTTCCAAGTCCTCCTTGACCTCCTTCGTCCAGTTCAAACCGATTTTAAAATCCCAGACACTTTCAATAAGTCGTCTAAGTACTCTGTTCTCCGGTGTTCTAAGGATATAGCCCAAAAAGGAGATTCGTTTTTTCCTAATTGTGTCTAGTATTGGCTCCGAAATTTTAGACTTCATTATTTGGTAGCAGTCTCCAACTATTATCTTTGTATATTCTCTTACCAATACAGGTTCTAAGGATTCTTCGTTCTAACGTCTTGTTATTTAATAGCCACACTTCGTACTATAATAATAAACTTACTTCTTTATATAATATTTTTTTAGGACCATTGAAAAGTTCTGTTCAAGATATAGAATTATTGATGGAAGCTGGTGTTACTTCAATGATAATACCTATGTGGTTATTTACACCCGAGGAGAAACTTCTTACAATCAGAAATATAAGAGAAGCAGTTAACAATTACAGTACAAAAATTGACAGAGTTTTTCCATTAGGAGTTGGTATAGATCTGAGAGGACCTCAAGTGCATACTGGTCGATTATTTGAAGTATGTGTGATTACTAAGTTTAATATAGTACCTAGTACTAGGTTATAAGTTCAAGTATTTTAAAGATTTCAAGAACATAACTGCAGAAAAAATTAAAAATTTATGAAGACATATTTGAGAAGGTCCAAAAATACAAATACTTGGGAACAAAATTGTTAATGAAAATAATAACAGGACTGACTGAAGAACTTAAAATTAAAATTGGGCAAGTAAGAATCACTTTCAATAAAATGAGAAAAGTAGGTACTGTAAACATTCAAACGAATGTTTCAGCTATTTGTAGGTACATATGGTTCACACATATAAGTTACTTCTAATTCTGGTATGAAAATGGGCCCAAACTGAATTCTTGCTTCAGGCTCTGTTCAACCTTTTTTATTCATGGTGTTTTAATTTTTTACACTGGAGACATCTTCAAAATAATTGATAATACTATAGGCATACCGTAAGGAAATTGCAGTTCGACTATTCCAAATGTCAACGTTAGCGGGGAAGCATTACCCCTTTCATTGTAGTATTTCAGAGTAGAGACACAGCGACAGAATGTTTGATGTGAAGGAGAGTTGGGAATCCGAAAATTTTAGTTTTTGACTTTTTTGTTTTTTACATTTCATAATAATTAAAAATCTTGTGATTAAATTTGATATATTTACTACTGTTGTATGATATACCTTTCTATTTTTAATGTTTTTTTAAACATTTGTGCTGGAAAAAGACTTTCCTCCAGTGTTTGTGACATCAAATCGAATTTTTTTGCTGTAACTTTGGTTAGAACTAAGCTAGCGTGATGATTTTTGTTTTGAAATGTTTAGAACTTTGCTGTACTGTCCTAGTTGTTATCAAGACAGTCACAGACTTTTGTGAGTATGGCCACATCTAGGACCTTGCCAGTAGGTATCAATACTAGTGGCTGATGCTACTCCATTTAGTGACTGATGACCCCATTTTTGCTAGGTTCCATCGAAACCTGCAGATAAGTTTCTATTTCCGTTGTCACAATCTGCGCTATTTTCAAGCTCAGCCTCCTCAACAGTTAGCTTCATACTGCATGAAGCAAGTTTGGTAGGACAATCTTAGTGTCTATGAAGATGCACTAATGCAAGTTAAATTTTTCAGTATTTTGGATTTTCCAAAAAATTCATTTATTTAGCACAAAAGTAACATTTGCTCACCAACCACTCAACCAATTTTGATGAAAGTTTCATGGTAGTTAACCTTCATAAGGATGCACAGTTGCTATAAATAACATGTGTGAAAATTTTTTCTAAAATGTTTTACAGCTATAAATGTTTAAAAATTTGATAAGTCTAAAAGGTGAGCTGAACTTAATGTTTTATCATTGTTAAAAATCAAAATATTACAAAACTGTTACATTCAAAATGTATATAAAAGCATAGAAATGTTGTAAAAAATATACATAATGTTCTAAGCAGTACAAGCTGAGAAAATGTTCCTTAAGTAAGTTTGGTGAAGTATTGGACTCCCATGTCCCCTTAAAGTAGTGGGACAATTCTGTAGTGGGGATTTACCTCAATTTTCTGATGCACGCGCACTGGGACTGCAACATTCTACTGGTATAGCTATAACAAATTTTTAACTTAGTTATTAATGTCGAAAGAGAGAATACTCTGGAAAGTGAAGAACTATAGACCATATGGCCAAAGAGACATTGGAAGACCATGGAGAGATGGAAGTAGCTAACTTATAGAAAGTGTGGTAAATCTCTAAGAATGAAATATTAATCAAAATAAATTGCTATTAGCAATAAGAAGACTAACACATTCTGATATTTTATCCCTGATGTCTGTTTGTTGCAAATTGTTCAATTAAAATCAATAAGCAGCCCAATGAACCAATGAGATGAGGATGTATATCATGTAAATGAGGTGTAGTCTTTTACTGGCTCTGGCTGATTGTTCCTGAGAGAGTATGGTTAACCTTTATGTACCGTTGTCATGCCTGTTGGGCACGGTCGCTTTAAAAAGCTATAACTGTATGTAAAGAAAATTAACTAAAACAATTTTTTCTTTCGTACTTACCTTCGTTACACATGTTTTTTGTATACATTCAATAAAAGATGTGAAATTTTTCATTGATTTTTATTTTATATAATATTAAAAACTTGTCTTGCCTGATACATTGAAAAGAATAATTAGTCAGCTTCAAAATGTTATAACTTAAAAATCTAAAATAATTAACTGAATTAGTTAAATGTTTCTGATAGAAATAATAATTGTATTATTTATTATTTGTAATTTAATGATATAGGTACTAAAAATTTAAACTTGAAAAATAAAATATTGAAACTGTTCCACCAAAACTTTTGATTAATTTTCACAACATTTTATGCCAGGGCAAGCACTAAATACATATTTCTTCGGAAAATACTGCTATCTCAGTATGATATCTCTGGTTTTCCATTTTTTGGTCCACTGGTATATCATACTGCTTTGAATACCTACACCAAAAGAACGGTTTTATTTTTAATTTATTGGAACAGATGATCTTAATAATATACATTTTTGTAAATCTGTAGAATGATATCTCCGGAGTTCTGCTCTTTCTAACTTACTTCAGATGGTCTAAGTTTACCCTTTTCTAATAAATATCGATAATACCCAAACTTTAATAACTAAAAAAAATAAAACGGAAAAATATTTGTGGATAATCTGTGACAATTTAAAAAATGTTAAAAAAATACCATCCTTGTACCTGTTAGCCCCGAACAATTTTTGTATTATACATAAATACAATATAACGTTCTAAGAGACATGAACACCTTTGGCAATACACTTTTGGCAACTAAATTCGAAGATACAAAAAGGGTTAACCCTGAAAAGAAGTTTTTTTGTTTTGTTTTACATCTGACTGTTTTGCAAATACTGCTAATGCAGACGGTGAGAAGGATGATACTGAAGATGAGTGATGAAAAATGCCAGTCCTGACTAGGAATTGAAACTGGGACCTCGGCGTAGAAGCCAGTTGTGCTAACCACTATGCCAACGGGCTGGCCTGTAAAAAAACATGGGAGGGGAATAAACCACAGCTACCTGATGTGCCTGTGAGGCATAATGACAGTACTTAAAGGTTAATTGAACCCAACCAACAAAGTACACCCATCGGTTACTACTGTCTAATTCAGATTCATATAAAAGTACAGTCCATTCGATAAAACATAATAGTAAGTCTATGAATGCTGGTAACTTTTTTGAATAAAAAGTCCCTATAGGGAAGTAAAATTTCCCTTTTAATTATTCTTAGTGGTATTTTTATTATTCTAAGTGGTAGCAAAGACACATGAGCAGATTACAAAATTCCCTCTGTTCTTTATTCCATTTAAGTAATACTATCATGCTATTCGATTATAATTAACTTACAAATTCAGATAAGAGAAAGATTTGACCTTCAGGAACCCAGTGAAGGTACACCATCCCATGGATATAAAAAAAAAACAATCATCATTGCTTTAAACTTTGACTTGCTCATTTGAGCTTTTTTTGGCTCTTTGTGAAGTTCGGCTCTTCTAGTGCATGGATTGGTGCTTCGTTTCCTGGATCATAAGTAAAAACCCACGTTTCATCACGTGTTATTATTGTTTCCAAAAAATTTGAGTCATTTTCAATTGCGTATAAAATGTCAGTACAAATATTTTTGCGAGGTTCATTTCAAACATTTTTGAGCGGCACGTGTCCTGAAGGAGCTGACAGAAGATGACTCCCAGAACTGTTTCCAACAATGGAAAATTCGGATGGAGCGTTGTAGGGATAGAGAAGGAGTGTATATTGAAGGTGACAGTAAGAAATTAAGTATAAAATAAAATTTTTTACAACGTCATTCTCGTTATTTAATGGCCACACCTCGTATTATGTGTGGTTTTTTATGATATGTTATGAAGTCATGTAGACTGTGGTTTTTTATGTTATAGTAGTAGTTGACATTAAACTATGTAATTGAACATGATATACGCATCATTTTAAGTAATTCTAATTTTACTTTAGAATGAAGCGGTTGATGTATTAGAGGGAACAACATTTACTCTGACAACAATGCCTGTTTGGGGAGAAAATGGCACTGCAACTAAAGTATTTATTGACTCTCCTGATTTACCTTCTCAAATAATATCTGGTACGGACTTAATACTCGATTCAGGAAATATTGTTCTTAATGTGAGTCATATTGTAGGTAAGTTTTTAAATTATTGTACTATGTAATATTTTAAATAAAATAATTTAAAAAAATCTTTGTATAGTAATTTTTAAAAAATCTGGTGTGAAACATTCATACGATTTTTTCTCTTGCCAATGTAGGCCTAAATAATGAAACATACAACCTATGTTTATTAATAGTTAGTAAACAATGTAAAATAAAAAACATAACCTAATTTTAATCATGAGTGAATGATGTAAAATTAAAATTGACCTCTGTTAGACTTAAAAACTACTAATTGATGCTAAACTTGGCTCTGTAGAAAAAATACTTGAAATAAAAGTTATAGGTTTCTTAATTTCCTATAACTTTAATTACCTATTATACTTTTGTTGTAAAGTGCATGTTTTAGTTTAGGTCATCAACCTTTCGGCTGATGACCTAAACAACACCTCGTTTTACTAAGTAAAACGAGGAGTGAGGTTATTTGCAATGGCTTCCTCACAGAATTGAAAAGTATGGTTATCAGCATGCCAGGTCCTCTGAAAAACACATATTTTCCATCCTGCGAATTAAACCTTCAATTCATTCACCTAAGAGTCTGGCTGCATAATGAAATTCATTACTTTCAGAGAAGGTTACTCTGATTAGTATTTTTTTACATCTGTACCTCTTATGTTCTTAAATGATTTAGCCATTCAATTGGCTGACCATGTGATAAAAAACAGAACAATATTTTGTAGCTCTGGAACTAACAGTTTGTATGCAAATAATTTATCACTCCAACTGTCAGTTATGGGCAAGTAAAATGCCAAGGCCATAATCTTAAAACACAACTTTTTTACCATGAGAGCCCAGGCCCGCCCAAAATTTTAGCAAAAATAACACTTCTTATTCTGTCTTGCAGAAAATAAAAATGTAGTAAATGAGGTGATTTAAAATAAACATTATAGGAGCCGTTTTTTTAGGAAATTGCAAAAAAAGGAAAATCATACGAATAAATTACTTTGGATTGACCAATTTTGATGAAAATGTTCATGTTGGGCTCCGTAATGGTACCTAACATAAGTTTCAAGTTTCAACTTTATATGGTATTCCGTTCTAAAGATATTTTGTTCACATACACACAGACACGTGTGTGGTTAGCGCAACTGGCTTCTACGCCAAAGTCCTGGGTTTGATTCCCG
This sequence comes from Catonia carolina, assembly GCA_035578175.1. Lineage (NCBI taxonomy): Eukaryota > Metazoa > Arthropoda > Insecta > Hemiptera > Achilidae > Catonia > Catonia carolina. The sequence continues at coordinate 24,225,462 of JAQMRL010000005.1, forward strand.
GTCAGGTCTGTCATTTTTTCATCATTCATTTTCATTATCATTGTCCACCATCTTTGCAAAACAGTCAGATGTAAAACTACAAAAAAACCAGGCAAATGTGCACACACGCGCGCGCGCGCGCCCACACACACACACACACACACACATTGAAAAAATGATTAATGATTTGTGGGATCCCACAAATGAAGTAAGTAAGTAATCTTGTCTGCAATATTTCAATACAAATTTTTATGATCTTGTTCATCTTCTTTTCTTATTTACCCCTACGTATCATAGTATCAAACCAAGTCCTAAACTTCCTGTGTTCAAGATATTGTTCATTCTTCTCACTTCCTGCAGCTATCTTTTGGACCTTCTTGTATTTCTTTTTATCTTAGTTCTTGCTTCCTTAACTCTTTTTGACAACCTTCCCTCACTTGTTGTTGTTGTTGTTGTTTAGGCCATCAGCGAAAAGACTGGTTTGAACCTCTAGAAGCTTTACTAAGTAAAACGAGGAATGAGGTGCTTTACCATTGCCTTTCTCACTGAGTGGAAAATTATGCTTATCAGCTTGCCAGGCCCTTTGAAAAGCATCTATTTTCCACCCTGCAAACAACACTTTCACTTCATTCACCACAGGGACTGGCTGTGTAATGAAATTCATTACTGTCATAGGAGATAATTCTGACTAATGTCTTTTACACCTCAACCTCTCTTGTTCTTAAATGCTTCAGTTTAAACCCATTTTACTGGGTCGCTCACCCAATTAAGATATAATATTCATGATTACAAAGATAAGAGACAAAGGGTTGTTAATTTGGAGGAAGATTTAAATTTCAATATTTACATATTGTTAATTGAATTTAATTTTATGTAGATGAAGAAGAGATAATATGTAAAGTAATGAAAGGTGGGAAGCTGCATAACAATAGAGTAGTTCACCAAATGGAAACGCCTGCACCTTTGAAGGAAATAACACCAAGTGATGTTGAAGATATTGAATTTGCAATTGAAATGGGCCTAGATTTTATATCCATTTCATCTGTTCGATTTGAATGTGTTGTTAAAGAAATTAGAAGGTTATTAGGTAAGTTTTGGTTTAGATATAGTTCATGAGTCATGAGTTTGCCTTTGGTTTTAATGAGGGGTAAGGGGAAAGCATCAGTGCACATGTGCAACTGCTTTGGTATCAGTTCGCCAACACAACAACGTAAACTATACCCAGAGAACATACAGTATATCGTGGAACTTCTTGTAGGTTAACTGTACGAATGTAACTGTTACCGTAAACAGAAATGTCTGTTTCTCGAAAATGTAGTCAAACTATCCACAATGCTGAACGAAATCTAATATGCAATGTAATAAAATGTTATGCAGTTGAAGCTTAACAAAAATACCTTTCCATGCCTCAAGTCATGAGCGAGCGGCTAACTACTGTGATGTTTCTTTTTCCACAATTCAAAATATAAAGATAAAGACAGTAGAAAAGATAATTCTTCATCAACAATTTTTTTGACACTGGTAAAAATAAAGAAACAGCCAAAATATAGGAATACCTCATTGGACAGCTTAGACAGATTTGTGGTTGTCGAAATTATGGAGGATTTTTATATCAATAAGAAAATGATGCCAACATGTGAAAAGGTTTTAAAAGAAAGGCTTAATTTTAGTTGGAAACTTTGTACGTTAAGAAAATTTTAAAGGAAATCAGGTTTAAGTGAAAAAAGTGTGTCACAACAAAGTGTATTAATTGAAAGGGAACATGTGGGTAACAAATGATGCAATTATTTGGTAGTAAAGTATAGTGTCTCACTGTTTGAAGTTGGCTGCACTGTCAGATTTTCTCTTCCCTTCCCCACATCTTATTTATTCGCAAAATACATTCTCGTGAAGTATCTATATAATAAAAATGTTATTTTATTTTTTATTCTATTATAAACTACCAGGAATATATAATATTCAGATGAACTAATATCCCCTAGCCGTGGGAGTGAGAGAATGCATAACGCTCTCACTCGCACAAGCCATACTAGCCGTTCCAATAACATTGTCGTATAATTTTACTCATTGTTGTGAGCAAGCGTTTATGCATGCAGTAAACTAACAAGCAAGATAACTACTGTAGTATGTTTTCAGATTTGGATTACAACGGTAAAGACATTTGAGCGCATGCATAGTTATGCCACATATCTCCCTCTCACTCGCTCGGCTATGGGACATTAGCTCGTCTGATACCTATACAATGGAATTGAAGACATGGAAGTAACAATTAGGAACCTATGATTGAATTTCTTTGGATATATGGTCCAAATGAATCAATCAAGATTAAACAAACAAATTTTTCATAAACTCTGAAACAACGAGGATCAGGGTGGCTATGTTAAATAGATGAAGAGAACACTCAATCCTTGATAGAAGAAAAAGAAGAAGAAGAAGAAGAAGAGATTTACATAAACATTTTATCTGAAAATTTAATTCTGAGACATCTGCTTTTGTTCAGTTGGTTTGATTACCAGCTACAACTGGTTTCATTGTATTAAAGAAAGTTTCATGACCTTAGGATCACTTACTTACTTCCTAAAATAACATTTTATATACATAAATTTAAATCATCTTTAAATTTGTCAATAATTAATTTTATTCTTCAGATTTCAGAAAAAGTTCAATAATGTTAGTGTCAAAAATTGAAAATAAAGTAGCTGTTAATAATTTGGAAGCGATAGTAAAGGAGTCAGATGCTATTAATTTGGTAAGAAACAGTTTAGCTGTTGAAATATCTGAAGAACGTATTTTCTTAATACAGGACAATGTAACAGCTATATGCAAACTGGTAAAATTTCATAAATATCTTATTTATTTCTTTTTGTCGTTTTAAGTTGTGTTAACAGACTGGTCATTAGTGAATACTTTAGGTTAAAAGTATTTTAAAAATTTGTTTTGTCAACTGGTTGTCATCCATTCTGTACAGGTGCCTATAAAACTTTAGTCTTCTAAAATTCCTGGTGTTTTCTATGTACAGTAAAACCTCACTAATTCGGACTAATTGGGGGGAAGTGAAGTCCGAATTATTGAAAGTACGAATTATCGCGAATATTTGTTTACATCTAAAAATTGAATAATTAGGCAATTAAAATTAAAAAATAAACGTTACTTGTCTGAAATATCGATGTTTAATGAATTTACAGTACAGTATATTGAAAAACAACAAAGTTAAAAGTATAGAAATAAAAATATTTACGGCAGTAAAAATATTGTTAAATAATAAATGTCCAGTGTAAAATGATATTTAATTAAAACACTGTACTTATGTACTGATTATTTGGCACTTGTTGAAGTAGAGGGTTGACAAATATCCTCAGGGATCATTTGAGGTTGCTTAGAAAAAAAACTTGTTATTTTTTTCTGTGATTTTTTGCTACACTGTTTTCTTATAACTTGTTGGCACATCTCTCTTAGGACAAGATAATAGTCATTGAATTCCGGATTGAAGTCTGCAAATTCAATAAGTTCGTCTATGTGGTTTCTCACTTCACTAGCTTAAATTGTGGAACGTTTTCTTCACTGAGTAACCAATAATGTATTACAGGATGAAAAAATTTTATTAGGTAGTTAAAAGCTATTATTTTTTGAAGTAGCACTTTATTAATTTTTAACTAAAAAACTTCTAAAAAAATTTAAAAAGCTGCTCTTCTTGGAGTAGTTCGAAATATCGCGAATTCCGAATTAGTGAAGTCCGAATTAGTGAGGTTTGACTGTACATAGTATTTATAAATGAATAACATTTATACAGTTTTTAGGAAATATTTCAAAAAACTTCCACAGATTATTACATAATATGGTTTGAAATTATTATATTCAACAGCACCTTTGCCAAGATGTAAGCTGGAGAGTAAATGTGTCATCCATTAGGGCTAAACAATATTGTGAAAAAATCCAAGAACTTTTTTCATTATTTTTCTATTATAATTTCTTTTTCATAACAATTTTCATCAGAAAAAAATTGTGTTTAAGTATGGATGTGGTTAAACAGTATAAATAAATAAATAAATTAACATTACTATAAAATTAATAGCTTTTAACTTTCTTGCTACATTTTTACCCATTTAATAATTGATTAAGTTATACCTTTGCTTTCATTAAAAGAGAAAAAGTCTTGCGGTGAAGTTCATAAACTTTATTTCTCTTTCAAAGTAAACATTCTGGTATACTTTTGGAAATTAATCAATCGTGATATAAGTTTCATTTAATTTACTTTCTAACTTCATCTTCATTGTCACACTAACACTAAAGACAAAGCTGTCAAGCAGGATTTATTACCTGACTTTTAATGATATATTATTTTTATATAATAATGCGTGAACGTTTAATATTATTGTATTTTCTTTAAAATTAATTGAAAATGTATGGTAATAAATTTTATTTAATATCAATAGAAAAACTCATTTTTTTGAATTTAATAAAAAATACAGATGTGTTACTATGTGTAATGTAGAGGGTCATCATACAAAATAGTGTTGTTCAGGTCATCAGCCGAAAGGCTGGTTTGAACCTGTAGAGGTTTTACTAAGTAAAACGAGGAGTGAGGTGGTTTACAATTGCCTTCCTCATAAAATAGTGGGGTTGCAGTAATTTAAACCAAGACAGTAGGGAAATTTCAAGACTATGTTTTTATGTTTTATGTGCACCCCCACACTTCAATGCATTTGTCACCCAGGCTTTGAATTAAAAATTTCCACATTGATGAATAGACCGGCAAGGACTTAGTCAGACCTGACACCTTGTGATTTTTTCTTGTGGGGTACACAAAAATAATGTTTATCCAAAAAATGATTTGTGATCTAAATCACTTAAAGGAAAAAATTAATGAAGCATTGACAACCTTAACAGAAGATATATGTTAAGTAACATTTGGTCACCAACTGAGTATTGTTTGGACATTTGCCTAGCGACCAATGGTGCACGTATTGAAATTTATGAGTTATGTAACAAAACTGTTTGGGACAAAAAATTTGATAAATAAACAACATCAACTGTAAGTATTTTTGTTTTAATTTATCCATGTTCAAAACCCTACATTCTTTTATGATGACCTGTAAACAATATAATACATTACATACCGGGTGCCTCATGGAATTTGAACCATAGGGAAATAACATTGATTTTCATCAAAGGTTTTTATAGGATTTCATCAAGGTTTTCATCAAGAATTTTCATTAGGTTGTTAATATCAATTTTGATGTTAATTTAGAAGCAACTTGTAATTCATCATCATCATCTGTCAAGGATTAGGCTCAAAGGCCTATTCCAGTATTCATCTCTTTTTAGGTCTTCCCAAGCCTTGCTTACCTCTAGGTTTATATTTCCATGCTCGCAGAGGAAGTCTGTGAACTGACATGTGAAGTAAATGGTTGGACCAGTTTCTCTTATACATTCTTAACATTTCCAACATTGACTGAACATTTAATTCAGTGCAGATAGCTTCATTACGTACTCATCTAACCGAGTACAACCTTTGACTCCCTGAAAAAATCTCATTTCAGCAGCTTGGATACGAGATTCATTCCTATGTAATGACACCCATGTTTCACTCCCATATGTCATGAGTTGTACAGCCATTGCTCTAAAAAACTTCATTTGGGTGTCCTTTCTCGTTTTCTTTCCTATTTTCCTGTGAATAGAACTGCCTACAGCACTGAATTTTGCCAGTTTTTCACTCACGTCATCATCTTTGTCATAGGAAATCTTGCATCCTAAATATTTGAAATCTTGAACTTGTTCTTTATTTCTAAAGACCGGATGTTTAGGCATTTATAATACTTAAAATAGGCAGGCAAAAAGGCAGTAAAAAACACAAAAATAGGCACTTTAAAATAAAAAATTGCATCAGCATCCCCCTCACAAAGAATGTGTAACAGCCACCTATAGTAAAAAAAACAAAAACATGTACTGTATTTGTTTTCGTCCTCGGAATTGTTCAAAAAAAGGTTTTTGTAACGTCTTTATTTTTTTTAACGAACGTTCTTTTGGTTTTCCAGAAGTAACAAATTTTTTTTTTTTTTTTTTTTTTTTTTTGGTTTAACGTCCGACTGTTCTGCAGTTACTGCTAATGCAGACGGTGAAGGATGAAATGATATTTTGTAACGTATGAAAAAATGCCGTGCCTGAATGGGATTCGAACCCAAGACCGCATGATGAGAGGCGAGCACGTTACCAACTGCGCCAATGCGGCCGGCAGAAGTAACAAAAACGCCTAGTTATCACTAGTCAGCAAAGTATCACACAACGCACGATTAATCAAAATTATCGTATATTTTCGCGTACTATAGTAAGTAATATCGTACATCGTACAAAACAGTGAATTTATAGTACAAATACGATAATTATCGTACATCTGGGAACACTGGACACGACTCCCACCAAACACGCGATGATGATGCATGCTCCTCTCTTTCTCTGTTTATGAATAGAAGACTGCTGACTCCAGCATTGTTTATCCAATGAGTCACCGAGGTGTTGGTAGGCTCTCGGGAATATGATATCATCTTTCCAAGAATTCAGAAACATTATTTTCATACACACATTCTCACACGCTCGCTCGTTTTCCTTTTTCTGTAGTCCATTATATACTTTTTAAGATGAAATAGGCAATTAATATTGAAATAGGCAAAAGCACCCAAAAACTATTAAAAAGGCATAATGCCTATTTTTAAGGCATTTTGCCTAACATCCGGTCTTTATATTTCGGTTGCCAAGTATAATTTTTGAGCAAACCGGCCATCTTCCCTTGAATATACCATAACCTTTGATTTTTGTGCCAATATTCTCATGCCAAACTCTGGGGTAATGTTATGTAACTTATAAATGGAATATTGCAGCCTGTCTTCAGTGTCAAAAATAATATCAGTGTCATCTGCGTATAGCAATGAATTTAGGAATATATTATTCCAAAGCTGAATGCCTGAGTACTTAAAAAGGAAAAATACATTTTTATTAATAGTTATGTATTTCAAAAATCCTAAAAATTGGTGCATGATGCTTATAAAGTAGTAGTGCAAGCACTGTGTTTAGGGTTTAACGAGACTAGAAAGGATGAGTGAAGAGCTTCAGACCCAATCCCACTAACTTTTTGTGTAGATTACGAATCCGAAAACCGTTTGTTGCTACCTATTCTTGTTGTTTCTGTCATCTAAGTGTAACGAATGGACGAACCAAACAAAATGATAGATTAAAATTTTAAAAATTGCCACCAATAAATGGCCTTAGGGCCAGCCCAATCAGTCAACTGGTAGAAATTCGCTTTTGTTGGTTTAGTAACACCGGTTGAGCAAGCAACTTTGTATGGTGACCAGCTGTCAGCTATTATCCATGAACAAACTCAAATGGCGGTCCCAGTTTAACACATTCAGTGCGGTGTCAATATACGTGACAAATATCGATTACGACAGAATTAAATGAGATGTAAAACAACTTTACCAAATTACGGACGTGGTAGGACTATCACGCAGAGATTTTTGTGATTGACGGATGTGATAGGACTACCACTTGGATATTTTAAAAACACTATTCAAGTTTTCTGTCTGTAGGGTTGGTAGATCTGATTTTTTAGAATGGTAGTTCAGTAGTAATAGTTAGAATAATATATTGAGTTGAAAGTGTGTGAAAGTCATTCCTTTATATGTTGAATTGGTTAGTAAGGACAGAGAGTTTATGAAAAGGACTGCCGTGGTATCCCTACCATGCCCGTCACTCAAAAAAATCCTTACGTGGTAGGTATACCACATCCGCACGGAATGTGTTAAACTCATGCCTAATCCATATTAAAAATACAGCAAATAGTAGGGTGGTTGTCAATAATGTACAAAAAAAATTTAATAATATTTTTGATTAGTTTGAATTATTAATTATTTTATTGTTAATAGTTAGGTAAACCAATATATATAGAAGGTAATATTTTGCAAAGACCAATGAACAGTACAATAGAAAGCGAACAAATCGATGTGATGGATGTAGTTAGTTCACTGCAAAAAGGTATTGATGGTTTCGTCATGAGAGACACTTTTCCATTACAGTGTAATCCTAAAAAAGTTATAAGCAATTTAATAAATCTTTGCAAGCTAGCCGAACCATCATACTGGCATTCGCACTTCTTCAACAAATTGTCTACTATGGTAAGTTTACTTTTTTTTTATTTTGTCATCAGTCTCTCGACTGGTTTGATGCAGTTCTCCAACCTGTCTATCTTTACATCTTTATATTGCGCAAGTCGTTTCATATCTACATACCTGTAACACCCTACATCTTTTGTAATTTTCTTTATATTATATTCTAATCTTTGCCTCCCTCTACAATTTACTCCCTCAATATTATCCTCCATTATTAATAGCCCAATATCTGGATGTCTTAGGATATGCCCCACTAGCCTATCCCTTCTTTTTGGTAAGATGCTTCCATATACTTCTTTTTTCATCCACTTGCCTAAGAACCTCTAAATTACTTATTTTGTCCACCCACATAATCTTTAACATTTTCCTATAACACCACATTTCAAAAGCTTCTATCCTCTTCTTTTCTAAAGCCCCTATCACCCACGTTTCACTCCCGTTAATGCTACACTCCAAACATAATGTTTTAAGAAATTTTTCCTAATCTGTAAATCAATGTTTGTAGTCAGTAAGCTGTTTTTCATTTCAAAGGCTTTTCTAGTTTGAGCAATTCTACTCTTGATATCACTTGTGCTTCTACCATCGTTTGTTATTTTACTCCCTAGATAGCAGAATTCCCCAACTTCCTGTAAGTTTTTGTTGCCTACTTTTAAATTTCCCATCTCTTCTAAACCACTCTTGCTGCTGCACAACACTTTTGTTTAGTTTATGTGCTGTATTTAAACTTAAACACTTTCAGTGTGAAGCACAATGTCTACTGTGCTCTTATTCTCACTATTGTAATCTACTATAATCTATTCGCTAGGGAGGTAGTTCGCCAGGTACACGCCTGCAGCGATGTGTTAATACTAATCATCTTAATGTTGGAAATGAAGGTACGACCAACTGAGTTTACCAAGTTTGTATATCTTAAAAATTAAAAGAGATACAGTTGTGAGAGCAATTTTATTCAATTTATCATGCCACAAACCATAAGAAACAATTGAATTCACCCCTTAATAATTTTCCCAGAATTCCAGCAAGTCTTCATTTCGCCCAGGGTACTAAATTCTGGGTGAAATCTTTCGCTAGCTGTAAAACTCGCTAACAAAGCATTTCCGGACCTATGTTCATAATATGAACTTTATTTCAGTACAATTTATTTATATTTTTGCTAGTACAATGAGCTCAGAAAGCGCTGGGAACACTATGTGAAACACACTGTATATACAGATTTTATTTGAAGTCTGTTTGTTAATTCTCATACTGTTCTTGACATTTGATGTGTAAATCCTTTGTAGCTTATTTTGTTTTTTTGTTATTGACCACGATTTGACAGCGTTGCTTTATATCTGGCAACAAAGCATCTTATGTTTTGATCCCTTATATCCTACAGGAGCTTGTTAAAGAGCTTACAGGCCACCACCAAACTAATGAATTTCATTTTACCGAGCCTAAATCTTGATATGTCCAGATTTTACCATCTCCTTACACTATAACCTTGGCATTGGTTCATGGGTTTTAGATGTAGATGTGGTTATGTCTTCACCAGAAGAAGATAACTCAAAATAAATTGACCATTAACTGTCAATACACCAAGATATATGAACAAAAGTTTTTTATACTTTAATGATTTTCACTTGGAGTAATAATTCTCATTGCAATTTACTGCAACAAAGTCATACTACTAGAAGTGTGTTCCCATATGGGGTTATGCTAAAGTTACATGACATGTTCAAATTTGTATTAATTAAAGGTAATTGTTGTAAATCTTAATAAAATTTCTAAACCATTAATGCTCAAATATTTGTGTAAATTATAAAAAAATTGAAGTATTTCAAGTTTCTAAAATAATGTGTTTTAAGTTTGCTGTTGTTTAGATCATCAGCTGAAGGGCTGTTTGAACCTTTAGAGGTTTTAGTAAGTAAAAACAAAAAGTGAGGTGGTTTACTATTGCCTTCCTCACTGAGTTGAAAGAGTAAGCTAATTATCTTACCAGGCCCTCCGAAAAGCATCCACTTTCCACCCTGCAAATTATATCTTCACTTCATTCACCACAGGGTCTGGCTGTATAGTGAAATTCACTACTCTCAGAGGACTATGTGATAAGAAATAGAGCTATTTTTTGTAGCCCTGGAACCAACTTATCGAGTGCAATTAATTTAACACTCCACCTGCCCGTTATGGGCATAATGTTTTAAGTCTTAACCCTTTAAAAGATGTTCATAAATTTTAATTAATTTAGGCGATTAGTTAGCATCATAGCAGCTGAATCCATATTAATATGAGTTTTAAAAAAAAATTTTAATAACCACATTTTTTAACTGAATTCCTTTTTTTTTTTTTTAAATGTTTTACTAGCACTTTTGTGGCGCACACCACTTCTTCAGGTAATATCATAAAGCTTCTAGAAATTATGAAGAATGCATTTTTCTTTGTCAAAGTATGAATTCAGACTCTGAACTCAAAATTTAACAAGGAGAAACTTTGAAAAGGAGTCAGAATTTAATTTGACAAAGGAAGATGCATTTTTACTCTCTCTTGCCTATATGAATATATAGGAAGGAAAGTATTGTTTTCATGTTAATTTTTTGAAATCGAGTTTTCACAGTATCTACACGTTTTCAGACCCCCTGAACCCAAAAACATGTTTTTAGCAATTGGTCTGTGCGTGTGTGTATGTGTGTGTGTGAACAGAATATCTTAAGAACGGAACATCATTACGAACCTGAAACTTGAAACTTAAATTAGATACCATTAGAGGACCTGACTCAAACATTTTCATCAAAATCGGTCAACCGGAAGTAGTAGTTTATTCATGTAATTTTTCACTTTTTTGCTATTTTCTCAAAAACGGCTCTCACGATTTTTTTTAAACTCGCCTCGTTAAATAAATTTTTAATGATCTACAAGATAGGGTAGGCGCCATGTCTGCTGAAATTCTTGGGAGAGCTGTTTTCTCGTGAAAAAATTATTTTGTTTCAGATTGCGGCTTTAATATGCATTTTAGCGCAAAAACGTATATAATAAAAGTTGTAGAGAATTTAAAATCCTACAACTTTTATTTCAAACATTTTTTTGTATAACGCTTAGTTAAGCGGTAATTAGCAATTTTCTTTTTTCTTTCTCATTAAATAGTATAAGAAATCGATTTTTTTAAGATTTCAGCCTTAGCATGTATTTTACGACAAAAGTGTAATAATCAAATTTATAGGAAATTGAAAGATCTACAACTTTTATTTTGTGAATTTTGTCTACAGAGCCTAGTTTAGCGTGAAAGAGTGATTTTTCATATTTTTAAGCCAAACTGAGATTGATTTTCATTTTGCATCTTACACTCATGATTAAAATTAGGTTATGTTTACTGAGCTTAGGACTTTGCTTATTTCTAATGTTTTATTACTAATGTTAGGTTATATTGTTAATTATTTGCATTGGCAAGAGAAAGTTGTGTGAGTGTTACACACCAGATTTTTTTTACAATATTTCTAGAAGCTTTATGGTATTACCTGAAGAAGTAGTGCGCACACGAAAGTGGTCATAAAAAATTAAAGCAAAATCAAAAATGAAAGCAGTGAAATAAAGGTGAATATTAAAAGTTTTTTTAAAAACTCATACTAATTGAAATTATTTATTTAAAAATAATTATTGTATTAAACATTGACAAACCAGGCAAGTCCACCAATTGATCCTACCCATGCGATCTCAATAGCAGTGGTTGAAGCAGCTATGAAGGCAGGAGCTACTGCGATACTAGTGTGCACTGCTTCAGGCACGTCAGCCAAGCTAGTGTGTAGGTATTTACCAAGAGTTCCAGTTATTGCAATAACAAGATATGGTCGAGTGGCTAGACAACTTGCTTTGTTTAAGGCTGCAGTACCTTTCCATTATGTTGGTAAGTAAATAATTTTGTAATAATTGTTCTGGGATTGAGTGCAAATAATTATAAAAAAAAATACACAATAAACCCCACTAATCTGAACTAACGATTATCCTAAAACATGTAGCCTAATAACAAAAACTAATCCAAAATTTGCTAAATTTAAAATTAACACACATTATCGGAATAATTTTGACTGTGAAAATTCAGACGAAATTGACTGGAACAAGTGGTTTTCAGCTGAGGGTGAAGGTCTTCAGTTTACAGATGAAGAAATGGTTTCTATAATCATGCTGGACTTCAATGAAGGTCTAGAAGAAACCGATGAAATAAGTTAGTCTTATATTATGTTCAGAATCAATAAACAGGAAGTTGGTATCAAACGCAGCTAACTGCACTTCGACCAATTTTTTAGGAAAGACGAAAACTGTTTTTAACCACTTTTATTTTTTATATTATTTGAATTTTTTTCTCATTGGTACATTATATTAGGGAAAAACATTTAATAATGAGTAAATTACTGTTTATTTTTTTATTAAAAACAAAATTTTGTTTGGAGATACCTTTTTTTGATACCAATGTACAGATTTTTCTAGTTTTCATTTCTACTCTACTGGATATACCTGTTTCTGAAACCAAGATTTTATTTACTTCCTAATAAACTGCCATTGTGGATATGTCATACAGAATAATGGTGTTGGTTGGTTGGTAGCTTTACTTAAAATCACAAAAACTTTGTAAACAAAAAGTGTACTGTAACATACAAAGCAATCAGGGAAACGATTTGATTGGTGGATACGGAGTTATAATGAATGGTTATAAATCCAGTGAATGATGGAATTATTTGTTTTTGATCCCAAATCAGTATTTTGAAAATGTAAATAAAATGGATTTATTTAAGTTAGAGTATGTCAAGTATTGAATATTGTAGAATAGCTCATTCTAGATCTGTATCTAGATCATATAAAATATAAAAATATATCAGACATATAAAAATCTTTGTTTTGTCAAAAAGTGGAGTTACCTGTTCATGAAACCTATTATAATATTTACATTGAAAAATTAAGTTCATAATGATAATTTACTAAGAAAAATCCCTTTCATGAAACAATGCGTCTTTGTTCACAATCATTATTTTGTTTTCAAATTCTGACTTTGTTTTCTTGACTTCCAGTTTTGGACCACTTCCGAATGAAACTGGAACTTCAAACCCAATGATTTCTGTATCTACTCTTCAAGAGGAATCAATTTTTAGGAATCAATATTTTAGTTTCCAAATTCTGACTTTCATTTCTTGACTTCCGGTTTTGGGCTACTTTCGGTCGAAACCGGTACCTACTACAAATCCAATTCAGAACCACTAATTTTTTTGTGTAGGTAGACAACTTTAAAAATTGCCACCATCAAATATGGTTGTAACTAAAAATGATTGCATCATAAATACTGTTATCCGTTTCTGTGTATCCCAGAATATTATTAAAACTAAGTATCTTATTAAAATCAATTTACAAGCAATATGGAAACAGATATCACTGTTACTAAATCACTTCAAATATTCATGAGAAATTATTTTCTGAAAAAGAATATTGGTTTTTAAAAGTAAGAAAAGATGTCTTGCATTATTCATGTTGTTTCAACTTAAGTTACTACTTAAGAAGCAGTGGAAAACAATTTTCCCAAAAAAGTTAAAAAAAAATATGAAGATTATTCGTATTTAGTTGTATGTTTTTGTTATAATAGTGAAAGTTTCTCATCCTTAAAAGAAAACACTGATTTAAATAATAAAAATTTATTTTGTGTTTACAGCTCCTGCTGTAAAGGATTGGCAAAAGGATGTTGATCTAAGATTTCAAGCAGGAATAGTTTTAGGTAAAGAAAAAGGGTTTATAAAACCTGGTGATGCATTGGTATTGCTGAGTGGTTGGAGACCTGGTGCTGGGTTTACAAATACTATGAGAATGACGTATGCATCACAAACAGATCCTTGGGTGCACTTGAAAGATTTTGGTTTAAGTAAAGGACGTGCTGAAGAAGCTGTTTGTCAAACTGGAGATGAGTGTCCTTATCAGTTGTACTAGATATATTTTGAATTTGAATTTTATATTCATTTTCTTCCTATTTAATTTTCTTATATTTATCAGAAGATACTTTTATAAGTAACTGAAATACACTTTTATTATAAATAAAATAGATTTCTCTTTTTTCTTTAATCTGGGATCCAACAGCTGCTGCTGCCCGCACCTCAGTTTGTTTTACCGGTCCTCCTCTTCCAGGCCTCTGCCACATAGCCTCTCTCACCTCTTCTTCCCAAGTTCCTCAGGGTCTGCCTATCTTCCTCCGACTGGCTGGTAGTTCAAGATCCTTCTTAGCCACCTTTCCTTCCCCATTCAATGCACATGACCACACCAGACTATTGTGTAGTTTTATCCTTTCTGCAATTTTATCGCACTACTCCACTCAAACTCTTACCTCTTAATTTCTTACATGTTCTAGCCGAGAGATTCTACAAGTTCTTTTCAAAAAATAATCCATCTGCACTGCATTCAGCCTATTCCTTTTCCTCCTACTAATTTTCCAACATTCTGCCCCGTAAGTCATTATTGTGTCCACCACTGCATGGCTATTCTAATTTCTGCCAGTAATTAACTAAAGTTAATTACATAGTCAGCATTACATAGCAATACATCATCATTACGAAAGTTAACTAAAGTTCTACAAAACTATGGCAGTGCCAGTTATAATGTATGGCAGCAAGGCATAGATACTTTCAAACAGAGAACAAAGCCAAGTCAGAGCTGCAGAAATGAAATTTCTTTGGCCAGTGAAGGACTGCACTCTTCAGGACAAGATAAGAAGTGTCGTTTAAAGACAAGAGTTGCAAATATTTAGCCTGGAGCAGAAGATCAATGAGTACAGAATCAACTGGAGTAGTTATGAGGAATGCATGAAGGGAAGCCATTTACCTAGATTGGAAATTAATTATAATTTTCATAGCACACAGAGTAGCGCAAGAAGTTCCACGACCCTTGGATCTCTGTGCATTTCAACATTCAATTTGTGGTGTTTTATAATGTGCGGCATGAAAGAAGTCCGTTGTATTTGAACAGCTCTTTCTTAAAAACAACCAAATGGAAAATTTTGAAGGCTACACCAAATTAAATCCTGTTTATTCTGTATTGATTGGTTTGACTTAGATTATTATTTTTTTTAAATTAGTCAGAGATACAGCAATTTACGCACAAAAAGTACTCAGTTTTTAGCTGGTTTTCCATAAATGCACTTTTTAAACGTCTGTTACACCATCCAGGCTTTAAATAAAAAATCGGCGTTTAAGTATGTTAAAGATCAGAGTTTTCTCTATAATATGAATATTTTAAAAGTGATGTTCTGTTTTAATACGCCAGCCATTTTTTTTAAAATTGCTATTTTGGCTCCACGTAAAGATAGAGAAATGATTTTTGAACTGAACAATGCATTTTTACAACAATAGGTAAACCTTGATTTCCTACGTTTATTTACTTGTGTAACCACTAAATATACCGCACTGATTCCTCCTAACAGAATAACACAATCTTCATCCATCTTGAAAGCACAACAGAAGTGAGGCACGAGTCTGGAGAGGTGAAATGGCATGCCTCTAGCGCATGCAATAAGGCAAGCGTTGACGCATATTGAATTGAATGTTGAAAGGCAAGTTAAAAAGGAAAGCGCACGAGTGTGGACATAGCTAATGACTGGGTATAACTAGTTAGACGCCAAGTACTCTGTTAGCGCGCCTACAAAATCTGCAAATGCAACATGCAATACAATATATCATTGCGGGTTGCAGTGTGTACAGGGGGTATTTCTATACTTCAAGTGCGTTTCATGACAACTGATGAAGTTCCATTTAAGCAGGAGGCCAGAATGCTGATGAAGTTCCGTTTAAACATATTAACACTAATACAAATAGTATTAAACTATTAGAAAATAACATTAAAACATTCACCAATGTTTTTATGATACCTACAACATTGAATTGAAACAATTTTTACTTTTTCTTGCCTGTATGAATAAATATAAAGGAAGGAAAGTATTGTTTCATGTCGATTTTTTGAAATAAGAGTTTTCACCGGATATACACGTTTTCAGACTCCCTGAACCCAAAAACCTGTTTTTAGCGATTGGTGTGTGTGTATGCATGTGTGTGTGTGTGTGTGTGTGTGTGTGTGTGTGTGTGTGTGTGTGTGTGTGTGTGTGTGTGTGTGAGTGTTTGAGTTAAAACAATCTCAAGAAGAAAATATTGTATACGAAGTAGAAACTTGAAACTTAAGTTAGAGGACCCAGACTAGAGGACCCGACACGAACATTTTCATCAAATCGGTGGACCAAAAGTAGTAGTTTATTCGTGTAATTTTTCACTTTTTTGCTATTTTCCTTGCAGATTTTGTGCATATGTATTCGTTTGAACAAAAAAAACAGATAAACCTAAGAAAAAATAAAATAAAATGCAAATACATAAATACATTATTTTTGCTGAGGGAGGATTTTGAGTTGAAATGTGAGAAATCAATATTTCTTATATAAATACAAAAATGGATGGAACTTCATGTTGTGTAAAAAAGAAATTGAAACATTCTCTTTCGTTGACGATTTGGCGTCTCAAGAATTCCTTATCACATTCAAAACTTTTGTATTATTTACGTACATTTTTCTTCTACAGTAGAGCCGTACATGACTTTTATGTTTATCAAACTGTGGAAATCCTGTTTTGTTTTTTCATTTTATATTTTCCGTTTGTTTTCCTTATCAATACAATTTGTAACAGTCTCACTTTAATATATAGACGTTATGAGATTTAACAATTTTCAAGAAAGCCTAAATAAAATTTAATACTGAAATTGGTACAAATCCGCGTTATAGACTAATAATATAAAGTAGAAAATATTTTTTTTATTATTCAAAAAATTGGAAATGTACTCCTCGATGACTCAATCAGTAATGCGTGGGACGCTAAACCGATAACCTTGGGTTTGATTTGCGGTAATAATCTGAAAAAAATTTTCGCTTCGTACCAAATCTATGTAATATATTGTAACACCTAAACTTAGGTAATTTTGGGATCTGGGTATAATACGTAATAAACTTTCTTTAAACTTATCACAATTGTTTATTGATGTGATTAGTAATTAAAATTAATAATTGAGCTTAAACTACTAAAAAATTACAATTAATTACTTCAGCAATATAATTACAAGACTTAAAGCTTTATCTAAATTTGATTATAAATAAGGTTCAGTCACTTGTTGTTGTTAGGTCATCAGCTGAAAGGCTGGTTTGATCCTTTAAAGGGTTTACTAAGTAAAACGAGGAGTGAGGTGATTTACCATGCCTTCCTTACTTTGTTTTATTGTGTAATGTGTGTACGTAGCAATCTGTTCAATTCAGAACAATAAGCAACCCCCAGACTCGATGAGACGAGGATGATGTGTATGACGTGTAAATGAGGTGTAGTATTGTACAGACTCAGGCCGACCATTCCTGAGGGAGTTTAGTTAATTGAACCCTAACCATCAAAGTAAACCGGTAACCACTGTCTAGCACTCAAACCCGTACAAAAGTAAATAGGTACTTTTACTAGGATTTGAACCAGGAACCTTCTTCTCCGAAAATAAGCTGTTAAACAGCCTTCCTTCCCGAGTTGAAAAGTATGCTTATCAGCATGGTCATGCCCTCTGAAAAGCACATATTTTTCACTCTGAAAATAACATTTTCATTCCATTCACCACGGGGTCTGGCTGTACGATGAAATTTATTACTCTGAGGAAACAGAACTATTTTTTGTACTCTTGAAAGAAGCAGATCGAGTGCAAATAATTTAACCCTCCACCTGCCTGTTAAGGACAAAACTGTCACTTAACGATCTAAAACATGATTTACTGTACCTGTCTATAACCACATGCTCTACCGCCCGTACATAATGCACTATTAACGCAATTAAGAACCGGTCCCGTAACGACAGATTTCGAAACGACCCACTAATTCCATTCACAGTCCTAGTACTTATAAACTTACTACAAAAGCGTTTACTATTTTTATACCTGTGGTCTGATAGTTTCTCAAACAATCGAGACCCTGCTAACACTTTTTACGTTTGACTGGAACATGGTAGAAGAAATAAAAATAAAAATAAATGTTTTTACTAGTTTTGATTTTCAAGAATTCATATTTGAAGAAACGGAGAGATATACGAGTAATTAAAAAGAGAGGGAGTAAGATGGAAAACGTTTAATCGTGTACAAAGGTTAACATTTTTAAATGTTAATTTGTGGTATCAAAGACACAAAAAAGAAATGAGCAAGATGAACAGATTTTAGCAAAGTGAAATTTCTTATTTTTTAAGATTTCATTCTACCTTTTTCCTATAAAGAGATTCTTTTTCATAGTTAATAAAGAAATTTTTAACTAGTTTTACTCTTTTATCATCTTATTTTACAAACTTTTTTATAAACTTACATGCATAAATTTAATGAAAAAGTTTTAATTATGTGCTACGTAAAGAAAAAACATTGTTTCCATGTCCTGAATAACGAACACTCCAATCGTTAGGCGCTATCTATGTAGTATTACATTAGTGTACCTACATTTATTTAACAGTGTGGGGATATTTTTATCAACCTTATCAGTATTTGAACCTTCTATCTATTATGTATTAAAATTATTTTTCATCTACTCTTCTCTTTTGAACACGAGAACTTCAATGACGTTAACAGGAATAAAGAGGAAACTTTGTTCCTCGGTTCCTTTGAACTTTCTTCCCCGTCACCCTTTTTCACTTCTCGATTTCAATCTTTTTAAACTTCATCCAATGTTGAAGGTGGATAAATTTCTATCAATATTCCTTTTAGTAAATATAAGAATTTTTTTGTTATATTGAAGTTATTATAGTAGTCTAAATTTGCGTTATTACAATATTCAAATCATGTAGATTTATATTAAATTTATAATTAAAATTTGAAATGTTATTAAGATATAGCCTAGAATTCATGTGGTTTCTAAGTACTAATAAAATGTGTGGGTTTACTAATTTTATTTTGCAAATGTGTAAAGGTAATTTAAAATTTATCAGAATTTGTAATTAATTTTTGTAGTCCTTTGTCCTTGAGAGGAAAGATGAACATGTCAGATCCAGGCAGTGGAAATTTGGTTTTTGAGAAGATTTCAATGATGAAGTTTGATGGATCACATTAAGAATGAGGAAATCCGAGCCCATTTAAATGTCCTCTCTCTTAGAAACAGTTGGTTTTTTTGTTGTTTTACGTCCGACTGCTGTACAATTATTGCTAATGCAGACGATGAGAAGGATGATAGATGAAGATGAGTTATGAAAAAATGCCAGGCCTGACCGGGAATTGAATCCGGGACTCCAGCGTAGAAGCTAGTTGCGCTAACCACTACGTCAACGGGTCGTCCAGTTGGTAAATACAGAGAGAAATGGGAAGAATATTTGGTACGAATGAGTGAGGATAGATGGGGAAACGAGCATTAAATTAAATTCCTGATTGACGAAGAAATGTGGTTAGGCCGCAAAAAAGATGGGCAAAGAATTTGGAACAGGCCGGAAGGCCTAATCCATGATAGGAAGAAGAAAAAGAATTTGTAATTAAATAAAAAAGAAATGGCGTTAATGGTTTAGAGGACGGACAACCTAATTATGATAGTGCTCCAGATAGTTAAAATTGGGTTAATTTTAAATAACATTTGTGTGTATTGTGTTATTATATCATGCATACATTGGTGTACATACATTTATTTAACTGTGGGGATATTTTTATCAACTTATTAGTATTTGAACCTTCTATATACGTAAATCTTCGATTCTTTAACACTCGATTCTTCGACACTCTGTATACTTCGACACGGCTCGTGGTGAGGCAACATGACATGGTATAAGTAGCGATCCAGCAGGCAGGTCCTCTCCTTCCATTTTCTCCTCTAGTCTCTCTCCCGTTTTCAAAGTTACCTGTATATTATAATATGCCATATGCTCTGGATAGTTTGACATTTTGATACTTCGACAACTTTTAAGTCCACAACGTGTCGAACTATGTTTTAAAATTATTTAGACTAGCGCGATAGCCTACATCGCGAAAGGTCCTGGGTTCGATTCCCGGCTAGGATCTAAACATTTTAACCTGTTTTGAAAATTCATTAAAACCGATTTTAAAATCCACCGTTACAGTAACAAAACCTACAATAGTCGCTAATGACCAAGCTCTTGGAGCGACTTTAAATAAACTAAAAAAAAATTATATTTTTCATCTACTCTTCTCGTTTGAAGACGAGAAATTCAATTACGTTAACAGGAATAAAGATAGTTCTACTATCTACTGTACCGACATAAATAATAATATTTATAATTATATAATTTCTATACTACATCGGCATTGTGCAATAGTCTTTATACAATTCCTGGTATTTATTTCTTGTACGTCCGTCAAACTGTTTTACAAATTACTGATAATTACAGCATTCCTTATAGATGATCAGTCGAATTATTGTTGTGTATTGAGGGTTATGTTTTTGAAATCTGTTCCTGAACTTGCGATGCAATTTTAGAAATCGAAATATGTTCTTCAAACCACCAGTTAAACAGTAAACAGTTACCAATTAGAAATCAAAATATATATTCCCCAAACCAACAGTAATACATTAAACAGAAAACAGTTACCAATAAAAAAGCAAAATATATATTCCTCAAACCACCAGTAATACGGTAAACAGTAAACACCAAATTGCGCTCTCGTGCATAAAATGCACATCTTCAATAATTTTCTTTAATTTATCATTTAAAATTTATACCATCCTACTTCCACCGGTAGATAAGGAATCTGATAGGAATCGTAGATAAGGAGTCCTTATCTACTATGATGATGAAAGTAGGATGTTTTAAATTTTAAATGATAAAGAAAATTAATAAAAATTTGCATTTTATGAACGAAAGCGCTATAATCGGGAAGTTCTTACTGTTTACCGTATTACTGGTAGTTTGAAGAATATAATATATTTCGATTATATCAGTATAATACGACTGTTGAATATACTTGTGTAGGATGTTTGATAAAATTTAAGAAATATGCCGTTGAAGCAAGGAAACATGTAAGTAATCGTGTAATGTTTAACTGGATATGTAACTCGGGGAAATAATGAGTCACAAGAATTTACTTTGGAATCGCTGCATTTACATAATTATATTGTCATTGTAAATAAGGTATTTATTGTTTGAAAGTTTTTAAGTTTATTGTTGTGGTTTACTTTCTAATGTTGCATGTTACTGGGTACTTGTAACTTGTCTAGTAATTATTAGGTATTGAAAGGATCAATGGATTAACGTACTGTAACGTAATTCATCTAAATCAGTGGATATACTATGGAATGGTCATAATGTTTAAACACAAAAGGTCTGAATCTAAATTAGATTTCTATCGATTTACTCATACTCTTATAAACGCTATACAAAAAAAAAAACTAATATAATAATATAAACTTTGTGTTATAAAAAGTTTTAATTAATTTTATTAACATTGTCACAATATAATCAACTCATTGTTATTTTCTACTTTTAAAAGTTTTAACAAGAACCTATAGCTTGTTTAACGATGATAACAAAGTGTCGCTTCTTAAATTATTTTTTAATTATTTTAGCTTAACTGTTTCAGTTTAAAATAAACCTTCTGGAAATGTCTATTCCAAATAAAGTTTTACATTGCTTTGGTTCGATATTTTTTAGTTTTCTAAATGCAGGACGTCATAAAGTTTTGTTGAATAGTTCGTGTTGTAAATAAGAACCATTGCATTATTTTTATAATTTATTATCATTTACTGTACAGATGAAAATAAAGGATTATAACTTTACCGTAAACTATTTTATGTCTTAGTAATACTATTTTTGTGCATTATGTCCGTACTCCTCTTTTGTATGCTAATTTTAAACTGCTTATAATTTAAGTTCTATATTTGTAAATGAAGCAAATTATATATTTTGGTTGTAAATTAAACAAATCAGGCTGATGCTGGTAAAGAGCCATTTTTTGAAAAATGTACATATCGGGTCCGGTAGTGGCACCTAACTTAAGTTGGAAAATACAACTTCATACGTTATTCCGTTCTTGAAATATTCTGCGCGCGCGCACGCACACAATCGCTAAAAACGTGTTTTTTTTATTCAGGGGGCCTGAAAACGTGTATATCGGGTGAAAATCTATTTCGAAAATCGACATTAAAACAATACTTACTTTCCTTCCCTATATATTCATATATAGGGCAAGCGAAAGTAAAATACAGAAAATTTACATGGATTAAACAAATTGATTACTAAATTACAGTAGACGACATATGCAAGTATTGGAATAGTATAATCAGTTGAAGCCATAAAAATATAGTTACTTTTTATGGTTAGAAATGATGACACGTAAAATAATAATGTTTATTTATTACTTTAGTAAACCTTTTTGCAGTATTCTGTACTGTTATTAAAAATATACGCTGTCTAGGAAGCGTTCGTTCGTTTTATAAAACCGCACATAGGCGGTTCATGCGCGCGCGCGCGAGCCTATGTGTGTGAGAGAGACAGGGACAGCAAAGGCTCTTATTTATCATGCACCCACTTTTTTGAAACAAAATTCTATGGATTCTTCCGCCAAAAAGCTGCGTACACATAGGGCGTTAAGCTAGTTCTACAGTGAAATGAAGAAAAGGGTTTTTTTTTGTAGAGATGATGGTGCAGTAGTTGATCCTCAAAAGAAAGCTGATGCTCTATGTCTGCTTAGTTTTGATACTCAGCACTCAGTGGTCGAGGCTCAAGCGAAAATAATTTGATGGGAGAGTTTTTTTTGTTTTACGTTCGACTGTTTTAGAGTGATAGACAAAAATTAGTGATGATAAAATGGCAGACCTGATCGAGAATTGAACCCGGGACCCATGGCGTAAGAGTCAGTTGTGCTGACCACTACACCACGGACCGGAAACTGACAGGACTGACCTTCTATAAAAGTAGAAGGCACTGTCTCATTTGACAATAATAGTAAGCATAAACATTTAGTATTTATTACTACAGTACAATAGTAGATCGACTATTTACTGCATCAATGATTATTTACTAAATCGATCTTTTCAGCAGCGCCTTTAATCAGCATTGGACCTCCAAGACCAAGTAATCTTCAAAGTGCTTCCAAATAAATGAGAGACTCAGATATCGCAATAAATGGATGGAGCATCTTCAAAGAATGAATAAAGAAGAGTTCCAAAACGGGTTCTGCATACAGTCCTGAAGGAAGAAGAAGCTTGAAAAGACCTCTACAACTCGAGAACTAATTTATTTTAATTACACCTTTTTTCAATATTGGTCCTCGATAAAAAGTTTCATTTATGCAGGTCCACGATTGGTAGTTTAATGTTAAGCATTTCATGTCCTAATTACCCAGCACTCCTTCATTTTGTGTGAGTGCTCTTCTGGCCTCTCCTGCGTCCTTCCCTCCCTTGCTCTCTTCCTCTGAAACCCTTCAAGTTTCTTTACTTTCAGTCGGAATGTATTATTTACACTTTCATAATGAAAAAAATTGACGCCTTAACAAGCGAGATGTTCTATGTCGGGAATTGAACAAGAAGAAGAAGAAGAAAAGGAAAAAATAATTTTTACTGGCGGTCTTTTTTACTGGCGGTCTTGGACCCACCTGAAGAATGACTCATTAAATATTCACTAAACTTCTGTAAAAAATATTAATTGATAAATTAATGATTTCATGATAAATCATTCAAAAATAAAATGAAGTCATTTCAGAAAGCCTATAAGTCAAAATTTTATATTTTTTCTTTAGTGCATTTTAGAACTAACTGAATGAAAACACGCCATTCATACAAAATTCACATAAGTCTAGTTTTCCTCAAGTAATATATAACACTAAAATAGGCTTATCCTTAAGGGTATAAAGTGTTTCCTTCTAATTAAAAAATGAAAGTGGATATTCTTTTGAAGCTTAAGCTTTACTTTCTAGTGGAAAAGGCCATACAAAGATACTATGCAAAAATCTTTTTAAGACAACTACTGTTTTTGACAACGATGAACATGAATAGCTCTGAAAATCAACATTTTTCTTTCTTAAAATCACGAATTTCAATTTTTATTGTTGTAGAAAGCTATTTCAAGTCATAGTGTAAACTACTGAAACAAATAAAATGAATACTATTGTACAGCACAATTTTCGTCTGGTCTAACAACATATTTTACAGAAAACAACGTAAGTTAACACTTTACTCCAATTTATTTTAGAAACACCTTAAGTCTAAATTTTCATTTTTAAAAAGACAAAAGTATATTTTATTTTAAAGGGGACAGCCCTCTAAACAATTTATATTTTTTAATTGAAACATATACAAGTTTTTTATTTTTTCCAAAAGTTAATTTTTTGACTTATGGCTTTCTGAAATGACCGATTCAAATGGAATCCGTCATTTTTTAAATGTAGTTTCCATTCTGCCATTATAATAAGTAGGTACTGAAAAACAAGCTAAAAAAATATTCTCATTTTTGGCCGCTGTTGTAAATAATATAATGTTAGTGTTCTGTAGATGACTGTCGTGTTTGAGTGTGAATGTTGTAAATTACTGAATGAACGTTTTGAATTAATTTCAGAAAAGTTAGGTGTACCTACATATATTTCGGAATCATGTGCTTATTATTTATTACTTCTTATTTGTTTTTTCGTTTTAGAGGAGGTTTTGGTTATTTTTTATTTTATATTTTTTTTTATTTATTTATTTAAAAATCACTATAAAATTTTGATTGTAAATATTAATTAAGAACAGTATAATATGTTTTCATGTTATAATTTGTTAATTACACCAGTGGGTTGTAATTTTTTCATGAGTTGTGTCTCTATAACAGATTATGCATTAAAAAAAGTTATATGAAAAAAAAAAATTTTTTGGCCGCAGCTTCGGTGACTAGGAGAAATTTAAATAAATACCCAGTAGGAAGCATATACATTCTAGCATAATTTATTTGAGGTTAAGTCTTCATTTCGTACAAAAAATACGATGTTAGGGTAGCTTTATGTTTTGATATATTAAATAAAAATTCAGAGTTGACGGGCGTAATATTTTGTCAGAGTTAATTCTATTGTCTGTATTACTTTTTTCTCCTTTTACATAAAAACCGCTGTTTTTTAAACTAGCAATTTACTGGAACAGCAGATGCGCCTCGTTGAAGCAATATGGACGATGACGTCATTTTCTACTGCAAGTTAATACATAATATATATATTTAAAAGAATGCTTTTTAAAGCACGAGGTTCTTCCCACGAATTCCGTAAAAAAATTGAGTTGAAAAAGAATTGTATTGAAAACACAAGTTTCAGAAGGTGTAATACATTGTGAACTAAATTATACTAGTTCTAAAAAAATTGGAATATGAACCTATAAACTCAGATTAAGGAAAGCACTATACCTCCTTTCTAACCCATGTTAAATTGACCTCTGTTTAGGTACACATTTCTAAGAAACCGTTAAGAGTTAGGACTTTAATTTTTTGTGCCTTTTCTATGACATCTTTTTAAGCTCTGGTACTAGAATTATTAATATAGAGCTGGCGAGACCATTTCGAGAATGTTTTTGAAAAATGAAAAACACTTTAATTTTTTTTGTAGAATTTTTCATTTTATTTCGAACTTAGTAATAATACTGCAATGATTCTAGTACCGTATGTTCCAATTATACTGGGAAACATGCTCAAAAAATTGCAACCTTCAAAGTCAAATAGTTTTTGAGAAAACTGCACCTTCATGGAAAAAATGAATTTGCGGGAAATGAGCTGTAAAGTTTTACTTACCCTAAAATCGGCCTGCACCGTAATATTGATCCTCACCAGACTGTTCTTTTTCTTTAAATAATTTCCTATTTTTTTCTCTTGTCTTGCTTTTTTTGACACACTTTTCATTGCCTTCTCAGCTTTCTGTGTTCTTTGAATATCGCAACTCTTTTGTTTCCACAGATTAACTCAATTAACCCTAGAGCCGGCAATCGTCGATTTTGAGACGATGTTACCGCTTCTTGAACCGGTCGCGTCGCAAAATCGGATTTGCTTTATAGCATTGCAATGTTGTCGTTTTAGTTTTAATTTCATCTACACACAGCGTTGGTGTTTTGTACAACAGTTTAGTAACGTATGAAGTAATTTTTTACGTAGGCTACAATACAATAGTTTTAGTTGCATATTCTGCTTGTGTTTCTCTGCTGAGAAACCACGCTGTCCTAGAGCTGGATGTAGTTATTTCTTGGTTTACATGTGTTTTTGTATATATTTTTTCAGTTTTGAACATAGATTCATATTTTTTATTTCATATTTCGTTTTGAAATAAACATTAAATGTAACGATTCGTATATAATGAATTTTGAAAGTAGAGCATACGAAAGTTTTAAACAGTAGTGTCATCTGAAATTTTAGAAAAATATTTGTCTAAAAATTATTTCAAATAGTTTTAGCTTCCCTAACTGTCAGATTAAAATTTCAGTAATGTATTTATTCTATTTTCCTAAGTTTTCTTGTTATTTTGCTGTCACATGACAAGAGTTGTTATTCATGGCAAATTTTTAATGATTTCTTTACGGTTCGGTGACTAGAAATTCTCTGCCAGTCTAGAAAAATGTTATTGCCGGCTGTAGGGTTAAAAAATATTCTGGTCAAAACATAACTTAACAAAAATCTGCAGAGCTTCCGTAATTTCTATCGTACAGTTATAATTTTTATTCACAGAAAAATATGCAAAAGGCAATGGCGCCAAAATTAGAAAAATCGATTTTTTCGATTTTTGAGGTATAGTGCTCCCCTTAACTATGGTCTTAGCTATACTCTCTCAGGAATGGTCTGCCTGATTCTGTACAAGACTACGCCTCGTTTACACATCATAAATATCATCTTCATCCAATTGGGTAATGAGGTTGCTTTCTGTTCTTAAATTGAACAAATTGCTACGTACATATCAGGGGAAAAAGAATAAATACAATAATAGAAAATAAACAAAATATGACATAAATAGATGGAGAATGAAGATAAATGAAATGAAACTACGCATGTGGCATAAATACACTAAAAAAAGACATGCCTGCAAGTGTACTTGTAAACGTAATGCATATACCTGGAGCAGACTCCGCTAAATACCTTTGTATTCATCTTGACCAACAGAAAACAGCTTAACACAAAATTTAAACAATTTTATTGGATTCAAGAAAAACGATCTACGCTTTCATTGAACAATAAATTAATATTATACAAAACAATTTAAAACAAATTTGGATTTATGGGATTCAATTTTGGAGGACGGCAAGTCAATCCAACAAAGAAATCTTGCAAAGGTTTCAGACTAAACTACTCAGAATAAAAAGCATCACCTAGGTACATAACAAAGAACAAATTACACAGAGGTTAAATATTCCTATAATTCAAAAGCAAATTCACACATTCAATACAAAATACGAAAGAAAACTTGAATCACACCCACAAAAATCATCTCGTCATCTCACTTATAGATAATTCAAACAATACTCGCCGACTGAAACGAAGACTTATTTTAAAATGACAATACAACACATGAAATAAATTTACGAAGTTCCTCCATTGGAAGGTTTTCTTCGGGCATGTCAAGTAAAAAGAAAAATCATCTGTTTATTATTCTGTGTAAGAATATATTGTAGTTTTTGCTATATTTAAAAAAAATATGTTACGAAAATGTAGATAACTGAGTTAATATTAAAGACTTCAACTTATTCCGGCCTACATATTTTGTCTGTTTGTTTAGATGAAATAAGATAAAAAAACAGACCCAATTATGTAATCACTAAACGAATTAGCTAAATACAATGGAATACTAAATTAATTAATTAAATTTTGTTGCATTTCATAAGCAACCATAAAGCCCTAGACAAAAACAAACAACAAAGAAACAGGTAATCAGATTGCATAATCGTTGTAACAAAAATAAAACGCATACAGTTTTTGTCACATATTCTTTAGATTTATTAACTTTATAAAATTTCAGGTTGATCTTCATCTAGTAAAAACCTACTGGGTGACTCATAAAAAAACTCTTTTCGTTTATTTTATTTCGCATCAACATCTTGATTATTGGCGACTACTTTGGGTTAAGGAACAGTAGGTTTGAACTTGTATTAATAATTTTTCAAATCCTGGCCAGGAGTCGAACCAGGGACCTAGGTTTTGCAGCGTAGCACGGTAACCACTGGGCCACGGAGGCGGCAAAAAAATCATTTTATTGGGTTTCTAACCCTAATGTGTTTACGTGGGAATCTGTTCAATTCAGAGCAATAAGCAATCCCGTGACCCAATCAGATGAGGATGATGTGTGTGACGTGTAAATGAGGTGTAATCTTGTACAAACCCAGGCCGATCATTTCTGAAGCTTATGGTTAATTGAACCCCAACTATCAAATAGACCGGTAACCTATGCCGGACCTATCACACACTCTACAGACTGGAAACTTTACGGTTGTAATAAATAGATATATAAAAAACACCCTCGAGTTTCATTTACTTATGATTTATTAAAACAAAATGGCGGAGAGTCATTTTATTTGCATAACCATTTCAAATTGGTGATTTGTTACAATGTTACTTAAGTAATAAAATTAAAGAAATATGAAAGTGGTAAATTATTAATGAACACAATTTGTTTCATTAACCTTTATTCGAACTGATGTCCATCAATAGCTATGCACTGATAGCAACGAAACAAAAATGAGCCGTAAGAGTTTTTGAAAACTTGCCGAGGTATCAACAGAAGTTCCTCTTCAATCAGCCTCATTAATTCATCGTCGTTGTAATGGTGTGAGAATAAACTTTTTCTTCAAAAAGCCCCCTAGGAAAAAGTCGCGGTTAGAAAGATTTTGGTTTAAAACCGCTTTGGTCACATTAGCATAATGTGGAGGAACTCCATCATGCTGGAGAAAAAAACGTCCTGCATCTCCGCCTGAGAAAGATTAGGAACTATGTGATTAGTTAAAATTGATGCGTATCTGTCTCAGTCATTGTCTGATGGGATATGTCATACGATAAAACACCATCCATGGTGACAGCAACCACACTGTTATACTCTTTGATTTTAAGTTCTCTTTGTGTAAGATATGTGGATTTTGTATAAAATAATAATAAAAAATATTGTCCGTTTACAGATCCTATGGCAAATGAAACTCGAGGTACTTTTTTACATATCTATTTATTAAAACTGTAAAGTTTCAAGTCTGTAGAGTTTGCGATATGTCCGGCATATTTATTCAAAAATAGCAACCTCTTCGTGGGATACCCGGTGTATTAATAATCCATACTGATCGAACTTACTAAAATAAAACTAATATCTCGTTGAAAAAGACTTCCAAATTTCATTCACGAGGGAACACCAAGAAAAATGACAGCTTATTTAAAGAGAAAAAACATGTTGTTTAGGTAATCAGCTGAAAGGCTGGTTCGAAATTCTAGAGACGTTACTAAGTAAAACGAGCATTTTGTTTTTTTAATGTTGTATAGTAAACATTAAAACATTTATAGAAAATTCCTATCCGTTGTATAAGACTCACCCTGTTTTTTGACGAGTTACTGAAGGGAAAAAGTGCGTCTTATGCACCGGCAAATACATTATTTTGTAATAACATTGTGGAAACAACATGAGTAAAAATTAAATCTCCTTTTTAATCATACTGTAATGGAGTTCATAATTTTTAACCTCAAAAGATGTACATCCTGTCTCTAGACGTTATGTAGTTGCATTATGCTTATTACCTAACTGCATTAACTTACTGTCTACATGGAGGTATAAATAAAGTTACGAGATAAGTCTTAATTATATTACTTCTTTGTTCATATTATTATTATTACTATTATTTCCGTTCAATAAATAATGAATATTTCCTTATTAGTACCAACTGTAGTAATATTACTTATCTTATTCCTGTTATAGAAGATGAAAAATTTACGCATCCTCAACGAACTGTGACCAACGTAACGTACAGAAAGGAAATACACTTAATAAGTTACACAGACCAAAACAAAGCCACGCAAAATACATAACACATGTGTTTTATAATGGTTATTTCACTTCTGTAAGTGGAATTTATTAGTTTCTCAAGATTTTTATACATCTCTCAATTTTTTTCTTTAGTTATGTGAATAATTAAATTAAAATACTTTTTTTAGCTTTTACGACCTCAGAGGATCCCTTTAGTCAAATTTCTGGGCCAGTCCATTCTGTAATCGGTTCATTTTATTCCCGAAGCCTGTAAGTTGTTTTATTCCTGCTTCTTTCCTTTTTGCCCACAACTTTGTGAGGCGTTCCGAACTTTGGCGCTTGTCCTCGTACGAACACATCTTGTTAGATTCCTTTCTAATTTAGGCTCGAATTTACTTTTATTAATTTATTAAATAATACACCTGATATTTTATAAATTTGAAACTTTAGTAAGGATAGGGAAAGATATAAGAAGAATCTGTACTTTCTATCCCACCAATTTTAAATTTGATGTTTTTAGGTAGATTTTTCATAGGATTGGTAAAAGGTTGGAAAATTAAACTTTACACACTTATTGTTGTCAGTTTTCTCTAGCTACTGATTTTTTCAATTTAATTTGATCGACCATAAAATTAAAAAAAAAGAATAAAACAAATTTTTACAAATTTTTTCTACGTTTTTTGGACATTCCTAAATTTTTGGAGCACCTAAGGAAGACATAAAAATGTCGGTATACAAGATGTACAAGGTATACAAGATGAATAACCTTTAAATATTTCAGCCTGGTAGGTTTAATAGTTTGTGAGAAAAATGTACCTAAGCGTTAAATACGAGTCTAAATTTATGGGAAAAGACAAAAACAAAACGGCACAAATCAAAAACTAAATGTGCACGGACAAGTAAATTTCCCATCAACAGTTGGTTAGAAAACTGGACCAACAGCTGAGAATACTAAAAAACAAATACAGATATTTTAGAAAACTAAGATTACCTTTGCACTAAAACGAACAAGTATAAAATTATGAAAAATATTCGTTTTTAGTGACATGATTCAGACCCACCGGGTTGGTTTAGAGGTAAAGTCGTCGCCGTGAGTCAGCTGTTTAACGGCTGATTTTCGGAGACGAAGGTTTCTGGTTTAAATCCTAGCAAAGAATTTAACTTTTATACGGATTTCAACCTTAGACAGTGGTTACCGGTGTACTTTGATGATTGGGGTACAATTAACCATACTCCCTCAGGAATGGTCGGCCTGGGTATGTACAAGACTACACCACTTTTACACGTCATACACATCATCCTCATCTCATTGAGTCATGGGGTTGCTTATTGTTATGAATTGAACAGATTGCAACATACTCATTAGGGATACAAAAAAGTGTTATGATAAAAATTTTCTGCAGAAACCTGATAAAAACTTAATTTTTTTCATTAAATTAAATTTTTGACGTAATTTAATGTTTTTCTGGTAGATCTTTACGTCTAAACTATCGATAAACATAAAAAACCGAAAATTGAAATTTTCAGTCAAAATTATCATACAGTCTCCTCTTAAGTTAAATTTTATCAAGGAAACTAAAACAAAAATCTTGTCCGGAATACACATTTTTAAAATTAAATTAATTTCGCATTAGTCGCTTGTTTATGAGTTACTAATGTGCGTTATTTTAAAGAATTAATTTATCTACTTGTAATCAACCAAAGTAAGCTATAAGTAAATATTATTACAGATAAAATGGCATTAAGAGCGGGTAGGTGTATTCATTAGTATTCCTCTATGACATTTACATTGACTACTATTCACATTGTGAACATCAAAGAAAAAAATATTTAAAATGACCTGTTCCAAACTAAATACGAAAACGAAACAAAAAATACCAAGATGGACTTAAATATCATCAAAACTCCATGGAAATTAACCTTTAAGTTAATATACGAGTTAGTAATATTTAGTTATATCACTACCAAACACTTAAAAGTATCAAAATTTTAGACTTACCGTACCGACAAAATTAATTTTTTTCTGAGAGAGAACTCACACGACTTTCTGTTGCCAATACAAATAATTAAAAATATTACCTATGTTTTATCATTAAAAAAAGTAAAAATAATGAAAAACATAAGGTAATTTTAATCATGAATGGCAAAAAATAAAAATCAACTTCTGTAAATCTTAAAAATACGAAAAATCACAAATTTCCGCTAAACTAGGCCCTGCAGAGAAAATACACGTGGTAAAAGGTGCAGATTTTTTATTTTCTGTAACTTTCATTATGTAGGTACACTACCGTCGTAAAATGCACACTAAGGCCGAACTTTTAAAAAATCACACTTTTTACCGATTTTTATGAGAAGAATACAGAAACTCACTAATTGATACTAACTAAGTAAGAGTTGTAGCAAAACAACTGTAGGTTTTCAATTTTCTAAAATTTTAATTATACACTTTTGCCCTAAAATGTATTAAGGCCGCAATCATAAAAAAACATTTTTTTCACGAGAGCACAGCCTCCCCCTTGAGAATTTCATTAGACTTTGTGCTGACCCTATCTCGTAGAACATAAAATACATTGTAGATGAGGAAATTTAAAAACAAATCGTAGGAGCCGTTTTTAAGAACATAGCAAAAAGTGAAAATTGCTGACCTATTTGACGAATTTTCGTGTCGGATCACTATGTAATACATAACTTCAGTTTCAAGTTTCAACTTCGTACGTTATTCCGATTTTGAAATATTTTGATCACACACAACTTTTTTATTTTATTTTTTATTTACTTGTTATTTTTTTGTAAATTTTTTTTTCTTTCTTTTTATGTAAATTTCGTGTAAATATAAACAAACTTAACGTATACCAACTCATACCGGCACACGGGCTAGACCTTTGCGGGTATCAGGAAATAAGGCAGGAAAAGAGATTCATTGTATTTGGGTTTAGTATTAAATAAACACACACACACAGGCACCCACGCAAATCGTTAAAAACATGTTTTCCTGGGTTCAGAGGGCCTTAATACGTGTATTTTTTTTTGGTGAAAACTCGTTTTAAAAATATCGATATGAAAACAGTATGTACTTTTATTTTTTATATTTTCATAAAGAGCAAAAGAAAGTAAAATACATAATTTTACTCCAAAGAAAGTGTGGAATATTTTAGTTTAAAAAACAAAAAATAGATATTTTTAAAACTTTTCGATTAGGTACAGGTTTCCCTTAATAATTCAACTCTTGATAAACGAGATGGAATAATTAATTATTAATATTCTCTAACCCGAATTTTTCTAACCTTAATACTTATGAAAAATAATTCGAGTTAAAGAAAACTCATATTACATCTTAGTACATGTATTATTAATAAGATATGTATCAATACCTCCGTTACCGGTGTATACATTTTTTAAGATGATACAGACAGGATTATAATTATTGGAATACTTTTACTTTCACGTTAATAAACATAAGTGTTACATAATGGTACGATAAATAAAACTAAATAAGTAGAAATAATAATAAAAATAGTAAAAGAAAAATGTTTTAAAATGGTGGGGGAAACCTTACTCTTCTTTCGTGACCGCAAAATGAATGAAAGTATTTTTTTTACAACCTACAATATGTAACGCACTAAGACAATTAACAATTAATTCAAGAAGGTTTTGTGTGTGTGTGTTTGTGTGTGTACCATATTTTATATACACATACAAAACATTATGAAGGCATGGGAATAAAATTATTTATTTCTTGTGGGACTTACAAACGGAAGAAAGGAGGGGATTTTGTGATTTTATAACAACAAAGTAAATAATATATAAAGGCTTGTATCTTATATTTTTCATTATCAGTTTCGTTTTCATTCTTATCTTCAACAGGAGTAATGTGTAACAACCTGTTATATTTTTTCATTAATTAATTAATTAAATAAAAGTGTTATTCATTAAAATCTGTTATTTTAAATTAATAAATAAAAAAGTTGTGTTTTATTTGTAAAAGTTTTAAGAAAGGATACTTTAATTTATCGTTAATTTGATTGGTTAATAATTCGAAATGTATATTAATACGGTAAGTACCATTTTACTTTAACGTAATGTTTTATTTTTGTAAGGAGTTTGGGCCAGCCGGTCGTCAGCTGGTAGAGATGCGTTATTAATTTTTTTTTAACTTTAACGAATACTATTTACAATCGTTAAATTATTTAATTGAGAGTAAATTTTATAACATTAGAAAATAATATTGATGAAGATTAAGTTCACTAGCGTCACTCCAATTGAAAAATCCGTTGTAGTCAGGTTAATTTTCAACGTATTTGTTATTAAATATACAAAATTGCAACGCGAAGATCCCGGGTTCGTTTCCCCGCCAGGGTCTGGAAATTTCCACAGTCAAAACTTATTGTTCTTAATACATAACCCACCGTAGCTGTTAATAATCACAGTTGATGCGACTTTAAATGAACTAAACTAAAAAGAAATTACAAAATTTATAAATTATTGTCGGATAATATAAAAAAATCTGGTGTAACTCACTCACACTACTTTCATATGCCAATGTAAATAATGAAAAGTACAGTATAACCTATGTTTAATCATAAGTAAACAATGAAAAATTAATAACATAACCTAATTTTTTTTCATTGATTATTTAACGTCGCATCAACTACAGTGGTCATTAGCGACGGCGTTGGGTAGTAACTACCAAGGATGAAATTATTTTTAGTCACGTACAAAAATATGCCGTGCCTGAGTGGGATTCAAACCCAAGACCACATGATGAGAGCCGACATTACCTAATTTTAATCATGAGTGAATTTTTTTTAAATTCCTAAAATGTGTACGTTGTAATCTGTTTAATTCAAAACAATAAGCAACCCCATGACCCAATGAGATGAAGATAAAGTGTATGACGTATAAATGAGGTAGTCTTGTACATACCCAGGTCGACCATTCCTGAGAGAGTATGGTTAACCCCAACCATCAAAGTACACCGGCAACCACTGTCTAGTATTCAATTCAATTATGAATGAATGACGCTAAAATAAATCAACCTCTGTTCGACTTAAAAGTACGGAAAATCGTTAAATGACGCCAAACTAAGCGTTGTAGATAAATACGCTTGAAAGAAAAGGTGTTGGTATTTTAATTTTCTAGAACTTTAATTGTATACATTTTTGCTCTAAAACGCATATTAAGGCCACAATCTTAAATATACGATTTTTTTACTACGACAGCACAGATCTCCAAGAACTTTAGCAGTCATGGAGCTTATCCTACCATTTCAAGAATAAAGTACTACGTCCGGTTGACCGGTTTTGATGAAAATGTTTGTGTCCGGACCCAATGTTCAGAATCCCCTTTTTGGGTCCAGGGGACCTGAAAACGCGTATTTCCGGTGAAAATTAAATTTCGAAAACCGACATATACTTTCCTTATTGCCTACATGTCCCCTATATATTCATAAAGCGCAAGAAAAAGTAAAAATAAAGTAGATCTGAAACAAAAATTCAAAAGGAGGAATTCTTATGAAAACTTGTGTACTTACTTAACAATAAAGAAATCTTTTTATTTAACCACAACAATATTATTAGTCAAGTAATGAAATGAAAGAAAAATTAATTCATATTTTTGCCATTGTGCCGATAAAATTAGGTGGCATTTTTCACATTCTTGAAAGATTTACAAATAATTGGATCAATTTTTTTATCATATACTGGACTACTGTTCAAAAAGTACTGGGTTCAATGCCCAGGATTCGTCTAATTAATTAAATTTAATCACAGTCAAATATTAAATATCTTAGTAGTTGCAAATACCTTTGATTATGAAACGACTATAAACTTAAAAAAATGGTAAAATTAAAAGTATTAAAATTAAAATTATTGTAAAGTAAAATCTAAAGTAAATAAATAAACTTTACTGTCACGTAAAATAATGTGTAATGTAATAAATACATAAATTACATTTTGGGATAAAGATTGAGAAGGTTATGTTACTGCACTTTTTTGCGTCCAGGAGACTCCAGGAGGAGTATAGGACATGTCAGTTATAGCACCTGAAACACATATAAGAATCACACAATGTACCACTACTATCAAGAAAGAAATTCTTGTACGCTATAAAAAGTTTCACTGATCAATTAATTTTTCAGATTTTTTTAAAGGAATGCAAATTATCACAACATTTTAAAAATTGGGGTAATTTATTCATGAATTTTCTCCCTGCATAAGTAGGTTTTTATTCAAACAATTTTTTGGAGTGATTAGCACATAATAATCATTTCTGTTTCTCGTGTTTTGATTGTGAATATTGAAATTCTGCTTAAAATTGTTTTGCCTAACATACACAATCACCTCAAAAATGTAAAGAGAGGGAACTGTAAGCAATTTAAGCTCCTTTAATGGTTGCCTGCATGAGGTTAGCTATTCATAATTATTATTCATAATTATTACCCGTGCTAGAATTACTCCATACTAAGATACCATAATGGATATAAGACAGAATGAGGCCATGAGAAGCTGCCATTAGTAAATTTTTATCATTTAATCTGGCAATTTGTTTTAGTGCAAATACTGCGCTGATCAGCCCAAAAAGGTTTATTTTGATAATATTCTGATTTTTATTTTTTATTTTAACACTATTCTTATATTCTCGAATTTAATATGGTAACAGCTTCTAAAATATGTTAATTACATTCTTCTGAAAAGTTAAAAACTTTTTTATTAATAAAATAAAAACGTTTACTCCAAGCAATCAATGAAATTCATAAATAAAACAAAATCTAAAACACGTTTTTCTCGTAAAAATACACGTTTCAGTTTTAAGTAAACATAAAATCTTACACTACATTTATAAAATTTAAATTCAGAGGTAACTTCAAGATGGCTGATGAAAATTTAAATTTACATTATGTTACCGCGAGCATATAACCAACCGCAGTCACCTTTACCTAGTATTATTAGACATGTATCATTGAAATAACGTACTGGAAATGTTTGAACAAACTTCTAAATGGTACATTTATCATTTAAGTAAGAACCTAACTTAACCTATTTACACTTGGTACGTTACATATACGATGTGCCACGTTCAATGGTCATTAACTATGAACTAGAGTGCTGCTGTTGAGTTTAAACTTTAGGAGAAGAATGGTACGTTAGAACTGTAGTTAGAAGGACTATTTCATATCTCAAAACCTTATATTGTAGTTTAAATTTAAAAAAAAAACTTATATTAACTAGTTGACCCGTGCAAATTAATTTGAATAATAATACAGTGACTCTTATCTTTAAGATCCGTTTCGGGATCTGGGTAAATTAAATAATTAATACAGTAAAGTTTAAAATTTAAAAAATATATTTTTTTATTTTTTTGTCATCAGTCTCTCGACTGGTTTGATGAAGTTCTCCAAGCTGTTCTATCTTGCGCAAGTCGTTTCATATCAACATACCTGTAACACCCTACATCTCTTGTAATTTGCTTTATATATTCTAACCTTTGCCTACCCCTACAATTCACTCCCTCAATATTACCCTCTATTATTTATAGACCAATACCTGGATGTCTTAAGATATGCCACACTAGCCTATCCTTTCTTCTGGTAAGATGTTCCCATATACATATTTCTTCATCCACTCGCCTAAGACCTCTAAATTACTTATTTTGTCCACCCACCTAATCTTTAACATTTTCTATAACACCACATTGCAAAAGCTTCTATCCTTTCCCTTTCTACAGCCCATATCACCCACGTTTCACTCCCGTACAATGCTATACTCCAAACATAGTGTTATAAGAAATTTTTCCTAGTCTGTAAGTCAATGTTTGTAGTCAGTAAGCTGTTTTTCATTTCAAAGGTTTGTCTAGCTTGAGAAATTCTAATTTTGATATCACTTGTGCTTCTACCATCCTTTGTTATTCCTTTATTATATTACTCCCTGATTTAAAAAGTAACATTTAATATATGAATAGTTTTCTGCTGAAGTTGTTATTTGTTAAAGTATTTCAGGATGATTTTTCATTAATAATGAAATTTAAAATGTTATTGTAAAACTACGATCTGGTCATTTAAAACAATGAGTAAGCCTAATTGCTTTTTGAGCCGTACCTTCTGATATCATTCAATCAATTAAAATTTTTTGTTATGTTCGTGACGTGAAAGTATTAAAATAAATCGGTAGGATGTAGTTTGTAAATTCTACTACCACTTTGTTGTCTAAAATATTGATCGCTTCTGGGCTCTGATGATTTGAAAATTATGTTTGATAACTGTCCCAAAATCTCTTCATTTCCTTTTATATTGCACGGTTTATATAGAATTGTTCCATTTTCTGTGATCACCCTAACGTTTATGTGAGTTCAAAAAATAAACTAATTCAAGACTTTATTATTTAATTATTTATATAATAATATTTATTATTATTCATATTAATGCTTTGGTTATTAATGGATACTTCAGATTACAGTACAGAATCAGTCGGTTTTATCATGTAATAATTTTCAGACACAAGCCGAGAATCAAATCCAGGACCTTCCGATTTGCAGAGTGAGCTTTAACCATTGAGATAAGGTCTCCAGGCTTTTTCAAACATTTATTTGGTTAATTTGTTATTTTATATGATTCAACAATGTAGAATCTTCTGATATATTGTTATGTTCTTTTTAAACAAAAATCAGATATAATATTTTACATGATTATTCTCAACCGGAACGTTGTGTAGGCTTGGCCCATAATTATTTTAGTTACGGAAGTTGTATAGTTGGTACATTATTACGAAAATAAAAAAGTAACATTATTTACTTACTTTTTAAAGAAATTCAACCTCATTTTTTATCCAAGTTTGATGAGTAAATGAAAGTTTTTTAAAAAAATTGATTTATGTTGACAAGAAACAAGAGAAAAAAATTAAAATAATTTAAAATTTTATTGAAAATATTATTTAAAACAAATAGTTGTTCCGTAACTGCATTATTACCCCGTCATTATGCGGTCACCCACTCGTGGTCATTTATTTATTCTGATTTCGCTTATATTGTATTTTATCAATAACTTATTTACTTCTTAAATGTTTCTTAATTTTCTTTGTCGCTTAAGCAGTATATCTTTTTCTTCTTCTTCTTCTTCTTCTCACTAGCAAGGATTAGGCTGCCGTCTGTTCCGACTTACAACAGCGACACAACTATTGAATTATTACTATCTCTTGCGTGGCCTTCCAACATCTCTTCTCCCCACCAGTCTGTATTGCAAACCATTAAGGGAAATCCTCCATCAGGCATTCTCTCTACGTGCTCCCTCCACTGATT
Source organism: Catonia carolina (assembly GCA_035578175.1). Classification (NCBI taxonomy): domain Eukaryota; kingdom Metazoa; phylum Arthropoda; class Insecta; order Hemiptera; family Achilidae; genus Catonia; species Catonia carolina. Next base: position 24,264,800 of record JAQMRL010000005.1, read on the forward strand.
TCGATATTCTGAAATCTTCTCATTCAGGTTGTAAACATCTAATTCCGTTCCTATGTTCTCATTTCTTTGTTCATTCATTGAACTTTATCTTTCATTTCATGAGTCAAGCACTGACAGCGGTTAAGAAACAAGAAATAGTTAATTTATTAGGTAAGATTGTTGTTTAGTTCATCAGCAGAAAGACTGGTTTGAACCTTTAGAGGCTTTACTAAAAAAAACGAGGAGTGAGGTGGTTTACAATTGCCTTCCTCACTGAGTTGAAAAGTATGCTTATCAGCATGCCAGGTCCTCCAAAAAGCAACTACTTTCCACCCTGCAAATTACACCTTCACTTCATTCACCCTAGGGTCTGGTTATATAATGAAATTCATTACTTTCAGAGGAAATAACTGTGACTAGTGTGTTTTACACCTCTACCTTTTCTGTTTTTAAATACTTCAGTCATATAATTGGCTGACCACGTGATAAGAAACAGAACTATTTTTTATGGCCCTGGAACTAGCAGATCGAGTGCAAATAATTTAACTCTCCAAATTTTTTTGCCTGTTATGAGCAAAAGTAAGATTAATCTGAAAGAAAAAATTGAATAAAAATTATTTCCGTGTAAAAATTAAATGAATATAAATTGAAATATTTATCACATGGAGTAATACATACATGTAAAATCATCTTACTAATTAATAAATAAATCGGTATAAATTATTTTAATAACTTACAATAGAATTTTTTTATAAAATTTGTGAAGAAGCGTAAAAAATACTGCATGGTTAAACTAAATAATGCGGTAATAGTAAAGAATGCGTGCAATGAGAGGAACTAGGAAACGGAACAGATTTTTAACTTTATACATTACATAGGATTTAAAATGCATGAGCTATAAGTTGCATGGAAATTAAAGAACGGAACTAACTATCGTGGTCATGGTCTGTGACATAAACAGCTGTAGGAACATTTTACGTAATAAGGATTTTATTATATAATTTTAAATTAAGAATTGCAATTAAATTTTACTGATTCAATTATGTATTAATTAATTATTTTAGTTTTTTGATATAAATTAACTTAATTAATGATTTTGGTAGAAACAAAATAACTCAAGTAAGATTCTTTTATTTCCTTGTTAATAATTTATAAACTAGCCGAACTTAATAATTAATAATGGCAGTGTTTTTTATCCTGTGGGGCGCGACCCCCTAGGGTGTTGCAGGGCGTGTCTGAGGAGGTCGCAAAATACGGGGAAAAATTAAAAATAGTTATTGTTATAGTTATTTATTTAAAAAAGAGACACAAAAATTTTATATTACTTTTACAACTTTTTCCAATTCAATTAATGAAAAATTTGGACTTGTTTGGAATTAACCAACTTTTGAAAGTTTGGATTTATTTTTATAAAACTAAAACGATGTCATTTTCTAGAGTCAAACGACTTCTTGATTTGGGTTTCAAATAAACCATTATGAAAAATCCTTGTTCACAGTTGTAGGATGTGGCAAATGGTTTCAAAATTGGCGAAAATGGTTTCAACGCTAGTCTGAACATACCTAGTCTTGGAACAACGCTATTCTTGGTATTCCTTTTTAATATTAAATTCAAAATTTGTCCGCATAAGCATTGTTGAAAGTTAATTTCATTGCCTGATCTCATCATAGCTATATCATGATAGTTCATCATAAAGACAAACACTTAGCTCAGCATTTTGTACTCCTTGCTCATTAAACGGATTAAATCTCATAAATATCCACTCATATCCTTAACTCAAGTTACTCATATCCTGAAGTAAAAATTACAATTATTGTTGATTTTAAATTTTTTTAACACTATTTATTTAGAGGGGGTCGGCAAAATACTCAACCTAAAAAGGGGGTCACGGTGTCTGAAAGGTTGAGAACCTCTGATTTATGGCATTATTATTTTATAACAAGAAATCAATAAAAATTTCTACGTTCAGTTGATATTTCATAAATATTAAATTAAATTAATGTTAATTTTGTCTTTTGGACCAGACCATTAAGTCAGCTTGTAAAAATGAAAAACATTAATTAAGTTACACCAACTCGACGAGGGACTTGTTTAAGTAACTAGGTGAAACAGATTATGTTCAAATTTCTCAATACAAGCAAACAAATTTGTCAAACATTTCAATGTTCAGTCGATGTTTCATAAAATATTAAATTAAATTTATATTAATTTTGTCTTTTGAGCCAGACCATTAAATCAGCTTGTAGAAATTATTAAAATAAATTAAGTTACACCAACTAGACGAGCGACTTGTTTAAATTACTAGGCGAAACAAAAAGTTATGTCCAAATTTCTCAATACAAGCAAAAACATTTGTCAATAATTTCAATGTTCAGTCAATGTTTTATAAAATTTAAATTAATTTTGTCTTTTGGACCAGACCATTAAGTCGCCTTGTTTGTTATTAAGTTGGTAAAATAAATTAAATTACACCGACTGGAAAAGGGACTTGTTTAAGTGACCTGATCAAACAAATACTTCCGTTCAAATTTCTCATATAAGAAAACAAATTTGTTAAATAACGTAGAGAATAATTAAGTAGTTACCATCAATTTATTCCCCACCCAAAAACCTAAATAAAATACTTATTAACAAATAATTACATAAAATTATTATTCTTAAATTTTTGCTAAAATGTTAATGTACTTTTATTCTCCCACACAATTTTTAAATGATTATTATTAAAAAAAAATAGTGTGTCTTGTGACGTCGTTTTAGAATTAGTAACAAATCCGGAAAATAAAGTATTACGGATATACTGTACTTAGGCGTAGGATGCAGCAAAGCCGGATTTCCGGTCAGAAAGTAAAGCAACTTATGATGAAAGAGTACTTTTTTACTTTAGAATTTATTTGAAATATTTTTCTAAAATTATATACTGCCACGTTAAAATTTATTCATTTTCTTTGAACAATCTGGCAGAAAAGTGAAATTGTAAAGGAAGTCAAATATCGATCAATATTTGACTATGGTTATACATATAATAAAAAGTAATGAATAAATAAAATACAGAATAATATAACACTAAATTTGATTAGAAAATCGATAAGGTGAATCCAGAAAAAATCAAATCTAATCAACGTTGAATTTAGATAATTATACATTATCGTCAAATATATTGAGTGCTAATAAGATTAAATCTTATTAATATATATTTAACCTTTAGACCAACTCGGTGGGTCAAAAAAGAAATTTTCTTTTTTGATCCACTGGGTTGGTCTAAAGGTAAAGTCGTCGCCGCGCGTCAGCTATTTAATAGCTGATGTTCGGAGACGAAGGTTCCTGATTTAAATCCCTGTAAAGGTTTTTACTTTTATACGAATTTGAATACTAGGCAGTGTTTACCGGTGTACTTTGATGGTTTGCGTTCAATAAACCATACACTTTCAGAAATGGTCGACCTGAGTCCGTACAAGACTACACCTCTTTTACATGTCGTACCGCTCATCTTATTGGGGCATGGGGCTTCTTATTATACTTAAATTGAACAGATTGCAACGTACAAACATACATTAGGTTTTAAAAAATAAATAAGTTTTTATGTTTGTAAAGGCTATCCAAATAAATTATATACTGAATTTTGAAATTTCTTGTTTTACTGTGTTTAAGTTAAGATCTTTATAATTTAATACCGGGTCATCGAGAAAGGTTCCATCCATTTTATAAAAGTACAGTTTAAAAACTACTGGAGATAAAGTCATAATTCTATTTTGTTATAAATTTAAAATATTAAAGTTTTTTTGTTGCTAGACTGTACCGCAAATTGAACAAATTAAATTGGGGGAAAAACATTAGCATAATTTGGCAGCAAGACGGCACGCCTCCTCGTTTCACTCTTCTAGTGCACCTCGCCCTCAATGAAAGGTTCCCTGACCGTTAAATCGGTAGGGTCGGTCCTGTGCTTTGGCCTCCGAGGAGTCCAGATTTAAACCCACTTGATTTTTTCTTCTGAGGTTATGTTAAAACCATGTCTATAGTGAGAAGATTCGAAATGTGAATCATTTACAACGAATTGCTACTGCTGTTGCTTTAGTCACACTCGATATGACACAGCGCAGCAGGACAGAGGCAAATGTCTAGAGTTGTGTTCAGAGCAACCAACGGTGCTCAAATAGAGACTTGTTAAGTTGTAAAAAAACTTAAATATTTTCTGTTTTTTACAACCAAAAAACATTTATGACTCCAGTAGTTTTTGAACTGTATTTTTTTAAATGGATGCAAACTTTCTCGAAAACCCGCGTATATTGTTTATAAACCAGAGTATATTTAACATGTGTCTTACGGTCTTTGACTGGAATCGCTCTAACATCTCAATTATTAAATTTGCAGAAGTACCCGAATTTTGTATTCTTTATGTCTAAATGGGTTTCAAGATTTTGAAATATATAGCCCTAGTTATATATTACTTTTGTTAGATTTTGTTAAAAGTGATTTTTTCCCCAAAAGTTAATTTTTCGAAAATTTAGATCTATTTTTTTTCTTTTAACAGTTATACATTATTGTATTTTAGTTATTTATTATTTTATTTTGAAATAATAAATTAATAAACTTGAAACTTTATGTATACGTAAAAGAATCCTAATATAATATAAAGGGGTTGGTCAGTAAAATTTGAGAATTCAAAAATAAATTTGCACAACACAGTTTTAAATCGATTAATGTTCTTTAGGTTGTTAATAATTTAGCTGATACGACTGAATTTATGTTTACCATTCAAACTGCTACAATTGTTGTGCTTTAAAATAAGCAAACAGGGAAGTACATAAAATTATGCTTTGTTAAGCTTAAAAGTTTAGTGTTTATTAACAAGTCTCATTAAGTTTGTTGTTCAGCCTACGGAAACATTGCTTCCGAAAGAGAAGAAAACTTTGTAAGAACAAGTCAATCAGTTAACTCTTTGGTACTCAGCCTATTGATTGACTTGACATGCTGAACCTCCCAGATTGTTTTTAATGTATTTAACATAGGTAAAGGAAGAAATTAATACTTTAAAAACCATACATATGTGAAAGCTTTGCCATTTTTCTTCACAAGCTAATTGAGTGTGGTCTTGTAAAACAATATTTTTGTTAGATAAAAATACCCATAACAGCTAGGTGAATTGTTAAATTATTTGCATTCGATCTGCTAGTTCCAGGGCTATAAAAATAGTTCTGTTTCTTATAATATGGTCAGCCAATGATATGATTGAAGCATTTAAGAACTGAAGAGGTGGAGGTGTAAAATACACTAGTCACAGTTATCTTCTCTGAGAGTAATGAATTTCATTATACAGCCAAACCTGTGGTGAATGAAGTGAAAGTGTCATTTGCAAGGTGGAAAGTAGATGCTTTTCAGGGGGCTTGGCGTGCTGATAAGCATACTTTTTCACTCAGTGAGGAAGACAATGTGTAAACCACCTTACTCCTCGTTTTACTTAGTAAAACCTCTAAAGGTTCAAACCAGTCTTTCAGCTGATGACCAAAACAGCAAAATAAAAAAATGGTTTACATCCATTGTTTTTTTTATTTTGTTTCTATTACACTGTACATGGATATGCAGTTGAGAATATAAACATACATTATTTATTACATGCCACCATCTGCTTCTGTTTATTCGTCTATTTTATCACTTGCAATGTTAACAGTATTTTTAGTGGTCAATGGATTATGAAACAAAATGTACAGCTATTTAAAGAATATATATTCTAATTTCTTACTCAATAGCTGTTAAAAAATAGAAACACGTTTTTTGTAGTCTAAAACCTTACATGAAATTGGCCCGTGACAGCTAAATGGTCAATAAATAAATTTAAAAAAAGTAGAATGTTTTACATAGGTAACCTAAGAATAATAGTTATATGGTATAACTTTATAATTTTTAATCATAGATTTTATTTTGGATTGGAGTGTTTAAATATTTGCACTCGATCTGTTGGTTCCAGGGCTACAAAAAAATAGTTCAATTTATTATCACATAGTCAGCCAATTATATGACTGAACTATTTAAGAACAGAATAGGTGAGGTGTAAAAGACACTAGTCAGAGTTATCTTCTCTGAGAGTAATGAATTTCACTATACAGCCAGACCCTGTGGTGAATGAAGTGAAGGTGTAGTTGGCAGGGTGGAAATTGTATGCTTTTCGGAGGGCCTGGCAAGATTATAAGCTTTCTCTTTCAACTCAGTGAGGAAGGCAATACTAAACCACCTCACTCCTCGTTTATACTTAGCAAAACCTCAAAAGGTCAACAGCCGAAAGGCTGTTGACCTAAGCAACAACACATTTTATTAGTGATTTATCAACAAAAAAGAGCCTAAAACATTTTAAAAATGTATTATAAATTTGTAAATATTTTAGTACTTATTTTAAAATTGGTGATATTATTAATTTTATAATTTTCAGGTAATTTTCGTCGTATTTATCTCGCTAATAATCTCGAGTGAAGCTGAGAAACAAAGCAAATTAGTAAAGACTAATAAAACTGACAAAAGTAATGAAAGCAATACAAAAAATATTGAAAATAACGATGACAAGAAACAAGATAAAAGAGAATTGGAAGATAGTTTTGGTGGTGGATTCAGTAGCGGATTCAGTGGTGGAGGAGAGTACAGTAATGGTGGTAGCGAAGGGTTTACAGGAGAGCATAGTGCAGGAGGAAGTGAAGGAGGTCATGAACATTTCAGCGGAAGTAGCAGTGGATTCAGTGGAGGAAGTAGTTCGTTCCATGAAGGAAGCAGTGGGTTTAGCGGAAGTAGTGGAGGTGGAGGCGATGGAGGGTTCTCGTCAAGCAGTGGATTTGGCGGAGGGAGTGGCCATAGTGGATTTAGCGGTGAAAGCGGTGGATTTAGCTCAGGTGCTGGAGGTAGTAGTGGATTTACGGGTAGTCACGGATTCAGTGGAAGCAGTATCGGGTTTAGTGGGCACGGAGAAAGCAGTAACGGAGGATTTGGAGGAAGTTTTGGATCAGATGGTCACGAAGAGCATAAAAAGCATCACGTAAAAACTGTGACTGTTACAAAAGAAGTTAAAGTACCATATCCAGTAACAGTAGAGAAAAAAGTCCCAGTACATATTAAAGTTCCTGTAGATCGTCCGTACCCAGTACATGTACCAAAACCCTACCCAGTTCATATAACAAAACATGTTCCAGTACCTTACAAAGTCCCCGTGAAAATTCCTTATCCAGTAACTGTAGAAAAGAAAGTTCCATATCCAGTTAAAGTTCCAGTTGATCGTCCATACACAGTTCATGTACCAAAACCATATACAGTAGTAGTTGAAAAGAAAGTTCCTTATACAGTAACAAAACACATACCATACCATGTAAAAGTTCATGTTGATAAACCATATCCCGTACATGTAACAGTTGAAAAACCCGTACCTTATACCGTAGAAAAGAAAGTTCCATACCCCGTAAAAGTACCAGTTGATCGTCCATACACAGTTCATGTACCAAAACCATACACAGTTGTAGTAGAAAAAAAAGTTCCATATACTGTTGAAAAACCTGTACCAGTCCACGTAAAAGTTCCCGTTAAAGTTCCAGTTAAAGTACCTTACCCTGTTGAAGTCAAAGTTCCAATCCACGTTCCAGTTAAAGTACATCATAAAGAACATGAACATTTTGAACATAAAGGACACGAACATTTTGAACATAAAGAACATGAACATTTTGAGCAAAATCATGACTTTGAAGGTGAATCGTCATTGGCAGATCATCCTAGGTAACTCACATATGATAAAACATTAGGATCTATTAATTTATTTCACAGTACGGCAAACGAATAAAATAATAAAAATGTACATACGGGCAAAATATTACGGTTTCTTTCAGGGTCAACAATTGTGACATATTATAAATATATTTATCAATTAAAATAAGAATGATTTCCTGCAGTAAATTAATTTTATATCAAGATTTAAAATTTATATTAAAAATGTAAATAAATCTTTTCCAATTTAAATAATGTAATTTATATTCTAGTTTCTTTGCTGTATAATTAAGACTGAATTTCGTTTAAGATCAGTAGTATAGTACCATTAAAATATTATGTTAGTTTAAACATTTATTTACAAAATATATATCAAAAGATTTAGAATTTTTTAAGTATTGAATAAAACCTTTTTGGTTTTCATTTAAATATTAAGTTATTTTGTATTTTACACTGATGTATAAAACGTATTAAAATATACAGATTAAATCATGATTGCAGTTTTTGTTCACAAAAAAACTCCTCACCAAAATTACAATGCGTCTGTAATAATCAAGCGAATAAGGAGAGAGAGCATAGTTGACAAATCTTACACTGAATATCCCTCTCAACAATATCACCTAAACATTATATTATTATAATTTTCAAAAAACTTACGTTACATAACCAAACAAAAATTAAACTTTTCAAAATACAGTAACGTTTTGAAACCAAAACTAAATTATTACAGTACTTTGACAGATAAAATTATAATACTGGTTAATCTGTTATTATCTGGTAACCGGCAAATGACACTGGTCTGCGCATGCGCTACTCGTTGGCGGAGAATAACCACCCCATCGTGTTTGACTTTGGTCTTTAACTTTGCTTGTGCGTATGCATTCTCATTACAAAACATTTGAGCCTTTGGTTTAAATTAAAAATATGGTGCGGAAACGCTAAACGCATTCAAGTAAATGTATACCGCTTGTAAATTAATTTATCTATTTGTTGAATAATGGGAAAATACTTTATTATAATCAGTACTTGTAACGGCTGTCAAAGATGTAGTATTTGAATCGATGTAATTCTTACTACATATCCTTCCTTCAATTACAAAAAATATTGTAAAAATCAAGTCATTGATTATTTTTAGGATGAAACTGAACAAATGGAATAGGTATTTAAATGACAATGGATACCGGTCTATAGTGGAAAAATGGCAACGTTGCATTATTACATGGAACGTTTTGTTTGCTGCTGGAGATCTGACTAGCATCCACATTGTAGTTTGGCATCTATGATATTGATTTCAATTTTAACGTAGTTTTATAATTTAAACTTACATAACATTTTTTTACAAATACGATATAAAATATTGTGAAGATAATTAATACAATTAACACCTACTATGCCTTCTTCTTCTTCTTCTGACATCCACGGCATAGGCATGTCTGCCTGTTCCGGTCTATAAGATTGCCTCCTTCTGTTAATTTTTAATTTTGTCGATTTCTTTTTAATTTTTTAATTTCTAGTTTTGTTCCCATCTTTTCCTAGGCCTTCCAATATCTCTTCTTCCTGTTGGTTTATATTTCAGAGCCTGAAAGGGGATTCTATCAGATGGCATTCTTTCCATCATTCTTTCCATCACTTACTATGTAATAAACAAATAAAGTACATAAATACATAATAACTTTTAAAATTCTAAAAACTTAAATAATTAATCTTGGAAAACTAAATGGTGATAAAAACTTGATATTTCTTAAATTTATTTCTTAAATAATGAAATTAATAGATTTAGAACAAGTAGGGTGTTGCATGGGATAAATCTAGTCCCGTCATTCTTTTCGGAACAACTAATGATACCTCAAGATTTAATCATTGGCTTTGTTTCAAGAATAATGACACAGTAAAATCAATAAGATTAATTAAATTATTGCGATTACAATATAATTTTAATAATATTTAAAAATATTTTCTTATTAAAAAATTGTTTTGTATTGTTTGTAAATAATTTTATTTATAATGTTTTCAAATCAACTTATTTAATTACTGATGTTCACGAAATTTGTATTTCACTTTTATACATTGTATATATTTTTAAGAAAGAAAAGCATGAAAACTAAATAAAAAAGTTTATTATTAAAACATGTTTATATAATTTATTTACCTCTAAAATATCCACACAGTCTTTTCCACAATAAATCCTCTCTTCCGTTTATTCAGATACAAAATTGTTATAAGTTAATCTTCGTCTTATCTGAATCTAGAGATCAGCTAATAAAATCTACCATTAAAATAAATGTATTTATGTAATCTAGAAAAAAAAACTTTGCGCATCATCATAAGCTATCCAGTATGTGTTAATGATGGTGTAGTGATCATCATAACTGTTTTCTACGCCAGAGATACCGGGTTTCATTCCCAGTCAGGTCTAACAATTTTTTTATTACATATTTTCATCTGTCATCCTTCATCGTCTTCAATATCAGTAATGTGCAAAACAGTAGAACGTAAAAAACAAAAACTAAAATATTTAAAATTATTTCATAGATTAAAACTGGGGTATGAGACCAACCATCAATTTTTCGTTCATATTATAGTTACTTGAGTCCGAGTTTGCCTTTGTTTGCAACGAGGGGTAAAGGGGGAAAAGCATCAGTGCGCATGCGCGACTGCTTTAATTTCATTAAACCAACACAACAACGTATACTATACCTAGGGCACATATAACATATCGCGGAACCTTTTATAAGTTAACTATACGAATAAAACTGTTTGTTACCGTAAACAGAAATGTTGGTTTCTCGAAAACGTGTGCAGACTATTCACAGTGCTGAACGAATATCTAATATGCAGTGTAATAAAATGTTGTGAAGTTGAAACTAAACAAAAATACGTTTCCCTGCCTCTTAACAAAAGCCATAAGCGAGTGGCTAACTACTGTAATGTTTCTCTTTCCAGAATGCAAAAAATAAAAAAGGAAATTAAAGATCTGAAGAAGCTATTCTTCAACAGTTTTGTTGACACCTGGTAAAAAAGGAAAGGTTTAGGTAGATACTAGTGAGACTGATAGTGAAGACGCCGGTGACAGCGATTCTAAAGAAGGCCTTCTTTTTAAATCGCCTTTTTTTGTGATTTTTTAAAACAAATAAGCTTTCTATTATATTTGTCAGAGTTTTTATCACATTTTCATAGATACCCAAAATTTTGTTACAAAGCAAATAGCTGGTTTTGCAAATGGGCTACTCAATTCTATCGTAAAACATTTTGTTCCAATTGAATAAGGTAGCTGGTAATTACAGCAAATCAAACATTTCTAGTCATGTAATTAAGCTATAGGCAATATTACAGATCACATTTATTTCTTATAGCCTAAGGTTTATGAAGAAAACATTTTCTCGGAATAAACCACAGCTTAAATGTATGTTGAAGCTGCACGGTAGTGAAATGTACGAGTAGTATCTCATTGTTGAGGTTGGCAGCATTGTCAAATTTCTATTTCCCTTACTCACAGCCCATCCATATGCAAAAGGCAATCTCATGACTTTAGTTTATATTTATCTCAAAATCTAATTAATAATAATCGATTCAATAATGTTATATACCTTAAAACTAAAATATGTAACTTTTCATTACATTTTTAACTTCACACTGCTCTGCCTTAACACACCATACTGCACTGATACACTAGTTCGAAGGGCTTCTTTCTCTTAAGCCTTCTAGGAATACTTCCATTACCTGCAACACCAAAAGTATTAATGAAAAAATGCACATTGATATAAAATACTGAAGAATATTCGCTATAAACACACGTTTTTGCAGCAAATTACGTAAAAATTTAAATTATCTAAAACGCAATCAGTATTATCGATTTTTAACATGTTAAAAATTCAAAAGAATTTTCTTTTGCTCAGTGGAATTTCCTTCTTTAACATTTTGTTTTAATACAAAAGATTTTTTCTTTGTACTTTAAAATTGTATTCATTGATGAAATCTTTTCTTTATTCAGAAGTATTATGTGCTCTTTATAAATAGATTCTTCGTAAATCTTTGAAAATGATGTTCTAAATTATTTTTTTAACTGAAATATTTTTGTAAAGGAATATTTTTAGTCAATAATTAATTAAATTTACAATAATATTTCAAACGATGTGTGTAGGTTGTAATATTTTGAGCCTTATGGATTTCATGAAAAATTGTTGCAGATTTGATGATAAAAGTTATGCGTAGCCGAACGTCCTTCTTCTACTGTCAATCAATTTAGCTGATATTCTGTTCTGAATTTTCAACTGTTTCCAGTGCAGTTATTTAGTACTACCGAAGACAAAAAATAAACTAGTAACTATAAATTGCTTAATTAAAGCTAATTCTAATACATTTTCTCCAACAGAAAGAAATTATTGTTGATACCAAAGAAGTATTTATTATTATATAGCTTATTATAGTACTTATTATTATTATTATAGCTTATTATTTTATATCATTACAGAATTAAAGATTTTCTGAAAATTAGTTTCCAGACAATCCAACAAATCCAACAAATCTGATTCAACAAAGTAATCTTCCACTTCAAATTTTAAAAAAATTGGTAGGGCCAAACAGAAAATGTATACTTTGATTTTAATTTTCTGGAACAACCTTCTTAAAAATAAAAAACTTCATCATTAAAAAACTGTATTAAAGTCAACCGATATTTCTTGATTTCTTTTCATCTTTTGATTTGGAATTTTATATATTATTATTGTTAGTATATTATAATGGTTACGACGCGTAATGGCTGAATGAACTCGGCAGCCAGAGCCCAAGCCTCGCTTCTGCTGGTTGCCTACGATACAGCATTAATTAATGTATTATTTACTAGATAATTTATTATTTATTATTTTATTGAATTGAAAAATCCATAAATAAATAAATAAATAAATAAAGTTACGAGGTAACGTGCTCGCCTCTCATCATGCGGTCCTGGGTTCGAATCCCACTAAGGCACGGCATATTTTCATACGTTACAAAAAATCATTTCATCCTCAATTGTAAACAGTTACACTCCAACGTCGTCGCTAATGACCGTTGTAGTTGATGCGACGTTAAATAAATTCAAAAAAAAAAAAAATTTGTTCAAAAAGTTTAAAAAACGAATAAATTATTTAATAAAAGTTCTAAAATTTTGGTCTATAATTTTACTTATATTTATGATTCAGGGTGGATCAGAGAAAACTCTTGTTATTCTTAATTAAATATCTTCGGTTGTTTTAACGCTAGGAAAAGTTTTACTTTAAATAATATTTATTGCATTTTTGAAATACCTACATACACCTTAATTAGGTTCAGAAAATAATGTTAGCGAGATAAAGTCCTTCTTGTTGAACGCAAATCCACGAGCCTTTTCAGAAATTTCTGGATGGCTTCTCTAATATTTCATTCTACACAGCTTCAATTTCATCGATACGTTAAACAACTTCCTACCACCAGAACTGGAATTGAGTGAACAAGAGCGAAATGTGGTTCCAACAGGATGGTGCCACAAGATCTTGATCAGACAAGATCAGGTGATGATCTTGTCTCACAAGACAAGATCATCAATGGAAGTAGTTCGAAAAACAATTCCTGGACATGTCATTTCACGATTCGGCGATGTTTAAAAACTGTTTAAAACAATATGGAAGTATGGAATCCAATAATGGGGTTCATCAGCCTTTTCAATAATTGAAACATTGCAAAGATTTCAGTCAAAATTACTCAGAACAATCATCTTGGTATATAACAAAAAATAGTCTATTCAGAGATTTTAAAAAACCTAAAGTACAACAAAAAATTAGCAAATTCAGGACAAAATACCAAAAAAGACTCGAATTACACACAATTCATCTCGTCATTTCACTCTCAGACAATTCAAATGATACTTGCTGACTGAAACAAAGACATAATGCAGACTTATTTTAAAATATAGAAATAACATACGATGTAAATCTACGAAATACCTCCATTAAGGGGGTTTCTTCGGTCATGATTTATGTAACAAGAAAACTATCTTACTTATTATTCTATATAAGACTAGATTGTAGATTTTTCTGTGATATAAAGAAAAATAAATAATTTACTTTTAATTTGTAAACGCTTAAGTTGGTGATGGAATGTGTAAATTTCTTCTACATAAAAGTATTAACAATAAAATACCAAAGAATTATTTATCTATTATTAAAGAAAGTAAAATATTATTTCAGTAGACCTGTATTACTAAATAAATCAAAATAAAAATAAAAATTGAGAAAGAAACATATCTAGATGAGAATTTATACCAGAAAAAATGTATGCAAAATTTCAATAAAAAAAAACAAATTACGCTATGAAAAGTAAAAGTACAGGAAATCCGCGGAAGAATGGTCGGAATAATTGGGTCGTATAATTTACATATCAAACGATTCTTTTGTGTTTTTTAGTTTTTATATATCATTAATATTTTTTGTTTTACTCGTGTATTTTATGGCAGGTACATTATTATAGTTATTTTAATTATGAATGGGAAGTAAGAACCAAGAATGATAAATTGTGTCGTAAAGTACATTCTTAAAAGTGAATGGCATTTACCTGTATTCGTATAAAATGAATAGGCTGGAAATTATGTGATAAGGAATTTATTTTTACTACATCATTAATCATACATATCACAAGGAAAATATAAGTCATGTATCTGATAGTGTGGCACGGTGAATTTTATTTTGAGAAATTTAACGTTGTGTTTTTGAAGTTTCATTAATAATTACATTATTAAAAATTAATATTTAACACAATAATAATGCTTAAGATTGCAATCCTAGATCAAGAAGGATGGGAACTCACCGAAAGAATGATGGGAAACACCTGAGAGCCCGGGGTTAAAGATAATTTTGATGATTTCGGCATGAAAAAAATTATGTTTGTGATAACAACGAATAAGAAAATATTGCACAGAATAATTCTCGGGAAAATCCTATCAAAATAATTTCCATTTCAACCACTAGAGGTTATGAATCTACCAAAATAAGTGAGTCGGGTACCTAATTAGTTAATTGGCCTTTTTGTAACACCTTTTATTCAATCCTAATTTGTTTACAGTTTGTTAAGATTTATCCAGAAGCCGTCAGAAGGATTTTGTATTTTCATTATTATATTGAAAATCTCTGTCCTTTCCATAGCCTCGTCTATATAAGGAGCACGTCCGTTTTGAAATTTAGTTAGTCTCGATGTGTCTGCGATTCGGTGAGCGAATTGCGTAGTGCGAAGCAGTGCGTTAGAGAAGAACAACGCTACTGTGAATTATTGTCTAACGTTTAGAGTAATTTGTTTATTTAAGTTTATTTATTTTCATTATTTATTGTAATTGTTAATTTAATTGTAATAATTGTAATTTACTTGTAGATTTAAGGCACTTTATTAATTGTAATTTTTAATTTGTATTAAATACTTGTAATTTTAAACTTTAGTGTGTAAATTATTTACTTTACCCAGATCCCGAAACGGACCTTAGAGATAAGTACCACAATACCTTAACATAATCTAAATGTCCACAATCTAAACAAAAGAAATAGAACCGATATCTTTGTTGCTAACTGCAACACTAAACTATTTGAACAGAAACCTACTTATGCAGGGAATAGCATCAATAAACTTTTACAATCTTTGGAAAGTTGTACTAATCAGCATTTTTTTCAGAAAAAAAACTAAAAAAAATACTTGATTGATGAGACATTTCACGGTACATAAAAATTCTTTGCTAAATAATTTTTATTTTAAAAATAAATAAATGTCCCTAGGAATACTGAATAAAATTGTTTTCACTTATTGAAATAAGTGAAGAATACTGATTTATTTGGATACAACTTACAAAAATGAACAAAATTACAGAAACTCACCGAGTTATTTTACTGTAAAAGCTGATGAGACAGTTAGGCAGCACTTGTGAAATATATTAGAGATCCGAATAAAATTAAAAATTGGTTTATCTAGGATTTGAAAAGACTAGGATTTAAATACAGAGAAACGAAAGTTATCTACGGTCTGTATAAGAATCAAACGGGTGTTTTGAGAATTGAGGGGTACGAAAAAGAGGCTGTTGTAAGAAAAGGTGTACGACAAAGGTGTTCATTGTCACCACTACTATTAAAAAACTTGTCTATAGAAGTGGCTATAAATGAAGTGAAGGACAAAATTGACGCAGGAATAAAAATTCAAGGAGAAACAATAAAAATGCTGAGATTCGCCGATGGTATAGTAGTATTAGCCGAAACAAAGAAGAACTAGATGATATCTTAAACGGAATGGATGAGATCATGAGAAAGGATTACTTCATGAAAATTAACAAGAACAAAACAAAAGTGTTGTACAGCAACAAGAATGGTTTAGGAGAGATAGGAAATTTAAAAGCAGGCAAGAAACCATACAGAAAGTTGGGGAATTCTGCTATCTAGGGAGTAAAATAACAAAGGACGGTAGAGCAGGCAAGAAACCATACAGAAAGTTGGGGAATTCTGCTATCTAGGGAGTAAAATAACAAAGGACGGTAGAAGCACAAGTGATATCAAAAGTAGAATTGCTCAAGCTAGAAAAGCCTTTCAAATGAAAAACAGCTTACTGACTACAAACATTGACTTACTGATTAAGAAAAATTTCTTAAAACACTATATTTGGAGTGTAGCATTATACGGGAGTGAAAAGTGAGTGATAGGGGCTGTAGAAAAGAAGAGGTTAGAAGCTTTTGAAATTTTATATTATAGGAAAATGTTAAAGATTAGGTGGGAAGACAAAATAAGTACAATTCAGAGGTTCTTAGGCGAGTGAATGAAAGAAGAAGTATATGGAAGCATCTTACCAAAAGAAGGGATAAGCTAGTGGGGCATATTTTAAGACATCCAGGTATTAGTCTATCAATAATAGAGGGTAATATTGAGCGAGTGAATTGTAGGGAGTAGGCAAAGGTTAGAATATATAAAGCAAATTACAAAAGATGTAGGGTATTACAGGTATGTGGATATGAAACGACTCGCGCAAGATAAAACAGCTTGGAGAACTGCATCAAACCAGCCGAGAGACTGATGACAAAAAATCTAAGATTTGTGTAAGTTTAGTGCAAAAAAGTTAATATTTTAAGGAGTTAAAGACGAAAATGAGGAAGAAAAGGAGGAGAAAAATGATGGAAAAGAAGGGAGTGGAGTGAACATATGAAAAATTAATCCTTAAGCAATCTGTCTGTGTATTGGATTGCTTTAATAAAAATATCCTGTATGTAAAATACTGTTAATAATCATGTATTTATCCCCCTACTTCACTGAAATAGATTTCACTCTCTAGTCACCCATTAATATGAATAATAAACAAAGTAAACATCACATTTATGTAAAACCATAGTTACACAGACTAAACCAGGGATTAAATTACTGTCCTCATTATCTTTCACATAAAAACAATTATATTGAAAACGCAGATTATTATTTTTATCATCACAAATAACCGCCAACTAATGCTTATTTAATTTACAAACAAAATAATAATGTAATTGAAATCAAACATTAATTTATTTGTAATCAATCAACTGTGACTTAACCAACATGTATGTACATAAAAAAATAATTAATTTTTTATAAACTTTTCCCATTTCAGAATTCAGTAATTCATGTTTGGTTTGCTTAGTGGGAATAATGTATCTGTAATTCGTTTTAATAATATAACATCATATTTTTTGGATGGTATATTAAAAAAAATTTTAATCATTATTTAAAAATTTATTTATCAATTTATTTTATTAATTGAATTTTTTTGTCATCAGTCTCTCGACTGGTTTGAAGCAGTTCTCCAATCTGTCTATCTAGCGCAAGTCGTTTTATATCTAAATACCTGCAACACGCTACATCTTTTGTAATTTGCTTTAAATATTCTAACCTTTGCCTCCCCCTACAATTCACTCCCTCAATATTATCCTCCATTATTGATAGACCAATACCTGGATGTCTTAAGATATGCCTCACTGGTCTATCCCTTCTTCTGGTTAAATGTTTCCATATACTTCTTCTTTAATTCACTTGTCTAAGAACCTTTAAATTACTTATTTTGTCCACCCTATTAATCTTTAACATTGTTGTTGTTCTTCTTCATCTTCCAACCAAGTATTAGGCGGCAGCCTGTTCTGAACTCACAAACTATATCTTCTATCTCCATATTTTTCAAGGTCTACCAACATCCCTTTTCCCTTCTGGAGCATACCAGTGTGCCTGCTTAGGTATCCTATCGCCAACTTTGGCGA
The DNA here is from genome assembly GCA_035578175.1 of Catonia carolina. Classification (NCBI taxonomy): domain Eukaryota; kingdom Metazoa; phylum Arthropoda; class Insecta; order Hemiptera; family Achilidae; genus Catonia; species Catonia carolina. Next base: position 24,282,765 of record JAQMRL010000005.1, read on the forward strand.
AAACCCTTTATCTTTTCGTTCAAGTTGTAAATACTCTATTCTGACCTGACTTCCTCATTCCTTATTCTGTCCAAGCGTGTACATCCCTTAGTTCTTCGAAGAAATCTCATCTCTGCTGTCTGGATTCTCCGCTTTTGGTTTTTTGTTTTTGTCCACGCCTTACTTCTGTACAGAATAACTGGAGATGCCGTAACTTTGTAGATTTTAAGTTTTGTAACCTTTCTCGCTCTATTACTCAAAGTTCTGCTAATAGTTCCGCATATCCTCTGGAATTGGCTTAATTTCTGCTCTATGTCCAGATCAGAATCAAATCCCACATTACACCCTAAATAACGAAAGTGAGATACTCTCTCCATACCGGTATTATCCACAACTATTTTCAAACGAACAGGATATTTTTTCTTAAAAGTCATTATTTTGGTTTTATCAATGGAAATTTTTAAGCCAAAAATTTTACACAGTTTGTGTTACACATGGACCGCCCGTTGAAGATCATCTTATGTCTTCTTCACAATCCAAACGTCATCTGCAAATAAAAGTGAATTCAAATAACTACTGTCGTTAACTTAATACCAGGACTACCGCTGCGTTTCCACAACTTAAAATGTAATCGATAACATTTTTCTATAATATCAAATTTCAAAAGCTTCTATCCTCTTCCTTTCTACAGCCCCTATCATTCAAATTTCACTACCGTACAATGGTACACTCAAAACATGTTTAAATTTTTTTTTTCTACATTGTAAATCAATGTTTGTACTCAGTAAACTGTTTTTCATTTCAAAGGATTTTCTAGCTAGAGCAATTTTACTTTTTATATCACTTGTGCTTTTACTATCCTTTGTTATTTTACTACCTAGATATCAAATATGAATTGTAAATAATTGATTGATAATTATTAATAATTTTTTATCCCTTAAATGCGTACATTGCAATCTGTTCTATTTAAGAACAATAAACAACCCACGAATCAATGAGATGAGGATGATACGTATGGTATGTAGTCATGCACTCAGTCATGACTAAGACCGACCATTCCTGAGAGAATACGTTAAATTAATTCCAACCATCAAAATACACCGGTAACCAATGTCTAGTATTTAAATCCATATAAAAGTAACACCTTTACACGGATTTGAACTACTAACGCTGTTTTACTAAATTCTATTATTGCTGTTGTTTAGGTCATCCGTAAGGCTGGCTTGAACCTCTAGAGGCTTTCCTATGTAAAACGAGAAGTGAAGTGGTTTACCTCCAATGCCTTCCTCACTGATTGGAAAAATATGCTTATCAGCAGACCCTTTGAAAAACATCTATTTTTCACCCTGCAAATGACACCTTCACTTCATTCACCACAGGGTTTGGTTGTATAATGAAATTCATTACTCTCAAAGAAAATAACTGTGAACTAGTAGTATGTTTTACACCTCTTCTGTTCTTAAATAGTTCAGTTATATAATTGACTGATAATGTGATAAGAAACAGAACTATTTTTTATAGACCTAGAACTAGCAGATCGAATGCAAATAGTTTAAAACTCCACCTACCTGTCATGGGCATTAAATTAAGTTAATTTTATTACCATTCTAATAATTTTGTTAAGCTTTCTTTGAAAAGTACCATAATTTAATTATAGAAGTAAGAAAAAATTAAATTAAAAATCCTTAGTATAAATAATTGTGGTAATCATTTAAAAAAGATAATCCCTTTTAATAATAATAAGAATACATTTTTAAAGGTTATGACATTTTAAATACGAGTCGTATGCATTAGAAGAAGTGACAGCAAGGGTTGCCTGCTTCACTCATATTACTTTTGTTTTTCATTACGTTCGCATAAAGCCAGATTATATTAAAATATTAAATTTATAAAAATTAAAAAAATTTACATACAAATGTTCGGCCTCTCCATGGCGAAGTTTTAACATTCTAGAATGCAAATCGGTAAGCCTCAGGTACGATTTGTACCTAGAACCTTGAAAATTAAAACAAGTTGAAAATCCACCGATGCTATTTTTTGTGCCAATAGATCAAATCATGATCACACAATTTAAAAACAAACTTACGTTTTTTCTTCTTATTTTTCTTTAAACCGACGTCGGTTTTTTCCTCCTCCTTTTCTTGCTGCATCAGAATTTTCCTTTTAGTTTTCTCTGAGCAGACTCGAAGCAGACAGTGAGTATCTTTGACACCTCTACTTCTTCTGTTCTTAAATGATTCAGTCATATAATTGGCTGACCATATGATAAGAACCTAAACTATTTTTTGTAGCCCTGGAACTAGCAGATTGAGTGCAAATAATTTAACACTCCACCTGCCCGTTATGGGGAGAATTATAATTTATAACCTTGTAAATAAATAATTAAAGTTTAAAGTAGTTTGTTTATTATTTATTGTACTACACAGATCCCGAACGAACCTAGGCTTTCGTGTTACAAAAATGTAAGTTAATAGGTTATATTAACTTATAAACGTATGATTTTCATATTTTCCTCGTATTGGCATCAGTAATAACAATTAATTAGATCTGCAAAAATACAAACGGATTTTCTTGGAAATGTACGACAAATGTTCAATCATGTTAATTGAAACATGTAATTTACAAAGTCGTACTTCTATTACAAATAAAACATACATGTATAAACTATTATTTGTATAATATACAAAATGTAATCAAATAATGTTGAAACTTGAAACCCAAATAATAATAATAATAATAATAATAATGGTAATGGATCACAATGGTCATTACGATCATAAATGGGATTCACACTGAATTTCTAACAGCTCACTAAAAGCTCCGAATTCAAAGTTAGATAGAATATAAAGTTAAAATGTCAAATAGTTGGTCAAATACAAAAAGAAACTTTTAATTACCTAAACTTTTAAGTACCAAGATGAAACATTAATGTAAATTAAATCATTTTAAAAATTTATTTTCATTTCAAATTAGATATATTTTTTATTAAGTTGCATCAATATTTTGATTATTAGCAGCTGTTTTAGGTTAAGAAACGGTAAGTTTGAACGTGTTAATAATTTTCTAGGCCATGGCAGGGAATTGAATCCAGAACTTCCCTTCGCAACACGCTAACCACTGGGCCACGGAAACAACCAATACATTTTTAATATTAACAAATTTATTTATAATCTGTACTTTTTACTTTGCCTATATGAATATATAGGAAGGAAAGTATTGTTTTCATGTCAATTTTTCGAAATCGAGTTTTCTCCGGATCTATCTACTCGTTTTCAGATCCCTAAACGTAAAATACATGTTTTTAGCGATTGGTGTGTGTGTGTGTGTGTGTGTGTGTGTGTTTGTGGGTGTGAACAGAATATCTCAAGAACGGAACATCGTACGAACTTGAAACTTGAAACTTAAGTTAGATACTACTATCAGAACCGACACGAACATGTTCATAAAAATCGGTCAACCGGAAGTTGTAGTTTATTTGTGTCATTTTTCACTTTTTTGCGATTTTCTCAAAAACAGCTACAACGATTTTTAAAAATCACCTCATATATACAAAATTTTTTATATTCTAAAAGATAGGGTAGGCGCCATGTCTGCTGAAATTTTTGGAAAGGCTGTTTTCTCGTAAAAAATTGTTTTTTTTAGATTGCGGCTTTAATATGCATTTTAGCGCAAAAGTGTATAATTATAATGAAAGTTGTAGAGAATTTAAAATCCTTCAACTTTTATTTCAAATATTTTTTGTGTAACGCTTATTTTAGTAGTAATAGTGATTTGTGTTTTTTCCATGAAAATCTGTAAAAAAAATCGATTTTTCTATAACGATAATATATGCATTATTGCCTTAGATATGCATTTAATGACAAAAGTGTATATTATATTCAAATTTATAGGAAATTAAAAGATCTACAACTTTTAGAGTTAAATAGATAAAATACTTTTAGATTATTTTTCTCTACAGAGCCTAGTTTAGCGTGAAAGAGTGATTTTCCGTATTTTTAAGCCAAACTGAGGCTGATTTTCTTTTTGCATCATTCACTCATGATTAAAATAATGTTATATTTATTTTTGTTTATTTCTAACGTTTTATTACTAATGTTAGGTTATATTGTTAATAATTTGAATTGGCGAGAGAAAGTTGTGTGGGTGTTTCACACCAGATTTTTTTTCTTTATGTGCTGTCTCTTCCAAGAAGGATGACAATAATCTTAACAATTGTTACTTTAGATGCTGCAGCTCTAATAATTCAGTGAACCTGCACCTCAACAAAATTCTCAAGGTTGTTCAACCAGATGATATGTCTTCGACCACGACATCTTTTCCCTATAATTTTCCCCTGAATTATAACGTAGAGTAAGCTATCCTTTTCCCCTTCTCATCACATCATGACGAAAATATTGTAATTTTTGTATTTTTATGGTTCTTACAAACTCTTTCTCCTTCTCCATCAATTTGAGAAACTCTCGTTTGCAATACAATCTATAAAACTCAACCTCAAAATTCTCCTAAACGACTACATTTTAAACGCCTCCACTTTGTCAATAAGTATTCTTCTTCAATTTCCAGTTTGTTCTTTACAGAATAATCAATGGATTATTCTCTGGGGGACAACAGTAATTGCAATATTGACACTACAGATGGTTTTCAGACAAAACTTTTACGAACAGCTCTTAGGATACCTTAGTACATACAAAACAGGTATATAAAGAACTACGACTAACGAAATAGGACTAACTTAGTCAGAAAATTACCTCATTTTGTAGAACACACGACAGTGACTGAAAGGACATTCGAATTATTTTGTGATAAACCTACTGATTTGTTCAGTACTTACTGTCCTATACTTTAAAAGATTTAACAGGAAGAATGTGTGAGACTTAAGTACCAGATGGAATAAAAATTAACTTTACTAAAAATATTTAAATCTACTTTCATAAATATTTTAAATTTATTTTTAATTTAAATAGTTTCAAAATTAATTCTAGTTTAGTTTAACGAAAGAATAAAAAATGTTCATAAAAAGTCTAAAATAAACTCAAAAAATTTATCTGTAAAATTTATTTTTTTCTGAATTTAATACAATCTGTAGAAAGCAATAAATGTTACAATTCACAACGGAACATACGTATGACTGAACTACTCCCAGTGGTGTGATTCACATCCATGAAGTGCATCATACTAATATTTTAATTTAACAAAGCCCTATTTGCAAATATAAAATAATATCAAAACATATTAACAAATTTTTACGACTTGTATAATAATTAATTTTTTTTTCACGGTGGCAAAACTGGTTCGTTCAAATAAGCTATTGACTTTTTGAGAGCTTACAAAGAATTGAACATTTCATATCGGTCCGTATAAAACATTTTAACCGATAATTTGCAAAAAGATGAGCGAGTGCGAATTTTTTCCCAGACTTTAGTTCCCCGTGCCACAACTCGTTTCTGATCCGCAAATTTTTGGCCGAAAAAATATTCCTGGCTGTTCACATCCACTTTATAAATAAAAATGGCGATGAAAGGAAAAGTTTTTTATTCCGTTCCCCGACATTGAGAGTTCGACGACAGAGCAACTGAAGGCCTATTCGAAGGAACCCTTCCAGAAATGCTTTCAATCATGGAATTAACGTTGGGATAAGTGCATTACTAGCTAAGGAGAGTAAGCCTACTTTGAAGGAGATAAATTCAAATTTGATGTAACCTTTAGTTTTTTGTCTGTAATAAAATTATTCACCGTAGTATTTGATCGTTACAATGAACTTTTATTAGTCATTTACTTTTTAATTCTATACCTAGAAAATTAAGTTTTGAGAAAGTTTATGCAAATTAAGTAAGTAAAAAAAGAAATACAATGTCACCGTCGTCCCCTTTGATTAAGTACTGTGCTGCCGGCTACAAAGCTTCCGACGTAGTGACAGAGGGAACCGTGAATAGTTCCTTAAGGGGCGGTAGGCCTGTGGCGGCGTACCGACAGAGGCCTTTGTCACCAAGATAAACACTAATACCACAGCGCTCTCGGCGACTATAAAAAGAGCGTTGCACTGAGCCAAGAGATTCAATTCCGATCTAGACAGCAGACAAGATGTCCAAAATCGGTACACCGGACTCCAACAAAGACTCATCGACGATCCCGAAAGAGAAAAGATGATGCTTCCGCTCGCCGAACCAACAGCGTTAGCCGTCGACCGGACCGTCATCGCCCGCTGCAGCGAGCGATGCCCATAGCGGTTCCTCGACCGAGCCTTACGCCCACCGGATCCGACGAAGCCATCGGTCGAAGCCATCGACGCACTACTTCGAGGGAAGAAGATGACGTTTCCGCTGGACGACGACAGGCCGTGTCGCCCAGCCCCCAACCACCACGACGACTACGACCGACGCTTCGCCAAGACGACCGACAAGACGACCACCGTTAAAACGGCCCTTTTCAGGGCCACAAAAAAAATAAAGGTTTCAACTCGCCACATAATGTCGCCATCCGGTGACAACAATATACATTTAAATTCGACTTTTGTTAATAACAGAACCAGAATAAATTGTCACAAAAATATTTTTATTATTAAATTATAATTATTTTTCAACAGAAATATAAGTTTTCTTATATTTATTATATTACAAAGTTGCTCAAAATTATTCCCGTTTTGTTCAATGCATAATGCTGTTTTTAGTGCGATTAAAAACGGCGTATTCTTATCACTTTCTGCAACTTTTATTAACGATTTCTTAGATCGTTTTTATATTGTATTGAAACATTTTGAATAAATAATTGATTCACCCAACTGCACAGGAAAAAGTCTAGTTAGCGTGAGTTATTCTAAATTAAAACTAAAATACAGTGTTATTTTTGATTCTTTTTTGTATTTTATGTCATAAATCTTTAAAACTGTATCAGATGCAGTTCTAAAGTATGTTTTTCAGATTAAAAACTAAGATTCCACCAATTTTAGCTTGTAAATAAAGATCTAAAAATTTCAGTGTTGTATCATTTCATGGGGGTAACTGAATTCTAAATGAAATCTTTTGACAGCCGTAATTCACTAACAAAGCATTATCAGACCAATGATTTTATGAACATTTTCTATACAATTAGCTCCTGTGAGATGCTCCTAGAGATGTTGAGTTAATTTCGAACCACCCTGTATTATGACAATATAACTAAAATTCAAGTTTCAGTTTGTTGGATATAATAACAATAATAATAATAATGAAAACCAATCAAAATGCAGAACATTTGAAATTACAAAACAATTTACCAAAAAAACCACAAGCGTACAAATGAAAAGAATCCTTTAATAAATTATTTTATATGTACGTAGTAATCCTTTTTCATTTTTGTATATTTTATCTAAGTATTTTAAACGAGATTACTACAGCGTAAAGGACATCAAATTACAATAAAAATAATAAGTTTACAAACATTTCTGTTTGTCAGAAACAAATATATCTGCATTCACCGGAGTGTATTATATTTAAAAATATGTGACATAATATTTTACGACAAATGCACTGCCTTATTATATTATTTAATACAATGAAAATAATACAATTTATACTGCATTTTATTTAATATAATTTTCTAGATTTACATAAAGATGTAACAGGCTATTACAGTCCGTTATGCATTATGTAATATGGAGGACTTATTGTTAGTGTGTTAGTTTCAGTAGGATATTTTTGGGGAAATCTATACTAGTATTATCAAGACAAAGCATGTTTTTTTTGTGCAGGCTAATTTTTAAAACTACCGAACGGATTTCCATGAAATTTTGACAGCATATTTGTGTATAATTTAGATTACGTTGCTGAAGTTCTCGAATGTAAAGAGTAAACGGACGGAATAGGCACCTTTGTCTATCCGTGGCAAAAAAAGAAGGGAAAAAATTGACGCTTAATTGGCTTAGTCGATAGCATATACAATTTTAAGTCGAATTGTTGCCGTATATCTCGACTTAAGTTCAGAAAGTTTACATATTGTTAATTGCCATTTTAGCCATGAAGATTTAGAGAGTAGAAATATTATTTAGTTTTATAAAATTGCACACGTACTTCTGAAATCTATACATACATATATAAGTAGAAAGAACTTGTTCTTTGTCCGTCACATTGGGAAACAGCCGAAAATTCGTGTTCTTTATTTATGTATTCACTTACAGCTACTACAATATGTAGAGAAGAAGTAAATGCTCTACAATAAAGTGTAAGCATTCTCTCTTAAACTCCTCAGATTAAGAAATTATTCAACATTAAAATGTACATAGAATTGGCGTACACAATGAACTTATGCTTTCTTAAGCTCCAGTTGGAATCTTTGCATTATGCTAAAGGAATTGTCTACAGTAAGAAATATTTCTATTTTTTTACATTTTACGGTATTTTTAGTTGACAACGGTTTACAATCATGAAATATAATATTATAATCATTCTCTCGTTATTTTTATATTCTTCCATATTGTACAACTTGGTAAATTTACATTGTTATTCCTTATTGTGTTCAATAATTTTATTGAGTTTAAAAAATTAAACTTAATTTGACAGCTATGAACACCAAGGGGAGGGGCGTACGCCCACCAGATAATCTCCCCCCGCCATTAGAATTTAGAGATTTTAATAACTTCCCTGCTTTTTAAAAAAATCTCTACTAGTTACAATAAAACCCACCGGATTGGTTTAGAGGTAAATTAGTCACTGTAAGTCAGCTGTTTTACAGCTGATTTATTTATGATTTCGGAGACGAAGATTCCTGGTTCAAATCCTAGTAAAGATAGTTTTTTTGTACGGATTTGGATACTAGACAGTGGTTACCGGTGTACTTTGATGGTTGGGGTTAATTAAGTATACTCTCTCAGGAATGGTCGGCCTGGGCCTGTACAAGACACCTCATTTACACGTCATACACATCATCCTCATCTCATTGGGTCATGGAGTTGCTTATTGTTCTTTATTGAACAGATTGCAACGTACACAAATTAGGAATAAAGAAAAAATTACAATAATAACTGAAAAACATTAGAGAGAAAAACAAAATACATATTTAACAATAAAAAACCGTCGTCTAAATAATAATAAACAGTTGGTGAAAAAAATTATTGGGTTTTTTCGCTAGAATACGGAATATAGAGCAACGAAAATAAACGAAAAGTTTTTTTAAGTTATAATACCAAAAAGTTGCTATTTAAAAAGTATATCTGAACGCTTTTATCTTTTTATTGTTTATTTTTCCTGTATAATTTAAAAATAGTAAATTGAAAACAAGGCTTCATTGTAAAGTCAGAATGCACTGTTAAATTAACGGTTGCATAAGCGTTGCAGTGTCAGCCATTTTATCAAAACTATTAGCTTAAAAAATATCGAAAAACGTTCTAACTCTTGCAGTGTTTAACATAGCTAATGGGTTACTGAAGTATTCTGATAAATAATAGAGGTTAAGTTCTAAATGTGATTTTCAGAGGGCATAGGGTAATGATAAATAATCGTAGTCAATGAGGTTGGCCTAGCCGAACTATGTACTTCATTCTAGCCGTTTCTTACACATTAAAATATTCAGCAGTTTAAACTAGCCTTTAGGCTAACGATGATTGGCTAAATAAAAATGAGATAAATCAAACGATGGATATAATGTGACTAAAAGACACGGATATATCTCGAATGGCCACTTTTGTCTTACCATTTGTTTAATTTTCTTAAAAGTCTGGTGTGAAAAACCCACACAACTTTCTCTTGCCAACGCAAATAATTAACAATATAACCTAACATTAGTAATGAAACATTAAAAATAAACAAAAAATCTAACCTCAACAGCATAATCTTATTTTAATCATGAGTGAATGATGTAAAATGAAAATCAACCTCAGTTTGGCTTAAAAATACGGAAAATCACTCTTTCACGCTAAACTAGGCACTGTAGAAAAAAATTCTCTAAAAAAGAGTAGTAGATCTTTTAATTTCCTATAAATTTGATTATTTATACACTTTTGTCGTAAAATGCATACTATGGCTGAATTTTTAAAAAATCAATTTTTTTTACAGATTTTTATGAAAGAAAATCAAAAAGTCACTATATACCGCTAAACTAAGCGTTATACAAAAATATGTTTGAATTAAAGTTGTAGGTTTTTATATTCTCTACAACGTTTATTATATACATTTTGCGCTAAAATGCATAATATTAAAGCTGCAATCTTAAAAGAACAATTATACGAGAAAACAGCCTCCCCAAGAATTTCAGCAGACATGGCGCCTACCCTATCTTACAGAGCACAATAATTGTAGTAAATAAGGCGATTTTAAAAGAAATCGTAGGAGTCATTTTGAGAAAATTGCAAAAACGTGATAAATGACACGAATAAACTACGATATCCGGTTGACCGATTTTGATGAAAATGTCGTGTCGGGTTCGGTGGTAGTATCTAACGAGTTTAAAGTTTCAAGTTCGTACGATGTTCCGATAACACGGTACGGTGCTACAGACGGTGCTACGGTACTACGGTACGGTGTTGTAGATTCGGTGAAAAATCGATTTAGAAAAATAGAAATGAAAAGAATACTTTCCTTCCTATATATTCATATAGGCAAGAGAATGTAATTTATAAATAATATTAACAATTTAAATTAAACACGGATTTTTGTCATTTTCTCAAAAACAGTAATTTTTAACACTGTTGAAAGGAGGTCAGTTGTGAGATCTCGGACAGGGAACCGGGAGACCATTTTGTTACGCCTTATTGATAAAGAGATTACCTGAATGGGCGGTACCATAACAACAGTTATTTGTATAACGTTTAAAATGCAACAAAAAATTTTTAAAAAGTCTTTAGAATTTATTTGAACTCGTGAATTTATCATTTTCACATAAATAACACTATTGAGTACTGAATAATCAAAGTCAGTAATTAGATCCGAAAAAGGCAACCAAGAGTCCATCTTATAGGCCTATCTCGGCCTATCAATACTAGGCTAAGCCGAATGAGCGGTAACCAACAAATTTTTTATCAAAAAATAGTTTGCAAATAATAAGTTTTTAAAATTTATTTGATATATTCAACACGTTTTGAGAAATTATATAAAAAATAATTGTGCTCTTAATTTATCAAATGAAGTCAGTTGTGAGAATCCGGACAGGCGACCAGGAGGCCATTTTGTTGTCACTCTACCAATACTGAACTAAGCAGATTAGATGGTACCATCCCACAAGTTAATTGTGTTACTTGAAAATAAAAAAAGGATTTTTAATTCAATGTTTGAATACGATGTTTATGACATCTTTGAAAGAATATTATTATTTTTTTTTTATAATAATGTGTAGATATTAATCAAACAAATTAATTAGTGAGGTTGCCGACTATCACCGGGTCACTGTCTCGTTACCGCAACGACCCTCAAATATCTATCCGAAATGTTTAGCCTCGACAAAAATTTTTATTTTACTTAAAACCGATATTAAACATATTTATAAAATTATTATTACTAAAAATTTAATTTAAACGTGGTGTTTTAAGACTTTTTTACGCAATAGTGCTTGAAAATTAAACAAACGAAATCAGTTGTGAGATCTCGGACAGGAAACCGGGTGGCCATCTTGTAACACCTTATCGATACAGAGATAAGCTGAATGGGCGGTTCTATACCAGCAGTTATTTGTATTACGTATATCCAAAAATTAAATTTTAAAAATTCTTTAGATTTTAATTAAACTCGTATTATAAAAAGATTTTTTATTCAAAGAAGATTATAAAGAATTACGTTTGAAGATAATTCCATAGTCGTAACCTACCAACATAGATTTAGCTTAAACAATCAGTCTCGTAAAACCTATTTTTAAATTGGAAGAAGAATACTAAAAAAATGATAAATCTTATTTTTCACTTAATTTTTAATAAATCTACAACTGTACAGCTCTCAAAAACCAGTAAATGTATTTTGCACCTTAGTATAAATCAGAACCACTTTCGAGAACATCAAGCAGGATCCTCACGTTTAAATGCCATGACACTGATAAAATTGATGTTTAAAAATTACAGATTAATTAGTAAAGCGTTTTTGTAGCCTATGTTTATTAAGAAGAACAAAAAAGTCGGTTAAATTTTAAAACTTATCCTGAATTTCTTCTCCACTTTCTGTGGAGCTGACGATTGCCGTTACCTGGTAAATGTGGAGAGTTTATGTAGTACTAAGGACGGTTGAAGTCTTAATGTTATTGTGGGGGTTTGAAATTGTAGCACTCACAATCTGGAATAAAAACTACATTTTCCATTTTTCCATGGTTCATTGCTTTGAGAATAAATCTCAAATTGTGTAAAACGATTGTTTTAAACAACTGTAAAAACAACTCAATTGTAAAATATGTTTTTCTAACAAACTGAAATAACAATTTCTAACAAACTTTTAAAATTTGCTAAATGTTCTTCATTAGGCAATTTACATTGGAGAATCGAAAAACAATATTTATTCTTTACAAGCAGAGGAAAGGTAAGGTTAATGGTTTTGCTCATACATTGTGCTCATGATGCGTATACATGCAATGCACGTATGGTATTTTATACTCTTTTACGTTTAGTATTTTCCCATCTGATAATATAAAAAGAAAAACCAATTTCCGTTACTTTTAGATGGAGTAGAACAAAAATATTGTAAAACATACTTCGTACTGTAACAGCATATAAATGTATCATCATGTAACTTTTTGTATACAATTGTAGAACAATAATGTACTTAGCAACAATTTTATTTTTGTTTTACGTCCAACTCTTTTGCAGATTACTGCTAATGCAGGCGACGAAGGGTGGTAGATAAAAATGAGTATTTAAAAATTACTTGAAATCGAACCTGGAATCCCTTGCGTAGACTACATCACGTACACTACATCACGGACTAGCCAGTAACGAAATTAATATCGAGTAATGTAATTTTACTTAACTCAAAAATTAAATGATTGAATCACCACTAACCGTTAGACTTTTCTTTGAGTCCAGTTTCATATTCTGCTAGGCCACCTGTATGAATTCATCGGACGCAAGTGCCCATTACACTACAGTATTTTTTTTTCATCTAATATATTGTTTAGCCTTTCTACTCTTTCCTAAATTGCTTCATTCCTCATGTAATCCAACCCCGAGATCCGACACCTTTTCTCCAGAAGTCCGTCAATAATCACAGCTGCAATTTTCCGTTTATATTTCTTTCTGACAATTTCCAAGGGGTCTTTTCCTTTTTCTGTATGCCTCTATCAAATCCGAATTCCCTGAAGGTTACACAATTTTGTTGAGTTACTTAATAATATTCGGATGGAGGAAGATGCTGCAGAGTTCCTTCAGGAAAAGGGGTTATTACATAATGACAGAAGATGTGAAAACTAAAAACGTATGTGCACTCACACGTCTTTCTCTTCCCAATGAAAATAATTAAAAAATATAACGTTATAGTGTAATGTAGCCTAGTAATAAAAAAAATCAATTAAAAATAAAACTTGATAATAATTTAGTAATAACAAAATAAACAATCAAAATATGAAATAAAACAACAGAACGTGCAACATAGTACTATATACTGGGACTGGGAAGGACGTGTGTACGCATGCGTGAGTGTGTCTGTCTCAGTATGAGTATTCAGTAAGGCAGGGAATAGGAGAAATAAACAAGTGTGCAACCCTTCAGGGAATTCGGATTTGATAGCGGCGTACAGAAAACGGAAAATACCCTTTACATGTTTCTGTACAGTACGTCAGAATGCTTTATGTATTTTAATCATTTAATTTGCTCTGATCCAAACCTCCTTGAACCACAAAATGGAATTTAGCATCTGTGCCAGTGCCTTTCCCCAGTGCCACTCTACTTGTTATCTCTCTTTGGCTATTCACTTTATAAGGTAGAACATTATAAAAATTTCTTATACTGCCCTGCTAAGAAAAAAAGCAGTATCTGCAAAATTTTTAATTTTAAGTTATTATGGGCCTACTCATTACAAATCTCTATCCTTTCTCCAAATATTGGCGAATCTTGTCCAATCACTTCAATTGGTACAGTCCATTCGAAATAGTATGATAGTAGATCTCTGATGTTGGTAAATTTTCAAAATAAAAAGTACTTTTTCAAAAGTGAAATTTCCCTTTTAATTATTATTCTTACAAAATATAATATAGGCTAAATCCTTGTTTTATAATTTTAAAAATAATATGGAATCAATTATTTTACTGGCATTTGTTAATGTTGCATTCAGTAATCCATGCGTTCAACAAACAAGACGTGATTAATTAATTAACATTAATATTAAATAATTAATAATAACATAATAAAACATCAATTTCCTAGAACCTCCTAGAATTTCCTCCCCAATTCCCTAGAACCTCTATCAGTTTTCTCATCACGTATTAATGTTCTACTGTGTCTAATTTCTACTTAATAACTGTTAAAGTAGTCACAATATTTAATAAGCAAATTCAATAAAAACAAATTGATTTCAAATATGTACAATATTAGCATGTGTTAAATTTTTGTTGTGGTTATTTTTTACCACTAAAAGTAAATTAGACTATTTTGGGAGCTCTTTTTGCAATATACTCTCAACATTCTTTCGCTGCAGTTTTCGCTTCCTTCTTCCACCCATACATTATTCTGCTTTTGTTTTAGTGGAGATACTTGAACTTAGTAATCATTTGCCTTAATCTGATTTTATCCATTTTGCTTTCTTGGTTTATTCCAATCTTCTCAATATCCTTTCTGACTTCTATTAACCAATTATTCGAAACCTTAGGTTTATAATTTTGTATCTTAAAAAATTATTTTATCAACCGTCAAATTTTTTTGTCGTACAAACTTTACAGGTTTCAATTAATCGTTTTTTTTTCATGTACATTAGACAACGGAACATTTTTTCTCTTTCTCTTAACCTGAAATATCCGTCTAATATTTTTGGATCCATTATCTTGTAGAGGATTTTTCTCGTAAATTTCTTAAACTAGTCTTCACGGTCATTCTTAAAAAGTCACTTACGAACAGACACGCTGGTTTTGTCTCTGAATTATAATTTGTTTATGAACAAAAATGTAAAGATGAAGTTATAAATAATTATTTCCTTATGTTTTTATAAATTTCTAAAAAAATGTTCTGGTTCAATTTATAAATAATCCAGAATAAAATCAAATCGATTATAGCTTAAATAGATTGAAGTAACTCGAAGTATTCGATCTGTATAAATTTAAAAAAACATGCGTACGAATAAAATTAAGAACCTCCTGTTTTTTTTAATACTAAATTAAAATATCTGAAAATGTTATGAAATTTATTTAGTAAAATAAAAATAAAGTTTTGACAAATTGTAAACACTAATATAATGTTTCTAATAAATGACGGTACAAACAAATAGTAATAATGTAATAATTACACAAAGAAATAAGAAAGGGGAATAAAAAACATTTATCACGTCAATATGTGTTATATGATACGTAGCGGTTAGGGGAAATATTTGTGGGTGGGTGTGTTTGTGTGAATGAATCAACAGGTGTGTTAGATGCGCAGCGTCGCGACGCTCAGCCCTTAGCTCTCTATATAAGCAGACGTTGTTTTAGAAATTGCTGTACGTTTACCAGATTGCCCGCCGCAAACGAACTTGTCTACGTCTAACCTAAGGTATACCGCTATAAACTTTTTACCAAGCTTTTAAACTTTATAAAAAGTTTATACCTTTTAATTTTACCAAATAATAAAATCCCAGGATCGACTTCCTCGATACTTTGACAGTCGTATCTTCAAAAGTAACAGGTATTTTATTATACGAAATATTACATTACAATTTACAGTAAAATCTGTCATTAATTAATTTTTTAATAGTAATTCTTGTATTATTTTATATAAAATTTAATTGATTAATTTTTATTGTAAATCTAGTTTTATTTGTTGAATATTCTAGGTAATTATTATCAACTAATTATACGACCAATTTTTACTAAAGTTCGGTAGAAATTGAAATATTTTTAAACCGACATGCAGTACTAAAAATATAAATTATTAAGATTTGTTCAAAGTAATAATAAATATTGCGAAAATATAATTTCAAAATAAGTTTTTAAACCTAGTTTTAAAATACATTACTATTAACTCCATAAAAATATGTTTTTTGATTTAACTATTAAATTTAAGTCAAAAAGTACCTATATTTTTCATTTTATACTACGTTATAAGAAGAAAATATTTAGGTAGAAAGTAATATGTATTATGTAATATTAAAATAAATTTTAGTATTACTGATTTATTTTTATGAAAATTTTCATTTTCAGCCATATGGTGGCTGGAAATATTTAAAAAAGGTTTAACGGAAAACTTTAGAATTTGTTGTACAAACATTTTACATAACTTCTTATTAGATTGCGTTGACGAATGTTAATTTTGTAATTCGGATTTTGAATTTAAAAATATATAATATTATCCAAAATTATTTAATTTTGGGTTAAAAATCAAACGTACTACTTAAAAACGTTGTTAAAACAACTATTGTTAAACGTTTTAAAAGTTTAAAAATTGAAGATCGAATAAAATAACCGTTTAAAATGGTATTTTTCGGAAAATTTACAGATTTTTCAACTTTATGAAATTTTTAAAAGATATAAATTTTCTCTGAGTTCTGGGATGAAATTCATCATAAAAAAATAACAGATCTGATGTTCTGGTTTTACTGAAAGGGTTAAATCCGGTTAGTTGCTTTAAATTTGACATCTTACTATTAGGCCTACAACAGATTACATTATTTTACAATAGATAAATTACATCAAACTAAAAAAGAAATAGTTTTATATGGTTTAATTTGTTTACAAATCTACTTGCAGACGAAAAATCTATCAGTAATTTAATCATAAAAAGTAATTTCTTTAAGAATTTATAAATATTTAACTTATCTTGAATAACTTATTTTTTTAAAATTTCCGACAAGTGTTCAAAATATTTCTTTCTTTTGATAAAACTATTTTGCGGACAATGTACAACAGTCTGTTTTTGATATTTATTTCAACATTAAAAGTAACTAAACTTACCTTAAACTTTGGAATAATAAATTCAAAAGACATGCTACTTTATTTGCGTTTAGGGGACTTAAATGATACAATATAAAAGCAATTACAAGTAGTAATTAAGAACTGCATAACTTAATAACGTCAATAACTGGTAATCAAAATCTATAATAATTTACAAACTACGCGTTGAGTTTTTTTTAGAAACAGTTTTCCAGATATTTAGAATTTTAGTTTTGCTTCCTAAATATTATTACGCCAGGAATCATTTTAAGAAATTAATTGAAAATTTGTACAATATAAAGGGTGATTTAAAATTGAATCAAAATCTCTAGGGAGCTAATTATTTAACTTAAAATAAAAAGATAATGTTCATATTATACAGGCTTACATAATTACGAAAACGTTTTGTTAGCGAGTTCCGACTAACAAACGATTTCACGCGGAATTTAGAAACCCCGGTGAAATAAAGTCATACTAAATTTTTTAACTCTTTAATAACGAGAAAATCTTGATCAAACTTAGCTAGTTTGTCCTGAGAAATTAAATAAAATAAGTCCCAAAACTGAATCTCCAAT
Source organism: Catonia carolina (assembly GCA_035578175.1). Classification (NCBI taxonomy): domain Eukaryota; kingdom Metazoa; phylum Arthropoda; class Insecta; order Hemiptera; family Achilidae; genus Catonia; species Catonia carolina. The sequence goes on from JAQMRL010000005.1 coordinate 24,300,314, forward strand.
AATTTTTAATACATCTGACATGAAACATCAAGATTTTGGGTCGAAAATAACACTTTTTAGTTTTAACGTTAAATAATTTTGATAAATGCCAAATTAAGTCATTATTTTTTTTTATTCAACATGTAGAATATTCAATTTTTAGAAATAGAAGTAAATTAATATTAAGAAAAAATCTGGTGTGAAACACTCACACAACTTTCTCTTGCCAATGAAAATAATTAATATTATAACCTAACATTAGTAATAAAACATTAGAAATAAACAAAAGAAAACTAACCTCATAATACATAATTTTATTTTAATCATGAGAGAATGATGCAAAATGAAAATCAACCTCAGTTTGGCTTAAAAATACGGAAATAACTCTTTCACGCTAAACTAGGCTCTGTAGAGAAAAATCCTTGAAATAAAAGTTGTAGATCTATTAATTTCCTATAAATTTGACTATATGAATTTTTGTCGTAAATTGGATAGGCTACTATCTTAAAATGGATATAATCTTAAAAAATTGATTTTTTTCACAGATTTTCATGAACAAAAACCAGAAAATCACCAATTACCGCTAAACTAAGTGTTATACAAAAAATGTTTGCAATATAAGTTTAGAATTTTAAATTTTCTACAACTTTTATTATAACTTATACATTTTTGCGCTAAATTTTTGCTATATTAAAGCCGTAATCTTAAAAACCAAATTTTCTACGAGAAATAGAAGAATTTCAGCAAGAATTTCTGCAGACATGGCGCCTACCCTATCTTGTAGAACATAAAAAATTTAGTAAATGAGGCGATTTAAAAAAAAATATCGTAGGAGCCGTTTTTAGAAAATCGCAAAAAAGTGAAAAATGACACGAATACACTTCTTCTTCCGGTTGACCGATTTTGATAAAATGTTTGTGTCGGGTCCAGTAGTAGTATTTAATTTAAGTTTCAAGTTTGTACGATGGTCCGTTCTTGTGATATTTTGTTAACACACACAGACCGATCACTAAAACCATGTTCTTTTTTTGGGTTCAGAGTGTCTGAAAACGTGTAGATCCGGTGAAAACTCGATTTTGAAAAATCGACATAAAAACAATACTTTTCTTCCTATATATGCTTACAGGCAAGAGAAAGTAAAAATAAATATTTAGTATGGAATATTATTTTCTGTTTTTAAGGAAAACCCAACCCCGACTAAATTGTTGTAGAAAAGTTACTTTTTTTGTTTTTAATTTTTATTATGGGACTGTACATTGAGTTGCACAATTTTCGTAACTATATAATAATTATCTAACGGGCGGTGGGGAATTTTACTATCAGTGAAGCGGTACCTAGTGGTACATTCTCCGTTTAGAACTATAGTTGTTGTCCGTTATTAGGCCCAAGAGGTTTCTGTTTTATTTTCGCTTTAGAAGTTGTACAGGTGGCCAGTTCCTTACGTGGTGGTAGCTAGCTTACGCGCTAGTTGGTTGAGACGGTTATCTAGCAGTTTGCAAAATTTACTATAGAAGAACGTTATTCCATTTACTGTTGAAATTTTGAAATCGTCGTGGAGGGTTTTATTGCTTATTTATAAAAAAGGAGTGTCTGAGGCGTCTTAAAATTTTGATTGAAAGATGTGGATCAACTTTAAGTTATTCTCAGCGGCCGCTAAAAAGAGTTGGACACGATAAGCTCAGATTGGTCTCAAAAGGGGTTTGTAATTTACAATTTTGGGATAGAACGAAATTTTTCAACAAAATTAAATAATCTTTATGGTGTAAAAAAACAGCTCATCTATTTATTATTAAATTCAGAACTAATAAAAAATTAAATTAGAAGACTGAAGGTGTTGCTCACCCCCTAAAAAGTTGGTCGAAATGGCTTCTGTTTTGTTCAATGCATAATTTCGTTTGATGAATGCATTTTTTTTATTATGAATCATACCGGAGTATTCTTAATAGTTTATGCAGGTTTTATTATTTGGTTCCTTAATTTATTTTGTATTTTTAATCAGTTTTTAATAAACATATGAATTCGTACAATCTCACAGGAAAATTGCAAAGGCGTGAGTTCATCATTTGGTGACAATTTCACTGGTCATATGAACATTTCTTTTTAATTTTTAGCTACAAATTCAGCTCCCGGGATAATGTTTTTCAATTTTTAATCACTAAATATGTAGATTAATTATGTTACAGAATTATATTAAAAAAAAACAGGAAAACCAAATGCTAGTGACATTTAACATTTTAAAATAATTGTAACTCACAGTAAACAAACTTAGAAAACTTAAATATAAATTTTTCATTAATTCTTTAATATTGGGTTAAACTTTACAAAAATATTTTCAGATAAATTTTTAAAAAATCCGATGTTTTTAATGGCCTGAATATTTTCTTGTTAAAAAGAGAGAGAGATTTGATAAAAAAAGTCCTGTTTTATGCAAATCAACAATAGGCCTGTTGTAATTTATATCGGCTCAAAAATATTTAAATTAAAACAAATAGAAAACTCGGATTGAAGTTTATTTCATGGATATATGTTTTATATTTTCCATTGTGTACTGTACTAAAAAGACAAAAACCGCGAAACTGAGTAACAATGAATAAAATTGTGGGGTTTCAGGAATTAAAAGGAAGAGATTACAAGGCGTACTTCATGTTTTCCATGTCTTATCACGTCACCAGTTTTTCATTGTTTAAATCATTTCAAGTGCAATTTCATTTTGCGTGAGTAACTAGAGCGTATTGAAACTGATTGTTCTGGGAGAGTACTGTTGATTAAAACCCAAAACGAAGTTGAACATTTTCGCTGAGCTTTTTAAATACCAACAAAAAATAGTTTTTAGAAATTTGAAATTTCATCTGTATTTTTATATTTAACAGTTCTAGTGTTTAATTTAAACAATACCATGAAGTTTAAATAATTCATATAATTGCAAGCTGATATTTTCTGTTTCTTTTATAATCAACCAAGTTTATTTTTAATCAGTTCAAACAAACTATAAGAAATATGAGAAAAGTGGCAATACTTTAATGAAAAATATTATGAGACAAAATTCCATAACTTTTTTCATTTACAAAAAGAAAGACTATTATACATAATAAAAGTATATACAATTAAAATATAGAAAACAAATAATTAAATACTTCATTATTACAAAGAATTACCAATATATTTTAATTAATTAAATTCTCTTATATTTAAATAATTTATTTAATAAATTAAGAGCACTAATCACCTCCGTTGTATAATGGCTTGCGTGCTAACCTACAAAGTGAAAGGTCCCGGGTTTGATACCCGGCAAGGGACTAGAAATTTTAACACGTTAAAATCCACCGTTACAGTATCAAAATCCATAGTAGTCGCTAATGGCCAAGCTGTTGAATTGACTTTAAATAAACTAATAAAAAGTAAGAGCACTGCTCAGCACAATTTTTATGCATTATATTTTTAAAATTTTTTTGTCTTTAATTTTTATTAACTCTTCCAGTACAAACGTCCGTAAAACAGGACGTCTATATAGCTTACGTAATTATAACATCCGGTTTACAGGACGTCCTTTAAGTTATGCGTAAATTGTCAACGTCCGGATAACCGAATATTTCCAAAAAACTTTTAAATAACAATTAATGGAATAATGTATTTTGAAACCACCTCCGTGGCGTAGTGACTAGCACGCTAGCCTACAAAGCTAAAGGTCCCGGGCTCGATTCCCGGCTAGGGTCTGGAAATTTTAACTCGTTAAAACCACCGTTAAGGTACCAAAACCTACAATAGTTGCTAATGACCAAGCTGTCGATGTGACTTTAAATTGAGTAAAAAAAACTATTTTCAATATTTTTAGTGTTAGAACGATTTATTTTTTTATGAACACAATAAAAATTAATTTTTAACAGGACTTTTTATTTTTCTGTGACGTTGAAATTTTGGTCGGTAAAGGCAGGGTTACGCTTGCAAGTTTTCGAAATAAGGGCTGGAACTTTTTGTACACCCTTATTCAAATTAAATGACTCTGTAGATCAAACTTTTAAATATTGTTTCGGCACTGAAAGGGTTTTAATCCACCGGAATAGTCTAGAGATAAAATCGTCGCCCTGAATCAACTGATTAGCTGATTAGCTGAGTCACTGAGTCAGCTGATTTTCGGAGACGAAGGTTCCTGGTTCAAATTCTAGTAAAGGTTATTACTTTTATACGGATTTGACCGGATTTGAATACTAAACAGTGGACTCTTACGAATGGTCGGCTTGAGTCAGTACAAAACTACATCTTATTTACCCGTCATACACATTATCGTCATCTCGTTGGGTCATGAGGTTGCGTATTGTTTTTAAATTGAACAGATTTTAACTTTCAGGAAAAGCGGTACCCAGTGGTACGTTTCCCGTTTAGAAATACGGGTTGTCCGTTATTCAGACCAAGAGGCCCTTTTTCAGGGTTGTTATTAAATTTTAGCCCCACTTCTCTATTCTGTATATACTTCGGACCTACCGACCCTACCCCAGCCATCACTGCTACCTACGCTGACGACACAGCGATATTAGCCCGAGACCAAAACTCTGTACACGCTTCACTAACACTCCAACATCATCTTAATCTCTTACACGAATGGTGTGAAACATGGAAAATAAAACTTAATGCGGCAAAAATCCCTTCACGTAACTTCACACTCCGTGATGGTGATTGCCCACCAATACATATAGACCTGAACCTCTCACAAAAACAGATATGGTCAAGTATCTCGGTCTGACTTTTGATAAACGATTAACTTGGAGCACACAGATCAAACGGAAACGTTTATTACTGAATTCCCTACTTAAATTTCTATATTCCCTACTTCATAAGCGATAAAAATTGCCAATGGCACAAAAATTACATATATTTTTCTCTTTTGAAACCTATATGGACCAACGGGTCCCAAATTTACGGTTCAACCAAACTTGCTACGAATTCAAGCATTCCAGTCAAAAACATTACGCCTTATAGCAAAAGCACCTCTTAGTTTAGCAACAAAATCTTACATACAGATTTGAAAACACCACTTGTACAAAATTCCATCGAATACCTCTATACAAATGCTTTTACGACAAGTCACACGAACACGAGAATCCACTGGTGCGTTCACTTTCCACCTTCCATTTACCTGATAATCCCGCTAGACGCCTTAAAAGACGCTTGAGTAGAGACCTGCTAATTTAATTTACAAATTTCATTGTTGGGGAAGCACCAATGGGGGTCCTACCCCTTTCATGCCTATCATGTCATTTACACAGTTATCTTAATCATTACATTTGCTTGTTGTAAAAATTTTACAGTTGTAAATAAAGAATTAGAGCAAAAAAGACGCGCGTCGTACAGTATGGAAGTTCCTTGTAGCTACGTCATGGGCTAGTTGGTTAGGAAAGTTATTTAGCCGCTCGCGAAATTTACTATCTTCAATTTTTGGCTTAAATTTTGAGATCTTATTGATTTAATTTTGTCGATAGCGCAGACAAAAGATTTATGTCGTTTTAATCAATATAATATATTGGTACTGTTGTTTAAAAAATTAATTACAAATGTGTTTTATGATTTTCCAATTCTGTCTAATTTGTACTTGAAGTCTTAACTTCGTCTATTATTGTCTCCATGTTGAATCATCCATAGTTAATTACATTGTTGTGGAATACCAAGAAGCATTGGTAAGAAGCAATGGAACTTCGACTGAAACCTCGGCAGAACTGCTACGTTTGAAGCGTTCACTTATCTCCTTCACTTAATACCGTATATTGAAACTTTGAGAAACTTTGAAAAGGAGTCAGAATTTAATTTGACAAAGGAAGATGCATTTTTACTTTCTCTTGCCTATATGAACGTATAGGAAGGAAAGCATTGTTTTCATGTCGATTTTTGGAAATCGAGTTTTCACCGGATCTACACGTTTTCAGACTCCCCTAAACCCAAAAACCATGTTTTTAGCGATTAGTCTGTGTGTTTGTGTGTGTGTGTGAACAGAATATCTTAAGTATAGAATATCGTACGAATTTGAAACTTGAAACTTCAGTTAGATACTACTAGAGGACCCGACCAGAAAATTTTCATCAAAATCAGTCAACTGGAAGTAGTAGTTCATTCGTGTCATTTTTCATTTTTTGCGATTTTCTCAAAAACGGCTCCTACGATTTTTTAAAAAAATCGCCTCATTTACTACATTTTTTATACTCTACAAGAAAGGGTAGGCGCCATGTCTGCTGAAATTCTTAGGAAGGCTGTTTTCTCGTAAAAAAATTGCTTTATTTTTTAAATTGCTGCTTTAATATGCATTTAAGGGTAAAAATGTATAGTATAATAAAAGTTGTAGAGAATTTAAAATCCTACAAATTTTATTTGAAACATTTTGTGTAATGCTTAGATTAGCGGTAATTAGCGATTTTCTGTTTTTTTCTTACGAAAAGTGCAAAAAAATCGATTTTTTTTAAAGATTTCGGCCTTAGTATGCATTTTACGACAAAAGTGTATGTAATTAAATTTATATGAAATTAAAAGATTTACAACTTTTATTTAGAGAATTTTTCTGTACAGAGCCTAGTTTAGCGTGCAAGAGTGATTTTTCGTATTTTTAAGCGAAACTGAGGTTGATTTTCAGTGTTACACACCAGATTTTTTAAATTATATTTTGTTCGACATTGATGAGACCGTTGGCAAAGAAGTCAATAACAATTTCATCTTCTTATTCTTGTGGTAATTCTTTAGTAATAAGAGTAATTTTCTTCCATACAAAATGAAACTTTCTGGTGAAATTAGTTTTATAAATCTTATACCGTTTTGAAAAACAAATATATTTTGAATCTTTAGACCACTAATTTTTCAAATTGATAATAGACAAAAATGTAGTTTTTAAATAAGTTTCCGGAAATTCAAATTCAAAATATCTTTAGTTAAAATTACTATTGATTAAATTATTTTGTTAGTTTTAGAAAATTAAATTCATATTCGTCAAAGAAAACTTTTAGAAATCTGTGATACCCGCGGCTTTGAGTTAATTTGAGCAACTCTACTACGTGACTAAAATTCTATTGTGCAATTGTGCAAAGTTTTTATTGAACTAAAGATCTTCTGCATAATAATTAATTGAAATTCAAGAAACTACGAGTTAGACATTCAACTTTTTTTTGTACGGAAAAGTTTTCTATCATCAGACATTAAAAAAGTAGACAACTATTTTTTAAATTTTTTTAAAACCACGATGATTCAAGAAAAATAATTTATTAATAAAATTTTCCTTTGTATATATAAATTGCAAACTAATAACAATTTCATTTTTGCCTTTAATTTTAAATAGTTTTGTACAATTATCAGCACAATTTCCGTATGATATTTAATTAAACGGGCGGTGAGGAATTTTACTTTCAGGAGAAAAGGTGCCTAATGGTAGCCTTCATTCTCTGTTTAAAACTGTGGGTGTTTTCCGTTATTCAGACCACAAGGTCTCTGCTCCATTTTTGCTTTAGACTACGTACAGTTATCTATTCGTTCGCAAAATTTACCATATAAGAATGCGGTTAGTTCCTTTACTTTTAACATTTTTAAATCACCTTGGAGGGTTTTATTGCTTACGTAAAAAGGAGCCCCAAAATAAAGTCTGAAGAATTTTGATTGAAAGGCCTGGATTGATTTAAGATTATTACTCTTTATTTAATTATAGTACTGATGGTATGATACTGATGGATGATAGTACTGATTATGTATGATTATTATTATTGTACTCTTTGCATTACTCCAAAGAGCTGGACACCATAAATTTAGATTGGTCTCAAAAGGGTTTTGTAAATTAAAATTTTGGAAGGGAGGTTCAATTTTGTTCGTGAGTTAATTAAGCAGAAGAGCAGCTTCTTGCGGATGTTAAGTTCTAAACATTTAGTATGTACATAATGCCTCCAAGTTAGTCGCCTGTCAACCCACAAGCCAAGATACTAATATCATACCACTCTTGCATGGGGGGTGTGAACCTTATTCAGCAATAGTGCTGAATAAGGTTCACATCCCCATGCAAGAGTGGTGAATAAGTTTGACGTCAACAGACAATCGCTTCTAGTAACTACTACTATAGGTTTTTGGTCAGCCAATCGCTGGCGGTACTTAGTAAAATGTTAAGATATTAAAATTGAGTCAAATTTATTGTACTTTACTGTAAACAAATTTCGAGATTTTGTACAATCTATTATTGTTAACATAATAGTTTTTCAATTCCATTTTTTAAAATTGATGCACCGTTTTCCATTGAAAATTCAATATCAATTTGAATCACTAACTTGACCCTTAAGTAAATTCATCCATCATATTCACTTTAAACTTCTTGAAAACTAACATCTTACTGAAATTACAATAAACAATATTATACCATAATGTATTAAACTAACAACCAGTGGATGAGATGAAGAAAATGAAAAATGTAATTGACACCGCTCAAAAGAGACTTTACAAAAAACAGTATAAATTAAAATTGATGATGATAAGAATAATGTAGGTTTTTATATTAATCAATGGCTTTTGTACGTTGAAGCTCTCTAGGAATGTTGTAAATGTCGAGGGGATACAGGTTGTGCATAAATCGAATATAGTTGAGCAATAATTTCTTGACATTTTTTGGTCAGCACGCTATCGGTTGTTAAGCTTAGTTCTTGGCTAAAATTGAGAATTCTGACTTCCAGTAAATAAAGCGACAATAAAAATACTTTTCTATAACCGGCAGTTGGAGTGTTAAATATTTGCCCTCGAACTGCTAGTTCCAGGGCTAAAAACGCTCTGTTTCTTATCACATATAAACAAAATTCTATGAAACATCTGTACAAATGTTTCCACAATAAATCAAGAACACAATCCACTTGTTTCTCACTCTAAATCTACCTGATAAATCCCGTAAAACGTTGATAAAATCAACTGGCATAGAAACCGGAAAATTAATGCAATAAAGTTTATCTAAAATTCAACAAAAAATTGCCTTTATAATCCTTGGGGAAGGCACCAATGTGAGCTCTCTGCACCTCTCATGCCTATAACTTAAAAGCTCAAAGTTTATCACATTACTTGCGTCATTTTTCACAATTGTCAATTAACAATTAAAATGAAGGAAAAGGAGCGAGAGGAGTGGAGGGGAGGGTGGATAGATAGAAAGAGAGATATAGATAGATAGAGAGAGAGGGAGAAGAGAAATAAAGAGAGAGTAATGGGAGAAAGAGAGAGGAAGAGGGAGAGTGGGAGCGAGGGTGAGAGAGAGACACACACAGAAGACAAGTGAGAGAGGGAGAGAACGAGAGGGAGCGAAGAGGAAAGAGAGAAGGTGAGTGAGAGAGAGAGAGAGAGTGAGTGAGATTGCGCGCGCGTTAGAGAGATAGATAGAGAGCGAAAGAGAGAAAGAGAGAGTGATAGAGAGATAGTGTGAGAGAAAGGGAAGGTGGGCGTATGAAAAAAAAACAATTTTATCAATGTAATACGGATCATTTAAAAAAAATAAATTGAAATGAAACTGTAACTTAACCTGTAAAAACCTTTTAACTTATAAACTAATTTATTTAATCTCCTACATGAGTAAGCTAAAATCACATTTAAATTTATGGATTAACTTTTTATTTACAATATACGAGTATATTTATTTATCATAATAAACAAAGTTCTGAAATCAATCTAGACTTAACGGATTCGATGCCTTTGTATTAACTAAAAGCAATGTTTGCATCTTGTAACTTTAGCAACTGTAAATATAATTCTCTTAGTAACTTGTTGCAAGGACTCTTACTTCTGAAACAAATTGCTTACGATTTAATGTCAACCAGAAATCATTCAATATAATATTATTTATATGTATTAATATGTCACCATTCATAAGATTTATGAACGGTATCTATTTACTTATTAATAGCTACATAGTTTTAATTATATCACTTTTCATTTGAAACTTTAATTAGAATATTGTTGCATGGAATTATAATGTATATTTAATTAATTTAATATTTTTGACTGCATTCATATCTAAGAACGAGTTGCGTCCTTGAGAGAGAGAGAACATATAACAGACAAGTAAAAAATTATTTTTAACTTAAAATAATTTCATCAAATTTTGAAAAGCGCATAAAGGTAATAATGTGTTTACACCAGATCTAATGACATTTTTAAAAATAAACTAAAAAATTAAAATTAAATAAACTAAGAAATAAGGTAAAAATAAACACAATAGTACGTCGATATGAAGATTTTAAAATAAAATTGAATTTTTACTTTCTCTTGCCTATTTAAATATAGGAAGGAAAGTATTGTTTTCATGTCGATTTTTCAAAATCGAGTTTCCATCGGATCTACACGATTTCAGACCCCCTGAGTGTGTGTGTGTGTGTGTGTGTGTGTGTGAGTAGAATATCTCAAGAACGGAACATCGTACAAACTTGAAACTTAAAACTTTAGTTAGATACCACTACCGGAGGCGACACGAACATTTTCATCAAAATCGGTCAACCGGAAGTAGTACAAAACAAAAACTTAAATCACAACTTTTTACAAATTTTTCACAAATTTTTTATAAATTTTCATTGTGGTTTATTCGTGTCATTTTTCATTTTTTGCGATTTTCTCAAAAACGGCTAACGAGATTTTTAAACAACGCTTCATTTTCTACATTATTTATGCTGTACAAGATAGGTTAAGCGCAATGTCTGCTGTAATTCTTGGGGAGGCTGTTCTCTCGAAGAAAAAATTGGTTTTTTATGACTGCAGGCTTAAAATGCATTTAGAGCAAAAATGTATTAAAAAATTTGTAGACAATTTAAGAATCTACAACTTTTATTTAAATTTTTTTACATCGCTTAGTTTAGCAGTAATTAGCGATTTTCTGTTTTTTCTCACGAAAACGTGTAAAAAATTGATTTTTTAAAGATTTCAGCCTTAGTATGCATTTTACGACAAAAATGGATATCCAAATTTATAGGAAATTAAAAGATCTATAACTGTCATTTAGATTATTTTTCTCTACAGAGGCTAGTTTATCATGGAAGAGTGATTTTCCGTATTTTTAAGCCAAACTGAGGTCGAGTTTCATTTTACGTCTTTCACTCATGATTAAAATAAGGTTATGTTTTTGAGGTTAGTTTTTTGTTTATTTCTAATGTTTTATTACTAATTTTATTTTATATTGTTCATTATTTTCATTGGTAAGAGAACGTCGTGTGAGTATTTCACACCAGATTTTTTACTTTTGAACGAATTTCACATTTACTTTTGTTTTTACTGAAAATTAAACTGAATGGTATTCCCGGGCTGATACAAGTAAGTTCAGTAAACCTTGAAATCAAATATTTGTAGTTTAGAAATGATGGAGTCTACTCATCTAATTGGGTAAAGAGAATAGTTTGCTATAACAAAATTTTACTTGTATTCTGCCTTCTATATCGAGATGCTTATATATGTTTGACTAAATGGAAAAATATTGTGGCACGAGCATAAAATTGACATTAGGTAACACTTCACTCTGAAGAGAAGTACTCTTCTCTATTAATTAATTAACTTTCGATTCAGAATTATGTAAAGTAAATGCTCCCATGTAGAATTTAATGGTACAAACTTTGCTGTGTTTTCTAATAGCACTTTAATCAAACCAACACTGTTTTATTAGCTTCAACTACACATAGACCTCTTAACAACGTTTAAAGTAAATCAATATTATATTTACTAAGTTCACTCAGAAAATTTATAGATTCCCTTCCATTTGTCCAATATTTGTCCAATTTTCTAATATTAACTAACCGTAATTTCTAATTTGTATCTGTAGCATAATCAACGAACCTAAGAAAAATTCAAACTTTCCAATCTAAAAGTCTTAAATATTTAATCATAAATTAATTTTGTTGTTTAGGTCATCAGCCGAAAGGCTAGTTTGAACCTGTAGAGGTTTTACTAAGTAAAACAAGGAATGAGGTGGTTTACCATTGCCTTTCTCACTGAGTTAAAACGTATGCTTATCAGCATGTCAGGCTCTCTGAAAAGCACATTTTCTCCACTCTGCATATAACACTTTCACTTCATTCACCACAGACTCTGGCTGTACAATGAAATTCATTACTTTCAGAGGAGATAACTCTGATTAGTGCCTTTACACCTCTACCTCTCCTGTTTTTAAATAATTCAGTCATTTAATTAGCTGACCATGTGATAAGAAAGATAACTATTTATTTTAGCCCTGCAACGAACAAATTGAGTGTAAATTATTTGACACTTCACCTGTCTGTTATGTGCAGAAATTATTATTTTTCGTCTTAAATTTTACTCTTCATTTTTACCTAAACAGTTCGTTCATAATGGAAACTGCAAAACACTTCTACACCCAATGATACAACAAATTACGTCATCAAAATTCGTTAATTTTAAGAAATATATCTGCAGAAAGATACTCAATCTGTTAGTTGCAGGGCAAAAAGTTCTGTTTCTTAACACATGATCAGCCAATTAATTTGCTGAATCATTTAAGAACAGGAGAGGTAGAGGTGTAAAAGGCACTAATTAGAGTTATCTCCTCTGAAAGTTATGAATTTCATTGTACAGCCAGAGTCTATGGTGAATGAAGTGAAAGTGTCATTTGCAGAGTGGAGAATTGTGCTTTTCAGAGAGCCAGACATGCTGATAAACATACATTTTAACTCAGTGAGAAAGGCAACTGTAAACCACCTCATTCCTTGTTTTACTTAGTTAAACCTCTACAGGTTCAAACCAGCTTTCGGCTGATGACCTAACCAGCAACAGCAGTATGGTGAATGATACGTGTATTAATAGAGTAAAAATTTAGTAAACATGGCGATTTAAAAAATAATCGTAGGACCAGTTTTTGAGAAAATTGCAAGAAAGTGAAAAATTACCCGAATAAACTACTACTTCCGGCCGACCGATTTTTATGAACATGTTCGTGTCGGGTCCGATGATAGTGGTACCTAACTTAAGTTTCAAGTTCGTACGATATTCCGTTCTTGAGATGTTCTGTCCTCCCCCCACACACCCACATACCAATCGTTAAAAACATGTTTTTTGGGTTCAGGGGGTCTGAAAACGTGTAGATCCGGTGAAAACTCGATTTCGAAATATTGACATGAAAACAATACTTTCCTTCCTATAAATTCATATAGCCAAAAGAAAGTAAAAATTAAAATAAAAGTTTATCGATCTTTTTATTCGCCATTTTTTTGGTCAAAGTATACAATTTTTAGAACTTATCCAGTGATGATTTAAAATGAGAAACATAGCTTCGTTTATAAATTTAAAAGTGTTGTTATATCTGCCGCTAGATAGCGTTATTGAAGTGTTTTAGTGTTGCGTGAAGTTTAGAGAGGGTGCTGTTATTAACATTAAGATTGAATTTACTCTTGCATGAAGAAGGAACGTTTCATAAAGAAAGATAGAGAGATATTACTACTATAATATGAACTAGAGTGAGAGAAAGCAGAAGATTGGCTAGTACAACCGACAGCTTTTCTTCATCATCTTGAGGACCTTCGTTGCCCCGAGGTGGGTGGATAAGAAATGAATCAAGGCTACTCTAGTAAATTCATCCCCTTACTCAGCCTTCGGGGCACAAGAACCTCACTCTATTACTCATTCGCCTAATATCTTACCTAAAGGGTAATACTTACCCCGTCTGGTAAATAACACATACTCTAAGTACCCCTATCCAATTACATGAGTTTCTAATAATTACGTACCTTCAAAATATGTTCATATATATTATAGTCCTATTATAATTATGTGTTCATAATGTAATTTAAATATTCTCCTCTTTCTTCCGCGGAAAAATAGTATATATTTTTATTACTGAACGATTTTTAAGAGAAGAAATTTTGAACGGTAAATTTTCTTGATATATGACTAACTTTTAATAAATTGTGGCATACCAGTTTACAAATTACAGAAAGATAAAATTTTTCTCATTTACTGAAAATAAAATATTCCACATTCACAGTTACAATTTACATAAATTATCGTGTGTACATTAGTTGATCTGACGTTTAATTTTTTTACTTTCTCTTGCGTCTATGAATACATAGGAAGGAAAGTATTGTTTTCTAGTCGATTTTTCGAAATCGAGTTTTCACCGGATCTACACGTTTTCAGACCCCCTGAATCAAAAATTTTTTTCGCTTTTTTCGGATTTTTCACTTTATTGTGATTTTCTCAAAAACGGGTCCTAGGACTTTTTTTTAAATAGCCTCATGTACTACATTTTTTATTATCTACAAGATAAGGTAGGTGCCATTTCTGCTGAAATTCTTGGGAAGGTTGATTTCTCATAAAAAAAAGTTTTTTTAAGATTGCGACTTTAATATGCATTTTAGCGGAAAATGTATATAATAAAAGTTGTAGAAAATTTTAAATCCTACAACTTTTAATTCAAATATATTTTTGTATAACGCTTATTTTAGCGGTAATTAGCTATTTTCTATTTTTTTCTCACGAAAACGTGTGAAAAATCGATTTTTTAAAGATTTCAGCCTTAGTATACATTTCACGACAAAAGGGTATAATCAAATTTATATGAAATTAAAAGATTTACAACTTTAATTTAGAGCATTTTTCTCTACAGAGCCTCGTTTAGCGTGAAGGAGTGATTTTCCGTATTTTTAAGCCAAACTGAGATTGATTTTCATTTTGCGTCTCTCACTCCTGATTAAAATAAGGTTTTGTTTTTGAGGTTAGTTTTTTGTTAACTTCTAATATTTTATTACTAATGTTAGGTTATATTGTTAATTATTTGCATTGGAAAGAGAAAGTCGTGTGAGAGTTTCACACCAGATTTTTGTATAACAAAAATTCGGCTTTTTTTTGAGTTCCTCTCGGTTTTGCATATTGGCTCTTCTCTATAGAATGGCAACCTCTATACAACGGACATTTAGCGTGACCCCGCTGATGTACGCTATTCAAAAGCTTTACTGTATTAGCGACTACAGTGGATTATGGAAGGGTTTTTACCGTGCTAAAGAATTACAGATTTTAACCGGGAACTAAATTTAGGAATGTACGCTTTGCAGTAGGCTACAGCATATTATAACTTCTCCTCGTAAGTGGCTTTTGATAAATATTAATTTCTGAAAGTAATTGTATAGATTCAATATTTAATTTTGAATGTTTGTTGACGTTGTAATGAAAAACACATAAGCTAGCGAAAGAAAGCAGTTCGTTCATTGACACAACCAAGCAAGCGTATGATACTACAAATACCCGTCGGGTATATTCAAGTTCATAAACGTTGAAGAGTATTTAATAATCCCCAGTTTGCTTCCTTCTAGTGAAAACAGCAATAACTTATTGCTTTCTAGTTTACACTTTATGAAATCGTGATCGAAGAGAGAGAAAAGCATTGAATGAAACTTTCATTTTAAAAGGCATGATTACGCCATCAGTTTTAGAATGAAGGAAAACAACTTTATCATAAAGTAACAAAGCAATTTACTGGAAAATTTATTACTGAAAGTTTTACAGTAAAGAACAACCTAATTATATTATAATCGATGAATCAGTTCTTAAAATTTGAGGTGGAAATTTGTTCTACTTAATTATAAAATTTGTTCAAAGTTTGTGTTGTCATATGTGATGCGCTCTGGGTAAAAGAACCTTAGGGTGAATTTTCTCAAAAGTGGTTTTTAACTTACCTTGAGACAAAAACCAATTGAAAATTATGGTTTTTGTTTTAGAATTCTAGGTTTAAAATGAAGAAAGCTACAATATAGGTATTAAAAATTATAAGGTAAATTTATAAATTTTCGGAAAAACCTGTTTAAAGATTATTTGTAATAAACACTAAAGAAAAAGAAGATATTTACAAATATAAACATATTTTCTAGCATATCACGCAAATCAAAAGCTGCTGAAGAAAAAATGGTTTTTGTTTTACTACTCTAGTTAGAAAATAAAAAAAAAACTGTTAAGTTTTTGAAGATAAGACTGCATTCACGGACTAAACACAGCACCTAGACTACATTCTATTTATACTAACAGATTTAAAAATAAAATCTTATTTACAATATAGCCTACAATTCGTTACTTAAAAATATTAACAAAAATTTTAATTTCTTTGAATGACTTTGATATGCACTTTACTGTGTTTTACCCTTAAACTAACAAAATAGAAATAAAATTGGAATTATATTAAAAGTGACTTTCGGGTGATAGTGTAAAATCTCCATATCACCTTAAGGTCTCTTCTTCTGAACGCTACATGGATTTTTACTTCTTTGTCTATCTTATTATAAAGGCAGTTTTTCAACTACCAACCATGCCTACTTGTAGAAAAATGGGATTTGTATGCAATCATAACCTAAAATCAAAAATTTTCACATATGTTCATGTATTTCATCAAACTGTAAAATATTGTTCCGCACCCGAATGTCCCTTTTCCCAGAGCGCATCACATTTATGGAGTTTAACGGGGTGAATGAGTATATTACGTTGTACAATGTGTGACATCAATGATGCTACAACGAGAATGGATGATTAAGGGAACCCGGTCTTCAAAAAAAAAAATATAAAAAAAATAAAAAAAATTCACCATTTTCTTTGTTTGTTTATTTAATTCTACTGGATTTTCTGAGTAAGTTGATGTACAATAAGTAACCTTTTGATAAGGTTTTATATTTTTTTATTAATTTTTTAAATTAATACCATTACTGTTTTTCAGAGACCTAACTAAAATTTAAGTTGGATAACTTTTGATCCTTTTTGTTTAGAAATTTGTTTTATTTTTTAACAGAAAGTCCCTGTTCAAACTAACGCCTTATCCACGTCAAATAATACAGCCAAAAGCAGCAATCAAATTGGGTAGTTGTCAAATAAAAGTTAAAAAAAGGTTAAATGTTTCATTATTTATATTAGCAAGAGAAAGTCTTGCGAGTGTTTCATTAATTTTTAATCATGTAAAAGTATCTTAAAAATGAAATAACAAAATTGAGTACCAACACAAAGTATTATGGAGAACGTAGGCGCACGTAGTATTAAAAAGATAGTACGGTGTAATGTACGGGGTAGATACATTTGATGTTATTTCCGTTAGGTGGTGGTGAGGAAAGGTCGGTATATTAAGTTTAGAATGTTGGGCTATAATAAAAAGGTAATTCGTCTATATAGTGTACCCATCAATTTAAATTACTATTACTTTTATATTTATTTTTATTTCTGTCGTTACATAAAAAGAATGTAGGTGCCCTTTTATTTATTTTTTATTACTATTACTTGAAGTATGTGTTTACTTCCTTACTTAGTCACATTTCAAAGGAAACTTTCAAGAAAAGTCATCGTCCAAATGACTCAAATGATACAAAAGGAAATGAAGGATTCTAAACAGAGAGAGTGAGAGAGATTACTGATGAAGGAAAAAGTGAGGTTAAATAAACCTTTACAGATACTTCTGTGTACAGCGACATCTCATTTAAAGTGCATATTAGAACGTTTCCTCTACATCTAACAGAATGTGAAGGGGAAATGAGTGAGATAAAATTTCTACTTATTTTTCTCTCGCTTTACCCCGTAGAGATGAGACACCTGAAGAAAAATAGATTATGAATGAGTTGCGTATATATATATATTTATTTACTAGGACTCTTTCATCTTATCCACAATTTAGTAAAATATTCTCTACTATAGTTACGTGAGTCACGAGTTTGCCTTTGGTTTTAACGAGGGGTAAAGGGGGAAAGTATCAGTGCGCATGCGTGACCACTTAAGTATCAGTTCGCTACTTCTTCTCTTCTTCAGGTGCCTTCTCCATTACGAAGGTTGGCTATCATCATGGTCAGTCGTACCTTGTCCACTGCTGCTCTGAAAAGGTCATGCGACGAGCAGTTAAACGCTTCTTTCAGGTTTCTTAACCAGTATATTCGTCTGCGTCCCACCGAGCGTTTACCAACGAGTTTCTTTAGAATTATGAGATGCAGAATCTCGTATTTAGGCCCCCTCATGATGTGTCCAAGGTATGTCAGTTTTCTTATCTTTATGCTCTGCAGGATTTCCAGCTCTTTCCCCATTCTTCTGAGGACCTCCATATTTGTGACCCTGTCCGTCTACGGTATTCGAAGTATTCTCCGGTAGGTCCACATTTCAAACGCTTGTAGTCGGGTCTCACATTCTTTGGTGAGTATCCACGCCTCCACCCCATACAAGAGGATGGGAAAGACGTAGCACTTCAAGAGGTGGGTCCTGGTTTCGAGGCTCAGGTCGCGGGCCGATAGAAGAGGTCTCATTTTTAGGAATGCTGCCCTGGCTTTTTCAATTCTGATATTTATTTCTGGCAGGTGGCAGGTGGCTTGCATTGCAATTGCAGTTCGCTACTACAACAACGTAAATTATACTTATAGAATATACCGTATAGCATAGAAACTTTTGTAAGTTATCTGTACGAATATAACTGTTTATTACTGTAAACGGAAATGTCGATTTCTCGAAAACGCGGTCGAACTATTCAGTGCTAAACGAAATCTGATATGCAATGTAATAAAATGCTACGAAGTTGTTAAAGCTAAACAAAAATACTTTTCCGTGCCTCTTAACAAAAGCCGTGAGCGAGCGGCTAACTACTATGATGTTTCTCTTTTTACAATTCGAAATATAAAGAAGGAAGTTAAGATAGTAAAGAAGATAATTCTTCATAAACAGTTTTTTTGACACCTTTTAAAAAACGGAAACAGTTATATCAATAAGAAAGCCATGCCGACATGTGGAAAGTTATTACCGGGATTTGAAAGAAAGGAAAAATTTTAGTTGGAAACTTTGTATGTTAAAAAATTTTTTTAAAGAAAATGGGGTTTAAGTGAAAAAAGTGTCAGTCACAACAAAATATATATTAATTGAAAGGCAACATGTGGTTAACTAACGGTGCAATTGCACGGTAGTAAAATACAGTACCTCACTGTTGAGGTTGGCAGCGTTGTCAGATTTCTCTTCCCTTCCTCACAGCCCATCCATACGCAAAAGGCATTCTCGTGACTCACTAACTATAAAAAAATACATAAAATGAAAATAACAAATTTTTTAAGTCCATTCAATATTGGTAAAAGATTGGAAACACATTATAATACTGAATAAAGGATGTTTATCATTTATTAAATTAATTATAAAATCCATTTCTTGTTTAATACGCTAAAAATGTAACTTAATTATAATTTTATATTTGTGATTAATATTGTTATAATGAAGTGGCGAAAATAAAATCAGCTGGTCAAATAAAATCAGCTTCTCATAAACAGCTGACTGGTTAAATATAAAAACGAAGGTTCCCATTGTTGGGACGCGGCCGCGGTTGGAATGGCTGACGTGTTAGTGGTCTAAATTGTACGGGATTCTTCGTTTCGGTGAAGTTTGTTATTTTGTCAGCAGACATTGTTATTTAATGTTTAATTTGGTAAGGGATATTGTCTATTTTATTTTATTGTTAATTAATTGCGTGAACTGTATTATTTTCAATGTTTAATAACTTATTTTCATAAACTCATGTTCATTGTTGTCGTTTGTAAAGGTTAGTTTTTAGTTCTTGTCAAATTGTGTTAAATAACTATATGTGAATTAATTAAATAAAAGTTTACAATTTTACTTTACTATAACGAGTTGTAACAATATTATAATTATAATTATGTAAAACATATAAAATGAAAAAAATATTAATTAAATAATCTTCATTGTTAACTTCTGAAGAGACTGTTTTTTGTAATTCACCGCGGTAGTCCTACCAATGAGTGGTGTCCTTCTTTAACATCTAATGTAATGTTTAAAAATACATAATATTGTATGTATATTTACTGGTTGTGCAAGCCCACACAGTTGTAAATAACGACAAAGTCAAAAGAATCTTTAAAAACATAATGTGACATATTAAATTTTAGGCTTGAATACGAGTTTTCTTTGTCCGTATTTTTTAAATTTTTTTATTTAATTAAAATATTAAACATGTATTTTTATGTAAATAATCTACCATACAATAAAATGTGGGTTGTTTTCTTAAAATACAGTTTTTATCTTTGTGAAATTTTTTGATTCTTTTTAATTTTCCTAAACTTGTAACTTACATTAAATGTAATTTTAATCAGGCATAATTAAGAATTAATACTTAATTATAGGTAAAAATCAATCTGTTAGTTCCTAGGATACAAAAAATAGTTTTGTTTATCACATGGTTTTTGAGCATCTAAATTGAACCTCAACATTCATATTTAAAGCCACAACCATGCGCAGCCATGGTTTAGTCGGATGCCAAATATAGAGGTTTTCATGAGAATAAAGAAAGACGTGGAAGTAATTTTTGTACCATCAAGCGTAGAAAGCTCCAATACTTAGGAGATATCATGCGGAATAACTCTCGACATTTCTTACTACAAGCCACTTACAGGGAAAAATATGAAGAAAACGAGGACCTGGAGAAGAAGGATGTCATGGCTTCGAAATCGGAGAACTTGTCTTGGACAAAGCTCAGAAAAGATAATTCGCAGAGCAACGAACAAAGTGAGAATTGTTATGACGGTTGCCAACATTTGGAACGGATAATCACCTGAAGAAGAAGAAATTGAAGAGGATTTAGAAAAAACAACCACAATCCAAAAAACACCAATTTTAGTTATGCATGCCATCTTGTACTGCACCCTGGCTTCCATTATGTGTACTAATCATTATAGCAAAAACAGCCATAGTTACATTGATACGATGTGTTAAAAATTAGCTAGGTTTGCAAAAACAACTGTAGTCCATCTTATTTTATACAAAACGTGCCATTGTTCTTAGATTAAGGTTGTTTTTGATTAAAATTAATATATTGTTCAAAAAGTGTATTCTTTACTTGGTTTCTTTAACTAGGTACTGTATAAAATGGAATCACCCGAAAGTGATAAAAATCGAAGTGATTTATTGTTTGTTTACCATTTCTTTGTTGTAAATTGCCTTTAATTTGGAAGTACAAAAATACAGCTAATAAAACTTTTAACAAAAACAAATTTAGTTCTTTTTTAATTTTTTATTTTATTACATTACATATTATTTTACATTACATATTGGCTTTTAATTAACGTTCAAATAATGACTTCTCTTTTCTCAAAAAAGTATGCAGAATAAAGTTACCACAGCATCATGTGTGCAAAACAATAACAACAGACTAGAGGATTTTTTTTAATCCCCCTGAAAAATTTTCATTTTTGGACTTTAGTTGTTTTTGCTAAAACCTCTTCAATTGAACTATAAGCCATTCTGCAGGGGAAATACGAGGTGTGGCTACGAGACTGCCGTTGTAAAAATGTTTTTTTTTATACATAATCACTTATTATCACCTTCAATATACACTCCTCTATCCCTACAACGCTACATGCTAATTTAACGATAATGATAATAATGATAATGTCATGTGAAATGAAAATAATTTGTGTATAAAAATGACAAAACAATTACAATTATTTTATTATTAGGCCTATTACATTATACCACTGACGATTGAATTGGGAAAATGTAATGTGGGTGTTTTTTAGATCACCGGTTAGCTTGCAGTGAGTTCACCCAAAGCCACGCGTGTTTGTGAGTTGTGTATTTACAGGGACTAACACATACGCAGTTTGTTTACAACAGGACTCAACTAACAAAAAACGAACTATAGTTGTCATTCATTTTAAGTACCCAGTGTAATTCTTACCATTACAAGAGTTTTATTTGTACAATAAAACTAATTACAAAAAACTTGATAACATAATCCATGTAATGAGAAAAAGGAAACTTATTTGTTTTTATCAATACAAAATTATAACATTTTATTTGGTGATATTGGTACGTACTAATTAATTGAATGAAAATACAGAACAAAATCAAAAATATATTTTATAATAAGTAACCTATTAATAATAACCTATCTAGTAAGTAACTAGAAATGTATTTAAATAACCCAATATATTAAATTTGTAACAAAAATATTTCAATATTATGAATAATTAATGATTAATATTTGCATTGTGCATAGATAAGATTAAAGTTGTAAAACTAATGGTTTTCCATACAATTAAACTTTACTTACAATAAAACTATCTAGAAAAAAAAACAGTCACGTTATATACATTTAAAAAGGTTTCCTGCTTTTAAACAAAAGTTTTAGTTAAAAATACAAAAAACTAAAAAGTAACTTTTTAGTTTTTTTTCTTAAAGTAAAGATAACCAATGAAATTCCTTATTTAACTTTCATTTAAGTTTTCTCTATGATTTTGAACCTTAGATTAAGTGGAAAATATTTTAAAAACAATTTTAGAGTTTCTAAATGTGTTTTGTTTGTCAGTTTGTAAACGCTTTATAAAATTCAGTTCAATAATATTTCTTTAAAAGTAATAAGTAATAAGTTTGAATCAATTTATTTCCTAGTTAGATCCTACTTAAACAGTGAAATAAATATTCGTTAAAATTCAAATTTCATATTATTATTCTGTAGATATACCGAAGTCCAATTGCGTGTATAGCTGCATGATATTTTTAACAATATTAACTAGATTCTGTTCAAATACCGACTGATCCATGCCATTTTGTCTTCAATCTTATATATTATTATAGCACAGTACTTTAGTACAACGTTTAGATTTCATCGCTTTTCGCTTGAGATGGTGGGGGAAAAGGAATTCGATTGAAGCTTTTCCTTGATCTGCATAAGGTTGATTTTTTCTTTTTCAGGTGCCTATCCGTTCCGAATGTTGGCGACCATCATAGCAATTCTCATGGTGTTCGTTGTTCTGCGATATAGTTCTTCTGAGCTTTGTTCAAACCAAGTTCTCAGATTTCGAAACCATGACACCCTTCTTCTGCCAGGTACTCGTTTTTCATATACGAGGTGTGGCTATTAAAAAACGAGACTGTCGTTGTAAAACATTTTTGTTTTTATTTTATACATAATCACTTATTGCCACTTTCAATATACACTCCTTCTCTATCCCTACAACGCTCCATGCGAATTTTCCATTGTTGGAAACAGTGCTGGAAGTCATCTTCTCTCAGCTCCTTCAGGGCACGAGCCGCTTTCTCTTTTACAGCTAATATAATATTATATTATAAATATATTTATATGTAACGTGGTTGTTAATGACCTTGTAGTCGATCCGACCTTAAATAAATAAAAGTGTCAAATATTTTTTCTTTCCGAATAAGTTAAGTTTTTATCATGTAGTGAATGGCGAAAAAATTTATTATCAAAGAGACAATAATTGTTTCCTTAAAACTTTAAAAATTAACAATTATATTCTATGATGTACTTAAAAACTCTTAATTGCGACTTTTATACTCATCTTACATTTATTTTTCAATGAGTACTAGTAGAAAAAAATTGAATCCATTAGGTTCCTTTGATTAAACCCATTTCCTTTGTTTTATTTTTTAAAGAAATTTTATTTAATTATTTCTGCTCCATTTTGAACCATTATTTCCATTAAGTGAATATTGCGGAGGAAATCTCTTTTACTTCACGAAAGAAAGCTTCTTACGTCTAAGTGTTTATCACCTGCGGTTCCGGAGACATTAAAATGATTCTTGCAATCCACTGCTAAACATTTACAAGACCTACAGACAGTATTCAAGAAGGTTATTACTTAAAAAAATAAATTACTTTTCCCATTATTAGGTAAGAGAAAACCTCTCGAACATAGGCCTACATCAATATTTTGGTACAATTTTAGGAAATTAAATAAAAAATATACTATGTATTCTCTAATATAAATGCTAAAATTTTCACTGACACTCATTCATCGCTAATTTTCTACTTTTTCGTTCATACCGAGCTGAAATTGATACCTTTGTTTTTCTTAAAAAGACCAGCAACCGAAAATTTGAGGAAAAATATCAAATTTGCTGTTTTTAACGTAAGATATTGTAAATGTTCTGCGTAAACTGATGTATTTTTATTATTTTATAATTCTTGTTGTGTCGATCATCAACTAAAGGGCTGGTTTGAACCTCTAGACGCTTTACTACGTAAAGCGAGGAGTGCTCATCAGCTTGGCATGCTGATAAGCATACTTTTGATTTAAAACACTGGTGTGTCTAGTGAATTGTGTCATTTATGTAAGGGATGTTAAGATCTGTGTGAAGTGTATGATTGGAAATGTGTAAGGCAGCTTCAAAAATTGTCCTCAGAATTTTTGATCGAGAACGATGTTGTTTAGCTAAAGTGAGAGTTTGGGCAAGTCATAGATCCGTACATACGACATTTGTTTGAGCAAGGATTTATAAAGAAGTACTTTCAGATGAGAGGGTCATTTTGAAGTTAAAGAAAGTATAAATAATAATCGAATTTTAATTTCATCTACCTGTTTCTTTAATTAATAATTGTGAGAATGTTAGTGTTATTATGGTTTAGGTCATCAGTTGAAAGGCTGGTTGGAGCCTCTAGAGGTTTTTATAAGTAAAACAAAAGTCAGGTGGTTTACCATTGCCTTCTTCCCTGCGCAGAAATGTTTGCTTATCAGCATGCCAGGCCCCCTGAAAAGCATATACTTTTTACCCTGCAAATGACACCTTCACTTCATTCACCACAGGGTCTGACTGTTAAATGAAATTCATTACTCTCAAAGGAGATAACTGTGACTAGTTTATTTTACACCTCTACATCTTCTGTTGTTAAATGGTTCAGTCTTATAACTGGCTGATCATGTGGCAAGAAACAGAACTATTTTCTGTAGCCCTGGAACTAGCAGATCGAGTGCAAATAATTTAACTCTCCATCTGCCTATTATGAGCATTATAATTTTTAATAACATTTTTATAGATTTTTAAGGTTATCGTTGTATAATTAAAAAATTGTCTCAAACAATGAACTAAATATCCAATTTTAAAAATAACCGTTTGTAATTATTGAAGTGAATTTTTATAGGAGAAAAGAATAGTTTGTTCTTATTATGTTTTGCAACAGTGATTGTTTTGTTTATGAACTAATATTGAAGTTATCTCAACGTTTTCAAAATATTTTTATTGACGTTGAAAACTTTACCTCATAAAAGATTATCTTGGAAACCGTTAAAGATTTCATTATTACATTTAGTTTAGTTTATACTATTTTTAATATAATTATTAATATTTAATTAGTATTTAGTACTGTAAATTTGATTTTTATGATAATATAATTAAATTTATCTTTATAAATGAAGAAAATTAATAATATTTATTTTATTTATTTCTGGCAAGATATTCAAAAATATTTCCTTGTGAATCCGT
This sequence comes from Catonia carolina, assembly GCA_035578175.1. NCBI lineage: Eukaryota > Metazoa > Arthropoda > Insecta > Hemiptera > Achilidae > Catonia > Catonia carolina. Next base: position 24,325,490 of record JAQMRL010000005.1, read on the forward strand.
AGAAAGTATTAAATTGAATTTCTGCAAACAACGATTTATTAGCTAAGTGTAGACTTAAGGACTATGGAGTTATTAGCTCTTTAATGTATTAGCATTATTAATAACAATAAGAACTTCCTTTCAGATATCTCTACTTTATTAATGAGATCATAATTACGAATAAATATTTAAGGTTTATTTGGAAAAAATGAATAATTTATAAATATGAATATTCCATGAGATTTGATCGCTCATAAATCTAATTTATAAAATTGATTTAAAGAAAATATTTTTATTCATTTCTTTAGATAAATTTGATTGAAAAATTTTGTACTTATCCTGATTTCTTTTTAAAATCCATAAAAAGATTTATTAACTTTATTTTTAAATTATTTGAGATAAACCTTCTACAGAAATTTCTTTTAAATATTTATAGTCACTAAATATTAAATATTAATAAAAATTAATATTAATAATTAATTTTTTAATCAATTAATTAAATTATTATTAAAATTAATATTATTAAAAATTAATATTAAATATTTAGAGTCACGAGTTTGCCCTTGTTTGCAACGAGGGGTAAAGGGGGAAAGCATTAGAGCGCAAAATAAGGGCTGGCACTTTTTGTACACCTTTATTCAAATTAAATGGCACTAAAGACCAAACTTGTAAATATTGTTTCAGCATTGAAATGGTTTAAGTTATTTCAAAATTTATTTTACTTTAAATTACATTTTTTTAAATTTATCTTTATTTCAAGTCGTATTAACTAGTCATTAGCTGGTCATTAGCGATTACAAAAGTATATAAAAGTTTAAATAAAAGTTAAGTTTTAACTTTAACAATTATTTAAAATTATTAAAGCAGTATAATATAAAAACTTAAAAAACTATATTTACATTAGTCTGCGTTTTTATTTTTTACAAATAACTATTATTTAACACTTGAAAAATATAACACGAAAGAGTGTTATTCCTGTATCACTCATTCTCATGTTAGAGAATAAAATGCGAATTTACAAAACAGTTATAAGACCAGGCTGGAGTTACAGAGTACACATTGGGTAGTGCTAAATCGTCGCACACAAACCTTATTCAGTGAACTCAGAACAAAATATTACATACAATAACAAAATTTCCCTACTACGTAACCAACGGCGTACTAAATAACGACTTACTTCTACTATACGTCACAAATCTAGCAAAATATCTTTATAATTCATTTCACGCTTGATTTCAAACACAAACAAATCCGTTCATAAAATAGATGAATTCGCAACATACACCAGGTAATCATGCCCATTACACAAAAGTGGAGTGTTAAAGTATTTCCACTCAACCTGTTAGTACCAGGGCAATAAAAAATAGTTCTGTTTCTTATCATATGGTCAGCCAATTAAATTATTGAATAATTTAAGAACAGAAGCGGTAGAGGTATAGACACTACATTCGGTTTCATAATTATAGACACCCGAGTTTGAACCTTTACATCTCCAAAACTGTAAGTCAGATTGTAACATACTTTACATCAAAATTTAGCTCATTTATTCTGTTTTGACATATAATAGTTGTATATTTTTAATGTTGTTTAAAAATTGCCATATCGAGGTTGGAAGACAAAAAGACCCGGTTTTGTTGCTACCGCAACAAATTTCATGCGTTTAGAGGCGTGTAACTCGAAAACTTATAACGTACTTATAACTTATAACTCGATAACTAGGCGTGTAACTTGGCCGGCCGCATTGGCGTAGTTGGTAACGTGCTCGCCTCTCATCATGCGATCTTGGGTTCGAATCCCTTACAGGCACAGCATATTTTCATACGTTACAAAAAATCATTTCATCCTTCACCGTCTGCATTAGCAGTAATTGCAGAACAGTCGGACGTTAAACAAATAAAAAATAACTCGATAACTATTTGACCGAAAAGTTTGAAAATTTAACATAACATGGACAAAATTATATTCTTAAAGCGTGTACAAATTTTCAAATTCATAAGTTATTTAAATTTTTATTTATTAACAATATTTTGAACCCTTGCTATCTCGGTAACCGTTTGATCGTTTAGCAAGGCCAAACTATCGTTTTATTCAACTTAAAAAACTTAGTAGAGATTATAGTAACATGAAATATTGATTGGCCAATGTTGTGGTAGAATTTAAAAAATTTTGAAAAATAGGGTAATGCAGGGGTGGGTGCTACTATCCATGTTACCTGAATCTGACTGTCTACCTGTATTGACAATGCAGTCTGTCAATTCAGGTAGATAGTCCGTCAGGATGTCACGTACACAAACTAGCAGCATTAATAGTAGCGCCCACCCCCTGCATTACCCAGTCTATTTTTCAATTTTTTTTTATTCGCAGAATAAAATGAGCTAAATTTTGATGTAAAATATGTTGAAATCCGACTCATAGTTTTGGAGATGCAAGGGTTCAAACTCGGGTGTCTATGATTATGAAACCGGTAGTAGTCAGAGTTATCTCCTCTGAAAGTAATGAATTTCATTATACAGCCAAACCCTGTGGTGAATGAAGTGAAGGTATCATTTGAAGGGTGGAAATATGTGCTTTTCAGAGGGTCTGGCATGCTGATAAGCATAATTTTCAATTCTGTGAGGAAGGCAATCGTAAACCACCTCAAACTCTAGAGGTTCAAACCAGCCTTTTGACTGGTGATCTAAAAAAACATCAGGTAATCAGCAAAGAAGGCTCAAGCACCCATGATCAAGATAACTTTTTCAAAGGAACTAATGCGGTTAATGCGACGTTGTCAGCCCTAAAACGTATGTACAAGTGATTATTTCTACGACTTACCTAATAAATTTGCTAATTATTATTCAACTAACAAATTGTAAAAAAAAACATAACAAAGTATAAACATTTTGACAATTCGACTGTTATTACACTGTCCGAAATTTCATTTCATACTTCATCGTCTGCATTAGCAGTATTTGCAGAACAGTCGGACGTCAAACAAAAAAAAGTCCGAAATTATGAAAAATAAACTAATAAATACAGTAACTTATATAGATTTTAAAGAAAAGTAGAACTTGCTTTGATGTGAATTCAATAAGTTTTGATGTTTATTACGTTGTGGCTTGTAGTTCCTTAATACGTACATATCAGTAGGTCTACTATTAAATCGGAAGGTATGTTTTGATATTTAATCTGATCTATATCCATTTATTATTGTGTGTTTTTGTTTAGAACATCAGCTGAAAGGCTGGTTTGAACCTCTAAAGGCTTTACTAAGTAAAACAAGGAGTGAGGTGGTTTACCTATGCCTTCCTCACTGTGTTAAAAAGCATGCTAAGGCCTCTAAAAACATCTAATTTCCACCCTGCAAATGACACCTTCACTTCATTCACCACAGGGTCTGGGTGTATAATGAAATTCATTATTCTCAGAGGAGATAACTCTGACTAGTGTCTTTTACACCTCTACCTCTTCTATTCTTAAATGCTTCAGTCATATAATTGGTTGACCGTGTGATAAGAAACAGAACTATTTTTTTGTAGCTCTGAAAGTAGCAAATCGAGTACAAATAATTTAATACTCCACCAGTCTGTTTTGAGCAACATTTATTATTAATGGATGATAATGCTGTAGTTTGTGTTTACTGCGTTGGCTTTGTTACTTATTGTTCTTTTTTTTGTAAAAACAGATTGTAATTTTTCTGATTAGATAAAAAAAAATTTGATACATTTCCATATGGTTCTTCTTAAATTTTAATTCATTAACAAATCGTAGTATGTTCAATAATTTTTGATAAAATTTAAGTTGTCATATTTCGTTTTAAAAAATTTAATAAGAGATAAGTTCATTCTTGTTTACATTTTTGTAAAAGAGGTGAAAAAACCATTATCAATTTTTACTGTAACGTGATCTTTCAATAATCTTCAGAATTTGACCAATTTTTGTATTTTTTACAGAATGGAATATTTCGATAAATATTTTTGTGGAGAGTAGGACTAGATTTTTTCTGTCATAACGCTATTTTTTCCTTTAAAATACAAAAATGTTTTGTTACACAAATTCTTGATACACACAAAATAAGACAATACAAAAATTACTTGTTATTTAATTACTTAGTTAACTACATAAGATTAAAGGATTTCTACAAAAATTACCAAACCACTGAACAATAAATCAAAATTTTTCAATAAGTTTTTACATAATTAAAGAGAACATGAAATTCATAATTGGTTTTAAAAACTACAGTCTTAGTTTACTTGAATTTTTTTATCCCTTATGTGCGTACGTAGTAATCTGTTAAATTTAAGTACAATAAGCAACCCTACATAACCCAATGTGATGAGATGTGTACGACGTATAAATGAGGTGCATTTTTGTACAGCCTAAGAGAGGTAATAGGACGCATACCATTAAAGTACACCGGTAACAATGCTCGTATTCAAATCCATATAAATGATTTTAAAACTTTACTAGGATTTAAATAATGGAACCTTGATCTGCAAAAATCAGTTGTTAAATAGCTGACTTGCAACGAAGACTAACCCATTATAGGTCTTTGGTAAGTATACTTACCATTGGCAATAAGGTCGATTTTATTTAAGAATAAGCTATGCAGTTGAATTTTAATGGTATTTTATGGTGTAATAGATGTTCTCTGGTAAGTAGGCTATCCACATTTTGCAATTAGCGCGGAGCGACCATTTTCTTTGTGAGTTGCACAAATGTGGAAGGATTCATACCAGTATACGCTACCGAGTTGTTTTGTTGTTACTTTTGTACAGGGCTTAGAAAATTCAAAATTTTTACGGGAAAGGAAGCATTCATAAAGTTATGACAAGTTATTCTACACATTTTTCTTGTTATATAGTACTACAAGTTGTTTTAATAAGCATTCTTACCACTAAAATGTTATGTAATTCCCATTTCAATTAATGTTCCTTAGTAAGTGTACTTACCAGGACTTAACATCTATCTAAAAAAGAAATATCTTTCTGTTCTGGCACTAGAAATACAATATTTAAGTCCCTGTAAAGCAAAATTTAATATTTTACTACATACAATATTTTCCCGTAGTACTGCCCTATTCTTGTTCTTCAGGTGCCTTCTCCATTACGAAGGTTGGCTATCATCATGGTCAGTCGTACCTTGTCCACTGCTGTTCTAAAAAGTTCATGCGACGAGCAGTTCTGCTAGTCGCATGCCCTGCTTCGCATGCCCTGCTTCGTCGCATGCCCTCGCTTCACTGCCCTATAAAGAGTTAAAATTAAAATTATTGCGTTTTATTATTAACCTTTGTTTTTGCATGCTTGATTCAAAGAACATCCAGGTATTGTTCTATCAATAATGGAAGGTAATATTGAGGGAGTGAATTGTACGGGTAGGCAAAGGTTAGAATATTTAAAGCAAATTACAAATGATGAAGGGTATAACAGGTATGTAGATATGAAACGACTTGCGCACGATATAACAGTTTGGATAACTGCATCAAACCAGTCGAGAGATTGATGACAAAAAAAAATTCAAATTACTCACTGTTCCGCGCAAGGCCGTTGAATAAGGCCTTATTCAACGACCCTGGTCCGCGGAGATCACAAAGAAAAATTCTCAATTGCCAAAATATTTTAATAAAGATAATTAAATTTTAATATTTTTGTACTAACATATTATGCAAATTACTGTAGCCTGTCTAAAGGTAATTTTTATTTAATCTACTTTTATGTTATAAAGTATTTACTAAACTAGTCAACTTTATCATAACAGAAAAGACTATTCTTTTTTATGTAGTGTGTTTAGTCACAATTTTACATATTTATGGGTTAGTCACCTCTGGGTTGAAACCCTTCATTTTATAATATATTAAAACAAATAACTAGATAAAAATGCTGGTCTTAAAAAAGTCTTTCTCCTTGTAACGTAGTTTTGTTTTGTGAACGTTTGTCCTTTGTTTATTTTTGATGGCAAATGGCTCTTTTTTCTGGCAATCCTTCATTCCTTCAGCTATAAGGCTATTCGTTCGTCTCTTATGTTGTATTCAAGTGCAAACAGAGAGAAGCCTAAGGACTTTAAATCTTCTTATCGCTTCGATTTAGCTCTTTACTACTTACCCCACCCATTTTTCAGTAATACCAATACAAATACTTGTCTTAAATTTTTCCTAAGGTTTAGCATGATTTTTAGAATTGTTTAGATTACGGTATATAATATAATATTATTAAAATATTTATTTACTAGGTTTATTATTAAATATTATTATATTTAAAAATATATATTGCATTAATATCTGAGGAGGTAATAATCAAAACGTGCTTCCTCATATTTATAAAGTTTTTCAGGAGATGAAAAAACTTATTTTACTTCATTTTTCTTTGGATTCAAAATTTTTTTTTTTTTAGTAATACCTGAAGTAGCCATCTCAAAATGACTATTTTTGATAGTTACCACGATCTAAATGCTTCAAATAATTAGTAATTAAACAGAAATGACATAAAAAAACCATGGGGCGTCAGTCAGGCACATTTTATCGGTCAGTTGGAGAAACCACTAATTGGTTGTTCACAGCTGTTGGAGAAATCTTGTTTCGAATGAAAAGAAATATTTCAATATGTTAAAACTGAAGGAAAAAACACATTATGATAAAATATGAAGGATATAGTGGTGTCTTTCATTACAGCCAATAAAAACCCATCAAAATCCCAATTTTCGAATTTTTGGAGAAAACACGTTTCGATTGTTAGATCCTCATCTATAAAATTCTTAATTTTTATTCAATCGGATTGGTCTAGACGTAAAGTCGTCGACATGAGTCAGCTGTTTAACAGCTGATTTTTGGATAAGAAGGTTCCTAGTTCAAATCCTGATAGAGGTAGTCACTTTCATTTTTCTTTCAAATACGGCTACTAGGATTTTTTAAAAATTACCTTATTTACTAAATTTTATATTCTATACAAAATAGGGTAATGGTCAGTCTGCTGAAATTCTTAAGAAGGCTGTGCTTTTGTAATAAAATTTGGTTTTATAAGATTGCGGTCTTAATATGGTGCATTTTGGGGCAAAAACTATATAAATAAAGTTGTAGAAAATTTAAAAAAAATCATACAACTTTTCAAACGTATTTCTTTATAACACTTACGTTAGCGTTAATTAATGATTTTCCATATTTTGCTCATTAAAATTGGTAAAAAATGGAGTTTTTAAGATCGGATCCGTAGGATGAATTTTACGACAAAAGTGTATAGGCCTATAATTAAAATGGAATGAAATAAAACAATCTATCTTTGAAGTCCTATAGAGGTTGATTTCATTTAGCGTCATCTTATCCTTTCCTCCTCCCCCTCCTCCTCCTTCTTCTTCTTCTTCACAACAGTGTCATTTAGCGTCATTCACTCATGATTTAAATTAGATTATGTTTTTCATTGTTACATTGTTCACTCAAAACCTAAACATAGGTGAAAATATTGTTCATTATTTACATTGATAAGAAGAAGTCATACCTATGAGTGTTTTACACCAGATCTTTCTTGGTTAGTTTACAAAGCCGCCTACCCATAGATATATTTTTATGTAGTAGTGAGAATATAAATATATTTTAAACGAAGACTTTATTCTCATACTTTAAACCAATTATAAGTTTTCTTACACGTTAGCTAATTTTAGTAAACTAAATTTCTTAAAAAGTTAAAAAAATAAAAAAGTTTTGAAAAGCTCTCATACAGATTCGATAAACCATTATTATAAAAAAAGTTTACCCGTGCTACCATTATTTCGTCAACAAAGATTTCGTCATATTTGCTATAATATAATACAACAGCGTAAAATAGAATTTCTGCATAAGTAAGGATTTTATTTTTACCGAATAATAACTTGTTCAGAAATCCTGGAAATCTTTTGTCATCAGATTCTAATTCCTATTCCACCTAATCCATTTTCTTCAAAATTATTCCATACAACTTTTTTACATTTTTATAATTAGAGTTTGATCTTCCCTAAAAGTGTTCCAGTCCAAATTATATTTGGAATGATACACTTAACAGTTTTATCTTACACTGTATCCATTTTGATTTTAGGTTTTTTTTAAAAATAAAATATAATTATTTTGAAAACAGTTTTATGTGTCATATAAACTTCAATCAAAACAGATAAAAGTCTTTATATTTTGAATTAAAATAAAATACTCAGCCTCCGTGACGTAAAAAATTTAACTGACTCCTCCATGGCGAAGTGGTTAGCGCACCAGCTTACAAAGCAAAAGGTCCCGGATTACATTCCCGGCTAGAGTTTGGAAATTATTACGTCTCAAAACCCAAAAATTCATACCTCAAAGTAGTTGCTAATAACATAACATTAGCAACTCTGAATTCAAATGTTTCAAATTTTCTGCATACAAAAGTTCAGAATATTTCAATAGGCCTTCAGCTTTTTCTAATCATGAACAAACTTGCATAACACTGCTAATTTCAAGGAATTCTATCTTGTTATTCTATGGTAAACATAAAGTAATAATTTTGTGCCATACTTCTCCTAAGAATATTAAAGCAAGTTTTCGTATACGTTTCCATTTTAGTTTTTGTAGCTTATTCAATTTTGCAATAATTGTACTATTACAATACTATTACAACCAGCAAAAATGGTTACACACTTACAAAAAAAAAAAAATAAATAATGGCTGTACTGATATGCAGGACACCAACCAGTAATAGTGATTCAGAAAATAAAAATAATATAAAAGAAAAATTAAAATTAAAATATATTTTACCTAAATTAACTACTTGAATGATTAATGGACGCTGGTGAATATGCATAATTTGAATCAATTTTATGCTTCAATTTTATGATGAATTTTATCATTCGCATTGGCAAATTTGATTCTTGTTCTTTAGGTGCCTTATCCTATCTCAGGTTGGCGATCATAACAGAAATTTTTACTTTGGACAGTGTTTCCCTAAATTGTTAAAAAAAATCTTTATCTCAATTTTGTAATTATCTTGATTTTATCAAATACGCAGTATGAAGTAAGTACGCAGTAGCAAACGCAGTTGAATGATCTGAATAGAAACCTATATGAATCTTTTATATTTTAAAGGAATCCTCTTTCTGAGACATTTTTTTGGTCATCAGTCTCTCGACTGGTTTGATTCAGTTCTCCAAGCTGTTCTATCTTGCGCAAGTCGTTTCATATCTACATGCCTGTAACACCCTACATATTTTGTAATTTGCTTTATATATTCTAATCTTTGCCTCCCCCTACAATTCACTCCCTCAATATTACCCTCTATTATTGATAGACCAATACCTGGATGTCTTAAGATATACCTCACTAGCCTATCCCTGCTGGTAAGATGTTTCCATATACTTCTTTTATCATTCACTCGCCTAAGAACCTCTAAATTACTTATTTTGTCCACCCACCTAATCTTTAACATTTTCCTATAACACCACATTTCGAAAGCTTCTATCCTCTTCCCTTCTGTCACCCACGTTTCACTCCCGTATAATGCTGCACTCTAAATATAATAATGCTTTAAGAAATTTTTTCTAATCTGTAAATCAATTTTTGTAGTCAGTAAGCTGTTTTTTATTTCAAAGGCTTTTCTAGCTTGATCAATTCTACTTTTGATAACACTTGTGCTTCTACCGTCCTTTGTTATTTTACTCCCTAGATAGCAGAATTCCCCAACTTCCTGTATGTTTTCGTTGCCTACTTTTATATTTTCCATCTCTTCTAAACCAATCTTGCTGCTGCACAACACTTTCGTTTTGTTCTTACTAATTTTCTGAGGCGTATCAAACTATAGTTTGTGTTTAAAAACAATATTGCAATTACAGTAATACAATAGGTAATACAAAATTTACCTATTTAAAAATATTATAATAATATAATAAATGTATAAAATACAACTTAAATCAATTTTATACACAAATAAAATAGAATGAAAATATACAAATCAATTTATTATGAATAAAATACTGTTGTTGTTTAGGTCATCAGCCGAAAGGCTGGTTTGAACCTGTAGAGGTTTTACTAAGTAAAACGAGGAGTGAGGTGGTTCATTGCCTTCCTCACTGAGTGGGAAAGTACGCTTATCAGCATGCTGGGCCCTCTGAAAAGCACATATTTTCCACTCTGCAAATGAAACCTTCACTTCATTCACCTCAGGGCTGGCTGTAGAATGAAATTCATTATTTTCAGAGGAGATAACTCTGATTAGTGTCTTTTACACCTCTACCTCTTCTGTTCTTAAATGATTCAGTCATTTAATTGGCTGACCATGTGTTAAGAAACAGAACTATTTATTTTAGCCCTGCAACGAACAGATTGAGTGTAAAAATTTGACACTCCACCTGTCTGTTATGGGAATAAAATACTACCACATTCAAAAGAAATCTTGACTGTAGGCAGGAAAAATGACAGATTGTGCAAATGCAACGGGGTAGATTAAAAACAAACAAAATTATTATGTTGTAAAATATAACATGTTTTCTATTCCTGTGAAAAATATCCTATACACAATACTCGTGAAGTAATGATCTGAAATAAGTTACTGCTTCACTTACTCTAAACTACATATATTTACATAATACGAAATTTTGTATACAATATAAAATATTCTTATTTTGAACAAACAGCTTTTTTCTTGTAAAATATAGCAAGATAAAAGGTCGTAGTTTTTTAGTGTAAAAAATAAACATTTTGAACTGAAATTTGCAATACAACCCAACAAAATTGACTGTTACTGGGAATACTGTGTATCTTTTAAGCTAAAAAAATAGTTTGAATAATTTTTCATCATTTTTCTTAGAACATTTTGTGAATAAGGAAAATAGGAATTTTTCTTTACGAAATTATTCCTGTATAGAAATACAGGTCTGATTGGTATGAATAGGTTTTCTATGAAATTACAAAAAAAGAACAAAGAACAGTACTCATATATTTTAAAATGTTTAAGTTTGTGTCCTATTATTGTAAAAATACTTTAGCCAGTCTAGAAATACATGCGTATTACATAAATGTATACAGATGTAGGATACATTCTTTGAAAGTGATCGGTCCATTTCCGGTGGTTTTATTAAGAAAACTAACATCTAATTTTGGCTATTATTATTTCTGGACGGATCCAATATACTGCAGCCCTTAACGCTTCACCCTGCTAATCCTTCTGGTTATTCGGGGTTCTGGAGCAGGTTAGTGTCCTGATCATGTAAAATTTTTATTCCACTTTCAGTAACCGCATTAGCCTATACCTTAACTTAATTCGTTAATATTATGGGTTGGGATAAATTTTTCTCTTCACATTGATTTAATAATAATAATAGATGCGGATATACCCGTCTTTAGTTCTGAGTGACGTGACTTATGGGAATATATCCGTAAATAAAACTGACTAAAACCAAATTATTTGTACGCTGAACGGTAAAAAAGGAGAAACTAATCTACAAGTACAAAGATTGTTTAAAAAAATATTATGATTAAATTGTGTCAACTTAACACAAGTTAAATATTAATGAAGCCAGGAAGCACTGTAACCGGACGGGGTGGCGGCAGATTGGCTCACAGCAATGAAAAACTCTTGATTTATCTTGAATATATTTATTAACAATATTTTCCCATCTTAAAATTACCACTTCTGATCGCCATCAGAAACTACGCTACAATTATAATCTATAAGGTTAAACACAATAAAACCATGGTCCTTAAAGTCCTTAAGTCGTGGAACACAAGGCACAATCCCAATAAACTATTAAAGTAACCATAACCTAATACTAAATTAATCCAATTATGTGATTTACTTCCCTCGTCTAGCCCGTATTGTCCATCAACTGAACAGTCACCAGGCACTGTGGTTAGTCATATAAAATTAAATACTAATTCTAACAAGTTCAATAAAAGAAAATACTATCAGCAACAATAGTGAAAACTTACACAATAAATTCTCACAAAATTCAATAAAAAAAACATAGTGACAACAACAATAATGAAATTACATAGTGAATTCTCACAAAATCAGTAAAAGAGAATATCAACAACATCAATAGTGAAATTATATAATGACTTCGCACAGCATCAATAAAAGAAAATGTTAACAACTATAATAATGAAATTACATAGTGAATTCTCACAAAATCAGTAAAAGAGAATATTAACAACATCAATAGTGAAATTATATAATGACTTCGCACAAAATTAATAAAAGAAAATATTAACATCCACAATAGTGTAATTACATAATGACTCCTCTCAAAATTAATAATAAAAATAAATATTAACTTCAACAATAGTGTAATTACATAATGATTTCTCACAGCATCAATAAAAGAAAATGTTAACAACTATAATAATGAAATTACATAATGAATTCTCGAAAAACCCTAGCTACTGGGACGGTAGACTTGCTTCACTTAAAGTACTAGTACATAAGGGTACTTACAAAACCAAGCCAATATCGCCATCGTCCTCGCCCGAAACCTTCGGGGCCGTATGTTAGGAGGGACTCAAACGGGCCCAAACGCAGTATTCCACTCCAACGGTCTGGCGAGGCCGGGGTCACACGAGCGCACACAGTTCACTCAACCACAACTTATACAGTTCTAAAACCACAGGCTACACCGCCTTACCATTCCACCGGCGCGTCCCGAGAGTTCACTGGAAGCCTTAAACAGTTATTCACCAGAAATACTCGCGTACTACCACGAGGACCGCCCATACCGGGTGGTCATACGACGTTGCTCGTGTGTGCCTGTCCTACAAAAAGGCGCGCGCAACTCACTCGCACTGCTCGCTTCGAGTCTAACACCACACTGACTGGCTCTCGCGCTCCACCCCACCTCCGCCCTACTATACCAGTGACACCCAGCTCAGCTGACGCGACACATTCCAGCTTGTAGCTTACACATTTCCTGGAATTCGTCCCTCGTACATAATTCTTTTATCCTACAATATTATACTATTAGATTATTACATTATACGATTACACATCATTACATTACATGATTACACATTAATTAACAATTAAAAATACGCTGTTAGAAATAAAATTATTTTAAATGAAAATTCACTAGTTAGTAAATAACTCAGTTCAATCCCATAATATTACAGCACGACTAAAATGAAACACCGACCTCTTGGCAGCCAAAAAAAAAAAATAAATAAATAAAATAAATAAAATAAAATAAAATAAATAAAATAAAAATAAACTTGGGCAATGCTGTTGCCCAAGGTGGGCAATGCTGTCAAGAGCGAGGCGTACTAAGAGCCAAGAAAACTTTAGTCGGAATGTTTTTTGATTTAATTTTTAACTTTCGTATATCTTTACGTCAGCCTTTTCATAATTTTGTGTTTACTATTTCCTTAAAATTTAGAAAACTAAAATCGATTATTTTTTTGTCGTAATTTTTTACTACCAATTAATTTATATAATAAAATTAGAGAAAGAAACCACTGAAAAATTTATAAGAATTGTGATGATATAAGTTTTGTCGAAGTACATGATTAAATTCAGTTTCTTATGAACAATACTGAAAGTTACAGAAAAAATACGTTTTTACAAATTGTTTTAAGAATTCAATAAATCTTGTCTTGTTTATAGTGACCTCTAAACACTTTCACTAAAACAATTGAAAAATTTATACGGCATTCGTATAATATGACATCTTATTTTAAAGTTGTCACAAACATAATATCGTATTTTCACTAACTGATATATCAATATTTCCAATATATTTAACTTTTAAAGTGTATACGCTGGGTTGAATCAAGACAACGTATATTATTTAAGTAAATACATTTTATCCAGAGATTTTTTTAAACCCTAAATAAATGTAATTTAATTTAAAGCAAAATAGATAAAGGGTGTTTGTACATTCTGGATGAGAATTTTTTCAAGTATTTTTGTATATTTAATATACTTTGATATGTGCACCATTCGTTGAACGTTCAAACGGTAAGCCACTTCTTCCCACGTACTTGGCAGCATATCGGTTGTTGTTGCTGCTACTGATGCAACAATCCTCTCCCGTAGGTGTTCAATGTCACGGATTTTCTCCGAGTAAAATATTTTTTAACATGCCCATAAAAAAAGAAATCTAGCGGTGTAATGTCTTGGCTCCTTGGTAGCAATGGGATCGTGCCTGTTCTTCCGATCCACCGGCCTGGAAAACGAATTTTTAATGCAGCACGGACGCAGTTGTTGTAATGCGGTGGAGCGCCGTCTTGCTGAAAGAAAATTAATCCTTTTTCTTCTTCAATATCGTCAATCTGTGGAAAGGCGTACTGCTCTAACATATGATAGTAATGAGTTCATTAGTTGTTGTTTTTGGAAAATAAGAACAGGCCAACGACGCGGTCACGCATAAGTCCACAGCAAACATTAAGTTTGGGTGAGTCACGCTGATGTTCGATAATTTCACGAGGTGACTCTGACCCCCAAATCCTGCAATTATGTCGGTTTACTTGTCCACTAATGTAGAAAGTTACCTCATATGAAAACATGACATTTCTCAGAAATTCTCATTTTCCTCAATTTTCCTCAATTTTGTTTAGCATAAGGGTTGCAAATTTGGTTCTTTTAACTTTGACATTTCGTTTAATTTCGTGTGCAAGCTGTATCTTATAAGCACGCAATCTAAGTCTCTTACGTATCGTGAGAGATACGTAACGATACGTACTAACATATCGTATTTACAGAAATAAAGTGTGATTTTAATGCGCTCATGTGCTGGTATAAGTAATCGTACAAATCACACATAGAAAATTCGATCCGGTAGACCATACCGAAGCTACCTCCATTGACTTTTAGCTGACAATGATATGACGTATTCACTAATAAAAAAAATAAACAAAAAAGAATAAACTGTTGTGATGTTTATGGTTACATTTATAAAAAAGCACGTAAAATAAACAAAATTAACTTAAATGAAAAAATTACTTTTTTAAATCCACGTACTTTACCAAAAAAAGAAAGAGATTTAAAAGACTTAAGGAAATCTGGACAAAGACGAATTATGGCCTATTTAAATAAAGTTTAAGCATTAAAGATAATACTTTACTAAAAACCATCTTTTACATAACTGATCGTTTACCGTCATCACATACAGTTACGCAATGAATGAAAAATATAAAAATTACGTCCAATAATATGTATTATTATTATTATAAAAATATATATATATATATATATATATATATATATATATATATATATATATATATATATAATAATTAAAATTACAACAAGCGAATAAAAGGGAAAAGTTTATTTACATAATTTTAAATTGCAAATGAATTTTTTTCCTTAGGTGGTTGTGCTTTAAATCCGCATACGTTAGCCAAGGATAATGATGTCCTAATTTTTATTCAAACGGTTCAAAAAGGTACCGCAGGTAAAAAGTATACGCAACGCTTTAGGTAGAATTCAGATTCACGATTATTTAAATTTTTAAAACGGTTTTTACATTTTTATTATTAATTTTAAAAGTATATTATACAGTATCACTACTTGAACAGGTCTGTTTAATGCATTACGGATTGAAAACGACAAAATATTCAAAATGTTTAATTGATAAAAAGATTTCTTCACCGAAAAAATTACCTGTCCAATATTTTAACGATTTTTTATTCATTGATTTATAATAAATTGTTGCATTATTAATTTTTTGCCTTTAATTTTGATTATGGTACTGTAAAATTAATTAGCTGCACAATTTTCTTATAAGATATTTAATATTTAACGGGTAGTGGGGAATTTTACTTTTATGAGAAGAGATTCACAGTAGTAAATTTTCCGTTTTGAACTATAAAAGTTGTCCATTATTCACACCATGAGGTCTCTGCCTGATTTTTGCTTTAGAAGTCACACTTGTTAGTTGGGATTGTCATCCAGTCGTTCGTGAAATTTACTGTAGAAATACGAGGCTAGTTCCTTTACTGTCGGAAGTTTGAAATCGTTTTGTAGGGATTTATTGCTTACATAAAAAGGAGCTCCAGAAAGAAGTCTTAAAAATTTTGACTAAAACACCTGGAACGGTTTTAAGTTACTCTCTGTCTCTGCTCCAAAAAGCTGGACAAGTGATTATGATATTACATTGCTGCTTAACATCAGTCAAAAGGCTGGTTTGAACTTCTAGAGGCTTTACGAAGGAAAACGAAAAGTGAGGTGGTTTAGGTTACTATTTCCTTCCTCACTGAGTGGAAAAGTATGCTTATGAGCATACCAGGCTCTCCGGAAAGCGTCTACTTTTCATCCTGTAAATGACACCTTTACTTCGTTCACTACAGGGTCTAGCTGTATAATGAATTTCATTGCTCTCAGAGGAGATAACTCTAACTAGTGTCTTTTACACCTCTAACTCTTGTGTTCTTAAGTATTTCAGTCAAATATTTGGCTGACCATGTGATAAGACATAGTATTTTTTGTAACATAGTATAGATGTAGTATAGTATAGTATATATAGATATATATATAAATAGTATAGTATAGATATGTAACATAGGATAGACATAGTATTTTTTTTAGTAACATAGTATTTTTGCAGCCCTGAAACTAGTAGATCGAGTGAAAATAATTTAACACTCCACCTGCCTGTTATGAGCAATATATGATAGTGATTATGTCTATTGTTTGTTGTATCAAAATGTTTTTGTCAACAGTTTGTCATAAATTTTATATAGATGTCTGTAAAAATTTAGTTTTATTTTTCTGGTCGTTTTCATTAATCGTCGATTGTTCTTGCACAGTTTTTTCTTCCTCATAACCTGCGCTCTTTGTGTACTATATTCAGACCCTTCATCGTGAGGAGAATTTGTCTTTAAAATTTCCCGGTCATTCTAAGAAACTTGAACATGTACATACATATATACAAGTTTTATCACAGTATTATAAAGTCTGATCTTCGATTGTCTTGAGAGTGCTTTCTTTTTATACAGTTGGTGAGTTTTCGAAGTTTCGGAGTCCACGCCTGCCATCTTTTCTTGTTGTTCGCTCCACTTTTGCTACCCTTTCGTTGCATTATCTTTTCGAGGTACTTGAAGCTATAAACTGATTAATATCATTCTGGTTCAAAAATTATTGAACATAGATCAATGTAATTGGGTCCATAAAATTACTAAAACACTTAATAAGACTGTTTTGTTCTAAACATGAATTTGGTCAGTTTTTGAAGTTTCGGAGTCCACACCTGCCATCTTTTCTTGTTGTTCGCTCCCTTTTCGCTACCCTTTGGTCGTATTATCTTCCCGTAGGGTTTGAAGCTATAAACTGATTAATCTTATTTTGGTTCAAAAATTATTTAACATAGCTCTATGTAATTGGCTACATAAAATTAACAAAACATTTAATTAAATTCTTTTTTCTAAACAAGAAACATATTTAACTATTTAAACACCACAGGTATACTTGGTGGATTCAATGCATAGCTCATTTAAGAATCCTAACCTCTGTAGTAGTTTGCGCAGGCAATAAAGATTATTTAAAACAATAATAATTATTCATAAGTCAATTATAATAATTTGGATAATTCTTGCATAGTTGTAAATGGTAGTGGAAATAACTTTCAGTTTAAAAACGGTTTGCTTAAGATAAAATTATTTACCTATTTTTCAAATTTCCTTTTGTAATTTGTAAAACTTACTTAAATTACTCAAATTAGTCTATTTAAATTATTGTTAAATACGGATTTTTTTGTATTTTTTATATTTTGTAACTGTTGTTTTCTGTAACTGTAAATCTTTGCAATTCCATTTGTATGAGTATTTCACAAAACAAATAAATTTATTATTATTATTATATTTGGTGGAAGATTATTTGAAAAGTTGTCCGATTTGTCTTACGATTTGTTTGATAAAGTTACATTTTCCTAGAATTTAACAACGAATCAACAATGAATTTAAATGTAATGAACACTTGATTCTAAACTAGAGTAGTAACAATAAACTACAAGCTTAATAAAAGGGAATAAAATGGTGCGTAAAATAAGAATCAATCATGTATTTAATAATACATTTAATTCGTTTTGTATGTTAAACAGAGTAAATCAAGAGACGTATTGAATGATAGCATGCAAAGAGGATGCTGGGTTGCTGGAGATTCTCCTTTTATTTCTTTGTAATTAAATACCATGTCACTCACTCCATTTAATTTAAATCACAGGAAATCAAAGCAAAATGATACAACTTCAACACCCCTTAATATATTACAGTTGAGGGGTTTAATTTATTAGCAAGCATATAAAAGACAAATACGTAATCTTTGTCTCAGAAGTGATATCTGTTAATAAATTTAATTTATTGCTGTAGCACAATTTTCTGTTTTAATTAATTAATTTTAACCTAATTATTTTTAATATATTTTGACCTAATATATTTTGACTTCTGTAGTTATTATGTTTTTGTTTTTGAGCCATCAACAAAGAAACCGGTTTCTGGAAATGTAATAGTTGTTTCGTCCGCCCGTTATAGTGTCCTTTCATTTTTTAAATTTGAAAAAAAATTTAAACAGCCTTAATCTAACCTTATAACAATTTAATTATTTAATTACACGATTAATAATTTACAATTATTGTTTAAATAACCTATTAACAAATACAATTAATTTACATAAATTAATTAAAAAATTTAAGTTTAGACTAAATTTGACTTAGAATAGAATACTTTCTTTAAGAGCTATAAGAATTTATTTACCTGACCACAACCACTTGCTACCACTCGTACGCATACGCTCTATTTACCGTAATGCAAAACCGGTCCCGTAACGACACTATTTCAAACGGCCCGACAACACTTTTCATCCATAATTCAATTATTGACTTACCACCTACAAAGGTGCTAACTATTATACCTGCGGTTTAATACCTTCTCAAATAATAAAGATCCTTCTAACGAACTCGCCGCTATTCTGGAACGTAGTAGAAGAAATAAAAATAAAGTCCTGGACAAAATTAATTTATCATGTAAGATTTAGGGTTAAGTGCAAAAAATCATTTTCTTCATTGTCCCAGGTTCATTTCTGTTCCTGTTACTCTTTGTATCTTAAAAAAAAATATTTTTTTACCAATTTTAATGAAAAAAAAAACAGAACATCACTAAAAACCGCTAAATTAAGCGATAAACAAAAAAATGTTAAAAATAAAAGTTGCAGGTTTTTAAATCTTATACAACTTTTATTACAAAATTTTTTTGCGTTAAAATGCATATTAAGGCCGTAATCTTAAGAAAACCATTTTTTAACACGAGAGCACAGCCTCCCCAAGAATTTGAGCAGATATGGCGCCTACCCTATTTTGTAGAGTAAAAAAAAAATATAGTAATTGAAGCGATTTTTAGAAAAATCGTAAGAGCCGTTTTTGAGAAAATTGCAAAAAAATAAAAAATTACACGAAGAAACTTCCGGTGGACCGATTTTGATTAAAATGTTTATGTCAGGTCTTCTAGTAGTACCTAACTTAAGTTTCAAGTTTCAACTTCCTACGATGTTCGGTTCTTGACATTATTTTGTTCAAACACACACACACACACACACCAATCGCTAAAAAAATGTTTTTTTTTGGGTTCAGGGGTTTGAAAACGTGTAGATCTGGTGAAAATTCGATTTCAAAAATCGTCAAGAAAACAATACTTTCCTTCCTATATACTCATACAGGCAAGAGAAAGTAAAAATAAATAAAATAAAAACAATTCAGATGACTGAAATATAGCCCAACTAATATACATTGATTCAGAATTAAATTTGTAAAGTAAACGCCAAGACGCTTCATCAATGTGTGGTCTGCCTCCTCATGTCATTCATGTTATCATTTGTATCATTGTCATCTTCAGCATGTTTGCAATTATAATTCATTGTCCGGATACAAATAAATAATATATTAAAAAAATGTAATTTATAAATATAACCCTAAATGGAACCAATAGAAGGAATCGGGTGGGTTTGAATATTCATATGAATTTCAGGGCGATTTGCCATCAGTGACGCTGAGAAATACGTTATTAAAAAAAATAACATTTTTACGTACAATACAGTACAGAAATGAGCGCATATAGTCAAACGTATATGAAATGTGTTACTTTGTAACATTTTATATTGGTTTATTTTCTAGGTTATATCAGTGCCTTCTGCATTTCATATTTTGATTGTAGAACTTGTATGTATGTCATATTCTAGTAAACATGACACATATATCATGTTTCTCTACAGAACCTGTTTCATTTTTATTATATTTCATGGCTTCTTACAACGATAACTCAACCCACCTGTTTTTCATTTTGTTATAATATATATATAACGCTTTTCAAAAGGTTTCACGGTTAAAAAATGCGGAGGAAAGAGTAAATTGGATGACATTTTTATTTTTATTAAAAACTATTCTTATTTGAAATGTACTTGGCACCACTTTAGAAGATGCAGAAGCAATGTAACCTTTTAATTAATTAAATAAAAAAAGTTAATCCTTCTAAAAACTAAAAAAAATGTAAGGGATTTATCATTTGTATTTTTAGTGTAAATAGAATATGTGCTTTGGTCACAGTAAATTAAATCAATCATTTAATCAATATTGAAAAAGTAAAAATGAATTGAAAAAGTATTATCTTATATATTTTTTTGTTCTTAAGTATTTATCTAGCGCGGTATACTTACTTGCCCAACCTTTATATTTGATAAATTGCATTTTAACTTGATACTGGAAGAGGATCCATTGCAGCGTACCCTTGAATTAAATAGAATAAAAACATTATATTTTAATTTAGATAAATGAAAAAACATCCATTTTATTTTTATGAGATTAGAAGATACTGATTGTGGCTTTAATTTTCTCTTAAAATTTTTACATTTATCATTTTCAGGAAAAATGGTAACAATCTATTTTCTATGAGAGGTGAATAATCCTTTGAAATTTTTAATAGAAAATTAATCTATAGTTTTATGCGATAACCAAATAAGAACTACAGACGGAATAGTAAAGGATTTATTGAAATTGGAGCAGATGTTTTGATTTTTTCATCAAAACTATACTCAGAAAAATTATGAAAATCACACAGCAGTAACAAGATTTATGAAGATAAAGCATAAAATTATTTATTTATTCAAAACATGTACAATGAAATTCAGTAAACTTATTTACTTATTCTTGCATTGGATTAGCCAGTGCGAGGGATTTAGACGGCCGGTCTTACAGAAGGAGAGATATTTAACAGCAAAATCCCCGCAAAATAATAGGTCTAAAGATAATAGACGGACAATACAGGTTGCGAGAACGAGAAGACTGTACACAAAAATATGGTGTGAAAAACTCACGCAACTTTCTCTTGCCAATGCAAATAATGCACAATATAAGCTAATATTAGTAATAAAACATTCAATAAACAAATAAGTAATTTCAAGAAAACATAACCTTATTCTAATCATGAGTGAATGGTGCAAAATGAAAATCAAACTCAGTTTGGCTTAAAAATACGGAAAATCACTCATTCATGCTAAATTAGGCTCTGTAGAGAAAAATGATTAAAATAAAAGTTCTAGATCTTTTAATTTCCTATAAATTTGATTATATACACTTTTGTCGTAAAATGCATACTAAAGGCCTACTAAGGGTAAAATCTTAAAAAATTGATTTTTTTACAAATTTTCGTGAAAAAAATAAAAAATCGCTAATTACCGCTAAATTAAGCGCAATACAAAAAAATATTTGAGATAAAAGTTGTAGGATTTTAAATTATTTATAACTTTTATTATATACATTTTTGCGCTAAAATGTACGTTAAAGCCGCAATTTTTTTACGAGAAAACAGCCTTCCCAAGAATTTCAGCAGACATGGCGTCTACCCTATCTTGTAGAACATTAAAAATGTAGTAAATGAAGCGATTTAAAGAAAAATCGTAGGAGCCGTTTTTGAGAAAATTGCAAAAATGTGAAAAATTACATGAATAAACTACAGTAGCTACTTCCAGTCGACTGATTTTGATGAAAATGTTCGTGCCTGGAATAGTGGTATCTAACATAAATTTCAAGTTTAATTTGCATACGATGTTCCGTTCTTGAGATATTTTGTTCACGCACACACAGACGAATCGCTAAAACATAATAATAATAATAATAATAAATTTTTCGGTTCAGGGGGTCTGAAAACGTGTAGATCCGGTGAAAACTCGATTTCGAAAAATCAACATGAAATTAATACTTCCTTCCTAAATTCATATAGGCAAGAGAAAGTAAAAGAAAGGAATTACTAAATGAAGCGATTAGACAGATAAGAATAAAACTCTATGGGCACCTGTATAGAATTGATGACAAACGGAAAAAAATAATTTAAGACATCAAACAATGAACCCAAAGATATCGGATAAGTGGTTAAAATTAAGTCTAATGGGATATTGAGGAAACTGGAATAAACCTATAAAAAATAATGGATCGCACAAATTTCTGACAAATAACTGGACCTTAAGGACTTCCAAAATAGTAAAAACAGAATTTGGATTGGGTGAAAGAAAGAATAAGATTCTATAGTGAACAAATGCTGAGAATGTGGGCTGCAA
This sequence comes from Catonia carolina, assembly GCA_035578175.1. NCBI lineage: Eukaryota > Metazoa > Arthropoda > Insecta > Hemiptera > Achilidae > Catonia > Catonia carolina. The sequence goes on from JAQMRL010000005.1 coordinate 24,347,959, forward strand.
AAAGAGCTCCCACAAAAGTCTTAAGTCACTTTATTTGGTCTAAAATTGGCCCTACAACGAAAAATATTAATTACGTTTTAAATATTCCATAACTAACGGTCTTTTAGGTTAATTTAAATAATAATTATAATATTTTTGCATTCTGTATGATAGTGTACTCGTCAAATATCGGTACCAATATAGTTTTGCAACATGACAATGCTCGTCCACACACTTCGTATGGAACTGAAGAAGTTCTGAGAAACCTGAAGTTTGAGAACCTCCTTATTCCCCCGACCTCGCACCTTGCGATTTTAATTTTTTCTCCTACTCAAGAGAGACCTTAAGGGTAATCATTACAGCTCGGAAAATGAGGTGAAGGCAGCTTTTAAAGCTTTATAAAATAAATCATGTTTGAGTGCCTGTATTATTCGAAAAGTGGTTAAGTTCTCTTTCTATTTCGTTTGAAACAATCATTTATTGTCACAACGGATCACTTGTTTTATTTATTATGAATTCTACATCGTCCTGGGTACGAGAAAAGTCGGAAGAATTTTTCAGTGATGGAATGAAAAAACTTGTTTTATGTTGGGAGAAATGTGTAATGCTTAAAGGTGACTATGTTGAAAAACAAATATATGATTTTGAAGGTTAGGAATTTTAATTTAATTTGTGTTTACCTGATTGTTTTTGTTCGCGTTCTACAAGCATGTATGCATTAGTTATCAGCCCACCCTCGTATGTGTCATTTGTTAAATTTAATGTAACTTTTAATTTCGGAAAATTAAAAGTTTCAAAAACAAAAATTTCAAAAAATTATAGAATTCCAGAAAGCCTCTTCCATAGTGTAGCTAAAAGATACAAACCAATGAGAAGAGATATTGGCAGGTCGCAGAAAAGATGGGTGCCGGAACAGATAAAAATGCCTCGTGAGAAGAGAATTTTTTAAAGCCTTTTTTAATTTGCATTTACGATCCAAATGGAACGTAAATAACACATACAATTTTTCTAGACTTTACGGTTCATAGGATTTTGAGATGATCGAGTGAATGGGTCTAGTTTTTATTTGGTAGATTTATATCATCATTATCTAAATGTAATTTATTAATACTGTGTTCATACCAGCATGTTATGATAAATATCATTTACATTATAGAAATTTATAATATCGGTTTAAATAAAAAAAGAACAAAGAAAACCAATGCGGGTGAATGAATAGCAGTCGAGTAATTAATTTTCATACAACATACAGAACAACCCCGGGAAAGCATTATTATGTAATATGTTATATATTATAAATTTTCAATTTTTCCAAAGTATACTTACTAATTAATTTATAACAAACGTATAATAACTGTTCTTTAATAATTTTTAAATACCGTATTAATAATTCTGTGGATTAATAGGTAAAACTGGGTGTAACTATTTTACTATAAAATAAATCATGTTGAGTGCCTGTATTATTCGAAAAGTGGTTAAGTTCTCTTTCTATTTCGTTTGAAACAATCATTTATTGTCACAACGGATCACTTGTTTTATTTATTATGAAGCTCGTATTTATTGCAGTTATCAGGATTAATAAAATGATATAACAGTAAGTTACGAACAACATTTAATACAGAATTTATGGCGTACTGTACGTTTCTGCTACAAAAAGGTGCGTTTAAACTTGCAACAACGTGTAGTTACGGGATACTGTTACGTGTCGTATTTTAGATTTTTTTTGGCGTAACGTCCGACTGTTTGCAATTACTGCTAATGCAGACGGTGAAGGATGAAATGATTATTTGTAACGTAAGAAAATATGTCGTACCTGAATGGGGTTCAAACCTAAGACCGCATGATAAGAGGCGAGCGTACTTTAGAGAGCACATCGCAATCGAGACATCATAACTTTTCAGCATGATGTCGGGGCGTTTTTTTTTCTTATTATTGTCCAACATCGCAAAAAGGAATATGTTACGTACTGATGTTGCGCATGCTCGAAGCATGTTACAGCTCTTAGATTGTGTCTAATTTCTTCTTCAGCTCCTATATCTGGTCTGGACGTTAGTAAACCAAATTTTGTACTGCTGTTTGAAAAAGTTACACCAACAAAACACAAAACTATTTCATGTTAGCAAGCTAGGATATCCATCTTTTACCACGTCCTTGAATGCTCTCAACGTGACCTTGAATTTTGAAGGGGCCCTTACTCCAATTTATGAATCATGTTGGTATTGAGAGTATTAGATTGATATTGTTGTTTTTTAGATCATTAGCAGAAAGGCTGGTTTTAACCTGTAAAGGATTTAATAAGTAAAACGAGGAGTGAGGTGGTTTACCATTCCCTTCCTCACTTAGTGGAAAAGTATCCTTATCAGGATGCCAGGATCTCCGAAAAGCACCTAATTTCCACCCTGCAAATGACACCTTAACTTCATTCACCACACAATCTGTCTTTATAATGAAATTTATTACTCTCAGAGAAGATAACTCTGTCTAGTGTCTTTTACACCTCCACGTCTTCTGTTCTTAAATAGTTCAGTCATATAATTGGCTATGTGTTAGAAACAGAACTATTTTTGTAGCCCTGAAAACAACAGATCAAGTACAATTAATTTAACGGTCCACCTGCCCGTGCCCGTTATGGACAAATAAAATTAACACACACACACACACGTGCGCGCGCGCGCACACACACACACACACACACACACACATATATCATTATTTTTGTAAACTACTACAACTACTACTGCTACTACTTTAATCCTATTTGAATATCAAACACAGATCAAATTTATACCAAATTAAAATTAAGCGGGACTAATACATTACTAGTTTTTCTTGGTACTGAGTCCTATTTTTTCGGGTGATGCCATTTAATTTTTGTACATTAATAAATCAGCTAGTTGAAATAGAATTTAGAAGTATATGGTGTAAAATTGTTGTTGTTACTAATTCAATATTCCACGTTGTTCTTATAAATTTTTGAACATCTTTTTAGATTCGTTGAATTTATAAGCCAATGTACTTTTCAAAAGTTTTTTAAACCTTGTGTGTGCATTGCAATAATTTATGTTTAATTTAAGAATAATAAACAACCCCACGGCTCAATTATATGAGAATCATATGTATGACTTGTAAATAAGGTGTATACATGTACAGTTTCAGACCGATCATTCCTAAAGAGTATAATTAATTGAACTCTAACCATCAAAGTAAACCGGTAAACACTACCTAGTATTCAAATCCATATAAAACCTTTACTAGGATTTGAACCACAGAACCTTCGACTCTGAAAATCACCCGTTAAACTTCTGCCTCACGGCGACGACTTTACCACTAGACCAATCCAGTGGGTTCCAAATATTTTTAAATTAATATTAATTTATCGATGTAGGAGGATTTTAAAATGTCAAATCTACACGGCCCAAATTATAGGAAGGATAATCAATATTCTATTACAATTTACTGCGAATTGATAATTTATAAAATGTAATAAATATTTATATATAAATTTATCTGTAATTATGACACTGATAAATAATTTTAATTAATTTGATTTGATACAAGCTTATACATCATTCACTCTCTGTAAAACAAATTATTATTTATACCCTATTGTTTAAAATCATGTTTTATTAATATAAACATTTTTGCTTTCAAAGTATCTTTTAATAATGTCAAAAACATGGTTTTATCAATGATAAAATACATTTTTGATTTTTATAATTTAGATACATGTATAAACTATAGTCATTATTTTAATTATTTTTATTTTGTTAATATTTAAAATTGCCCAAAGTAGGTAGGTGGAGTGTTAAATTATTTGCAGTTGATCTGCTAGTTCTAGGGCTACCAAAAATAGGTTTTCTTATCACACGGTCATCCAATTATATAATTGAACCATTTAAGAATAGAAGAGGTAGAGGTGTAACGACACTAGTCAGAGTTATATCTTCTGAGAGGATCTAAATCAGCTATTTCTATAAAATTTAGCTTTAGATTTCTCAGAAATTTCTGAAGTTATTCAAATGAATTTGAGTCTTATATCCCTAATGTTTAAAGGAATAATTTAGTATGACCTCTGGTTAATACTTTGAGATGAGAAGGTAATTTTGACATTCACGTCAGAAGACTGTTCAGATGTTTGCGCCTACCAATTAAAACTTTGTGCTTCCCGTTCATATGTTCATTCGACGTAGGACGTTTGTTCATTGCTGTACGAGATCATGAATTTTGTTAGTTTGTGTTATAAATGAGAGTTATGAAAAATATTGGGCAAGTTTACTGCACCAGGATAAAAACATGTTTGTTTTTATCAAAAGTTAATTTTATTTCTTCACTTCTTAAACTTGAATTCTAAGACAGTTACGAGATACATTAAAATTATAATAATAATAATAATAATAATAATAATAATAATAATAATAATAATAATAATAAAAATCGCTTTCATTAGATGTCGCGTTTTTTGGCTGTTGGCAATTTTTAAAAAGGCTTACCTTTGACTTATGGAAAAAACCATTAGTGATTTCTGTATCTACTCTTTAAGAGGAATGGAATAAGACTATTTTTGTTTCCAAATTCCGACATTGATTTCTTGACTTCCCGCTTTGGACCACTTCCGATCGAAACTGGAACTTCAAACCCAATTTAGACCCACAAACTTTTTGTGTAAATTACGAATCCGAAAACCATTTGTTTCTATCTCTAGTAGTTTTTGACATCTGGGTGTAACGAATGGACGGACTGACAAAGGAAAATGATAAAAAGATAGATGAGAATTTTTAAAAAATTGCTACCAAAATAAATTATTTCTAATGACTATACGTTGAAATCTGTTCAATTTATGAAAAATAAGCAACCTCATGACCCAATGAAATGAGGATGATGTGTATGACGTGTAAATGAGGTATAGTTTTGTACAGATTCAGGCCATCTGTTCCTGAGAGAGTATGGTTAATTAAACCCCAACCATGAAAGTATTCCGGTAACCGTTGGCCGGTATTCAATTTTTTATAAAAGTAACTACCTTTACCAGGACTTGAACCAAGAATCTTCGTCTCCGAAAATCAGCTGTTAAACAGTTGACTCGCGGTGGTTCTTTTCCACTGAACTTTTTCACTGTTGGGTATAATAATAATAATAATAATAATAATAATAAGGTTTTTATATCATCACTACAAAATTATAATATAGACAATCAAAAAAAAAAAAAAAAATTTCTAGTCAATGTTTTCACAGCTAAAACAAATTGATATAAAATAGCAATAGTAGTAGACTCTAACAATTCAAATAAAGTTACACTTAAAAACATATTTTCAGAAAGATTACTGTAAAAAAATGAGCTATCCTTAACATTTAGGAACCCAGATTAGGGTTTATCATCATTTAAGATGCATTAGATTTAGTATTGTAACATTATTGTAACAGAACAACATGGAAAAAACTTCCTAAGCGCATTCGCCAACTGATGACTGGGGTCAGCGATGATATTAGTCATTTGTTTATTAAACACATGATATCATATAGCTTAGTCAGATGGATCGACAGTAGAGGAATTGTATCGATGCACAGGAGCGGCAAAGGTGAAAATAGTACAAGTAGAGCAAGCAACGTCTTCCAATTTTTTTTAATTGTTAAATATTTAAGTAGTTTAATTGAAATTTACAAATAGTTATAACAGTTATAATTTATTGTGGTAGTTAATTTATTTGTTAATACTTGTTATAAGTTTTAGGAACGTTTATCATTTATTAATAACCAGATCCTTAAAATAACCTAGGATAGACGGTAAAATATTATAACTGCTATTTTATCACCGATTGATAAATCCATCTGAATATTAAACAATCATTACTTTAAGTTGTTTTGAATTATTTGGTTTATTTTTTTGTTAATTTTTATATTTTTCAGTTTTTTTAGTAGCTAAAGTTAATAAATCTTTTTGATTTTTTCTTATATTTTCAAGATATAGTGGTTTAACATCAAATCAATAAGTATATAATTTCTAAAGAAATAACTAATTGAACTTGTAATACAATTTTTTTGTCCCTAATGCATGTACGTTGCAATCTGTTCAATTCAGAACAATAAGCAACCCAATGACCCAATGACATGAAGATGTGTATGACGTGTAAACGAGGTGTAGTCTTGTACAGACCCAGGCCAACCATTCCTAAGAGAGTATGGTTAATTGAACCCCAACCTTCAAAGTACACTGGTAACTACTACTGTCTATTATTCAATTCCGTATAAAAGTAACTACCTTTACTAGGATAAAATTAATTAACGAAATTTTAAGACAATGTAAGGCTGCTAAAAATACTTTTAGAATTAAATAAGATGATACGATTAGATCATAATTTTAACGTTTTACAATTTTACGAGTTTCTTCGTTATGTCTCATTATGAATTAAGTAATCTTTATTAAAACAAGGAAACAACATACGATTAAAACAAACACTTGTCCGATGGGAATATACCGAAGCTTTACTGTACATAAGTAGATACAACTTTGCCTAATACGTACATATATAATCTCTGTATTCATTGTAATTTGTAAAACGTATTAATTTACTGTTATTTAAAATTTAAATTGAATTGTTAATATTTAAAATACTGAAAAGGTTTATTACATTAATTATTTCAACTGTTGTACTTCACGTCATAATTTAGTTTGAAACTTGTGCGTTCTGAATACTCTTTTCATGTTACATTCAAGTTATCTACTGTAGTTTTTACTTTCTCTTGAATATATAGGAAGTAAAGTAAAAAAATGAGCCAGAAAAATTTGTTTTTATGTCGATTTTTCGAAATCGAGTTTTCAGCGGATCTACACGTTTTTAGACCTCCTGAACCCCAAAAACAAGTTTTTAGCGATTGGTCTGTGTATGTGAACAGAATATCTCAAGAACGGAAAATCGAACGAACTTGAAACTTAAGTTAGATACCACTAGAGAACCCGACATAAAAATTTTCATCAAAATCAGTCAACTGGAAGTAGTAGTTTATTTGTGTCATTTTTCACTTTTTTGCGATTTTCCCTTAGAAGTATTTTCTAACTTTTGTTGTAGATTCTCTATAAAAATCTGGTGTGAAACACTCACACAGCTTTCTCTTACCAATGCAAATAATTAATAATATAACCTAATATTAGTAATAAAACATTAGAAATAAACAAACTTTAAAAAACATAATCTAATTTTAATCATGAGTGAATGATGCAAAATGAAAACCAACTGAAATTGGGTTTAAAAATACGGAAAATCACTTTTTGAAGCTAAAGTAGGCTCTGTAGAGAAAAATGCTATTTATAAAAGTTGTAGATCTTTTAATTTTCTATAAAATATTTAATTATACACTTATTCTTTCTAAGGCTGAAATCCTAAAAAAATCGATTTATTTACACATTTTCGTGAAAAAAGAGAAAATCGCTAATTATCGCTGAACTAAGCATTAAAGAAAACATTTTTGAAATAAAGTTGTAGGATTTTAAGTTCTCTACAACTTTTACTATATACATTTTTGCGCTAAAAAGCATATTAAAGTCGCAATCTTAAAAAATACAATTTTTACGAGAAAACAGCCTTTTCAAGAATTCCAGCAGAAATGGCTCCTACCCTATCTTGTAGAGCATATTAAAATTAGTAAATGAGGCGACTTTAAAAGAAATCGTTTAAGAAAATCTCAGAAAAGTAAATATGACACGAATAAACTACTACTTCCGGTTGACCGATTTTGATGAAAATGTTCGTGTCGGTCCGGTAGTAGTATCTTACTTATTTTTCAATTTGAAGTTCTTACGATGTTCCGTTTTTGAGATATTCTGTTCACATACACTGACACACACAGACTAATCGCTAAAAATATGCTATTTTTGGGTTCAGGGGGTCTGAAAACGTGTATATCCGGTGAAAACTCGATTTCGAAAAATCGAGGTAAGAGAAAGTAAAAATGAGTCACTTGCCTCCAACTAGATTTATCACAAACTAAACCTAATTACATTCAATATTAATTTGTTTGTTCTTCTTCTTCTTTAGTTTTCGTCCCAATTGGAGAACTTGAGTCATTCCATGTTTGTGTCTTTGTAGAACGACTTACAGAGTTAGTTTTTTTTGGTTTAACGTCCGGCTGTTCTGCAATTACTGGTAATGCAGACTGTGAAGGATGAAATGACTTTTTTGTAAAGTATGAAATATGCCGTGCCTGAATTGGATTCGAACCTAAGACCGCATGATGAGAGGTGAGCACGTTACCAACTACGCCAATGCGGCCGGCTACGGAGTCAGTTTGCCGCTGTTTCTTTCCCTTCCATACCAGTTTCATATTTTTGATCTAACGGCCCTCATTTTCCCACTTATAATAGCGTTGAGTTGTTTTCTTTCTTTGAATGGGAGTCGGAAAAGCATACTATCTTTTAACACTTTCTTTTCTTCTTGGTTTTGAATTATTTCCTCAGTTATGATTAAATCTTTCGTGTCGGATTTTATTTCCTGGAACCATTTATTTTGGGTATTATTTTTAAGTTGGTAACTTAAGAGCTGCTTAATGAGCCTTGTATCAGGTAGTCTGCAGAGGTGACTGAAAAAGGCATCTTGCCTTAATTAATTTGTTTATTATACTCCATTTTAATAATGACTCAGTCAAAATAAATGATTATCTCCATATATAATTGTATTTATATTTATAAATGGGATTCCATAAATAAATAAATGAACTTTATTTTTACGTAAAATAATATACATTATATATTTGACAAGTATGCACATAACGGGCAGGTGGAGTGTAGGGCTACAAAAATAGTTATGTTTCTTATCACATAGTCTGCCAATTATATGACTGACGTATTTAAGAACAGAAGAGTTAGAGATGTAAATGACACTAGTCAGAGTTATTTCGTCCTACAGTAATGAATTTCAATATAACGCCAGACCCTATGGTGAATGAAGTCAAGATGTCATTTGCAGAGTGGAAAGTGAGTGCTTTTCGGAGGACTTGGCATGCCGATAAGCATACTCTTTCAACTGAGTGAGGAAGCCAATAGAAAACCACCTCACTCCTCGTTTTTACTTAGTAAAACCTCTAGAGGTTCAATCCAGCCTTTCGGCTGTTGACCTAAACAACAATATGACAAGTAAACATTTCATGACTTCACCCCATACAATACACAATTTCTTACAATAAAATGAACGTAACCTATGCAAAAATACACAACCTATTACATTAACCATTTCTATACTTATCACGAACTATTTTACAATATTTTTACAGTAGTATTAATGTACTTAATTAGTTTTCAACTATAAAAACACTTTGAACAATAACAAAGTTTACTACGATAATAAACTATTTCTAAGATATAGCAATCAACATTTTCAACTGAAATGATTTTAGAATTTACATCTTGGAATTTATGTATCTATATAAATTAGTATCAAACAATTATAACTTTTAAATAAATAATTTAAAATGCACCTATGTTGAACAATAAAATTAACAATAATTTAGTCAGCTAACTGCATGAAATAACACTGTAACAGAATCCATATGGAACGTTTTACCTTTTATGTATTCCCTTTTGTAGCTATTTCATTAAATAGAAGTCTCACTCATGTTATTATTGTATTTAATTGTCGGAGTATTATAAAAGTACTTAAAATATAATTAATAATTCACAATGAAACTTCATCGCGTTTGTAACTTCTACATTAATTACTATCTCGTATCTCAATAATGAGCTACAATTGGAGAATCATGTTATAAATTATTTTGTTTTATGAATGAACACTAATAGCGGTTGATAATTTATTCTACCGTTATTGATACTATGGAAAGAGGCCACCATATTGAAAATTGGTCAGAGAGAAAGGAAAATTTATCTTTACAACTAATGTCACAGCAAAACGGATTACATTTTTTGCTAATTTTTCTCCAGTAGTAAGTACATTTTATTATTAATTTTTTGACTGATATACGAGTTGTATCCATTGAAAAAATTTAATTGTAGATTAACTCAAAATCCCTATCTTATATCATGTTTTCTTCTTTAACAGTTAAGAAATATTTACAAACAGTTTAACAAAGACTTTAAATGTGTTAAAAGTGTTAGAATATATCTTGAAGAAGACATCACTCAGCAGCGTTGCTTCCGTGTAATCGTTTAACTATAAGTGATAAAGGGTTTCTTCTTGGGTCCGGACGATGTACAACTTTTTTTTAATACGGAGAAAAACATCGTTTTGTTTTGAAATTGATGGACGAGGTGAATGAAGGTGTGAAAAGTAGAGAATAAAGACGTGATACGTAAAAAAATGAAGGTGTGTTTAACAGATGATTGAATATTGATTTGATGATTGAGTATTTAGATACACGAATGTTATTAAGATTAAGTTTATTGAGATATGAGTTAACTTTTCGTAATATAATTTTGTGTTTTTAATATTGAAAGTAAAATAATAGTACACTATATTAACATAAGACATTGTGACAATTATCTCTAAGGTCCGTTTCGGGATCTGCGTAAATTTAATAATTAACACACTAAAGTTTAAGATTACAATTATTTATTATAACTAAAATTACAATTAATAAAGTGACTAAAATCTACAGGTAAATTACTTTTATTGAATAAAAAACTAATTATAATTAACTAATAACAACTAATAAACTTAACCAATTTACTAAATACTATTTACATCAATTATACAGAATAAACTTAACAATAAGCAGTAACGCTGGCTTGTTCCAAACGTAACCGTTAAGCACTACGTGATTCGCTCACTCAAACAGACAAATTGAGACTGAAACTGAACCGTAAACAAGCCGGCGCTATATAGGTGGGCTAATGGAGAGTTCGAGAAAAGACAGAGATCATCGATTTAATAATAAAATACAAAATCCTTCTGACGGCTTCTGGATAAATCTTAACAAATTAGGATTTAGAAGGTGTTACAAAAAGGCAAATTATCTGAATAGGTACTCGGCTCTTACAATACCGGTACAATAATATAATATATAATAATATAATAATAATATATTCCGAACGAGCCCTATATCGAGTATCATTGTTGAATCTCGACAATTACCGCTCAGTCTACGAAGGGAGAAACTAAGTGCATCGTATTGTCTTAAAATTGCGACTACACCAAAAAACCCTACATATGATAACATATTTACTAACAGATATTCACACATATACTCAACCAAGACATCGCTGCCAAAACCTATGTATTATCGCATTTCTGAAGAGTTCACAACTATTCCATTCGTCCCAAATTCAATCATACACAGAAATCATCCTAAGGACCCTCCTTGGCTTATGGAATCACCTAAAATAGAAATGTCGCTTATGGAATTTACAAAAAGTAACACAAACTCACGGGTATACACTACAACATACACCTCCATAAGTAACAGATATTCCAATAACCTAAAAATTTTTACAGATGGTTCAAAAACAAACAACGCCTCCGGCTGCGCTTTTGTACTCCCAGCAGAAGAAAAGCTCTTTAAATTACAACCTTGGTCCTCTATTTTTTACTGTGAGGCTTACGCAATTAAACAAGCTTTAAAGTACGTACGTTCATCATCACAGAAATACTTCCTTATTCTCTCCGATTCTAGAAGTGTGATAGAGAGTCTCAAAAACACCTCCATTGAAGATCCTATTATAGAGAAACTTCTTTCATTGTACACCAAAGTTTTTAAGATGGGTAAACAAGTAGTATTTGTGTGGATTCCATCCCATGTTGGCATTGTTGGAAACGAAAAAGCTGACGGAGCTGCTAAAAAGGCCTTAACCTTACCAATGCCAACATGCTTCAAAATTTCATTCAAAGATGTCAACAACAAATTACACAAATCTCGTCTTCAAAAATGGAATGACACTTGGAAAAATTGTCCCCCCAGTAAACTTCACAATGTCAGAGAAAATATTTTTGAAAAACAACCCATACAATTCACCAACCGACGTGATCAAGTAATACAAACTAGATTCAGAATTGGACATACTTTTCTCACACATGGACATCTACTCACAAGAAAACCTCACAACACTGCAATTACTGTCACTCCAAAATCACAATACAACACATCTTTACTGACTGCACATCTCTGAAAACGTTTCGGCGCACATTTAACTTGCCACGCGATGTACACGAATGTTTTAAAGATGAATACAATATATCCAGATCTATGGATTATATCAAATTCTTGTACCCGCGTGGATTACTTTAAAAACTGAATAGAACTTTCATCATGATTGTGAATGTTTATTTTGTGAAATTGTTTGCATTTTGTTTATATTCTTTGTTACTAATGTTAGCCACATTGTTAGTTTTTAAGCTTTTATAAGTATATTATTAATAATCTGTTGTAGAATAACATTCTAGAAGTCGCTAAAAACCTGGTTGTTGATGTGACTTTAAATAAAGTATTAAAAAAAAAAATAATATACCTGTTCAACAATAGCTACCTTTACTATAAAAACCGTTTATTATTACTCATAATATTTCTAACTATTTCTCGGAAAACCCTATTTATTACTCTTATTATTTACGTTAAAATTTTTAATCTCTCAGTCTTCCTCGAAAATTCTCAAACCCATATTCTCTTTAAATATTGTCACACTATATTATTTCAGCATCTACAGAACCTACCTCATCAAAATTTTAAGAACGGTTTAATTGGTGTTGTTTTTTTTTTACATAAGCCGAGGGTTTTTTGCATGATAAGTTTCGTAGGAGCTTATAAAAAAAATTATTTTAAATTTCGTAGAGGTAAATATTTTGTCTAAAATATAATTTTATTTATATGTTGTCTAAAATGATAGAATAATTATTGTGTAGTTATCTACACTAAACAAATTTGTTATTTGGGTTCGCATATTGACACACGAGTGACTTGAAACAGATCATATTGACTTGAAGAGAAACTAACTCGAAGTTAGACGAAAACAACTCTTCACATTGCTTTCCAGGAGGTCAAAACTCCTTCACTCAAAACTGTTGTAGTACATATCTCTACTCCAATCTATTCGGATTTACGGGTATCAGATATCTGGCTCTACTAAACCCACAGTAATCATTAAATTACAATGCCTTCAATCCAAGAACTAATACAAAACCTTAACATGTCTTATTCACGCGGTAATCCCGCAAGCAGACTTTATAGAAGATGGAGTAGAGACATCTTATGAAATATTTAAAAATTTCCTTTGGAAGTCCTACTACTGAGTATTGTTATCCCTTAATCATATTTCTACTCATTATCGATAAAATAAATCCTCAAATTTACTAGTTGTTTGTAGATACAGTTTGTAGCTACGTAACATTTATAAAGTAAAAAAAAAAAATTAAAAAATACATGTAGCTTACTTTTATTTTGGAAAAGAATTTAACTCTTTCTTTTAAAAAAATGATATTTTTATTATTTACTAGCGGACTTGTACTCGCTTCGTTTTGTCTATTAAAATTGTACCTACAATAAAAGTGGAACTAAATAAATAGCGGATCTCCTCTTTGGCTTTGCACAGGTAACAGGTGTAATACCTGTTCTTTCCTGCGTTGATTCTGTTGACTTAAATTCTTTTATTTAAAAATTTGTCGGATAAACAGCATAAAGAGTACCCAATTCTTAGCTGGTTTTCTGTTAGTGTGCTTTTAAAAACATGTCCAGGCTTTTTACACTTCATAAAGATTTTACGTAAAAAAATCAAGGTTCATGTATGTTAATGATCACAGTTTTCTCTATATTGTTAATATTTTAAAAGTAAAATTCAATGATCCGTTTTAATATGGGGGCAATTTTTTAAAAAATGTTATTTTGTCTCCACGTGACGATAGGGAGATTTTTTCGACTGAACCTTCCATTTTTATAACAGTATTGTGCCAAGTTAGCCTTTTACATTTGTAGCAAATAAAACATAAATGGAAATGTGATAGTCTATACGTTTAAATTGATTGATGGGCAATTGGTCTTCACAGCGGACTTCTTTCGTGGCGTGCACTACAGTAAAATATGTGTATTTGATAATTCGATTTAAGGTATTATTGTTTAAATAAGCATTATTATTTGTGAAATAAAATTTTATCTACCTAACTGTCCATTTTTTGTTATTGCGCACGCACACTCGCATATAGATCAAATTGATAAAACCATGTTTTTTGTTTAACTGAGCGGAGCTAAAGAACGTGTATTTCCGATAAAAGCACGATTTTGAAAAGTTGACATGAAAACATAACTTTCCTTACCTATATTTCATATAATAATGAGATAGAAATAAATATAATTAAGCTATTTCTGTATTTAGGAATTCCTTTTTGTATTCTTCCTATATAACTCGTTCAACTAAGTTTTAAAATTATAAAATCTCTCTAAGGAATTTGTACATTATGAAACAGATCAAACAAAATTCAAATCTCTTTTAACATCATTTTATGGATCCATAAAGACATTTTATCGCAGCAACGTTAAACACAAATATTTATACGATTATCAAAATGCTGTGACGTTTCCAGTCGAGAAAGAATTTATATTCTTATCTCGTTTTCTTTCAGAATATGGTATTGCTATGAAATACAAAAAGCGTACGTACAGTTCTCTCTTAGTGTTTTGTCTGGTATCTGATTTTGTATTAACATAAATATTTTATGTACAAATATATTTTTATTCTCAAATTTATTCTGAAGATTTTCCGCGTTGCTGAATCAATTCTAAGTTAATCTTTGGCAGTAATTTCAAAAGATTTTGAATTAAAAGCATCTGCATTACTCCTTTTAAAAGTAGGTATTCTGAAATTTATTCAAAAGAGAGATTTGTGGAATAAAATAAAACAACTGTAAAAAGTGGGAGAAAGAATTATTTAGTGAAAAAGAATAAGTTTATAACTTAAGTAAAACCATTATAAAATTATGCAACAGAGTTATGATTGTTTTTGCTCTAAATATTCCATCAATGCACATTTTATTATTATTATCTGATTGTTCTTAAAAATAGCCTCAAAATTTTCTCCCAGGTGTTTGGTATCTTTCACAGATTGTTCATCCGTAAATTATTTTACATAGAAAGACATTTTCATAGTAATTTAATGGTGCGTCCAAAACTCCATAATTATTTTAAATTTCGCTAAAATTCCTTTTTCTTCTCAGGTGACTTGAAAAAGTATAAAAAACTTAATCCGTTAGGAATTAAATGCTTGGATGCATTTAAATCTACCCTCAGTTTTTATACCAAATTCAAAAAATGTGACTTTTGCTTCTTCTTGTAGCGCCATTATTATACCACTTGAGGTGATTTTGGACATTTCTGGTGCCTCTACATTCTCAAAATTTGTTTTCTGTGTGCTTTCCTCCTTTCTTCTGTTCACCCAGACTTTTGTTCATGGAAACCCTTAAAGTCTGTAATTAGGTAGTTATCTGAATTTTGTTCAAATCATTAAATTTTTTCGGTTTATTCCGGTTTTTCGAATATCCTTTGTGACTTCTTAGAACATTTAATCTGAAACCTTTGATCTATTGTTTAGTATCTTAAAAAATTGTTTTGTGTCAACCGTTATCATCCATCCTTTACAGCTGTCCGTAAAATTTTAATTTCATTTTTCTAATCGTTTTCATGAAACGTTCATTTTCCTTTCACAGTTCTCCTCATCTAACCTATATTGTCTGTCTATTATCTTCGGATGCATTATATTGCGGTAAATCTTTCTCTTAAATTTCTCTTATTTTTTATTAGACTGCTCAATTGCATGGTTTATGTAAACTGTTTTTAAATGTCTTCCATTGTCTAAAAATACTTGTGAAATAATGACGTAAGTTTAAACATAATTTCATAAAAATCTTTACATTTATTTGGGATTTTTCTTAAGAACAAAGAAATCAATTATACGTGAATGAATGCAATAAGTATGATTTAAATAATACAGCAATTAACATGTGCTTTGATTAGTGGGAGAAAATAAATATGACATCTTCTTCTTATGGTGCCTATCCGGTTCGGATGTTGGCTATCATGATGGCTATTCTGACTTTGGAAACAGCTGCTTTGAAAAGTTGGGTCGTCGATTGGTTGAACCACGTTCTTAGATTTTTCAACTATGAAATCCTTCTTCTACCGGGACCTCTCGCACCATACACCTTTCCTTGCAGAATCTTTTGGAGCAACACGTAACGGTTCTCATTGCGCATAATGTGTCCCAGGTATTGGAGCTTTCGCACTTTCACGATGTCAAGAACCTCTTTATCTTTATTCATCCTTCGAAAAATTTCTACATTGGTGACTCTGTCCCTCCATGATACGCGTAACATTCTTCGATAAAGCCACATTTCAAAGGCTTCAAGCCTCCTGGCTGAGGCCTCAGTGAGCGTCCAAGCTTCCACGCCGTAGAACAGTACAGAGAACACATAACATCGAAGGAGACGCATTTTGATAGCAAGTGTAAGGTCGTGAGTTTTGAAAATGTTTCGTATATTGTTGAAGGCCACTCTGGCTTTTTCTATGCGTATCTTAATTTCTTGCGAGTGATCCCAATCCTCGTTTACATTGCTGCCTAGGTAAGTATACTGCTTAACTCTTTCCAGGGGTACACCGTCTATTTTAATATTCCCTCTTATATTCGTATGCTTACTATACTAAATATACTAAATATGACATACCAGAAAAAAATAATTATAAATGGAATATCCTTTTGTAAAACTAACTTATATTATGTTGCATTTTAACAATAATATGATGTAATACTTTTTATAAATTTATGGAAATTTATTTCTAATTGTTTAACCAATTATCTTAATGCTCTTTACTGCTAAAAAATAACTACTCTGACAATATGATAATTAGATTAATTTTACACACAATTGGGTAATACATTAAGCAACACTTAATCCTTGTAATATTTACTTTAATAGGAATTAATCTTGTTAGCTCTAGAGACAATACCGCCGGCCATTGAGGCTGATAATGAGTTCAATTGAAACTCAATGATCAACAAACAATACTCCTGGGGATGTGAAGGTAGATTTACTTCGAACTAAAGGTAAATACTGTACTATACTCCCTTGAATTGGATTCCTATCTTTATACCCTGGATCAAGCACTTAAATACCACTAACAAACCTATGGACAAGTGAATTCCAATAGATGATGATTTTCTAAAAGGCAATTCAATTGCTTTTTGAAAATCTAGGATTTAAACTGATAGTTTTTAATCAACGATTACACAGTTTTATTACAGAAGAAAATTCTTATTTTACTTTTCCTTATCTAAGCTTCTAGAAAACAGTACTTTCTGTAGGTAATAGTTGAAATTTCTTTAAACGTTAATGTCTAATTTTTTGTGACATCTCGATGAGTTTGTTTTTGTACTTTGTGTAACCTATACCAAATTTTGTAACCTATACCGAATAGTCTATAACTTTTTAATGCGTGATCTGTAATGTATATAATAAAAATAATAATAATATTATATTATTTATAATATAAATTATTTATATTATATAAAATAAAATATTTATATTATTTTTAAACAATATGTATGAGTGTGGTTTATATTTTAATTCTAAAGACATATTTGTCAGATTTTCTCATCTTTGCTGAGAGTTTATAATTATTATATTTATAAAAAAACTGATTACAAAAGAAATACACTGTTAAAAAACAGTAGCTATTGTTCCAGTTATTTTTATCATCATCATTTGTCAAGGATTAGACTCAGCGGCCTGTTTCGAAAACCATCTCTTTTTGGGACTTCCCAAGCCATACGTAACGCGAAACAACTATACAAAATAATGCATGACAAATTTGAATTACATGACAACCCTCTCATACAAAAAATGTACACAAGGGCGATACCGGGTGCTCAGCGCAGACGTTTGAAGCGTCTCTGGCCAAGAGATCTTCTTGGCCAACTGTAAGACTGTGGTGATGACTGGACGCTCCTTCAAGTTAATCAAGTTTGGGAACATTAGCTTCACATTTAGAAATTGTTGTATTAATATAATAACTGATACTAAATTTCAATTGAAAGTGTCAAAAAAAGTATTTCAAAAGGATTACCTTCATGTTCCTAAACTGTACAAATTATGCAAATCTGCAGCAGGACGTTTTACATGTGTTTTTAAGTACACATACATACTGTATAAAATAAATAAAGGATATTAACCTTTACGTTGGTAAATGAACAAAAATGCTGTTTTAAAATTATGAGTCGGTGTGGTAAATGTTGCAACAAAATTGAATGGTTTCAATCAACAAGAACACTAATCTAAAGCTTTGTTAATCCTATTTTAATGGGATTTAAGGGTTCAATAAATACGACGGTATGTACCACATCTGTCACATAGTTTATTGAAACGTATCAGTAGGTTATCGTAGAATAAAATCGCTTTGATTTATTTTACAAACTAATTTATCTTTTCGTTATCACCGGAACATGACTTCTACAAACATTTTAAATTGTACAAATATTCTTCTCATTGTTTTAGGATCCGTAGTACAAATTATCCTGTTCTAAATTAATTAATTTATACTATCTTTTAAAATTTGAGCAAAAACCATACAGGAAAAGCAAATGATATAAATGGATACTAAAATAATTCATTAATACTTTGTCCAAAAATATTTAGTCGAGTAAGAATTGGTTTTAGTTTGAAACTACATTATTGTATAAAATCTAAAAAGAATCACTAAAATAATATTAGTTCTTTTCTTTCTCTTGCCCTGTATAAATATAAAAAAGTATTGTTTTCATGTCGATTTTTGAAATTAAGTTTTCACCAATTTATATAGTAAATAACATTCATAAATTTCTTTCTGATTTTCTGTGAGAAACCATCGAAAATTAATTTCACAAGAAAAAAAGACTTCATTCTTATTGGGAAAGATAAATTTATTTTAAAATATCGTGAAGATAAATTAATATCAGACACGGAAATTGTGCATATGTATGAGGTTATGTTAGTGTTTCTGTTTACTTTGATTTTCTGTAAGTACTTTTCATAAACTATTGTTATATGTATAATAATCCTCCCTGTTTCCATTGACTATGGAGCAGGGAGTTATGGACAATCTCTTCAATCACGAAGAGAACTTGAAGGTGATCAACGCTCACCTCGATGTCGCACCTGAGACAACTGGTACGCAGAAAATGGCATGGACTAAGGTTATGTCTAGTAAAAAACGTCCGTTGGATACGGAAAAAAGTTCCGCTGACTCGGAATTGCCTCCTTCTAAGTTTCGAGTCCCAACAACAAATAAATACGGACCTTTAGAAACGTTACAAGAAGACTCTTGCAAGCCTCCACCAATTTATTTAAAAAACGTAGAACTGCGCGACTACAAAAACTTAATATCTCAGTTGAAGAGTACAGTAACTGGCGACTTTGAATTTCAAGCGACCAACAACGACGGGGTGACGATTTACCCAAAAACATCTGAAACATACCGTACTCTTGTACACCGATTGAGAGAATTGGGACGCAATTTTCATTCATATCAGCTACCCCACGAAAAAGCATACAGAGTCGTGATACGCCATTTGCATCCTAGTATCGATCCGTGTGACATCAAGGAATCGCTGGAACATCTCTCTTTTAAGGTAAGAAACGTTGTCAATGTTTTACAGGCTGGCACAAGAGTGCCCTTGCCATTATTTTTCGTTGATCTTGAGCCTGACAAAGATAACGAAAAAATATTTGATGTTAAATCCTTGTTAAGCACACGCATTAAGGTCGAAGAGCCAAAAAAGAAAAGTGACGTAGTTCAGTGCAAAAGATGTCTACGATTTGGACACACCCGCTCGTACTGTAACCATCCGTTCAGATGTGCACGCTGCAGCAACTCTCATCCAACAGCTGACTGTCCAAGAGGTGCCAATGAACCCCGAGTCTGCCTTCTTTGCAAAGGCAATCATTCGTCCACGTACAAAGGATGTCAAACATATAAAGAACTGAGAGAAAAAAGAAATGGTAATTTTGTTAAATATTCTGGTAATAAATCTCATGTAATGTTGGAGCCTCCAGTCACTGTTACAGTCCCCGTGAGTACCTCGGTAAAGTCACATCATACACAGTCTACTCATACTAACACCATCCCCCTTTCTCGTGACCCGAGACTGAATTCACGGTCATACGCTCAGATGGCTGCTCCTTCTCTTCGGCAGCAGCCATCTCATACTCGGTCATCTCAGTTATTCCAGCCCTGTCAGCAGTCTCAGTCTTCCATGACATTCTCAACTCTTTCATCAACAGATCCCTTAACGACTCAGAATCCTTATGATAATTTTACAGCCACTCTTAACACATTTTTTACACGCTTTCAGGACCTTTTGACACCTCTCATTACTACGCTTAATATGGTCGTTAACAAGGTACTAAGTCATATCAATGGCTGAAACCAGCAGGTCCCTTGTCGTTGCTCTCTGGAACTCAGCAGGTCTTGTACGTCATGTTCACGAACTCAAACAATTTTTACATGACAATCGGGTAGACATTGCACTTATTACAGAGACACACTTTAAGGACACAACACACTGCCATATCATTGGATACACACTATATCGAAGTACACATCCAGATGGAACTAGCCATGCAGGGTCGGCTATTTTTGTTCGGAAAAGTATAAGTCATAATTCGTTCCCTCCGTACAGAAAATCGTACATTCAGGCTACCACGATAGAAGTATCTTTAATCACTCATTCCCTTACCCTTTCTTCTGTGTACTGCCCGCCTAATCACGGGAACAATTTACACATTTCTTCAATTATCTAGGAAAAAATTTCATCGCAGGTGGTGACTAATTCAAAACATCAACAGTTTGGATGCCGAGTTACAAACCCGCGGGAAAAACTTTATATGATGTTTTAACTCACGAAAAATATTTTTACTATGCCCCTGCAGAACCCACTTACTATCCCCACAATAATCGTTGCCTCCCAGATATTCTAGATTTCTTTGTATCGTCTAAATTCTTCCCCTACTACGAACTTGAAACTCTTCCTGATCTATCATCTGATCATACACCCGTAATAACTACGTTAAACTCTGAACCAACCAAATTAAAGTACAGACATTCCCTAACATCTGGTAAAATAGACTGGAATAAGTACCAACGTATATTGTCAGAAACAACAAACCTGGGAATTTCTCTCAAAACCCCCAGTGAAATCGAGCGTGGAGTGGAAATCTTCACAAAGAATCTACAAAGCGCAGCTTGGGACAGTTGCGAAGGAGAGAACATGGAATTTAAACAGATACCTAACGTTCCTTTTTACATCCGTCGAATGATAGTTGCTAAGCGCCGATGTCGTCGTTTATGGCAGAAAAACAGATACCCCAGCGTTAAAGCAGAACTTAATAGACTAAATCGTCATTTACAGGTTGTCCTTTCGCGTTACAAAGCAGATAGATTTATGGCTTTCACTGAGACACTCTCTACTCAAAACAAAACACTTTGGCACACGATAAGACGAATTCTTAACTATAACAATCCTTCATTTAGTCTACAACGACCTGATGGTTCTTGGGCGACTACCAATAAAGAGAAAGCAGAAATGCTTGCTCAGCACTTGCATAACACATTCCAACCACACAACCTACAACACAAAGATCATCCAAACATAGAAAATTTCCTTAATGCTCCTTTGCAACTTAGCCTTCCCCCAAAGCCAGTTTCCCCCGGGGAACTCGTCCGAGCAATTCACGACCTGCCATTAGGCAAAGCCCCGGGATATGATCTTATTACTTCAATACTTTTGCGCCATCTTCCTAGGAAATCCATCATACTCTTAACTCACATCTTCAATTCCATTCTCCGAGTCACTCACTTCCCTATTCAGTGGAAGTACTCTATCATAATTCTCTTCTTAAAACCAGACAAACCACCTCACCAACTAACTTCTTACAGGCCAGTTAGCTTACTCTCTATTCTGTCCAAACTATTTGAGAAACTCCTTCTACCACGCCTAGTACCGTTTATCGATGCTTCAAACACAATTCCTGATCATCAGTTCGGATTTCGTTCATCTCATTCCACGCTTCAGCAATGTCACCGACTAATTGATATAATCTCTTCAACTCTTGAAAACAGACAATATTGTTCAGCCGTGTTTCTTGATGTATCTCAAGCCTTTGATCGGGTCTGGCATGATGGACTCCTATACAAATTGAAACTAATACTTCCAGATAGCCTGTATCTAGTAATAAAATCGTTTCTAGTGGAACGTTACTTTAGAGTAAAACAAGGTGACGAACTTTCTGGAATGTACGAAGTCAATGCTGGTGTACCACAAGGAAGCGTACTTGCACCAAGGCTGTTTTCTGTAAGCACCAGTGACATACCAAATTGTATCTATACCACTATGGCTGTGTTTGCTGATGATATGGCAGTTCTTGCGGTTGATGCCGATCCTGTTATTGCAACTCAAAAGACACAAGACCATTTACACCAGATAGAGTCATGGCTTAAACTTTGGAAAATTAAAATTAATGAGAACAAATCGCAACAAATGACGTTCACTCTTAGACGACAAAACTGCCCAACCGTTTACATTAATAATATTCCGCTACCTCACACTACTCAAACACGCTACTTAGGCTTACACTTGGACAGAAAACTTACATGGAACGCACATGTTACACACACACGCCACAAACTCAAAACACGCTTCTATCAACTAAAACGCTTACTCGATAGACGTTCTAAATTAAACATGTCACACAAATTAACAATCTACAAGACAGTCTTAAGACCAATCTGGACATATGGAGTTCAACTTTGGGGATCTGCTAAACCTTCACACACGAAACGTAGACAAGCGATTCAGAACAAGATTCTACGAACGATAATGCAATGCCCCTTTTACATCACAAACTCAATGTTGCACAAAGACTTACAAATGCCATACGTAATTGATGTCGCGAAACAACTATACAAGACGATGCATGACAAATTTGAACTACATGACAACCCTCTCATACAAAACATGTACACTAGGGCGATACCGGGTACTCAGCGCAGACGTTTGAAGCGCCTCTGGCCAAGAGATCTTCTTGGACAACTGTAGGACTGTGGTGATGACTGCACGCTCCTTCAAGTAAATCAAGTTTTGGAACATTAGCTTCACATTTAGAAATTGTTATATTATTTTAATAACAGATACTAAATTTCAATTAAAAGTGTCAAAAAAAAAGTTTTCACCGGGTATACACGTATTCAGACCCCATAAACACAAAAAAGTTTTTAGCGAGTGGTGTGTGTGTGTGTGTGTGTGTATGTGGGAACAAAATATCTGATGAAAGGAATATTGTACGATATCGAATAATACTAGTAGGAAACCCGACACGAATTTTTTTATTTAAATCGGTCAAAAATCGGAAGTGATTTATTTTATCTGGGCAATTTTTAACTTTTTTGCTATTTTCTCAAAAATGGCTCATATAATTTTTTATAAAATAGCCTTATTTACTACATTTTTTTTGCTCTACAGGATAGGGTAAGTGCAATATCTGCTGTAATTCTTGACGCTGTGCTCACGTGGTAAAACATATACTTCTTTTAAAATTGCAACCCTAAAATTCAATTTCTGGGGAGAAATGTATATAATCAAAGTTGTAAAAAATTAAAAACCAACAACTTAATTTTAAAAAATTTTTTCTACAGGGCCTTTAGCTTTAATTAATGATTTTTCGTATTTCTAAGATTGTTTTTTAAACAAAATTAACAGATTGTTTTTCCTTTTGCCACATCCACTCATGATTAAAATTAAGTGGTTTAATTTTACATTGTTTACTTATGATGATTAAACATTGGTTATGTTGTTAATTATTTACATTACCAAGTGAAAGTCGTGTGGTTGTTTCACACCAGATTTTGTCAGTTACAAAACTTCTTTAAGATATTTTATAAAATCTACATAAGTAATATAATTTTTGAGCATAAAACTTGAAATTTAAGTCTTTTGTTTTTATTGACACGTTTGTTTTCGTAAAATAATTTTTTTTACTTCCTTTAAGATTCTGGACATCTACAAAGAAAACTTTATATTCTTCATTTCTTTTGCTTTGAATCCCTACCACCTCCTACAATAGTAATTCATTTCCTTCTTTACGATTAAGTCTCGTTTTTCTCCTATGAATAACATTTTCGATTTTATTTTCCTATCAAAAGATCTATCATATTTTTAAATACTTAAAAACTCTTTAGATCTGGTTTTACAAAATCACAAAATTGAAATGTTTTACTTAATAATTTTCAAACATAACTGCAAATAAATTTTAAACTTTACATAACAAATGTTGCTGATAGGACAAAATATTTCCTGATATTTCCATGTCTTAGGCCTGCAATGATAATTACTGAAATTACTAAGTGTTTTAACCAGACATAATGAAGGTAGGCAGAACAATCTTGTAGATGAATTCTCATTCGTTGTCATAAATTCTCCTGATATAAATTTAATATTGCTATCAAATTATGACAGTTATAAGTCCGTAAGAAATTGTTTCTTTGGAAGATAGGAATGATATACTTACATATAAAAGTTAAATTAAAGTGTAATTCTTGGAAGAATAATTAAGGAGCAAGTTAAAGAAGTACCAGTGCGCTAGAGAGAAATCATCTTTGGATGACATTTTATAATACTGGCTGTCACTTTCAAAATATATTCTTAATAAAGAAAATGAAAAACTTTTTTTGCTTAGTAGCCTATATTCTTACATTAATTTTATGAACTTTTAATCTTATAGCATAATTCAAACATGTTTTAATATCTTGAGTTTAAAGTATCCTGTAAAGTAAAAACACCTTTTATGATTTTGTTAATATTGTTGTGACAAATTTTCAGTCTTACAAAAATACCTATTTAACGATCTTTAAGTTAGATCAGTTTTCTAGTCATTACAGTCTCCTAGAAAAATATTTTTATGACTGTTTCAAAACTCATCTTCATTTAGTTTAAATCTACTTAATTCTATAACTGCTGAGTGATTAATTATTTTGTACGTTTTAATTTTAATGCAACTAGTGATCTCAACTCTCCAATTAATAGTTACCTTAATGAACTGATTTCACAAGTAACATAAATTAACCAAAATTGAAATTACCAACGATACAATATCAACCTGAACAGCGATCAATTATTGTAAATTTTGTTGTATTTAATGATATATGATAATTATACTATTTGAATATGCATCCCTCATGACCGATTTGATAAAGCTTTCTTGTTTACGTTCCCAATTTTGGCTTACAATTTTCCTGGTAGAAGAGACCATGCAAAATAACATTTCGTAATCATTAGACCAAATGGCTCTTATACCTAAATGATTTTTATAATATTTACCTTCAAAAACAACGTAAAATTTGACATCGTTTATGTGTTTTTAATCTTTTATCAATATTAATGGTGTACCGAAGTGAAAACATTTTATTTCGGGTGAATTGTTCATAAGAGTAGGGTAGATGGACCAAAAATGCCATTAAAGTCATTTAAACAAATAAATTGTCTTTATAATATTAAATAATATATTTTATAATACAGGTAGGTTATTAAAAATGAGATGTATAAATATAGATACTGAAGTCACGAAATTGCCTTTTGTGTATGGATGGGCTGTGAGGAAGTGAAAATTTGGCAGTGCTGCCAACCTCAACAGTTTGGCACTACACGTTCATTTCACTACATACATTATGTAGCTGTAGTTTATTCCGAGAAAATATTTTCTTCATAAACCTTATGAGAAGTAAATGTGACCGATAATATTGCCTACAGCTTAATTACATGAATATAAATGTTTGATTTAATATAATTACCAGCTACTTTATTCCACTGGATCAAAATTTTCTACAAATGAATCGCCGTCTTTACTATCACTGTCACCGGCGTCTTCCCTACCAGTCTCACTAGTATCTACCTAACCGTTTCCTTTTTTTACCAGCTGTCAACAAAACTGTTGAAGAATAGCTTCTTTACGTTTTAATTTCCTTCTTTATTTTTTAAATTGTGGAAAAATAAACATCACAGTAGTTAGGCACTCTCTCATGGCTTTTGTTAAGAGGCAGGGCAAGGCATTTTTGTTTAGCTTCAACTTCACAGCATTTTATTACACTGCATATTAGATTTCGTTCAGCACTGTGAATAGTCTACCCACGTTTCGAGAAACTAATATTTCTATTTACGGAAACAAACAGTTATATTTGTATAGTTAACAAGAAAACATTCCGCGATATAGTGTATTTACTCTGGGTGTAGTATAAATTGTTATGTTTGTTGTACTGAAATTAAAGCAGTCGCGCATGCGCACTGATGCTTTCACCCCCTTTCCCCCTCGTTGCAATCAAAGGCAAACTCGTGACTCAAGTAACTATAAAATATAGTTCTAAAAAATGCACAAATTTTCTCTTTGATAATCTATTACGAGATTCTCATTCTACTATTAAGATTTTGAGTAATATTGATGTCTATCAGATAAAAAAATCCTAATACCAATAAATTAACAAAGTATTTAGGTAGGCGTGGATCTTACTAAGGCTTATGATAGTGTCCCTCTCTCAAAGTTATGGATGGCCATGAAAAATCAGGGCATAAGTGTGAAATACATTCATGCTGTCCAGCAACTATATAAGAATATGACATCAAATATCAAAGTGCGTGGAAAAATCACAGATGAAATTCCCATTAGTAAAGGATTAAGACAAGGATGTTACATTGCTCCTACACTGTTCAAAATATATTTGAATGAAGCATTGAAAGTCTGGAGAAGGAAATGTTGCAACATGGGTATCCTTGTTGGAGATAAAAGGTTGTACTCATTGCACTTTGCTGATGATCAGGTTATTATAGCTGAAGATGAACAAGACATTGACTACATGCTACGGAAACTGGATGAGGAGTACACAAACTGGGGTCTATCAATAAGCAGAATGAAAACAGAGTATATGGTTGTTGGAGGAAATTCTAAGGATTTGAGTCTTGGAGGTGAAATCATAAAGGCAACAAGAAGATTCAAATACCTCGGAGTTGTGCTATCGTCAAATGGGGGAAGCAATGAGGAAATAAATGCAAGAATTGGTCAAGCGCGGTCAGCAATAAGGCAGTTGAACAGTGTCCTATGGAATGGAAAAATAACAAAGAAAAATAAGATTCGCATTTACAGCACAGTCATTGAAACCATTAGAACATACGGTGCAGAAACTTGGGAGGTGAATAAAAGGTATGAAGCTAATCTCAAGGCTTTGGAAATGGATTATTGGAGGCGATGTTGTGGATATACAAGAATGGACAGAGTGAGAAATGATGATATTCGAAGGAAGATGGGTCTGACTGAGAATATTGCCGATTGGATAGAGGCAAAGAGTTTGAAGTGGTATGGGCATGTGAAGAGAATGCCTCCTGAGAGATGGCCAAAGATATTATTGGACTGGGTCCCTGAGTCAAGCCGGAAAAGAGGAAGGCCGAAGCACTCCTGGCAGTATGGCATGGAGGTGGCGATGCAGGCGAGAGGACTGACAGACAATGACTGCTTGGACAGACAAATTTGGAGGGTATTAGGATGCGAGAGACGGCGACAGCTGTAAAACAAACTCGCTAATATATATATTTAGGTAGGCTTGATGCAATATTGTTACAACTAAGCCTAGGTTTGTTTAAAGTTATCTTTAAAAAAATATTTATGTGAACAACGCAAAATAAAATAAATTACAAAAAAAAAATATTTATTATTTTTTTAAGCACTGTAAAATTTTTTGGAATTAAATCAGTAGATCTCTACTCCGTGTTCTTTGTAGACGGCGGTGTTTAAATTTTGTCTTGACATTTGCTGTATTAGAGGATTCATGCAACTATTAATTTCCTGTTAAATTATAATTATTTGACTTTAGCAGCTTCTGTTACAAAACGGATTTTTAAAAACGTGTCAATTGCAGGGTGGAAAGAAGATGGTTTTAAGAGGGCTGGGCATGCTGATAAGCATACTTTTCCACTAAGTGAGGAAGCCATTGGTAAACCACTTCATTCATCGTTTTACTTAGTAAAAACATGGGTAAAGTTGATTCAAATTTATGGGTACATTTGGAATTAAGTCATTGCTTCACTTTATTCACTTTCTGGTATTGTAAAGCCTCTAGAGGTTCAAACCAGCCTTTCGGCTAATGACCTAAACAACAATAACTTTAAAAATACCCATACGCACACGCACTGTGTATGTAATTCATAACCGGCCCCGCAACGACACTATTTCGAACGGCCCAACAACACTTTTCATTTACAACTTACGAAACAATTAACCCATAACACTAATTGGTAACTGGTTTTGGGTTCAGGGGGCTTGAAAACGTGCATGCCCGGTAAAAAATCGATTTCGAAAAATCGACATCAAAACAACAGGTACTTTCCTTTTCTGTATGTTCATATAGGGCAAGAGAAAGTATAAACAGTGTAAGTGCGTTTATGTAGTGTATTGGATTTTGAAAATAAGATTAATTTAGGTATGTGTTTGTGAAATAGTAAGCCTGTTATAGGTGTGATCCTCTAATTATCTTATTAATTGTTGTTTATGTACTTGTCGCGTGTTCTTATCAGTATTAATTATCAAATAATATGATATGTGTACCGAACAAGGGAAGTTTGTTTGATAGTGAACACCCTTGTAATATTAACACGATACAGTTTCCGCTTCTTCCCTCCAGCTACTAACGTGTGTAACCCTCTTATCTACGCTTAGACATAACCTCTTGACCGGTATTAGGCCTATTGTATATATCATAATAGCTACGGTGAAAGCTAACATCATTTTGATACTGTATATAAATTTGTAACGTCTTCATTGAGATATATGTTTACAGGAGTTCAAGGGTCAAAGCACGTTAGGTATTGTGTTCGGTTGCATTCGTGTGCGTATGAAAAAGGAATCAAAGGAAAAAGAAAATGTATAAAAAATGGAAATCACCTTGTCAAAAAATATTAAGTTACTTTTAAATTTTATTGAATTGTTTTTACGTTTTTGTTTGGTGCATTGGATCACTGATCATCCATGGTCAATTCCTTACTCAAGGACCCACCATTTTGCTCTCATAAGCTTCCCGATACTTTTCTTTCGTTCTGATTTTGTTCTTTGTACCGTTGTACTGTAACAGCGTACTGTTGTCTTTATAGAAAATTTGTTTAACTGTTTGTTTGAAAATTGTTTTGATTTAGTTTTTCTTAAATGTACGTCTGTGATATCTGGTTTAACTGCTTCTACATATCGCTTGATGTCTTTAACGCATTTTACGTTGATTTTATTTTTGAAACTTTGAAGAACTAATATCTTTAAAATACAGTTTTCTGGTATTCTGAAGATGTTGAAGAAGTAGGAGACATGGGTTTTCTTTATTGGTCATATAATCTTTTGTTCTGGTACAGGACCAATTTTAGACCACGTGAGGTAAATTTAGGTTTCTGGAAGCTCTTTTTTCAGCATACATCCCCAATATTCGCTTAATGTAGGCTTTTCTGCTTTCTTCTGAATACTCGGTGTTCTATTTGTGCTCAGCTTTTGTTTTTGTTTTTTATGAGACGTGTCGTCTAATGAAAGAGATTTTTTAAATCGGTTAACTAGAACTCTGTATTTAAGGACAAGCAGAATCTACATTTAAAGGGGAATGGTCGGATCGTTGGTGGAGTAGTCAGCTCAACTGCTTCTGCCCCGAGATCCCAGGTTTGATTCCCGATCAAGTCAGGCACGTTTTCATTTATATATCGCTTTGTATCATTACCTATCACAAGCGAAAGCTTATGTAGATATCTTAAAAAAACGATGTTGTTGTTGTTTAGGTCATCAGCCGAAAGTTTGAATCTGTAGAGGTTTTGTCAAGTAAAACAAAAAGTGAGGTGGTTAACTCCTTAATTGCCTTCCTCACTGAGTGGAAAAGTACACTTACCAGCATACCGGGCCCTCTGAAAAGTACATATTTTCCACTCTGCAAATTACACCTTCACTTTATTTACCACAAGATCTGGCTGTATAATGAAATTCATTACTTTCAGAGAAGATTACTCTGATTAGCGTCTTTTACTCCTTTACCTCTTCTGTTATAAAATGATTCAGTCATTTAATTGACTGACCAAGTGATAGGAAAAAGAACTATTTATTTTACCCCTTTAACGAACAGATTGAGTGTAAATAACTTGACACTCCATCTGTCTGTTATGGGCATAAAAAAGGATATAATGTACACTACACCATATTTTGCTCTTTATGGAACCCCTTAAAGTCCGAAATAGGCTAAGTTGTCTGAATTTGGTTTGGTTTATTGAATTTTCTCAGTTTATTCCGGTTTTCTCAACATCCTTTCTGACTTCTTTAAACCATTTATCCAATACCTTAGGTGGACTGATTCGTTTATAGAAAGATTTATTGGAAAGTATGTCTACTACTAGATTCTGTCAACTTGATAAATTTTGATTACGTTATTCCTGGTGATTCTCCTTCCAGTCTTTGTTAACTGGTCCATTTCTCTTCTCGTTTTTATTTAGAACGTTATATTTCATTTTTAATGCCCATAACAGGCAGGTAGGGCATTAAATTCATTGTCCTCGATCTGCAGGTTTCAGGGCTAAAAGAAAAGTTCTGTTTCTTAACACATGGTCAGCCAATTAAATGACTGAATCATTTAAAAAAGAGAAGAGGTAGAGTTGTAAAAGACACTAGTCAGAGTTATCGTCTTGAGAGTAATGAATTTCACTATACAAACAGACCTGCAGTAAATGAAGTGAAGGTGTCATTTGCAGGGTGGAAAGTATGTGCTTTTCGGAGGGCCTGGCATGCTGATAAGCATACTCTTTCAACCCAGTGAGGAAGGCAATGGTAAACCAACTCACTCCTCGTTTTACTTAGTAAAACCTCTAGAGGTTCAAACCAACCTTTCGGCTGTTGACCTAAACAACAATACTTCGTTTTTGTTACTCGTTTTTTATTGAATTTATATTGAATTTGGTTTTTACCCCCAACTCTTCTGAATAATTAGTTTCCGTAAATGTGCTAATGTCGCTGTACAAGTAGAAACTAATCGGTATGGAGGCTTAAAAAAATTTTTTAAACATATGTCAAAGTTGTTTTTATTTCGACAGATGATGGAAATTGCAATGAATTTCTTGTTTCACACAAAGTGTGAAGTTCTCCAAGTTCAGAAAAATTAGCTATGTTATGTTTTTAGCTTACGCCCTATTTAAATTTTTATTTAGTCAATAACGACTATCCTAGGTTGCAATAATTTTTCAGACCTAGCCGGGAATTGAACCCGGACCTTCCGCTTTGCAATATATCATTATATGAATTGATTACTTAACTTTTCAGTTCACAAAATGCTGATAGGCAGCAGTTCTCCACTCTTTCTGCTTCACCGTTCTCCTCTTTAATTAATTCCCAGTATTGGGGTAAAGTTTATATTTATCCTATAACATTCGTATCGCAATGTTTAAAATCTTCTAATCGAGGTCGTCCCCAGTGGTTTAGTCAAGTTATTTAAATATAACTTACAATTATGTTATTAACAATATAATTTAATTAATTTATCTTTGTTTGTGGTAAGAAAATATTAAATACTAATGTTATATTAATACTAATATTATATACATAATGTCTGTAATAGGTTTTTAAATAGTATAATGGTTTCTATAATAATTCATGGAATTTTGATGAAAAAATACAGAAACACACATACTGCCGCTAATCCAAGCGTTGTACAAAAAAAGCTTGAAATAAAAGTTGTAAGTTTTTTATTGTTCTACGACTATAATGAAACACAAAAGAAATAATAAACCATAAATAAGAGTAATAATATTAAAAAAACGGATAGAAAAGTCAAAATGCCAATAAAATAATTAGCCCGAAAGAATTTTTTTTTACAACTTTAAATCAAATCTGACTAAATTATAATAATCCTATTATTAACTATGATTTCAGTAACAAACATCTATAGAATCTACGAACTCCTTTTTTTGCTATTGAATGCATATTTAGACCGTAAGCTTAAAAAACATTTTTTACCACGAGACAGGCCCCCAAGATTTCAGCAGATATGGCGCTTATCCTACACTGTAAAGCATAAAATTAAAAAAATCGTAATAGCCATTCTTGAAAAAATCTTTTGAAAAATAGCACGAATAAATTTTTACTTTAGTTTACTGATTTTCATGAAAATGTTCGTGACAGGCCTGTAGTAATACTTAACTTATGTTTTAAGTTTCAACTTCGTACGCTATTCCGTTCTTGAGATATTTCGTTTACAGACACACCAATCGCTAAAAACATGTTTTTTTTTTGTTCAGGGGACCTGAAAATGTGTATATTCGGTGAAATTCCATTTAAAAAATAAATCTTATGAGAACACTCACACTCTTTTTTCTTGCCAATGCAAATAACGAACAATATAACCTAACATTAGTAATAATACATTAGAAATGAACAAAAACTAACATAAAAAAGCATAACTTTATTTTAATCATGAGTGAATGATGCAAAATTAAAATCAACATTAGTTTGGCTTAATAATACGGAAAATCACTCTTTCACGCTGAACTAGGCTCTGTAGAGAAAAATGCTTTTAAAAAAAGTTGTAGATCTTTTAACTTTCTATAAATTTAATTTTTAAACTTTTGTCGTAAAATGCATTCTAAGGCCGAACTCTAAAAAATTCATATTTTTACAGATTTTCATGAAAAGAAGCAAAATCACGAATTACAGCTAAACTAAGCGTTATACAAAGAAATGTTTGGTATAACATTTGTAATTTAGATTTTTTTTGAATAAAAATTTTAGATTTTAAATTATCAACAATTTTTATTATATATGCACTTTTGCGCTAAAACGCATGTTAAGGCCGTAATCTTAAAAGAAAATTTCTACGAGAGAACAGCTTTCCCAAGAATTTTAGCAGACATGACGTCTACCCTATCTTGTAGAGCATAAAATGTAGTAAATGAAGTAATTTAAAAAAAATCGTAGGAGCCATTTTTGAGAAAATCGCAAAAAAGTGAAAAATTACAAGAATGAACTACTACTAATTCCGGTCGACTGATTTTGATGAAAACGTTCGTGTCTGGTCCTCTAGCGGTACCTAACTTAAGTTTCAAGTTTCATTTTCATACGGTGTTTTGTTTTTGAGATATTTTGTATACTCACAGACACACTCACACAGATCCACCAATTGCTAAAATCATGTTTTCTGGGTTCATGGGGTCTGAAAACGTGTATATCCGGTGAAAACTTGATTTAATCGTTTTCATGGTGAAAACTCAACATGAAAAAAATACTTTCCTATTTATGTTTATGTAGGCAAGGGAAAGTAAAAAATGGACACGAAAACAATACTTTCCCTCCCAATGTATTCATATAGGGTACCCTATGAGAAAGTAAGAACACTGAATTGTTAAAACAATAATTACCTTAATATACATAATTAATATAGGTGACAGTACAATATAAGTAAATATATTTGAACAAAATATTATAAATTTAAGCTATTATTTGTTAAGTACTCAATAGACTCGTCAATATTGTTTGTTTTATTGTTAAGCTACAAATAGTTTACTGGAATATTGGTAATAATAACGAGCTAATAAATTTCACGTTTAAATTTCACATCAAATGAAATTTATGGGAAATGCATACAGCTTATTAGAATATTATTCAATGATATGAAAATGACTTATGTAGGCTTTTATTGTACCTACTTATAACTGTATTTGAATTTCATTTCAATAATAATGTACTGAGTGGTTCAGAAGTTAGCTTCACAGGAGTAAAATTCAATCAGAAATTGTTTCAAAAGAATTTTATTCATATATTGTAAGGAAAATTTAATATGATGCATTAATTATCGTAAAATGTTCTAGTTAAATGCTTTTCTTTACTCATGCGTTATCTAAATAGTAAGACTAATTTTAATTCACGCGTAGCTACTAGAAAATTATTCGAAAATTGTATTGGATTATGAGGTGTTTTAAAACAAAAATTATTTGATTATGAAACTATTCATTCGTCCTATGAAAATAAAATAATTATATCAAAATAAAACTGGAAATGTCACCAGTAAAAAAATAAAAACACCCAGATTTATTAAAAACAAAAAATCTCAACAAAAAGGAAAATAAAATAATTTTCTTTAATAAAATAGATAAAACAAAAAAATATCCATTTTAAAAAAAAATCAGAAATGATTGAATTGAAAAACCAAAATTTTTGGCCCACAACTAAATTTAATCCAACATCGAGGCCGTAAATAAATTTATCAATAAGAACTCTGCAAAAAATAAATTTAAAAAAATCCAGTTTAAAAATTCAGAAATGATTGGATTGAAGAACCAAAATTTGTATTGTAAGTAAAAATAGTCCTAAAATCTGATTCTAGATACATCTTAGGCTACTTGCAAAGTCAACATAAAACTAAAAAAAAAGTAAACACCTAAATTTTTAAAAATGAAAAATCTCATCAAAAAAGGAAAAGAAAAAATCTTTAATAAAATAAATTAAACAAAAAATCCATTTTAAAAAATTCAGAAATGATTGAATTGAACAACCAAAATTTGTATTGTAAGCAAAAATAGTCCTAAAATCTGATTCTAGGTAAAGGGTTAATATAAGGTCAAAGTTTTATAAGACGATGGCAGTTCCAGTCTTGACATACGGCAGCGAAGCATGCCTATGGGTGATGAGGAGAAGGGAAAAGAAACATCCAAACTGTGGAAATAAAATTCTTAAAGTCTATCAAGGGCTGTAAAAGACTGGACAGGATGAAGATAAGATAAATAAGGCAAAAATTGGGAATTTTCCAATTAACGGAAAAATAAAATTACTATACCGTGCCCAATGGGTTACTGATTTAAATAGAATGCCAGAAAGCCGCTTGCCTGGTTTAGCGAGAAGGTACAAATCAAGCAGAGATATTGGAAGGGCGAAGAAAAGATGGGTACCAGAACAGGTAGAAATGCCTAACCCAAGATGAGAAGCTGTAAAAGAAAGTTGAACATGTACAGTTTAATAGTATTTAAACAGTTAGTAGCTAAAAAAATAAAGAGGAACGAAAGAAACTTCTGGTGGGAAGAAAACAAGTAGTGAAAACACATAAAATTTTCCTTTAAAAATTCTTTTCATTGTGGTGTAAACGTTGGGGTACAAATTTACAGACATTGTCCTCTTACACGAATCAATCCATCCATTTCACGAGTCACTGAATTTTACGACTTATTTCATCTATTACAAAATGTGCTATTCTTGAATTCCATGCAGCAAGGATATTGACAATCGCTAAAATAGTAAATGATTTTACTACACTACCATTTTATTGTGTAATAGAGGATTTAAAAATCAGTTATTAGTTTGAAAAGACTACATTATGTGTTTTAATAGAAAAAATATATATTTATTTTATAAGGACGGCCTTCAGGCCAGCCCAGTCAGTCAGCTGGCAGAAAGTCGCTATTATTTGTTAAGTAACACTATGGGCAAGCGACTTTGTATGGTAACCAGCTGACAGCCATTCCTGACCTAACTCCACGGGGGGCCCTGTTCAACAATTCATACCGAATCACGTCAAAAATACAGCAAAAAGCAACGATCAAGTTGGGTGGTTGTCAATAAAATATAGTTCCCGATAACAAATAAAACCTGAAAAAAATTATAAGGATTATTTATTTAAACAAAACAAAAAGGTTTTATACCATTACTTTTTATTAATAAAAACATACAGGTTTTTCCAGTTTTCTAATGAAACTTGTATTAAAAAATATTATAGAAAAATTACTGGACTTTTTCAACTGTATTTTATGTGAGTTTTTTGAGCTCTTACGATTTATTTAACACTATTTCCGAAACGATAGGCATTTAAAAATCAAATAGGTGTTTTTTTTTGTAAGAAATTATATATTTTAGGAAGTTAAAATAAGAACTCCCTCCTTCCGCAGCTGTTTATTCATATTTTATTATTTAATTTTTGATCCAGTTATGTTTTTTATCTCTATGGTACCACCACAACTAATGTAACATCACAACTAGTGCAATAGATGTTTCTTTCAACACTCGGCAAGGCAGACATCAAACTAGAATGATGGGTACGAAATCCTCTTTAGTACCTTGGATGGTAAATATTTGCTAAGATTATATACATCCCTGAAATATATTTTATCATCATTATCTTCTTCAAAAAACATCTTTCCATCTTCTCTGCGGCTGTCCCAACCGCCTCCCCCCTAATGGTTAATACTCTTCAGCAATTTGTAGGAGACAGCTGACCACCATATATACTAAAAATTGTGGAAAATTCGATTCGGTCTTTCATCACTCAGATAGCCAAGACAAGGTACACTTAAGCCAGTTAGTTTATCGATGTTTCTTAATTAACAAACGATACCCTTTTGGAGTTCCCAAATATCACATCTCTGAGCTCTGAACACTTGCAGTATTGGTAACACTGACACGTCCAAATTGTTTTTAGAAAGTAATGATACTTAATTTACTTTAAAGCGGGGCTCCTATAGTCCAGCCTCTCTTAGTTTGCTCGTAATGTAAACAAATAATGACGTCACTGAGCATGCGCATTATATCAAAATGTGTACACGCTGATTAAAAAGTAACAACAAAATACTTTCAGAAGTATTTAAATAGAAAATACTTTCAAAAGTATTTAAATAGAAAATACTTTTAAAAGTATTTTTCTAAATGAAATTGTTAGGCCTACATCTTATCATGACTGATGTTTTTAGTACTTTAAGTACTTATAATTTAAAAAATAGTTAACGTAATACGAATACGACATCCGTAAAATCGTAGACTCTAGCGTGCACCCTGTAGTAGGTGGCTTTTGTTTGTTGACAGTAGGAGCAAACTAAGAATGGCTGAACTGTACATAGTTACTCCGAATCCCGAATCTCAAACGTCATGACCGTCTGTCCCACCAGTCACCCTCCTCCAAGTTTTTTGCCTTCATTGCCCGCCACGTTTTCCGAGGCCTCCCTCTTTCCTCCTCATCATTGGACAATAATTCAACGCCACTTGAGGCCACCTATCTTCGTTCATTCGTTGCAAATGCCCGTACCAAATCAACTGCTTACTCTTTATTCTTCCCACCACAGTGTCCTATACATTTGCTATTCCCTCACCACTTCCTTTCGTACATGATCCAACCTGGAGACCTCACAAGCTCTTATTAATTTCTTTAATAAAAGATAAAAAGAATGTCTACCAGTTACATGGTGTAAGCTTTTTACTCTTATGTGACTGTTAGCCGTTTTAAAAAAATATAACGTTCCCATATGAATTCTTTGTCAAGCGTAATGCCTAAATATTTAACTGTGACTTCGGGATGAATATTTTATGGGATGTATTGTTTGTGTAAACTGGAGGACGTATTTGAAGCCTTAGGGTGAACGTAGTAATATTTCTTAAAATATTTCATCAACTTATTCTTTTGAGCTTGATTTTAATTAATATGTTTCATTTTCTAGAGGTTAATAATACATAAAAGTAAGTATTATACGTAAATTTTATGAAATTCCTATACAAATATTGTTTTTAAAAAGGAGGAAAAATTACTGAGATCAGTTGGTTAGGAAAAATGGTGTAAGTGGTTACTATTTTGATCCGTTCAAATAACAGGCTTAGTGCCTTGTGGAAAAGTCAAAAACAGAAGCCTTCCTCATTTAAACTTATCACCATGAGGTGCATAAATTTTGAAGCACCCTACAGGTATTTTCGCTGTCGTGTACATTATAGGCATTGCTTTACAATTAATACCAGTGTGCGTGTGTGTACGTGAAGTGGTAAAAGCCGTTAGCTGTTTACCAATGTAATCATATATCTCTGTTATAATGGAACTTACTGTATTAAATTTAACGAAGGTATTTATAATACATTATCATAATAGATGAGGTTGAAGGTTGGATATTGTTGTAAGGTTACTACTATAGAGTTTCTTATTGTTTATAAATAAATTAATAATAATTTTTATTGTACTATTCTCTTCCATTCATATTTTATTTCATTGTTGTCAAAAAAATAAGTTACCCACGCTTGACGCATAAAATTATTAGCATTATTAGGAGGGCCTACAAAACTAATGAATAACAATTTGGTTATAACCTAATTTTTTCAACTCTCTATTTTTTTTAAAGTTTTCCTCATTTTCCTGAGAGTCTTTAATTAATAACTTAAACGATTTTTTAAAATTTTTTATAGGCAATTTTTTCAATATTTAACATAAGCCTTCTCCAAATTTTTCCACGTTTCCGTGTTTCTTGAATACTGTATCCAGTTTAAATACGCTACTTTCTTGATTACATCTTCCTATCGCATCAGTCCTCTTGTTTCTATTCAAGCGCAATATGGTAAAGGACTTTTATAACTCTTTCTGAAGTAAATTTCAAACAGATACAAAACTATATTTACAAGAGATGTATTCGTGACACACAACACATAATCTGCGGATAAGCCCAGACGTCAATGGCCAAGAAACCTGTTCAAAGAAACTAGTTTTAATATTGCAGCGATGTGATCACCAAAAAGTATACATAAGTAAATTATTATACTATAAGGTCATCATAAAAAATATAGAAATTATTGGGTCTGAAGTTCCGGTTTCAACAGTAAGTAGTCAAACACCGGAAGTCAAGAAATCAAAGCCAGAAAATATAAGAGATAGCAACAAACGGTTCTCGGATTCGTAATCTAAACAAAAAGTTAGTTGATC
Organism: Catonia carolina; assembly: GCA_035578175.1. Taxonomy (NCBI): domain Eukaryota; kingdom Metazoa; phylum Arthropoda; class Insecta; order Hemiptera; family Achilidae; genus Catonia; species Catonia carolina. The sequence continues at coordinate 24,386,638 of JAQMRL010000005.1, forward strand.
TGGATTAGATTTGTAGCTCCGGTTTCAACCAAAAGTGGCCCAAAACCGGAAGTCAAGAAATCAAAGTCAGAAACTATAAGAGATAGCAACAAACGGTTCTCGGATTCGTAATCTACACAAAAAGTTAGGCTTGGATTAGGTTTGTAGTACATCGCTTTTGACTGGAAGTGGCTCAAAACTGGAAGTCAAGAAATCAAAGTTGGAATTTGGGAAAAAAAATAATGTCATTCGATTCCTCTTAAAGACTAGATACAGACATTATTAATCGTTTTTGCCACAGGCAGAGGTAAGCCTTTTTAAAAATTGCTACCAGCCATGAGTCGCGTAGTCTCATGAAAGCGATTTGTTTGTGTATTTTAAATTTAGTATTTGTATTTTCTACTTGACATAATATTTTCAGCACTCATGTCTGAATTTTAACAAAAATAAAATAAAAAATAAGAAAAAATAATAAAGAAACCTAAAAAATTATACAACACTTTGCCATATATCGTTTAGTTTGATTGTTCCATTTAAAATTCTATCAACTCTATTTTGCTTTTATATATATTTTTTATTTACTTGTCTGGATTCACTTATGAAATTTAAGGTTATATCGCTATGGTAAACACAATTGTTATTTATATTATTAACTTTTCCAATAAATCAAAATAAAAAAAAATATCGCAGGAGGTATATTATTATTCAATTCTCTTTTCCATTATATTGAAATACTCCTGTACTTGTGGATGGATATATTACGTAATAATAAAATGCGTTGATAACTTATCGTGCTTTGATAACCTACATTTTCTGTAGTACAATGAAAAACGTAATTTTCTATTATATAAGGAATCAGTCGATTTTTCATATAAAAGAGTATAAATTGTTATTTAAAATGTAGGATGTCACACACAATTTCAATATCTTATTTTTATATGTTGAACAGATTTTTATATTTTTATATTATTTCCCGATAAATAAAACGGTGTTTAAATTTTAAACAAAACTTGGATAAGATTTAAATGTTTGAGTCAGAGACACAAGTCTGACTCAAATCAAAGTGCTCCTGAAAGTTACAAGAATAATTAAAAAATGTTTACTTTTAATTTACTAAATAATTTGAAATTTCCTCTACCCAACGCCAACAAATTTTAAGTTTCTACTACTAAAAATTTTTAATTTTCTTTTTTATTGCACATTATGCTCTAGCTAAAATGTTACTTCCTCGAATTGTAAAATTTATCTTTACTAGTTTTATAATTATATACTTTTAAGTATAATTAATTTATTATTTTGTGTTTTTGTATTTTGAATCCAATGTATCATGCATACGGTCTTATTTATACACTCTATGAGATGAATTAAGCGCCGTATCTGCTGAAATTCATTTAAAAAAATGTATTTTTAAGATCGCCATCTTATTACGCATTTTAGGTAAAAATTCTATATAATTAAAGTTGTAGACAACTAAAACCCTACAACTTTGATTTCTAACATATTTTCAACACCCCTTAGTTTAGCGTTAAATAGTAATTTTTTATATTTTTCTTATCAAAATCGGTAAATAAATTGTGACATTTTAAGATTGCGGCCTTATTGCGCATTTTGTGAGAGGAGTGTGTATAATCTAAGTTATAGGACGTAAAAACCCTACAACTTTTAACTCTAGCATTTTTCTACAGAGCCTAGTTTAGCGTCAATAATTAGTGGTTTTCCGTATTTTTAAGTCCTACAGAGGTTTTATATATTATTATAAATATATTTTATTTATTTAATAATGATTAAACATTGATTATAATTTTCATTATTTACATTGGTAAGACAAAGTGATATGAGTGTTTTACATAATTTTGTTATTGTAGAATAAAAATTGACAAACAAAATTGAATAAAAATTTCAGTAAATATTTTGCATTTCTTGTAGTGTAGGGTTGTGAATTTAATTGATAGTAAGGACGGAATGTTTATACATAGGTTTGCTTGCTGTGTCTGTTGGTACAAACTATACATTTTTACTTTTTTTGCCTATAAGAATAAGGAAGAAAAGTATAGTTTTCATGTCGATTTTTCGAAATAGAGTTTTCATCGGATCTACTCGTTTTCAGACCACCTAAACCCAAAAACATGTTTTTAGCGATTGATCTGTGTGTGAGCAAAATATCTCAGGAACGGCACATCGTATGAACTTAAAACGTGAACCTTATTTTGGTATTACTGGACTTGAACTTATTTTGGATTGAACTTATTTTGGACTCAACACAAACACTTTCATCAAAATCGGTCAACCTGAAGTAGTAGTTTATTCGTGTCATTTTTCACTTTTATGCAATTTTCTCAAAAACAGCTCCTACGATTTTATTTAAAAAATCGCCTTATTTACTACATTTTTTATGTTTTATAAGATAGGTTAGGTGCCATGTCTGTTGAAATTCTTTGGGAGGCTGTGCTTTCGTAGAAAAACATGTTTTTGTAAGATTGCGGCTTTAATATGCATTTCACGACAAAAGTGTATATGATAAAATTTATAGAAAATTAAAACATCTACAACTTTTATTTTAAGAATTTTTCTCTAAAGAGCCTAGTTTAGCGTGAAAGAGTGATTTTCTGTATTTTAAAGCCAAACTGAGGTTGATTTTCATTTTGTATCATTCACTAATGATTAAAAATAAAGTTATGCTTTTTTAAGGTTAGTTTTTTTGTATATTTCTAATGTTTTATTACTAATATGAGGTTATATTGTTCATTATTTACATTGACAAGAGAACGTTGTGTGTGTTTGACACCAGATTTTTATAATAGGGTTTTTTAATTTATAAAATTATTTTTATTTTATTGTTAGCAATATATTGTTTTGTTCTTACTTATGTTTTTGTTCCTGTATTTTATTTTTACATTGTGGTTTGGTAATAGTTGATGTTGCAATAATTTTTTTATCCGAGGTGGCGAGAAAAGTTTATGTTCACTTCCTCACGATGGGGGAAGTAGCGTTGGACTCAATTGAGGCGTCTTCGTCAAGCCCCAAGGAGGCCGCAACCGCCTACCAACCAAAAACCCACCGCCTGGCCACTATATTATAGATGTTTCTATAATTACCTAATAATATGTAGACTTTTAGGGCCTAAATTTATACATAGCCGTTGGATTACCATTCAATCATAATCATAAGAATAATTGCTTTAGGGTTGTTCAAATTTTGATATGGTTGGTAATTATTATAAAACAGTGAGCTTGACGGTATTTGGTTTGCGTGTTTAGGCAAGTTGTCTGTCTGTATTCCTTGATGATGATGGTTTGCGTGTTGATGACGTTGATACATAAATACAATTACACATGCTTAAAATAATATGTTTAACACGTTGCATGTTAGTTTACCCTTTAGAAAATTCCATAAACGACAAGGTCCATCATGTTTCGAGAACAGAGAAAAGAACGAAGATCAGTTAATTTATTACCCACTAGAGAGATAGTGTTGTAAATTTTCAACATAATATTTTATTATTATTTCGACCATTGCTTAAAGTATTTCTTCCAAAATTTATTTAATTTTGTTTTCCAGGAAGTTAGATAGTGTCTCTTTCATTTATTAATAAGCCCATATTTTTCATTTCAAATAAATCAAAATTTTAACTTATACATATTTTAATCAGTATTTAAATGTTTAATTTTTAGTTATTTTTTTGAGGGGGTAATTACAGTATCTCCTATTGTAATTAACAATACACTGGGTTAAAAATATATTAAACTTGTAAAAAATAAATAAAATTAATTTTCATGTAAAATAATATAAGTTAGTGCATTACGTATTCAATATAATAGATTATATTAATGTAATCAAGTTGAATATTTGGGATAGGAAATGAGAAGGTTATACTGCTGCTCGGAAAGGAAAAAGTGACTGGCCTGGCTTTTTTCAATTCGCTTGGAAAAACCAAGGAAAACTGTGTGAAAATCTTGATCAAAACAGCCACAAATTGTACTAAATCTAGTTCACTACAAATTAATTTCTAATATTGTACAGTGGCTGTACAAGCAGTGAACTTATTGCTTGTCCATTTAACGTTAATCACTTTAATTAACAATAAATAAATAAACAATATGCCCATAACGGGCAGGTGGAGTGTTAAATTAATTGCACTCGATCTGTGGGTTCCAGGGCTACAAAAAATAGTTCTGTTTCTTATCATATAGCCAGTCAATTGTATGACTGAACTATCTAAGAACAAAAGAGGTAAAGGTGTAAAAGACGCCAGTCAGAGTTATCTCCTCTGAGAGTAATGAATTTCACTATACAGATAGACCCTGTGGTGAATGAAGTAAAGATGTCATTTGCAGTTTGGAAAGTGGGTGCTTTTTGGAGGGTCTGGCATGTTGATAAGCATACTCTTTCAACTCTGTGAGGAAGGCCATAGTAAACAACCTCATTCATCGTTTTTACTTAGTAAAACCTCTAGAGGTTCAAACCAGCCTTTCGGCTGTTAACCTAAACAGCAATATATATATATATATATTATTTTATTAAACATTATTTTCCTTTGTTTGCACCACTACATATATGATTATGAACAGCCAAAACAAAATAAAATTTATTTTGTTTTGGCTGTTCATAATCATATATATATATATATATATATATATATATATATATATATATATATATATATATAAATAGGTTTGAACATACAGTAGAATTCCAGACTTGATATAAGTTAATAAATAGGAAGTACTTTTTTTCTATAGACTTACTTTGAATGTGTACACTCGAACAAGGAGACAATTGAATCCACTTGTCCAAAAATTAATTTCAGGGGATATAAAACAAATTGTTAAATTATAATTTATTTTTTATTTATTTTTTAAATTGTACAGTTATAATGGTAGCGTACTTTTAGACCTTTGCCGGGAATCTTATCCATGACCTTTAAGTTGCAGCCATTATAATTAAACCCATTAAATGAACTCTTTGAAACTTTACCGCTACGCTACCGTCGTCTCATTCTTGGCACTTCAGTCCACTCAGAACTTCAACAACTCCAGACTACATCAATAAATTTTCTTCAATTCTCTTTATTCTCCACCTCTGATCTTCAGAGATCGGACGCACCATCCTTGGTCTACGCTATCGGTGGCGGACGCACATTCCCGCACCGGTCACCCTTCGCCGATTTCGGGAAAACCGCCTCGGGTGTGCTATCAGCAGACGGCCTACGCCGAACCGACACTGCGGGGCTCTGGGGGCTACCACTATGATAGTGTTTGGGTCCCCACTGCAGCATGACCCCACTGCAGCGTCATGCTGCAGTGGGGACCAACTGCCACTGAGGAAAGACTAGGCCTGAACCCAGTAGCCGAGCCTTCACTCAGTAGCCTTCACCAAAAACGGCCCTTTTCAGGGCCAACCATAAAATCCACCCGGCTCTTTTTAGGGCCAATAACACAATTAACTAGCCCTTTTCAGGGCCACCAAACTTACACGCAAGCTTTCGCCACGTGTCGTCGGTGTCGGTCAGTGACCGTATATACATGCCATCAGTACTTAAAGGGTTAACATGATAGAATAATTTCTAGAAAGCAAACAGAGATCAAACATGGAACTTATTGCGTTGTTACGCAATAGTCTAATGTTTCACTTTTGTGCCGGAGAGGCTTTGTAAATATTTAATCGTGTATAAAATAAACTATTAACTAGGATGAAAATGACGGTACCTAATGTAAATAATGTCCTCTACGAAATTAGCCAAATATATTTAACTGGTTATTACTAATGTTATTCAATTTATTTAAGTAAAGCTATTCGTTAGAAATAGCTTTGTTTATAAATATACATTAATATTTCTTGTATAAAGTGAAATATTAACTGGAACACATATTAAGCAAATAGAACAAATAAACTACACTTGAGTGTATTAAAACCAATATTATCTGATACACTCTGCTCACTGACTCTTTACATGTATTAAACAAGTTATTACTTCAGTAAAGGGCACTACAGACAACTAAACTCAGAAAACGGTTGTTATTACGTTTCTAAAACACCGGGTAACACTACAAGATCCATTAACTTTATGTAATATTCAAACGCTATGATTAGAAGAAAACTTTCCTCCTTACAAACGTTTTTCTTCGTTTATTTCTCGTGAAATGAAAATATGAGTGGATTATATTAATAATTATTTAAACCTTGTGCGACTGATAGGTTTGAGAATTATTAACTCTTGGAACACTAATTCTGAGATTGCGCCGATAAACTTGGCTTTTTTATCCATCTTTTATTTAAAAAAGAAATAAAATTTTGGATTCTGTGGTAAAATGCAGGCGGAAAAAACTTCTCTCTTTGAGCTTATGCCATTGATCCATTCCTACAGTTAATATGACATATGTTATTATATGAAACGGAATTTAGTGAACACGTGCATGTAGAAAAAACTTATAATTAATAATAAATATTAGTACACTTTAGTTTCATTGGGAAGAATGTCTGAAAATAAGCTATTCTACGAATTTTGGAGGGTTTATTCTCTTTTACAGGTCATATTCAATTCAACCGGTTTTGCTTAAAAGCAAGATTGCACACATTTACAATTGAAGCTTTCAAACGCGGTTATAACTCTATTTTTAAATGAAATACGGTCTTTACGCGATTTTTTAGAAAAAAAACTGGAATTGAGTGGTACCCCAACATTCACAAATCAATAAAAAATTTCCCACTAACCTGGTTGTATTTCTAAATAGCTTACTTTCTTTCAAATACATTCAGCTACAATTATTTAACTATAATGTTTACCGGTGTGCGCGTACATTGACCTTCACTATTTCACAAACTGTTGAGTACATACACACTCGTCATCTAACAAAAATATATTGGCTATCCGCTGGTTACGGGTTAATTAGTTTTGGTAAATTAATTCCCTGTGATTGTAACACTGACTTAACGTATATCTCCTGCTTATGGTCATATTATTTGATTACTATTTAATATAACACTTTACCTTTCATTATAAATCTCTGTGTATTAATATTACGGGTTTATTTAATATTTATACACCTGTATTGTATCTTCTCCTTCGTCCTCTCACTCGCCCCCTCTCTCACAATATTAATAATAATAGTTCATGCTTAATGTACAGTTCATTATAAACAAACTGACAAAGCGGACTTTGCTTATTCTGGCATTTGTATTCTACCTATAATTAATATTGAACTAGATGTAGAATTTAATATTTTGTATCAAATTTATCAAAGTTTTTCATAGTTCAGAGTAGAACTGGTTATTGTCATATACGAGGTGTGGCTATCAAATAACGAGACGGACGTTGTAAAAAAATTTCTTTTTCTTTTATACATAATCAGTTATTGTTACCTTCAATATACGCTTCTTCTCTATCTCTACAACGCTCCATGCGAATTTTCCATTGTTGGAAACAGTGCTGGAAGTCATCTTCTGTCAGCTCCTTCAGGACACGTGCCGCTTTCTCTTTTACAGCTCCCACAGACTCACACCTTGTCCCTATTAATGCAGATTTCACCTTAGGGAACAGGTAGAAGATAATAACATGTGATGAAACGCGGTTTTTTACTTATGATCCGGAAACGAAGCGCCAGTCCATGCACTGGAAGAGCTGAACTTCCCCAAGAGCCAAAAAAGCTGGAATGAGCAAGTCAAAATTTAAAGCAATGGTGATTTTTTTTTATATCCATGGGATTGTGTACCTTCACTGGGTTCCTGAAGGTCAAACAATTAATCAATATTACTACCTTCAGGTACTTTCTAAACTACGTCAAAGAGTAAGGAAAAAACGCCCCGAAATGTGGGAGGACAAATCATGGGTTCGCCACCAAGACAATGCGCCAGCTCATTCCGCGTTATCTGTCAAGAGGTTCCTAGCCAAGTACAGCATCTTAGTGTTAGAACATCCACCTTATCACCAGATCTTGCACCATGTGACTTTTACCTGCTGCCTAAGGTGAAATCTGCATTAAAAGGGACAAGATTTGAGTCTGTGGAAGCTGTAAAAGAGAAAGCGGCACGTGTCCTGAAGGAGCTGACAGACAATGACTTCGAGCACTGTTTCCAACATTAGAAAATTTTCATGGAGCATTGTAGGGATAGAGGAGTGTATATTGAAGGTGACAATAAGTAATTATGTATAAAATAGAAATAAAATTGTTTACAACGTCAGTCTCGTTATTTAATAGCCACACTCGTATATCATGTTCTTTTAAGAATCTCATTGTTTACCAGTAATAAAATTTTCTTCTAAACTTATAGCAAGTATTTATTTACTAACTAATTAAGTAGTTATTACAAATTAATTCAGTTATAACTACTATTACGTTACAACCAAATTACTTAATTTAATAGTAGAATAAATTATAACCAAATGTTATAAAAACTTTAATTTTAAAAGAAATATGGCTATTTATAATCAAACGGTTAGTGAATCAATATTCATAATAACAATCTTAAAAGTAGTATAACCATTTCCCCATTATGAATCAACGATTTAATATCCACAGTGAACAAAACTGGTTTTTAACAACTTACTCCAGTTCACTTTGAAAAAGATTAACTCTTGTTTAAAAGAGAAATAACTTTATGAACCAACCAAAATTTCTAGGAGAATAATGATACTATGTCATGTTTTGATAACCAGTATTTTTATAAAAACTTTTAATAGGCGTATTGTTATCGGACGCCTAAAGGTAAAGTGCTATTATTGGTATTCATTAGGAAATTATTATCCTTTTTATTATTATTCATTTGTACTGTCTGACTGTAACTTGATTGCCTCCGGCAGAGTGGAGCAATATGCGGATTGTAAAATCATTTCAGAAGCGTTTCCATGTCAGAAGCGTTTAAAACATTTATCTAATTTGTTTTAAGTGACTGAATCTTGTAGGAAATAGCGTATTTTTATAAAACAAAGTATTCCGCATGTTTTTTTTGTTCTATAAAATTATTTCGAAAAACACACGCTTAATGAGAAAATGTATAATATAAGTAGTAATAGTTTAGTTTCGAAAAAAATCATATTTTTTCAAATACATCATCATTGTTCCACAACTATTGCTCGGATTGACATAATATTTGGCAGGTTTGTTTGGTAATAATTATGGAAAACGATTATGCAATAAAACTTAACAGAAAATCATTACTTTTTAGTTACGAGATATTTTGAAAAATAAATTTCGTTAAATCGCGAAACACGAAATAAAAAAATTAGCATGCGAGAAACTTTCCGTCTTGAAAGATAACTGTATAAATTAATGAAATTAAATAAAGAGAAAATTTTAAATTAATTTTTAGCGAAAGAATTATTTAATACAGTTGGGCAATGACGATGTATTTGAAAAATACGCTTTGTTCTTCAAAAATGGAACTTTTACTATATTATAAATTATCTAGTAATTACGGAATATCTAGAGGCGCCCTTCCAGATGTCTCCAACCATCAAACCATTCAGCCCTGCAGAAATTGAGAGGACTATAAAAAATAATCTTAACCGGAAGAAAGCACCAGGATACGACTTAATAACAGGCGAAATCTTGAAACAACTGCCTAAAAAAGCGTTCTTGTTACTTACAGCGATTTTTAATGCTATTATACGCGTCGGATGATTTCCTGCTCAATGGAAATATGCCCAGGTGATTATGATCCTTAAACCAGGCAAGGATCCTTTACGACCGAGCTCCTATAGACCAATAAGCCTGCTTCCATGGAAATGGAAATGTTGTTAAATCGTTTAAAACCTTTTATAGAAGAGTATAAACTTATTCCAGATCATCAATTCGGGTTTTGTGAACGAAACTCGGCTGTAGAACAAGTCCACAGGCTAGTCAATTTTATTCAGAAGAGCTTAGAATTGAAGAAGTTTACTTCAGCTGTGTTCTTGGATATTCAACAGGCGTTCGATAAAGTTTGGCATCTAGGTCTGTTATACAAAATTAAAATGAAATTAGAATATCCATACTTCTTGATTTTTAAAAACTATCTTTTAAATCGTTTCTTCCAAGTTAAATATGATAATGTCTTTTCCAATTTCTACTTATTAAATTCCGGCGTTCCTCAAGGCAGCATTTTGAGCCCATTCTTATATACGCTTTATACAGCCGACCTTCCAGAACATGAATCTGTAATGACGGCAACGTTCGCAGATGACACAGCGATTTTAGCGGCGGACGCTTCTCCGACATGTGCCTCGGAGAAGTTACAAACCAATCTTGACAACATTCACGAATGGTGTAAGAAATGGAGAGTGAAGATTAATGAGGATAAGTCAACGCACGTAACATTTACATTAAAGAAACCAACATGTCCAGTGGTCAGCTTGAACGGTACAGTAATCCCACAGAAGGATGAAGTTAAATATCTGGGTTTACATCTAGATCGAAGACTCACGTGGAGAAGTCATATATGGGCGAAACGAAAGCAACTTGGGCTGAAGTTACGTCAATTATTCTGGCTCTTAGGCAGTAGGTCTCAACTCTCCCTTGAAAATAAAGTACTCGTATAAGTAATACTCAAACCAATTTGGACGTATGGGTTAGAGCTATGGGGTACAGCTAGTTCATCAAATATAGAAATACTGCAGCGCTTTCAATCAAAATGCCTGAGACTGATCGCTGCAGCCCCATGGTACGTAACAAATGAAATACTACACAATGGCCTAAACCTGCCCTTTATAAAAGAAGAAATTAAACAACATAGCGGAAAACATTTACAAAAACTAGAAGACCATCAGAATCCATTAGCGATTAGCCTCCTTGACAACAGCGAAGATACTCACAAACTGAAACGCTTTAAACCATTGGACTTACCTTTACGATTTTGTTAGTCATTTAATTTTAATTTTTTTATTTTATTTTTTATCTTTTCTACTTCAACTCCTAATCATCAGAATCTCATAATTGGCGTCGTTTTCATCTCTACCATCGTCATTGTCATCTCCAACTTCAATTCTTTGTGTTTCGGGATGTTGATTCACGGTTTATCAAGTTTGATTTTGTATAGATATATATATATATCTTTTTGTTTCTTCACAGTTTGGTCTTTTTCAAACACACTACTGAGTGTCGTTTGTGTTTTAATTCTAAGGACATTACTCAGATTTTCTCATATTTGCTTAAAGTTATTGTATTTATTAACTGATTGCAAAAGAAAACTATACTGTTACAAAAAAAAATAAATAAAAAAAAATTATCTAATTAAGCGATTGTTTTTCGAAATAATTTTATAGAACAAAGCCATGCAAAATATTTTGTTTTATAAAAATACGTCATTTCCGCCAAGTTTCAGTTACTTAAAAAACAAAATTAGATAAATATGTTTTCTGAAATGGTTTAACAATCCGCATAACACTCCTCTCTGCCGGAGGCCATCAAGTTATAGACAGACAGTAGTTATTATTTGAATTATAATTGTAATTCAATTTTTTAAATTTTTCAGTGTATTATAATTTTTGTATATGTGTAGTTATACCCTTTTACTATTTGTTACTAGATTTTTGAGACATTTTTATTTCTTTTTATATTGAAATCCTTTCCTTCTTATACAGAGATATCTACCCGTTAACCAGTCCAGTGAATTTGTACAGTGGTTTGTACAGTAATGAAAATGGGATTCGGTGGTTTACTCTGTGAAACTAGTGTAGTACTTAAACTTTTTAATTATAGCAGTTCTTCATATAAAGCGTTTAAAGTACAATTATTTGATTTTATGATTAACAAGGAATTAAATATTTCATTGTAAATGACCATCTTTTATTTTAACTTTAGTTTAGTTTGTCTTAATTTTAATAAAATTTTGTAATAAATTTAGTCCAAATAGTTTAATTGTAATTTTTATTTATTTAGTTAAATATACATTACACATTAATAATGAACTAAAGTAAGCTGTAGAAGTGTACAGTAATTTAAACTAAATTTATTTATACCCAACAACTCTTCTACACAAAGAGTTCTGTCCGCGCACAGGAGTATAAAGAACAAAAAAAACTTCATCACTTAAATACTTATAACTAACTACTATAAAAATTACTAAGTTAAACTACAACAGTTAAAAAGGTTACAAGGATTACGATAACAGAATCTAAAAACATAAATAAATAAAAAAAAACAGAAAATAAATGATAAATTCAATTACTTTTTCATAAAAGATCAATAATAATATATCAGATGTCCCACGAAGAGGTTGCTATTTTTGAATTAATATGCCGGACGTATGGCACACTCTAGGCTGGAAACTTGACAGTTATAATGGAATAAATATTCCATCATAAGCAAATGAAACTCAAGGGTACTTTTTTACATGTATATTTATTATAACCGTAAAGTTTCTAGTCTGTAGTGTGTGCGATACGTCCGGCATATTAATTCAAAAATAGCAAATTCTTCGTAGGACACCCGGTATTTTAATTTTAATAACAATATAAATTTAAAAACAAAACTTTAAGATTATGTTTGTTTACTATTGTTGATTATCAGTATTTAATATTGTAATTTATTAATTTTTCAATATATAATTATTATAAATTTCTGAAGAAGTTTTTTTATCATTTATTACAACCAAATCTAAAAAGAATCTGGAATAACCGTTGTAATATTTATACTTAACTTACTCAAAGTCGATTGAAGGTAATAGTGTGGAAAAAGCAATAGGATTATGGGGAGAGGGCAAACAAATACAGTTGTAAGTCTTTTAAACTAAGCTGTTGCTTTCTAGGGTGAATCTTATCTTCTTCATTAAATACCTCATATTATCGGAGGTTGGCGGTCGTAACAGAAATTTTAACTTTAAACCTCTTGCTCTTAATACTTTCACTGAGAAGCAATTGTATAAGTCTCGTAGGTAAATTAAAGAATGTATACTTAATTTTTCTACGCTCCTCCTATTGTATAATGATTAACATTTAAAATCGGAATAGCGTAAATTAGAGTTTCTGATAATGCTAGTATTTATTTGTGCAAAAAATAATTCTTTTTTTGCATATTATTTATTTGTGCTGGGTGCAGGTGTAGTGACAGGCTGTGAAAGTTCTAGACACCTGGGAGTCATCTTTGATAGGACCGGAACAAGTGTAGTGGAAGTAAATAGCAAGAATTAGCAAGGGCGAAGGGTTGTAGGGCAGTTAAATTCTGTCCTTTGTAATGATAAAATATGGAAGGATACAATGATAAATATTTATCATGCTATCTTGAAGAGTGTGTGTACCTATACTGCGGAAGTGTAGGTTTTGACAAAGAGACAGAAGGATCGCCTAAAAGCTGTGGAGATGGATTTCTGGAGGCGGAGTTGTGGTGTGTCGCGGATCGATTGAATTCTGAAATCTAAAATTAGGAGAAGAATCAGCGTTGAAGGAAAAGTTATGGATACCATATCCCGGAAGTAAGTTAAAATGGTTTGGCCATTTTTAGAGGATAGAGGATGGTAGGTGGCCAAAGAGGGTATAGGAGTGGACACCAGCCGGTAGAAGAAGGAGGGGTAGGCCGGAAGTGACATGATGGCATGAGGTGCAGTAGGCAATATCTGCGGCGACTCTCCGAAAGGGACGGGGACACAGAGAGGTGGTGCTTAGGAAGCGAGATACGGCTGGGGCTGAAAATCCTCGCATGAATAAATAAATTTATTTGTGTCTGTACAGTGAATTACAATTACAAATATGCTGAAGGTGACAATGATACAAATGATAATATGAACGACATGAGGAAGCGACCACACATTGATAAGCTTCTTGGTTTTTGTTTAACTGATGGAATTTTGAAACAGTTTTTATAGTTATATTATAGTCATCTGAACTTTTTTTAAATTTATTTTATATTAGGATAATAACAAATTTCTTTTCTAAGCTCTCTTTAGCCTTGTAGGAGAGTTGTCGTGCAAAGTAACTGAGATAATCGTCTAATTAATTCGTTGAAAAATAACTCAAACAAAAGTTACTTTTGAAAACAATTGTTATTTTGTAATTTTTGTTCGGATCCTGACGCTGAAAAGAGATACTAGGTAATACAGTGTAATAATTTTTTTATATATTGTTGTTTAATTTACTCGACATTATTCAGAGGGTTTCAGGATTCTCAGATCATTTTTATGAATTTTCAGTTCTTGATATTTTAGGCTTTATTTCAAAGGACTAAGAATTAATTAAGTGAGCCCAAATATTATATAAAAATGGGCCTATCATTGACCACTCCGTATAATAAAAACAAAGGATACCTATATAGGTTGACATTAAGTAGGACACGTGAACCCTTTGTAGGTGACAATACAAAAGCTAAAAGCTTCTTTGTTTGTATCAGTTACATCACTCAGTGCCACTTCACAATCTCTCTTTTACTTTGACACCTAAAGCTATCTGCCAACTTCAATTTACTCGTACCAAAATATAAGATCAAAATTTATCATATTTGTTTATAAAATAAATTTTTCTACACCATAAATATACTTTTAATGTAAGCAGCAGAAGTGTTCTTGTTTTGACCAACGTTTTTGTACTTTCATAAGAAAAATTACGCCAATAAAATTCTTTACGTATTCTAAAAATGCTGAAAAAATATTTAAATAATAGGTACTGTAAATTTTGATTGGCATTAAAACAAACTCTTCTGTCATCAAGACATTGCCATAACAAAATTGCATAATCCTTAAGATAAAGGCGTATAAGAATATTCATCATCATCATCATCTGTCAAGGATTAGGAGCTTGTTCCGGCATCCATTTCTTTTTAGGTCTTCCCAAGCCTCTCTCTAGGTTTATATTTCCATGCTTGTGGAGGACGTGTGCTGGCATGCGAAGCACTGGTTGGACCACTCTCTCTTATATATCATTAATGTTTCATACAGTGACTGAGCATTTTATTCGGCGCGTATACACCAGCCGCATTGGCGTAGTTGGTAACGTACTTGCCTCTCATCATGCGGTCTTGGGTTCGAATCCCATTCAGGCACGGCATATTTTCATACGTTACAAAAATCATTTCATTCTTCACCGTCTGCATTAGCAGTAATTGCAGAACAGTCGGACGTTAAAACAAAAAAAAAAAATATTCGGCGCGTATAGCTTTCTTACTTCTTCTATCTAACAGGGTACAACCTTTGACTACCCGCAAAAATCTCATTTCAGCAGCCTTGATGAGAGATTCATTCCTGTGTAATGACACCCATGTTTCACTCCTATATGTTTTGAATGCTAAACCCATTGCTCTATCAAATTTCATTTGGGTGTCCCGTCTCGTTTTCTTTCCTATTGGCCTTTAAATAGTAGCACGTAGTGTTGAATTTTGCCAGTTTCTTACTCATATCATCATCTTTATCATAGGAAATCCTGCATCCTAAATATTTAAAATCTCGAACTTGATCTATAATTTTTGGTTACCAAGTGTAATTTTTGTGCGGAAACTTTATCACTGGCAAGCATTGATAGTTAACTTCGGATCAGGACCGGAGTATAAGAATATTAATTTTCCTATTTGAGAGAGGATACGATTTTATAATATTGCGGCCTTAGAATGCATTTTACAACAAAAGAGAATAGGAAATTTAAAAATATTTTAACCAGTCATCATTGTCAAATTGTTAGTTCGTTTATTAAGTTATTATTATTTTTTAATATATGTATTTTTTCTAATGTTTGAATGTTGTATTTATTGCCATTTATTTCTAGAACAGTAATGTCTTCTGATTTAGAAATTTTTTGGTTATTTATTTGAACATGTTCTGCGTAATTAGATTTTGATTTTCCATATTTATAACCTTGCAGATGAATTTTCTTCTAAAGTGTCTAGTTTAGCGTCAATTAGTGATTTCCTGTATTTTCCATTTTAATTAACAACTAAATTAAAGTTGTTAAATAAATTAAACCTGCCAAATAAAACAATGTTTTTACTGCACATTCTCTTTGATTTATTTACTTGTAGTGCTGCATTACAATTACGATACACTACCGTTATTATGTGTTACAGTCGCTCGTATATCATAAAATATAGTTTTGGTTTACGGAGTTCCGCTTTTGTTGTATTGTTTTGTAGTCAATAAAAAAGAAAGAACTCTCTTGAGACAAATATTATATTATAAGACACAGATTGTTTTTGCCACAAAACCAAGTTTATCGTTACAGTATAGAGATACAATCCATCCGGTTATTCTTGTATTGTCCCAGTTCTCCTATTTTTCTACAAAACTACCTGTATTCCTGTGGAGATTTTATGTTCTGATATCTAGAGTATGTGATAAAAGTGTAATTTAAAAAAAAAAGTGCACTCTTACAAATAGACAATTTTTCTGTTTAACTATAATTAATGTTGGATTAAATTAAAACTGAAATACGTATATACTAAATTTCATAAAAAATATACTTTTATGCACACATTGAATATTTTGAATGCCGTTTACCAAAGTGGTTTTTGAGTTGTATAATTATGAAGCTTTAAAGTCATCATGATGCTTCAAAATCGCCAACCGTCTTGTTCACCTACATAGTGGTGAGCATTTAAATAATATCAATGACTCAACATTTTATCCATGTAGTATGAAATAGAATTTGACAGTACTGATAAATTCATAAGATAACTAATTAAAAATGGAAATATTTGTAATTTGTAAAATTGAAGCCTATATTTGGCTAGTTCAAGAGTTTTGTAGTAAAGTACCAAGAAATTGCTAATTTACCAACCGAGAAATAAAGTTAAGAATAATTGGCTACGGGAAATAGAGGAAGACCTTGAAAAGCTAGAAATAACGAAAGAACAGATTTTAAACTGAGAGAAATAACTGCTTTTAAAAACAAAATTAAAAATCAGAACTTCAACACAAAGAAAATACAATATAACAAAGGATCAGAGATTCCAAAGATCTAAAAGAATGAAAGAGTATTGGGCAAAAAAGAAAAGTCCCCAGAAACAGTCTTCCCATCCTTGATTAGATCCTTGGCTAGATTTGCTCCAATTAGGGCCTAAAAAAAACATATAGTCAAATTATTTAAATGAAACAAATATCTAAAAATTAGCTAAAATTCCAGCCCGACTATTTTTCTTTTTCTGGATGGTTAAAAGAAATTAAAAATTTTATAATAAAAGTAAAATATCAAATTATGTTTGAATGGGAAATTGTTTGTAAAAATTAGCTAAAATTTCAGTCCGACTGTTGTCTGGTTGGTTGAAAGTGGGTGCAGATTACACTGACCTTATTGCAGGTAAAATCAATGGTGGGGTTGTCAAATTACAGCTTCTGGACAAGTTTTTTTTTGGTTTCCTTCAGAGACCAACTTCCTGGGTTCATCTGCTCAATGAAGCCATTGGGAAAACTTCTTCTGCCTTCCCGACCGTTGACCGGTTTTCAGTTGTAATCAAAGGCAAGGGGACCATGCTGGATGCTACCATTCAAAACAGATGGATTCAGTTTTTAATGATGTTGTTAAAGAATTTGGAAAGCCCCAGGAAAATATTAAAGGAGCAATAACTTCGGAAGCTGGTTGGTGTAACAGATTGTGATTATTGTTGTGAAACTGTTCATAGTAAAGAGTTTTCTAATATACACCAAAAAATACGGTAATATTTATTGCGGGTTATTTCCGGAGCTGGTTATTAAAAAATAACAAGACTTCCTTTTTAGTGATTAAATAAGTATTTATTACCAAATTGATTAATTATAATTAATTATTACGGTTATAACTACTGCTAAATTACAATAAAACTACATTGACTAAATTGGCGACTAAATGTTATTAAAAACTTTAGACTTAAATTAAAATAACTAAAACGAAAATATGACCATTCACAATTAATTAATCAAATCTTAATTAATTAATTAATCAATCAATTTTTACTTACAAAATCAATAAAACTGTAATAAATATGGAGACCTACATATGGAGATTTTTTGCAACATATGGAGATCTGTTGAACAATAACACCGCGTTAGTGAAAAATTTGTTTTAAAAAACAACAGGATTTGATCAGCTGATCAGCTGGTGTCGTCATAGTGAATAACAATCATAAATTTATTTTCTGATTTTCTGTGAGAAACCATCGAAAATTAATTAATTAATTAATTAATTTCACAAGAAAAAAAAAGACTATTCTTATTGGGAAAGAGAAGTTTATTTTAAAATACGGTGAAGATAGAATATCAGACACGGAAATTGTGCATATGTGTGAGGTTATGTTTGTGTTTCTGTTTACATTGATTTTTTTGTAAGTATTTTTCATAAACTATTGTTATATGTATAAAAATCCTCCCTGTTTCCATTAACTATGGAGCAGGGAGTTATGGACAATCTCTTCAATCACGAAGAGAACTTGAAGGTGATCAACGCTCACCTAGATGTCGCACCTGAGACAACTGGTACGCAGAAAATGGCATGGACTAAGGTCATGTCTAGTAAAAAACGTCCGTTGGATACGGAAAAGAGTCCCGCTGACTCGGAATTGCCTCCTTCTAAGTTTCGAGTCCCAACAACAAATAAATACGGACCTTTAGAATCGTTACAAGAAGACTCTTGCAAGCCTCCACCAATTTATTTAAAAAACGTAGAACTGCGCGACTACAAAAACTTAATGTCTCAGTTGAAGAGTACAGTAACTGGTGACTTTGAATTTCAAGCGACCAACAACGACGGGGTAACCATTTACCCAAAAACATCCGAAACGTACCGTACTCTTGTACACCGATTAAGAGAATTGGGATGCAATTTTCATTCATATCAGCTACCCCACGAAAAAGCATACAGAGTCGTAATACGTCATTTGCATCCTAGTATCGATCCGTGTGAGATCAAGGATTCTCTGGAACAACTGTCTTTTAAGGTAAGAAACGTTGTCAATGTTTTACAGGCTGGTACAAGAGTGCCCTTACCATTATTTTTCGTTGATCTTGAGCCTGACAAAGATAACGAAAAAATCTTTAATGTTAAATCCTTGTTAAGCACACGCATTAAAGTTGAAGAGCCAAAAAAGAAAAGTGACGTAGTTCAGTGCAAAAGATGTCTACGATTTGGACACACCCGCTCGTACTGTAATCATCCGTTCAGATGTGCACGCTGCAGCAACTCTCATCCAACTGCTGATTGTCAAAGAGGTGCCAATGAACCCCGAGTCTGCGTTCTTTGCAAAGGCAATCATTCGTCCACGTACAAAGGATGTCAAACATATAAAGAACTGAGAGATAAAAGAAATTTTAATTTTGGTAAATATTCTGTTAATAAATCTCATGTAATGTTGGAGCCTCCAGTCACTGTTGCAGTCCCCGTGAGTACCTCGGTAAAGTCACATCATACACAGTCCACTCATACTCACACCGTCCCCCTTTCTCGTGACCCGAGATTGAATTCACGGTCATACGCTCAGATGGCTGCTCCTTCCCTTCGGCAGCAGCCATCTCATACTCGGTCATCTCAGTTATTCCAGCCCTCTCAGCAGCCATCTCAGCCTTCCATGACATTCTCAACTCTTTCATCAACAGATCCCTTAACGACTCAGAATCCTTATGATCATTTTACAGCCACTCTTAACACTTTTTTTACACGCTTTCAGGACCTTTTGACACCTCTCATTACTACGCTTAATATGGTCGTTAACAAGTTGCTAAGTCATATCAATGGCTGAAACCAGCAGGTCCCTCGTCGTTGCTCTCTGGAACTCAGCAGGTCTTGTACGTCATGTTCACGAACTCAAACAATTTTTACATGACAATCGGGTAGACATTGCACTTATTACAGAGACACACTTTAAGGACACAACACACTGCCATATCACTGGTTACACACTATATCGAAGTACACATCCAGATGGAACTAGCCATGCAGGGTCGGCTATTTTTGTTCGTAATAGTATTAGTCATAATTCGTTCCCTCCGTACAGAAAATCGTACATTCAGGCTACCACGGTAGAAGTATCTTTAATCACTCATTCCCTTACCCTTTCTTCTGTGTACTGCCCGCCTAATCATAATATATCGCGCGAACAATTTACACATTTCTTCAATTATTTAGGAAAAAATTTCATTGCAGGTGGTGACTTTAATTCAAAACATCAACAGTTTGGATGCCGAGTTACAAACCCGCGGGGAAAAACTTTATATGATGTTGTAACTCACAAAAAATATTTTTATTATGCCCCTGCAGAACCCACTTACTATCCCCACAATAATCGTTGCCTCCCAGATATTCTAGATTTCTTTGTATCGTCTAAATTGTTCCCCTACTACGAACTTGAAACTCTTCCTGATCTATCATCTGATCATACACCCGTAATACTTACGTTAAACTCTCAACCAACCAAATTAAGGTACAGGCATTCCCTAACATCTGGTTAAATAGACTGGAATAAGTACCAACGTATATTGTCAGAAACAACAAACCTGGGAATTTCCCTCAAAACCCCTAGTGAAATCGAGCGTGGAGTGGAAATCTTCACAAAGAATCTACAAAGCGCAGCTTGGGACAGTTGCGAAGGAGAGAACATGGAATTTAAACACATACCTAACGTTCCTTCTTACATCCGTCGAATGATAGTTGCTAAGCGCCGATGTCGTCGTTTATGGCAGAGAAACAGATACCCCAGCGTTAAAGCAGAACTTAATAGGCTAAATCGTCGTTTACAGGTTGTCCTTTCGCGTTACAGAGCAGATAGATTTATGGCTTTCACTGAGACACTCTCTACTCAAAACAAAACACTTTGGCACACGACAAGACGAATTCTTAACTATAACAATCCTTCATTTAGTCTACAACGACCTGATGGTTCTTGGGCGACCACCAATAAAGAGAAAGCAGAAATGCTTGCTCAGCACTTGCATAACACATTCCAACCACACAACCTACAACACAAAGATCATCCGAACATAGAAAATTTCCTTAATGCTCCTCTGCAACTTAGCCTTCCCCCGAAGCCAGTTTCCCCCGGGGAACTCTTCCGAGCAATTCACGACCTGCCATTAGGCAAAGCCCCGGGATATGATCTTATTACTTCAATACTTTTGCGCCATCTTCCTAGGAAATCCATCATACTCTTAACTCACATCTACAATTCCATTCTCCGAGTCACTCACTTCCCTATTCAGTGGAAGTATTCTATCATAATTCTCTTCTTAAAACCAGACAAACCACCTCACCAACTAACTTCTTACAGGCCAATTAGCTTACTCTCTATTCTGTCCAAACTATTTGAGAAACTCCTTCTACCACGCCTAGTACCGTTTATCGATGCTTCAAACACAATTCCTGATCATCAGTTCGGATTTCGTTCATCTCATTCCACGCTTCAGCAATGTCACCGACTAATTGATATAATCTCTTCAGCTCTTGAAAACAGACAATATTGTTCGGCCGTGTTTCTTGATGTATCTCAAGCCTTTGATCGGGTCTGGCATGATGGACTCCTATACAAATTGAAACTAATACTTCCAGATAGCCTGTATCTAGTAATAAAATCGTTTCTAGTGGTACGTTACTTTAGAGTAAAACAAGGTGACGAACTTTCTGGAATGTACGAAGTCAATGCTGGTGTACCACAAGGAAGCGTACTTGCACCAAGGCTGTTTTCTGTAAGCACCAGTGACATACCAAATTGTATCTATACAACTATGGCTATGTTTGCTGATGATATGGCAGTTCTTGCGGTTGATGCCGATCCTGTAATTGCAACTCGAAAGACACAAAACCATTTACACCAGATAGAGTCATGGCTTAAACTTTGGAAAATTAAAATTAATGAAAACAAATCGCAACAAATGACGTTTACTCTTAGACGACAAAACTGCCCAACCGTTTACATTAATAATATTCCGCTACCTCACACTACTCAAACACGCTACTTAGGCTTACACTTGGACTGAAAACTTACATGGAACGCACATGTTACACACACACGCCACAAACTCAAAACACGCTTCTATCAACTAAAACGCTTACTCGATAGACGTTCTAAATTAAATATGTCACACAAATTAACAATCTACAAGACAGTCTTAAGACCAATCTGGACATATGGAGTTCAACTTTGGGGATCTGCTAAACCCTCACACACGAAACGTATACAAGCGATTCAGAACAAGATTCTACGAACGATAACGCAATGCCCCTTTTACATCACAAACTCAATGTTGCACAAAGACTTACAAATGCCATACGTAATTGATGTCGCGAAACAACTATACAGGACGATGCATGACAAGTTTGAACTACACGACAACCCTCTCATACAAAACATGTACACTAGGGCGATACCGGGTACTCAGCGCAGACGTTTGAAGCGCCTCTGGCCAAGAGATCTTCTTGGCCAACTGTAGGACTGTGGTGATGACTGCACGCTCCTTCAAGTAAATCAAGTTTTGAAACAGCTTCACATTTAGAAATTGTTATATTAATTTAATAACAGATACTAAATTTCAATTAAAAGTGTCAAAAAAAAAACAACACACTTTACTTCATCCTATCCAAACAAACACCAACTCCGATAAAAGAGCCGGGTTTTATATATTTTGAGAAATTACGCAAAAGGAATCAAGAAATAATTAATTAATAGTTGGGACAAAATACAACCTATAGGAATACAATAACACTTTCTATCTTATATTAGAGAAATCTAGATAATAAATAACAAAACGAAAGAATATAAGAGTCTAATAGAATACAATACAACTTGCAAACGTCTGCCGACGCTTAGTAGGTAATAAACCACATAACAGAATTACCGCTTTTATTTTCTTACCTATTGTCCATTTTGTCATAATTAATTTATTTTTAAATATATACGTATATTATAATTATGGCCTCCGATTAGAAAAATTTCGTTTATACCAAGAAACAGGATTATTTTATAATAAATCAACCCTAAAAACCAAAACAGTTGTATGCGTTTACAGAGAACTTTATTTAATATTAAATGTTTGATA